>CM071848.1:41313158-41913158 GCA_036507275.1 Sicyos edulis
AAACTAACCTATTGAACATGCAAACTAGCCTTAGGTAATTTCCTATTTCGATTTATAACCTATTAGTGCATTGATGGCCAGTCGATAATTACTATTAAGTTAAGAACCTAGTTAACAGTTTCTGGTTAATTCCTCCCTAGATCTATCTAACACATGCATAAGCTATTCCATTTTTCCTTAACTTAGCCTTGATGAAATTAGTTTATAGCACAAAAAAGAAACACACATAAGAACATGCAAAATGACATGCTAAAAAATAGTATTACTTAAGTTCAACAATGAGTCTTAAAAATGAAAATACAATAATAATGGTGTCGAACTCCCTCGGGTTTTACCCTCTCTTTCTTCCCTTTTTTTTTCTCATGTAGTCTCCCTCTATGTCTTCTCAAATCTTCTTGGGTTGGATCGGTAGCTAAATGAGCGAAATAGAATCTTGCAGATTTGTAGTTGTCAATCTTGTCATGTGATTTAAGGTATGAATCTCGTGATTTCTGCAATCTGTCGCATAGCTATCTGGTTAGTCAACAATTGTTCTTCACTTGATTCTTTCCTTATTTTCTTGCATGTGATTTGACGTCTTTTTCGAACTGCTATCATCTTATGATTTAGCTTGCATTGCTTCTTTCCTGACCTCATGGTTAGATCAAGGTTTCTACTTTGCTTTAATTATTGTCGTTTTTCATTGCCTGATCCAGCTCTCGCTCAACATCGCAATTCCTAAAAAACTGCTGATTAGCATAAACCATTCCAAAATATGCATTTAAAGTATAATTTCAGCATTTTGGCGTTATAATGCATAATCCTCCAATTATTCCTCTAATGCGTATGCATTAGCCTTTTTCACATTTTACTCTTCATATTCACCTTATTCGTATTAGATTTTTCTATAATAAGACCAAATGATTCTAAAATGTCCTAAATACTAACTCTATTTGAGAGTCATCACATGTGAACCTAGACCAGGTCAGCTTGTATAGGCCTACACTTGACTGGTTTTCAACAGCATGTGGTGTATACATACACGTGTCAGGTGTCAAGTAGATGGCTCACCTAGACTGGTGTCGTTAGTAGACTAGTTGAGATTGTTTAGTTGAGCAAGAGAGTCAAGTAATAAACTACATGACGAGTTGAGAATGAGTTGATTGAGCTATGACGAGTTGAGTTAAAGAAATATGTATTGCTAGCATATTAAGTTCTACTCATGCATTGTACCCATGTTGGGGAGTTCATACTGAGTATTCTTTTATACTCGCATTTTCTATGGTTTGTCCACCAGGTAATCAAAGACACCACCGAGACTGTTAGCTGGGAGATGTTGAAGTGATCATGGGTGGAGCTGCTAAACTTTCTCTAAATTGTTGATAGGATAGATGTTTCTTTCTTTAGTAGCATGCAATGTTTAAACTCCTGTTACTTCTATTTAAAACTCTGTGTAACTGTTGGGCATGGATGCCTTATCTATTATTTATTTATTGTTTGAAATGTTTTTGGAAACATCTTGGCCCATGGCTTTGTCTTCATTATTTTGAAATAAATTCAGTAGTAGCCGTTACTTTAAGTTTAAAATTTGAAAATTTTCACATTTGGAACTGTTTTAAGTCAGCGTGACGTGGGAAACGTAGTTTAAAATTACGGGTTCTTACACCATGTCGAGCTATGTTTAGAAAATCGGGTTTTTACATCTAATACCAACTATAACGGCCAAAAGGGTAATTACCATATATGCATAAATTCATTTAATTCAAAAATATATATATCAAGATTGAATCTTTAGGAAGATAACTAATTTTGCATTTAAAATAACAATAAAAAAAAAATTGCATGGGATCCCCTTAAAAGATTTAAATAGATTTATTAAAAAGAATGAAAAAAATAAAGAAACTAGAAAACTTCATAACTAATGCAGAAATAAAAGACCAATGACAGTGTCCATGATCTTCTCAATTCGTCTCAGTCAACCATCACGACATATTCCAAACTCTTAAAAATTGTTAGATATAAAGGATGAGTTTTGAGAAACCCAGTAAGGAATCTCTCTTACAGGGTATTACACGTGATCAACTATTACCTAATATAATTATCAGAAATAACATACCAGTTAATGTTAACCTTTAACTACTAAGACAATATTAATATATTCTAATGATAGGCATTCCTAACAAACAATTATTAGTTACGACATGCAACACGAGCCAATTAAATTTTCTTGGGATATAGCTTCAATTGAAGTTTCAAAATCTTTTAACACATCAGCAAGAGTATTTTTAGTCACTTGAGGGAGCGCAAATAAATCATTCACGGTAAAAAAAGGTAAGTCTTCCAACTTTGTTACTATCTCTGTTGAGCTTGAAGAAGCAATATTGTCTTCAACTGCATTGGTAACATAACATGGGACAACTTCACAAACATTTCTAGGAAAATTCTTTGGAAACAATTCCTTTAAGGTTATTGGTTGGCGCAATCGAATAACCTCTTCATTTTCTTCCACCACAGGTCTAAGCCTTCTTACACTCTTTTTCCCTTTCTTCTTCGGAAACTTACTTTTCCTTGTATATTCTCGAAGTGAACGTATAAGAGGAGAAATTTTTTTTCGCTTCTTTCGTCGAGTGACAAGAGTCCAACCTTCATCCACATCATCCTTTTTCTCGTTCTTTTGTAGAGAATTTTGAGAGTCTTCCTTATGAGGGAGTTGTTCTTCCATCCACACAATAATAGGTTCGAATGAACCAAACTAAATTAAGCATCCTTTTAGATCATGAGAAGATCCCACAGGTGATTGTACATTTGAAGAACTTATTACAACAGCATGGTTTGTTTGAACTATCTCATCGAGCTCTAGTTCAATCTTCTTTTCTTGAGCGAGCTTAAGGATTTTCTCTTTCAATATGAAGCACTTCTCTATTGGATGACCGAGGACCCTATGATTTTTACAGTAATTAGGGTCATTAACTTTTCCCATTTTCTCAGGTCTCTTACATTCAAGAAGTACAATCAACTGATTTTCCAACAACTGCTCAAACATATCAGCAATATCAGAATCTGGGAAAGGGTAAACCTTCTCTTGCCTCTCTTTAAGAGTTAAGCGACGCTTCTCATTTTCATCTTGGCGCTTCTCTATCTTCTTTCCTTTTTCTTTCGGGGTGAACTTAAGAGGGTTCGTATTGACAACCATGGATTCCCTAGTAGCAAGTTTGGATATCTTTTCAGAGCTCTTCACTTCTTTCTTTTCTTTTTTTACTTCTGGGAATGGAAGGTTTTTATTTCCCCTAGCAGCAATGCTCAACTCCATATAGTGGGCGCGTGTTGCTAGTTCCTCAAATGTACGAGGTTTTATGCCTTGTAAGATGTAAAGAAGTTCCCAATGCATACGTTGGGTGCACATATCCACAGCAGATAGTTCAGTCAAACGATCTTTGCAATCGAGACTCAAAGCTCTCCAACGATTAATATAGTCAATGACAAGCTCGCCTTTCCGTTGTCTCGTGTTTGTAAGCTCAGTCATACTTACAGTTCTTCTTGTGCTATAAAAGCGATTTAGAAACTCTCTTTCAAATTGGTCCCAACTGTCCATAGTTTCAGGCTCTATGTCAGTGTACCAATCAAAGGCGTTCCCTTTAAGGGTCCGGACAAATTGCTTCACAAGGAGATCACCACGTGTCCCAGCATTTTCACAGGTCTGGACAAAATGAGCAACATGTTGCTTCGGGTTTCCTTTTCCATCAAATTGCTGAAATTTTGGAGGTTGATACCCGATTGGCATTCTTAAATTGTCAGTTCTTTTGGTATACGGTTTGGAATATGTGAGATAACTTTGAGGAGGCCCGCCATATTGAGTTCTAATGGTGTTTGTGATCATATCATTAAGTTGTTGGACGGATAACGAAGCGATAGAAATTGAGTGTTGGGGTTGAACTTCTTGCATAAGAGTCTTCCCTTTTCCGTTAGTCTTTACAGCATGCGTTTGACTAGATTCGACAGCATCCCGAGTCTCAAGGTAATGCTTTAGAGAAGTGATTTCAAACTCTTTATCCTCAACTGTTTTCAGCAACATCTCTACTTTCCTTTCAAGCTCCGCTATTCTCTCATCACCTGATGTATCTGCATCAGCCATCATCACAGACATAACATCAGGAGTAGCTACATCCTTTGATAGTTCAGATGATGAGATGGATTGATCAAATAGAGGATTTTCTTGCATGGAAATTTCACTTCCCTTATTTCCTTCTAAATGAGCCCATATTTTTGCTGCAAGGAAAGAAGCTGACTCTTTTTCCATTTGTTGGATTTCTTTAGAGCGATTGCGGGTGATAGGTCCCAAGTAGGTGTTGCTTGGAATTGTTGGAATGATTTTTTTGTGTGCCATGAATCCTTGAATTGATTTGAATGAGAAAAGAGATGAAAGGTAAAGTTGGTCCCACTGGGCGTGCCAATTGATGGGCGGCATAAGTTTAAATCAATTTTGATTTAAAAAAAAAAAAAAAAGGTTTAGTTCCCCACTGTGTATTAATATGTTCACGTTTGATTTAATATAATTTGTTCGACGAGATTTCGGGAGAAATGTAATTCGTTTGATGAACTTGAGAATTTATATTGATTTGTATGGAATATAATGGGTTACAACTCTATTCTATGTTCCCTTGATTCTTCTCTCACAAATACAAGGATTCTTACAGCTTCAGATTTCAGGCAATTCTAGCAGATTCAAACTTGGAATCGTTTCAACACCTCAATCTTCAAGATTTATAGGAGCTTCAAGTCTTCGAGAAACGTTGTATGGTTTCAGTTTTCAGGAATTCTTGCGTAGCTTCAATTGCAGGAGTTATGGAAAACTCCAATCTTCAAGAATGCAGTAAAGTGTTGAGTCTCTTCTTCAGGAAGCTTCAATGCCTTTCTCAATTTTGGAACCCCCATCAAATGAAGAAGGAAGTCTCTATTTATAATGTTTCCTATAGGCCTCAAATGGGCTTGGGACAAAGAATGGGCTTGGGGCCCAAATGTCTTATTGGTTGGGTTTGGATCAATAGGTGATTTTGGATCCAAACGCCTTCATGGATCGGAGCATTTTGAGCCCAATTTGGTTCCATAAAGAAAATAGGCTTTAAACACTGACACGTGGCACATTTTGGTTTGCCATAGCTCAATTTAGGGGACAATATATCATTTTATAATTGATTCCTAAATAAAAATATCTGCTTTGTCATTAATGCTAAATAATGACGTGGCGAGCTTTGATTCGTCGAAATTTATATTCCAACAAATGTCCCCTTTTCGAGATTTTTGCACAAATATGTGTGGATGAATCTTGAAAAAGTTAGTGTGAAGTTGACATAGCATCCATTTGTTTCAAATGTCAACTTCTTGATGTGTTAAATCAAGCAAGGTATAAACTTGTCTTATAACCCTGAAATATTTAAACACGAGCATTATGTCAACTAATCAAATTTTGGAATTTGGCCAAAAGTTTGATTTTACTTATTTGACACAAAAAATGTTGATTTGAAATTAAAATAGAACTATGGTCTTTTTAATTTCACATTTGAACTTGAATTTCAATGTTTAGCCACTACTTGATCTGGGTCATTATTGGGTTGTGGTCAATATTTGACTTAAATTGTCATTTTGCTTGGATTTGGGATGAACCATTTATATTCGATCATCTCATGATTTGGATTTAGAATATGTGGAACTTGATAACAAAATGTTTCAAGATGAGTCAAATCTCAAATTTTGCAAATTTGTGATTTTTGTTTTCAAAATTTGACTTGTCATTGGCCTTCACGATGAATTCCAACCATAAATTTTGTTTAAAACCCATTCAACAATTGGCTTTGATTAATAACAAAAGTTGGAGTATCCCCAAATTTTAAGAATTAAAGTGAACATATCAATACACAGTGGGGAGCTAAACCCTATTTGTTTTGTTTTTTTTTTTTAAATCAAAATTGATTTAAACTTATGTCGACCATCAATTTAAATCTCTTACTTTATGATAATATAATTATCAAGATTTAAAAAAAAAAAATTGCCATATAGCTGATGCACAGCCAGGAATTGACTAAAGATAGGAAAGCACAAGATCTTGCAATATTTGATTTTCTGGCCATCAAGATTTGATTTTTTTTTCCTACTTATTTTACATATTTGTTTAAAAATCCACCTTGATTCTGTCAAAATCTTCTCATATAAATACATCAGTTTACTTATGTGGTTCCATTTGATAACTTCAAATTGAGGCTACATTCACAAGAGGTAAAATTCTACTCAGGGCATTATGATTTTGTTTGATGTTTTTGTAGAAGTTGCTTCACCTTTTTTTTTTTTTACTACCCACAGTTTGAACAAGGCGGTGATATAAATTTCTGCGAACGTTGTCTTCAAGTGCTACAAAATTTCCCTTAAGATTGTGCGTAGTGACATTTTTTTTTTGTCATTGTTGGATTTGTCTTTATAGCAATCGACTTATTTTAATATCAATCTTAACAAAAAATTGTCATAAACCTTTGGCAGAAATTGTCGCCAGGATATATCTTCTTGACCACAGTGAAGTTTTTCTTGCCATTGTGAGTCACCATGCTCCTTTGCTAAAATTTGTTGTTGTTGGAAGTGATGATTTTTCTTGTGTTGTGCACTTTCTTAGACACAAATCACTAACCAATATTTCTCCAATTTTGATTTTAAATAGTTTGATGGTGTTGTACACTGACCAAGATTTCAATTTTTTTCATATTGAATTGTCTGTGAATTGGTTGAGAAGAATAAAGGAACTCCATATATTTCTCTTGATTGATTTTTTTTGTTTTTTTACCATACGACAGAATCTTGAAACTAAACCCTATTGAAGCCAATATTTAATGTGTGGAAAAACACTAGAAAACTTCATGCTACCACCAAATTTATCTTATAATAACGAGCCAATATCGATGATATATCTGATTCCATGACGTTTTTTTAAATACTATCAAATCCCTGCTAAAAGCATACACATCTAACTGTAAACACCAACTCCATGCGGAAGTTCTTTTGCTTCTTACTGTGACCTTGGACTTCGCTTTTTTTATTGGTTGGGTGGCGGCTTATTGAAGGAGAGACCATTAGGTTTTTCTTTTATTAAAAACATGAACATATATGTTTTTTTTTTTTTAATGTGTTTTAAATATTTTTTTTTCTATATATATATATTTTACACTGTTAGTTTCTAAAACTTTTAATACTTTTGAACTATTTTTTTTTTTATCATTTATTTTTTTTTTTTTCAGGATTTCAATTTTTACCAATTGCATACACGAGGTTCCATCATCACCAAGGTAAATAAAGATAAAAAAAATTTAAAAACATTTTTTTAAAAATTCTTTCTATTTTCTTGTGCTAGATTCCCCTAGTGAACTTAAGCAAATGAAGCATATGCCATTGTAAGAGCACTTGACAAGGGGAGTATGAAACTAACTACTATGAAGATTTAACAATACACATCCTTCTGAAGTGTTCCACCATCTATTTTGCACAACAGAAGTGTTTCATCATCAACGAGGACTTAACGATACAAGTTTATCCTCCAAAAGTGTTCCATCATCAACGAGGACTTAACGATACAAGTTTATCCTCTAGAAGTGTTCCATCATCAACGAGGACTTAACGATACAAGTTTATCCTCCAAAAATGTTCCATCGTCAACGAGGACTTAACGATACAAGTTTATCCTCCCGAAGTGTTTTATCATCAACGAGGACTTAAAGATACAAGTTTATCCTCTAGTGTTCATCGTTTGCTCTGCATTGGGGGAAATCTTATCAGTTTCTTTATCGTCATTCCTTTTGCCATTTTTTTTAATGAATTTGGCTAACTCTTTTTTTTTGCAGGATCATGGTTCATTTTGCCGAGCGCGTAACCTCAGGATCGAAGTATTTAGTGATTTTGAAAGATAAAGAGCAATCAATCAAGGATGGACTTTCCTTGCTTGATGAGGAGGCTTTAGCTGGCACTCTTTCCCCTACATGGCAACACCTGAATGTCAAATTTTCACCTGAACTATCAAAAGAGTTAAGTTCTTAAGGCAACGAAAGAGTTTGGGTCTTAAAATCCTCAATGCCTGGTCGAACGTATAATGAGGGCCCTGAGCTAACATTAGGGCGTCGCTTGATTGAAGATGAAACTCATTGGAATACTATAATGAAGATTCACGGTGATTGGTCTTTCATTGATCTTTATTGGGAGTGGCTAGAATTTGTCGTTGGCCGTAATGAGAAAGTCCTTAATCAAAATCGTTTACGTAATGCGGTGATGGCTTCTCTCTACACCTACGATCATTGTAACGATGTGGTTCGTGCCTTTTGTGAAGCCTGGTGCCCTCGAACGAATACCCTCTTTACCGCCCTAGGTGAAATCTCTATCTCGCTATGGGACTTATGGGATATTTGTGGTCTTCCTATCAAAGGAAAATTTTATGAGGAGGTTATTCCGACTTTGCAAGAATTGACGGAATATCGAGGTAATTATAAGGTTCTCCCAAAGAGTTGCGAACACTTATTCCACGTATATTATAAGATAGCCACCTTGAGAACTGAACGTGTGCCTTCTTCAAAAGTCGTATTTGTTAGCTCTTGGATCGCCTTTTGGTTTAAAGACGTTAAAAGATACAAAAGACCTACTTGACGGTAAAAAAGGAAGACTTCTCGAGCTCCATCAACCCAAAATCCAGACGGGACCAAAATCAAGTATCGTGCCTGGACGAGCTGTGAAAATAAGATGTTCCATGATCTTGATGTAGATGAAGACTGGTGCGACAAGACTTATTTGGCAGCCTTCTTATCTTGTTGGCTGTGCGTTTTTGTTTTTCCTAGAAAGAAACCTCAAGTTATCCGGCCCGGAGTGTTTAGAATTGCTAGCCAAATGGCTGAGGGTCACATCTTTAGCCTTGCTGTCCCAACCTTAGCTAACTTATACCATGGATTAGGTATAATCACTCGGGCTTCTAACCCGATCGAACGTGTAGACGTTTGTTTGCCTATGCATTTCATTCATGGATGGCTGGCTTATTATTTCAAAACACATTTTGAAGTTCCAAAGAAAATTCAAGGTGCTCGAATGGTTGATTTCTCCGGCGAAGGTGGTGCTATACATTTTGATGAGTACGAAGCTCGAGAATTGATTCATCATGGAGGATTTATTGCATGGAATGCAAATATTCACGGAAGAAATAAATATGAAAAAATAACAGATAATCAGAATATATCATCTTTCGAGTCCTCATACCTCATTAGCCTTCGATCGTGTTACTTATCTGCTCGATTTGGTGATTCATTGATTATTGAACCCTACAATCCTCATCGTATTGGGCGACAATTCAGATTTTTTCAAGACATCACATATGACTTAGAGGGTGGTGTTCCCACGGCCAGCCTTGATAATATCCTACATCACTGGAGGATTTGCACTAAAACTAGGACGGCATCTCGAGTTCATTTGCCGGCTCGATCTCTACATTTGCGGGATCAAGTCTCTCAACGGTATAAAAAATGGTGGTTAGCGAAGCACGGCAATTATTTCGAAGATAATGTAGTAAAACTGGCAGGAAGTGTCGTGCCTACTTCATCCAAACCTAAGCTCCCTAAAGGAAACGGAGGAAATCACGGTGGAAAGCAAATTCGTTTACCTGAAGAGGAACCTTCAGCCCCAAAACGAGACATTCGGATCTTAGGTGCTAGAAAACAAGATGTCCAAGAAGATATTCAGATATGGCATGTTGAAGGACAAAATGATGACGAACAACATGTTGAAGATCACGATGTTTAAGAACAAAATATTGAAGATCAAATTATTGAAGAAGAAGATGTTGAAGCTCAACCTGTTGAAGAACAATGTGTTGGAAGACCAAACCTTGATGAATAGGGTATTCAAGAATCGGAACATGGTGAATCGACTAATGAAAGTCCTCGTGACCGTCATTGGAACAGACTGCCAAAACGAAAAAAACTGGTTGATATCAACACTGAAATGTTTTTTGACGGAGTTCCTGAGGCATCAGATTTTCCCATAGAGCCTTTACCAAAGGTAAGTTTTTTTTTTTTTTAATATATTTATAGTTTTTCATCATCACTCACGTACCAATATTTTGTACAACCGCTTTTAAATGAAGACTTTGAAGATCTTGAAAAGACTTTGAGCGATGAATCGAATTCAAGCCCTAATGCTCTTGATAGTGGTGATCACGAAGTTAATGGCTCTAAGAGTGCATTTCCTGAGAAGCTGATTAGTTCATCTTATCCCATCAACACGTTTGAAAATTCCTCCAAGCGAAAACGAAAAGTTGTCGAAGAGCCTGAGGTTTCTGAATTTCGTCCTGAGTCGAGCATTTCTAACTTCAAACAAAGTGCAGCTATAGCCATATGGGAACTTGGGCGAGACAAGGTTGCAAATACCAATTTTGAGCATATAGACCGTGTTCGTGCAGGAATACATACAGTTATTAATTCTCTTTCACTCTTTGGTAGTGAAAATTTGGATAATCTTAAAACATTTGTCAATGATTACTTCACCAAAGTGGAATCATACAATCAACTGAAAGACACACACTTTCGCCAATTTAGTTCAGCAAACAAAGATCAAAGTCTAAAAGAAAAGAATAATGACTTAGAGTTGGCAAAGGCTGCACAGAGTCAATCGATTAAAGAGAGGGATATGGCAAAACGTAAGCTTGCTCAAACGTCTTCAACAATGAAGGAACTAGAGATAAAGATGAAGAAATTGAAGGCCGAACATAAAAGACTTTCAACTTTAGTTTGTGAAAGGGAAGAGACTTTAAACCATAAAGAACTCCAGGTTTCAAGGATTGAAGATGAGATAAATGATATAGAATCTGCTCCCATTTTAACTGACGAAGACTCCGAGACTTTAGATAATGCCCGTAAAGATTTGGAAGCTGCTAGAAAGAAGTTGAATAATTTTGAGTGGAAGCCTTGATTTCTTTTTTTTTTCTTCATGTAGATGCACTATTGTTTTCCTAATGTAAAATAGTTTGCTATTTCTATGATGCAGATACACCTTCCTTTTTTCATTATTTACTCCGACATAGATCTTGTTTAGCAATTATTTTCATTTATCCAATAATAAACTTTTAGTGATTTTTTTTTTTGGGACAGAACTTAAATTTCTTTAAGCTGCCTACGTACCTTTAAAATAAAAAGGATCAAGTCATAACGTAGTTCATAGTAGTAGATTTTTTTTTAGCTCGTGCTGGCCAAGAGGAGCACCATGTAGTTTATACTCTTACGATAAGGAGTGCTACAAACTTTATGCATAATATTTCTTCAGAAATTTTCCATTAATTGGACCAACATTCAATCCATCTTTATCAACAATCTTATATGCTCCATTTGAGTAGACATCTTTCACCATGAATGGTCCCTCCCATTTTGGAGTAAACTTGTTCCCTGTGTGACGTGTTGTGATGATCGGTCGTCGAACAGCTAGAACCAAGTCACCAACTTGAAATGATCTAGGCTTGAGATTTTTTTTGAAAGCCTTCGTCATTCGTGCTTGATAGCATTCAAGTGTTTGTTAAGCATCTAACCTTTGTTCATCAAGTGCTTCTAATTCCTGGAGACGTAATTTTGCATTATCCTCAGTAGTTAGTCCTTCTTGCACTACCATTCGTAGCGCAGGTATTTCTCTTTCAAGCGGGAGTATAGCCTCTATCCCATATACGAGGGAATAAGGTGTAACCCCTGTTGGTGTGCGATGTGTAGTTCGATATGCCCATAATGCTTCACCAACTTTTTCATGCCAATCTCTTTTTGTCTTGGGAACTTCCTTTTTCAATATATTGCATAATGTTTTATTGAACGCCTCTGCTAGCCCATTTGCTGGTGCATAATATATGGACGACTTATAGTGCTTGAACTTAAATTTTTCACATAGCTTGTCCATCAAACTATTGAAAAATTGTCTTCCATTATCAGTCACAATACGGTGAGGGATTCCATATTGATAAATAATATGTGTTCGAATAAAATCCACGATATTCTCTTTTTTAGCTTCCTTTAGCGGCATAGCCTCTGCCCACTTGGAAAAGTAATCTGTTCCAGCAAGAATGTATGAATGTCCTGCGGATGACTTAGGTGTTATAGGACCGACAAGATCAAGTCCCCAAGCTTCAAAGGGCCATGAAGCAATAGTTGGATGAAGTGGTTCAGGCGATTGGTGAATAAAATTGGCATGGAACTGACAAGCTTCACACTTCTTCGCAAAATCCAGGGAATCTCGAATCATTGTGGGCCAATAATAACCCATTCTTCTTAACTGGTACTGTAGCTTTGAACCTCCTTGATGAGCGCCACATATTCCTGAATGTGCTTCCTCCAATGCTTTCAAAGATTCTTCTCTTCCTAAACATCGAAGCAGAATACCCTCATATGAACGACGATAAAGAATATTATTATAATAGACAAACCTCGCGGCCCTTCTTCGTATTTTAGCCTTATGTCGTAACTCTGTAGGAAGTTTTCCATGCTGCAAGTAATCTATGATAGAATGTCGCCAATCTTCTTCTTCGATGACATAAACAGATATCATGTCAACTTCTTCAGCTTGAACTTGACTGGGTGGAACAATCCATTTTTGGCAAAGAATGATATTTATGGGTTCATCACCTGAAATTGTCAAGGCAGTTGCCAAGTTTGCCAACGCGTCTGCCCTTGTATTTTCTGACCTGGGGACATGTTCTAAAGTTATCCCCTCAAACCCTTCTAGTAGTTGTCTTGCATACACAAAGTAAGCTCTCAAGTCATCATGTTTCACCTCATATTGGAGTAACAGTTGGTTTATTATAAGTTTCGAATCTCCATAAACCTCGATGTGTGTTATTCCAAACTCTAATGCCATTTGAAGGCCAATGATGAGTGCTTGATACTCAACTGCATTATTTGAACATAATTCCCTAAGAGTGAAACTATATGGTAGTATGTGTCTTTCAAGTGAGATGAAAATGATCCCAATGCCTGCTGCAGTCTTTCGCGCTGCTCCATCAAAGTACATGGTCCAATATTTCATATTCTCTACATAGAATACCTCTTCATCTGGCAATTCTTCACATAATTTCCAATCTGACGGAACTGGATGATCAGCTAAGAAGTCAGCAAGTGCTTGTCCTTTGATCGCCCTTTGGGGTATATAAATAAAATCGTACTGTTGAAGTATAACTGCCCATTTTGCAAGGCATCCTGAAATGACTGGCCTAGATAAGATGTATTTGATCGGATCAGCTCTTGCCACCAAATGTATGGTGAATGCTTGCATATAATGTCTTAGCTTATCAATAGCAAAGAATAAAGCAAGACACATTTTCTCGATGGGAGAATAATTTAGCTCTGCCCCCACTAAGGTTCTACTTAAATAGTAGAGAGCTTGCTCCTTGTTATTTTCTCTGACTTGTGCTAAAAGTGCTCCAATAGATCGTTCTTGCGCAGCAATGTATAGGAGGGTTGAGCAAGTATTTCTTTATGCTTTCTAATGCATTATGGCAAGGTTGATCCCATTCAAAAGTTTCATTCTTCCTCATCAATCTTTGGAACGGCTGGCATCGACCTGCCAGGTTGGATATGAACCTTCTAATATAGGCTAAATGACCTTGAAGACTTCTCAGCTCATGCAAGTTTCTTGGGCTTGGCATCTTTTGAATGGCATCGATTTTAGATTGATCAATCTCGATCCCTCGATGCTTCACTACAAAACCAAGGAATTTTCCTGAGGTCACTCCGAACGCACATTTGAGTGGATTCATTCTTAATTGATATTTTCTCAAACGATCAAACACTAATTTCAGTTCTCCTAGATGGTCATGTCGAATTTTGGACTTGACTACTAGGTCGTCAACATAACATTCGACATGCTTATGCAACATATCATCGAATATCCTTTGTATTGCACGTTGGTAAGTGGCCCCAGCATTTTTTAAACCGAAAGGCATAACTTTATAACAATATATACCCTTTGGAGTTCGAAATGCGGTCTTCTCTTCATCTTCAAGAGCCATTCGAATTTGGTTATATCCCGACGATCCATCCATAAATGATAGGATCTCGTGACCCATGGTGGCATCTACCATGATTTCTGTGATGGGAAGTGGAAAATCATCTTTTGGGCACGCATTGTTCAAATCACAAAAATCGACGCAAATGCGAAGTTGGCCATTTTTCTTTCTGACTGGGACAATGTTTGCTATCCATGTCGGATATTTAACTTCACAAATGAATCTTGCCTCTATTAGTTTATTGACTTCAATTTCGATCTGAGGGATGAGTTCTGGACGTAAACGTCGTTGAGTCTGCTTGACAGGCTGATACCCCTCTTTAATTGCAAGTCGATGAACTGCTACTTTTGGATCCAATCCTGGCATTTCTTTATACGACCACGCAAATACATCTTTATATTGAGTAAGGAGACTCATATAATCACCTTCTTCACTTCGTGTAAGGGATGCACTTATAAAAGTAGGGCATGGCTCGTTTTCCGTGCCAAGATTGACCTCTTTTAGTTCATCTATTGTCGATTGACTACCATCCTCAAAGGTCATTGGCGCCTCTTCAACATCTTTCTCGGTCATTTCATCTTCTATAACTTCCTCTATAGTAATATGATAAACAGAAGTCATATCTTCTTCGTTGTTTGATTCTTCTTCCGTCGGCTTTGTGATGATAATATCATGTCGCTTCACCTTTAATGAGCCATCTGTATTTACGGAAACAAACATTTTCCTCTTCATTCGAGAGGGAACCGCACTACGGATTTCTCCCTCACCTGTCTCATTTGAAACTTTCACAATGACAGGAGGTTGTTCTTTCTCTTTCATAGATATGCTCAATCTCTGGAAAGCCGACACTCGTGTTGTTGAGGCTAACTGTGTATTACTTCTACTTCTGGGCGTTATGCTTAGCCTTTGAAAGGTTGAAGGTAGTGTTGACCTAGAAGTTGCATGTAAACTTCCACCGTTGGTATTGGTAACACTTAGTCTACTAAAAGCTGAAGGTCGTGTGACTCCAAGCCCCAAGCGATCAAAAGCAGAAGCTCTACGCTCTACATTTTCTTTGAAGTCTTTAGAATCATCTATTTCTTCGACCGTGATATGGAGTGTATCAACAGATTTTTCTTTCCCCTTTCTTACGATACGGAGTGGCTCTGAAGATTTATATCCAATCCCCGCCTTGGACTTAGGTACAATATAACCTTCTTTTTTTAAGGAACTTCTGAGTTGCGGACAAGTCACCTCTTTCGTCAAATATTTTAACACTTTTAAACTCAGTATGAGTTGTAAAGTCATAACCCGCCTTTTCCAATAGCTTGTAAGCATTTGGGTCGAATCCTTCCTTAGTTCGTTTATCAGGCAAATTTGACTTTACTTTATCATTGTCGGCTTCTTGCTTTGTTATTTTTGTAAGAGGTGCGACAAAATTCTCTTTCAATATTTCAATGTCACCAATCTTCAGGTTATTTGAGCATTCTTTGAATGGTGACTCACCTTTTTTTCGTCGAGATAGAGGAACATAACGCAGAACAAGAGGATTTAACTTCATCGCCTCTGGAATTGGCTCATTTCTACTTTTTAGCAACTCGCATTATGATCCGCAGTTAGTTGTATTACTTTCGAGGATTTCAGAGTTTTTTTCTTTACCGCTATCTTCTCTAGCTTTGATTTCTGGTTGTTCTTGCTTATTAGTGCCTCTGATCAAAGGAAATTCATTGGTAATGCCTCTCCCGCTGTCGGTTCTCATGTAAAACTTTGCGTCGCAAAATGAGATTAAACTGTCAGAAAAGGATTAACATCTGCAACAACTTTCTTAACACCGTCCTGGTAATATTTGAAGCACTGGTGCAAAGTGGAACTTATCACCCCATTCTCATGTATCCAAGGGCGACCCAATAATACTTTATAAGTAGTATTAGAATCTATAACATGGAATAATGTATTCGACTTTAAATCATCAATAATGAGCTCTAGACGAATCATTCCGATCGCTCGTTGTTTACCCTGATTAAAACCTTTAATCATCAATTTACTGTTTGATAGTTCCTACATCGGGATGCCGAGATACTTCAAAGTTGTCTTGGGCATTATGTTTATTGCAGAACCATTGTCAATAAGAATTTTGTTAACCTTTTGTTATTTGATGTATCCAGAAACAAATATTGGTCTGTTATGAGGTATGGACCCCAACAACAAGTCTTCATCAACAAAATTTATCGACATGCAACACCAGCCAATTAAATTTTCTTGGGATATAGCTTCAATTGAAGTTTCAGGATCTTTTAACACATCAGCAAGAGTATTTTTAGTCTCTTGAGGGAGCGCAAATAAATCATTCACGGTAAAAAAAGGTAAGTCTTCCAACTTTGTTACTATCTCTGTTGAGCTTGAAGAAGCAATATTGTCTTCAACTGCATTGGTAACATAACATGGGACAACTTCACAAACATTTCTAGGAAAATTCTTTGGAAAAAATTCCTTTAAGGTTATTGGTTGGCGCAATCGAATAACCTCTTCATTTTCTTCCACCACAGGTCTAAGCCTTCTTACACTCTTTTTCCCTTTCTTCTTCGGAAACTTACTTTTCCTTGTATATTCTCGAAGTGAACGAGACCTTATAAGAGGAGAAATTTTTTTTCGCTTCTTTCGTCGAGTGACAAGAGTCCAACCTTCATCCACATCATCCTTTTTCTCGTTCTTTTGTAGAGAATTTTGAGAGTCTTCCTTATGAGGGAGTTGTTCTTCCATCCACACAATAATAGGTTCGAATGAACCAAACTGAATTAAACATCCTTTTAGATCATGAGAAGATCCCACAGGTGATTGTACATTTGAAGAACTTATTACAGCAGCATGGTTTGTTTGAACTATCTCATCGAACTCTAGTTCAATCTTTTTTTCTTGAGCGAGCTTAAGGATTTTCTCTTTCAATATGAAGCACTTCTCTATTGGATGACCGAGGACCCTATGATACTTAGGGTAATTAGGGTCATTAACTTTTCCCATTTCCTCAGGTCTCTTACATTCAGGAAGTACAATCAACTGATTTTCCAACAACTGCTCAAACATATCAGCAATATCAGAATCTGGGAAAGGGTAAACCTTCTCTTGCCTCTCTTTAAGAGTTAAGCGACGCTTCTCATTTTCATCTTGACGCTTCTCTATCTTCTTTCCTTTTTCTTTCGGCGTGAACTTAAGAGGGTTCGTATTGACAACCATGGATTCCCTAGTAGCAAGTTTGGATATCTTTTCAGAGCTCTTCACTTCTTTCTTTTCTTTTTTTACCTCTGGGAATGAAAGGTTTTTATTTCCCCTAGCAGCAATGCTCAACTCCATATAGTGGGCGCGTGTTGCTAGTTCCTCAAATGTACGAGGTTTTATGCCTTGTAAGATGTAAAGAAGTTCCCAATGCATACGTTGGGTGCACATATCCACAGCAGATAGTTCAGTCAAACGATCTTTGCAATCGAGACTCAAAGCTCTCCAACGATTAATATAGTCAATGGCAAGCTCGCCTTTCCGTTGTCTCGTGTTTGTAAGCTCAGTCATACTTACAGTTCTTCTTGTGCTATAAAAGCGATTTAGAAACTCTCTTTCAAATTGGTCCCAACTGTCCATAGTTTCAGGCTCTATGTCAGTGTACCAATCAAAGGCGTTCCCTTTAAGGGTCCGGACAAATTGCTTCACAAGGAGATCACCACGTGTCCCAGCATTTTCACAGGTCTGGACAAAATGAGCAACATGTTGCTTCGGGTTTCCTTTTCCATCAAATTGCTAAAATTTTAGAGGTTGATACCCGATTGGCATTCTTAAATTGTCAGTTCTTTTGGTATACGGTTTGGAATATGTGAGATAACTTTGAGGAGGCCCGCCATATTGAGCTCTAATGGTGTTTGTGATCATATCATTAAGTTGTTGGACGGATAACGAAGCGATAGAAGTTGAGTGTTGGGGTTGAACTTCTTGCATAAGAGTCTTCCCTTTTCCGTTAGTCTTTATAACATGCGTTTGACTAGATTCGGCAACATCCCGAGTCTCAAGGTAATGCTTTAGAGAAGTGATTTCAAACTCTTTATCCTCAACTGTTTTCAGCAACATCTCTACTTTCCTTTCAAGCTCCGCTATTCTCTCATCGCCTGATGTATCTGCATCAGCCATCATCACAGACATAACATCAGGAGTAGCTACATCCTTTGATAGTTCAGATGATGAGATGGATTGATCAAATAGAGGATTTTCTTGCATGGAAATTTCACTTCCCTTATTTCCTTCTAAATGAGCCCATATTTTTGCTGCAAGGAAAGAAGCTGACTCTTTTTCATTTGTTGGGTTTCTTTAAGGCGGATTGCGGGTGATAGGTCCCAAGTAGGTGTTGCTTGGAATTGTTGGAATGATTTTTTTGTGTGCCATGAATCCTTGAATTGATTTGAATGAGAAAAGAGATGAAAGGTAAAGTTGGTCCCACTGGGCGTGCCAATTGATGGGCGGCATAAGTTTAAATCAATTTTGATTTAAAAAAAAAAAAAAAAGGGTTTAGTTCCCCACTGTGTATTAATATGTTCACGTTTGATTTAATAAAATTTGTTCGGCGAGATTTCTGGAGAAATGTAATTCGTTTGATGAACTTGAGAATTTATATTGATTTGTATGGAATATAATGGGTTACAACTCTATTCTATTTTCCCTTGATTCTTCTCTCACAAATACAAGGATTCTTACAGCTTCAGATTTCAGGCAATTCTAGCAAATTCAAACTTGGAATCGTTTCAACACCTCAATCTTCAAGATTTATAGAAGCTTCAAGTCTTCGAGAAACGTTGTATGGTTTCAGTTTTCAGGAATTCTTGCGTAGCTTCAATTGCAGGAGTTATGGAAAACTCCAATCTTCAAGAATGCAGTAAAGTGTTGAGTCTCTTCTTCAGGAAGCTTCAATGCCTTTCTCAATTCTGGAACCCCCATCAAATGAAGAAGGAAGTCTCTATTTATAAAGTTTCCTATAGGCCTCAAATGGGCTTGGGACAAAGAATGGGCTTGGGGCCCAAATGTCTTATTGGTTGTGTAAAGACCCGACCCAAAAGGGGCTCTAAATGGGCCTTTACCCCAATGCATGTATTCAAAATAAAAGACAATATGCAACATGATTTCGGATTCCAAGTAAAAACAGAAACGTTCAACAATCAAAACAATTTACTCTAAAACCTGTCCCTGTTTCCAAGCACCTATTTCAGGATAAATACATTTCTAAAAGCATACTCTGATCAGAGATTTATTTAAACCTTTCAAAACCTTCCACAAGTACTACTATGCTGGAATCCATAAAACATAAGAAAACATCCTAGGGCTCCGTGCCCGTCTACATGCATTCAGGGGAAATAACAAAAGTCAAGAGTCATGATATAATAAAATGGTCAGAGATGACAGCAGGTGCCCATGATCATAGCTCCCCCTTCAGCCATCCTGTCTCGCTCCTTGGTTACCAGTGGAAACCACAAAATAAGGGTGAGTAACGAATTACTCAGTAAGAATCCCCAACCGGGGTACAATACGATGCACATGGTCATCAAGATGAGTGTATGCAAGCTATGAATATAAACACAGAATAGAGCACATAGGTTAGCCACACTTGGGCCTCGGATGCCAACTCAGGGTCTTAGTCCGGAAACAAACCTCCACACAAATCGTCCTATACGAGAAACAAATCCGGCCTCGGCCATCTCATTGTCGAATGAAAGGTACACTAGCTCAAGATCCCAAGGAGCTCTCCGGTCGGCGCCAGTAATGAGCGTAAGCATGCACCGCGTGCTACTGCTGAACTATGGGGGTGCGAGTCTAGTGGCAAGCCGCCCATGTCCGATAACCACTCCTAACTAAATCTCCGGATCGGTGTCACCGACATAGGGGTGTGAGACACGGACACGTGAACTATGTCACTGAACCACCGCTTTGAGGCTAAGGAACCGGTCGAGGTAGGCTTACACGTAAAGCGGTCCTTGCCCTAACAGTGGCAATCAAGGGCTACGGCCGAACACGCCGAGGACGTCTTCGAGTGCCGAGGATGAGGCAATGCCAAGTCATCATCCCGACCGTTGGGGCATTTAACGATCGCCACCCTCACCCAAGATTACGGGGCCTACCGGTCGGGTTAGCTAAACCCTAACGGGGTCCGTGGACGGAGAACTCGTCTCGACGTCCCCCGCCATGGATGCAAGATACTTTATGCATCGGGCCCGGATGATGCTACCTACGAATTCTAACCTGCCTTAACAATCAGCAAACAATCCAATACGTGCTCAAAAGAATACAGAGCAGACCTAGCATGGTACTACGGAACAAGAATGATTATGAGCATGCCAGAACGAAACAACCTAGCATGGACTAACATGAAAGAACAACATACGAAGTCATGCCGATCAGAATTGTAACAGAGAACCTAAACTATACATGCTGGTAATCACAAACAAACATACAACATCAATCACATAGAACATCGCAGGGTCCACACAACCCCGGTAAGAAATCCTTACCTTGGTCGGGAGACTTCTACACACAAATTCCTAAGCCGCGAACACTCCCGAGCTAGCTATCGAGAACCTACAAACATAGAAACAATCACAACCATAGCCCTAAAAATATAATAAAATAGCAGGCTCGGCTCGGGAGCACTCACACGGCACGACGACACGAGGCTGGGCGCCGCGCTGGGCGGGCCGATGCTGGAACCGAGCCGGGCGTGGCGCTGGGCGTGGCTGCGTGTGGCGACACGCTACCGGGCACGCGAACACGGCGAGGGTGCGCGGACACGGCGAGCGGCACGAGCGAAGCGCGCTCGTCTCGCTTTGCCACGCACGCGATGCAGTGCGCCGGCTGGTTCGCGCGAAGCCTGGCGCGGCGACGGCGCGAGGCGGCAGCGAGTGGGTGAGTAACGAATTACTCAGTAAGAATCCCCAACCGGGGTACAATACGATATACATGGTCATCTTGATGAATGTATGCAAGCTATGAGTATAAACACAGAATAGAGCACATAGCTTAGCCCACACTTGGGCCTCGGATGCCAATTTAGGGTCTTAGTCCGGAATAATAACACCACACAGCCCAATATATAAGTCACCCTATACCAGAAACAAGTCCCGCCTCGAGCGTGTCTCATCGTCGACGAAAGGTACATTGGCTCACAATCCCGAGGAGCTCTCCATCGGTATTTGTAATGAGCGTAAGCATGCACCGCGTGCTCTGCGCAGACCATGAGGGGTGCCGGGTCAGAGGCAAGCCGCCCATGTCCATCCACCACGCCTAACTAAATCTTTGGATCGGTGTCACCGACATAGGGTGTGAGACTGACACGTAAACTATGTCGGCTGAACCACCTTTTTGGGGCCAAGGAACGGTCGTGGTAGGCTTACACCAGAAGCCGTCCTTGCCTTAACGGTGGCAACGGGGCTACCGCCAAACATGTTGAGGACATGCCGGCTGCCGGGGACGAGGCAATGCCAAGTCATCATCCCGACCGTTGGGGCATTTAACGATCGCCACCCTCACCCAAGATTGCGGGGCCTACCGCTTGGGTTAGCTAATCCTCACGGGGTCCAGGGACGGAATGACTTGCTCGACGCCCCGCCATGGATGCAAGGTACTTTATGCATCGGGCCGGATGATGCTATCTACCGCAACTCTAATCGCCTAGCAATCAGCAAACAAATCCATAAAATCCAATACGTGCTCAATAAGAATACAACGAGCCTAGCATGATACTACGAAGCAAGGAACAGATACAAGCATGCCAGAAAGGAACAACCTAGCATGGATTAACATGAGAATAAATTAGGAGAATCATGCTAACCGGGAATTCAGAACGAGCACCTATTACTAAATATGTCAATAAACACAAACAAGCAATCAATCAGCAATCACATAATATATCGCAGGGTCCACACAACTCCGGTAAGAAATCCTTACCTTGGCTGGGGACGATTTGACACGAAAACCTAAATGGCGAACGAACCCGAACTAGCTACCGAGAACCTATCAATCACAATAAAAATCACACAATAGGCCTAAATATAATAAAATAAACGAGGCTCAGCTCGAGAGCAACTCACGAGGCGCGACGAATGCACGAAACGGCCGATTACGAACAAGGGCAAAGAAGAAGGCTGGCCATTTGGGCGCGCGTTAGAACGTGAAATAAGCGTCTTGGCGCGCGCATGGCTGGGCGCGTGACGGCGCTGGGCGCGAAGCGCTGCGCGCGGACGAACAGCGCGCGCGCGAAGCGCGCGCGAGGCTCGTTTTGGCGCTGGCGAGACGCTACGCAGACGCGAGAAGCGAGCTGGGCGACACAGGGGCGCTAGGACGCGTCGTGACACGGTGGGCTGCGCAGCGATAGAGCACAAAAACAGGGGCGAACAGAGGCGATGAAGAGGAAACGAATTCGTGCGATCTGAGAGGATTCGACGCGCGATTTGTTGCTGGACCAGTTCTCCTACATTAGCTGCACAAAAACCACCCAAAGATTCACCTCGACTTGGCCGGAAAATGGAAGTCAGAAATAGGGGAGAACTTCGACGGAAAAGGGAAGGAGAAGAAAAAGAGAAGAAGAAGAAGAAGAGAAGAGGAAGAAAACTTACCAAAAAGGAGACGATCGGCGAATGGAGGGGACGAATCGCTGGTCGGCGAGGAGTGAACACAGTCGGTCGAAGAGAAAAATCGCGAAGGAAGGAGAAAAGGAAGAAGAAGGCTCGGGCGAAAATTTCCTTTTAAACCAAAATTCAGCCGAACAAGCTTATATAGATGCTGGCGCGTTTAGAAGCACAAGAGCGCTCAGTGGCTCGATTGGCAGCGACGCTTGCCTAGCTTCCTACGCGACCCTGGCTCGAATCTCACTCGTCGCGCTATTTAATTCCCCATTCAAATTGGCTCATAATTTTTTCGGCAATTAACAAATACAAAACCGGCCCGACCAAAATTACCAAAATGCCCCTGGGCCTCCCAGGAAGACCGGGATGAAATTTCCGGGCCGTTACAATATTCCCCCCTTATAAGACTTTCGTCCTCGAAAGTCACTTAAGATTGGAACAGCTCGGGATACTGCAATCTCATCTCATCCTCCCGCTCCCAAGTGGCATCTTCTGAACTCTGACTCCTCCACTGAACCTTTACCAACCGGATTTCATGATTACGCAGTGACTTTGTCTCAAAAGCAAGAAATCCTTATTCAGCTGCAAAGGCTCAAAGTCAACAATGTGCGACGGATCCGGCACGTACTGTCTCAGCATCGAAACATGAAAAACACAGTGCACTGCCGACAATGACGGAGGCAAGGCTAATCGATAAGCAACCTTGCCGATCCTCTCCAGAATCTCAAACGGACCAAAAAAATGGGGACTCAGCTTTCAACGCTTGCCAAACCTCAAAACACCTCGCATCGGTGCGACCTTTAGGAATACATGTTGGCCAACCCCAAACTTCAAATCCCGACGCCGAACATCGGCATAACTCTTCTGTCTGCTCTGAGCTATCAACATACGAGCTCTAATCTTCTGCACGGCATCATTGGTCAAGCTGCAGCAACTCGGGACCCAAAAACGCCTATCACCAACCTCTTCCCGAACCACGGGAGATCGGCAACGCTTACCATGCAAAGCCTCGAATGGAGCCATCTCGATCGTCGATCGATAATCGTTGTTATATGCAAACTCCATCGATATCTGAGATATCTGGTCCCAATCGACCGGAAATCCAACACACAAGCCCTCGAATCACGGTCAGACACAATCCTCACAGGCACACCGTGATAACGAACAATCTGTTCCAAAATCAACTGCGCCCACTGTTCCACGGTATAAGTGTCTCTACCGGGAATGAAGTGTGTGCTCTTAGTCAATCGATCGACTATCACCCAAATCTGAGAGAACTTCCTCGGAGTCCTCGACAAACCAGAAATAAAGTCCATGGAGATCTCTTCCCATTTCCACTGAGGTACACTCAGCGGCTGCAACAAACCGTCTGGTCTCTACCTGGGTGCCTTCACTTGCTGACAAGTGAGACATCGACTGACCAACTCCGCAACATCTCTCTTCATACCCATCCACCAGAATGTCTGCTTAAGATCCTGATACATCTTGGTACCCCCGGGGTGCCAAGCAAACGGAGAACTGTGGGCCTCTGAGAGCAACTCTGTTCGCAATCCTGCAACATCCGGAACACACAACCGGCCTCTGTACGTCAGCCCACTGTCTGGTGAATACCCAAAGTCAAAATCTCCATCAGCACTAACTTTGTCACCCAATTTCTTAAGTGCGGGGTCACTCAGCTGACTATCAATAATCCATTTGTCTAATCGATGGGTGAATCCAATCGAGCTACTCGCAAGAACTTCACCCAGCAACATTGCACCTCGGCCCGCTCAAACTCTCTCGCGCAAACTGGCTGGGAACTCAACAACACCGCGGAGTGCGACGTCTTCCTACTCAAAGCATCAGCTACAACATTTGCTTTGCCCGGATGGTACAAACTCTCGCAGTCATAATCTTTCACCAACTCTAACCATCTCCTCTGCCTCATATTCAGCTCCTTTTGAGCAAACAGAAACTTGAGGCTCTGGTGATCGGTAAACATCTGGGTCCGCTCACCATACAGGTAATGCCTCCAAATCTTCAGTGCAAACACCACTGCTGCCAACTTCATATCATGAGTCGGATAGTTCTCGCTCATATGGCGGTGACCGACGGAAGCATAAGCAATGACCTTCCCGTCTTTGCATCAACACACAACCCAACCCGAACTTAGAAGCATCGTTGTAAACCACGAAACCACTGTCCCCTCTTTGCCAACAGTCGTTTGAAGTCAAACTGCGCTTGAGCCTGGCAAAGCTCTCATCACACTTACCGTCCCAAATAAACTCGAAACCCTTCCTCGTCAGACGAGTGAGGGGCGAGGCTACGGCAGAAAAATCCTTAACAAACCGACGGCAGTAACCTGCCAAACCGAGAAAGAAACAGCTCCTACGAGCAAACCACCGAAGAACAGAGAGCTCCACTTACACTCACTGTCTTGCTCCACTAAAGCCAGAAGATCAAAATCTCACGGGGTAGCAACAGGGGTCCACCACGAACTGAACTTTCAAATACCAACGGGGCAACTCTCAACTTTCCTGGAAACAGGAAGACAATCAACAGGGCACGAACCATTCGCCCCACGAGCAAAACTGACTTCTAGAAATTCCAATCCACACCTTGGTCAATCACCAAGCATCAACTTGTTCCCACACCGGAACCAATCCGGACTCCACTCCAAACAAATACCAGCTTGCTAGGCTACCAAGACTGCCAACAACTCACCCGAGGCTACAAACTACACGGCTTCAACTTGCCAACTGAAACTCACTATCTGGGCCTGATTGAGCTCTAGAGAGGTTCTCCACAACCTAGGGTTCTCCGACAACCCTCGACACCCACTGCCAACTAACGGACTAACAGCCAACTGCCTCAACAACAACAACTCCTTTTTTCCAGCAACAAAACCATGCTGGCCAACTCCAACTCCTTGGAAACCAAGAGGACCCAACGCTACCGAATCGCGTCATCCTCCTACTCGGACATCAACCACAACATAACTCCTACCCAAGGAGGGATCCGAACAACTCACATCGGTCATGACGATCAACAAGAAGATCCGCCAACCAAGCTTAGGTCCACTTAACAAATCTTACCTAAGCAACAACACGATACCACGAGCATGGTATCCTTACCACCACCTCACTAAAGCCTTACAACATCCACTGAGTCCAACTTTTCCAAGAACTGAGCACGGATCCCCAAAGCAAACCCTACATGGATCGAAACTCTCGCCACGAACGAACCACACAAAACACACTTGTGTGCACAACTCCCAACCTTCATTTAGCGATCCAAGGCTAACAAATGCTTTTCCCAAAAGCCACACTAGCTCCTGGCAGAGATACAACCAATCAACGGAACACCCAAAGTTCCATCTCCACACGATGCTCGAAGCTGTGGCAACCTTGCTCTACCAAAGCATAACCATGCCAAACTGAACTTACTTTATACCATGCCTCTACCAAGGGTGCTTACCCATAAGGCATCCAACTCTTCTCACAAGGCATCCTACTCACCTCATAGGCATCCAACTCATGGTCCCTCAACTGGACCCAACTTGCTTCTACGATGCTCAACCCTCCTCAGATTTAGGCACTCGCAGGTAGTTGACCGCACTACCAACCACAAGGATCTCTTGGCCTTAACACTAGCGTGAGATGCACGCGCACTAACACTTACCAACCGACAACCTACTTGACTTACTCAACCTCCAGTAACACTGGGAAAAGGCTCCTGCTCCTCTCGAACATCCTTTCGCTTGAAGTTCTTCGATTACCACTGAACTAGCCCTTTTTGCACGACCTAAACAGGTGCAACTACCATAAACGGATCCAAGGCTAAAGGAGTGCGCTAAACTCCGAACGGCATAGAACCATCTGCTATGCCCATGCCAAACTCAGGCCTGAACAAGATTTAGTGCCAAAGCAGCACCCCAACCAATGCACCTCGAGTGCCACTACTACCAAATCCACATCTTACTACCAACGGGGCCAACAAGGTCACAACCTCAAGTGACACGAACTCTGGCTAGGCATACAAGGGCTCAACTCCAACAACCATGCCTAAGGAATCTCATCAAGCTGAAGGCTCACAGCCTACATTTGCATCTCCACATGATGCTCAACAAACTCTGGCCGGCTCTCTCAATATGCAGCAACTAGCCCTACTCTAGGGCTTACCAAAAGAAGAGTGTTCAATTCTACCAAACCACTGAGGAAACCACCAACGGATCCGGTCCAGAGAACAACGCTGCTTTGTACCCTTAACTCTGTGGTTCCCGCCACTGCGGCTACAAACAACCACACTTCACAGAAGCACAAAGATGCCTCATCAACCTCCTCGAAGGCTACCAACTTTGCAACCACTCTCTGGGCAACCAAATAATCTAACAAGGCTCAAGATCAACACTTGAGCTACCCAGGCTAGTCCACATGGGGACCTGCTCCACAAACATCCACATCAGCACAACCACAGCTAACTCCTCTCTTGGAGTGTCATTCCAAGGCAAAGCACCTCCACCCTCTCACTAGGGGAAAACCAACAACTGGGCCACAGTTGGCCTATGGGAGTTCAATCTCTACCTCCCTCTGGAACGATGTCCCAGGGCATCCGAACCTACCTGGATACCACAACAAGCCACAACATACATCACACACTGCGGGAAGTTGGCATTATGGCGCTCTAAAGCCAAACCAATAACGAGTCAGAACCTGCTCGTCTCCGCTCCACAACACTGCACAAGGCATACACTAGATGACAAGTATTGTAAATTCTTAACCCTTTCTCTACAACAAATAGGAAACTTAGGCGTACTGATGGTGCCGAGGAGTCTTTGGTGATCATGGGAAAACGACCTACAACAAAAGGTCAATCTACAGAATTTATGACTCACGAGCTCGATACCAAGCTGTAAGGGACCGACCGAATGGGGCACTAAATGGGCCCTTACCCCAATGCATGCATTCAAAGTAAAGGACATTTAAGCAGACATGATTTTGATTCCAATTAAAACAAAACATTCAAAATAACCCCTTTAAAAACTAAACAATTTCCCTGGAACCTGTCCCTGTTTCCAAGCACCTGTTCCAAGATAAATACATTTCCAAAGTATACTCCGATCAGAGATTTCTTAAAATCATTCAAAACATGTCTGAATACAATAATGCTGGAATCCACAAAATATTCAGAAAACATCCTAGGGCTCCATGCCCGGCTACATGCATTCAGGGGAAAATAAAACAAAAAGAGTCATAACACAAAAATCAGAGTTGGAAGACTGGGCCCCATGATCACAGCTCCTCCTTCAGCCATCCTGTCTCGCAACTTGGTTACTTGTGGAAAAACCACAGTAAGGGTGAGTAACGAATTACTCAGTAAGAATCCCCAACTAGGGTATAATACGATATACATGGTCATCTTGATGAATGTATGCAAGCTATGAGTATAAATACAGAATAGAGCACATAGCTTAGCCCACACTTGGGCCTCGGATGCCAATTTAGGGTCTTAGTCCGGAATAATAACACCACAAAGTCCAATATATAAGTCACCCTATACGAGAAACAAGTCCCGGCCTCAGCCTGTCTACTGTCGACGAAAGGTACACTGGCTCACAATCCCGAGGAGCTCTCGGTCGGTATTTGTAATGAGCGTAAGCATGCACCGCGTGCTCTTTGCGCACCATGGGGTGCCGGGTCTAGAGGCAGCTGCCCATGTCCGATCCACCACGCCTAACTAAATCTTTGGATCGGTGTCACTGACATAGGGGTGTGAGACCTGGACACGTAAACTATGTCAGGCCCGGATGATGCTATCTACCTACAACTCTAACCTGCCCTAGCAATCAGCAAACAAATCCATAAAATCCAATACGTGCTCAATAAGAATACAACGAGCCTAGCATGATACTACGAAGCAAGGAACATATACGAGCATGCCAGAAAGGAACAACCTAGCATGGATTAACATGAGAATAAATCAGGAGAATCATGCTAACCGGGAATTCAGAACGAGCACATATTACTAAATATGTCATTAAACACAAACAAGCAATCAATCAGCAATCACATAATATACGCAGGGTCCACACAACTCCGGTAAGAAATCCTTACCTTGGCCGGGGACGATTTGACACGAAAACCTAAATGGCGAACGAACCCGAACTAGCTACCGAGAACCTATCAATCACAACAAAAATCACACAATAGGCCTAAATATAATAAAATAAACGAGGCTAAGCTCGGGAGAAACTCACGAGGCGCGACGAATGCACGAACGAGGCAAAAGAACTGGTGGCTGGTATTGAAATGAAGCGCAGTAAATGGGCGTCTTTGGGCTGGCGTGCTGTATTTGGGCGCGCGGCGAGCCATGCCAGAAGCGCAGCTGCGCGCAGACGAAGCAGGCGCGCGGGCGGCCGCGCGAGGCTCGGTTGGGCTCGCGAGACGCGCCGACGCGAGCGAGCTGGCGACACAGGCGCGCATCACGCAATGCGGCAGCAGAGGGCGAAACAGGCGAGCGAGGCGATGAAGAGGAAACGAATTCGAGCGATCCGAGAGGATTTGACGCGCGATTTGTTGCTGGACCACTTCCCCTACATTAGCTGCACCAAAACCACCCAAAGATTCACCTCGACTTGGCCGGAAAATGGAAGTCGGAAATAGGGGAGAACTTCGACGGAAAAGGGAAGGAGAAGAAAAAGAGAAGAAGAAGAAGAAGAGAAGAGGAAGAAAACTTACTGGAAAGGAGACGATCGGCGAGTGGAGGGGAAGAATCGCTGGTCGGCGAGGAGCGAACACAGTCGGTCGAAGAGAAAAATCGCGAAGGAAGGAGAAGAGGAAGAAGAAGGCCCAGGCGAAAATTTCCTTTTAAACCAAAACTCAGCCGAACAAGCTTATATAGATGCTGGCGCATTTAAAAGCACAAGAGCGCTCAGTGGCTGGATTGGCAGCGACGCTTGCCTAGCTTCCTACGCGGCCCTGGCTCGAATCTCACTCGACGCGCTATTTAATTCCTTATTTATTTCCACATTCTTCCAAGCCCAAATGCCTTCACCAAAATTCCTGATCCCATTCAAATCGACTCATAATTTTTCCGTCAATTAACAAATACAAAACCGGCCCTGCCGGCCCGAACAAAATTACCAAAATGCCCTTGGGCCTCCCGGGAAGACCGGGATGAAATTTCCGGGCCGTTACATTTAATCTTTTGCACTGCTCCATTAGTCATTTGCAGCAACTCGAGACCCAAAACCTGCCTATCTCCAACCTCTTCCCAGAACACGGGGGACCGACAACGCTTACCATACAAAGCCTCGAATGGGGCCATCTGAATCGTCGACTGATAACTGTTGTTATAGGCAAACTCCATCAAATATAAATACTGGTCCCAACTGCCCGGGAAGTCTAACACACAAGCCCTCAACATATCCTCGAGAATCTGATTCACCCTCTCTGTCTGACCATCCGTCTGAGGGTGAAAGGTTGTGCTGAAACTGCACTCGGTGCCTAAACCCTTCTGGAGCGCTCTCTAGAAACGAGAAGTGAACCGCGAGTCACGCTCAGATACAATCCTCACAGGCACACCATGATAACGAATGATCTGCTCCAAAAATAACTGCGCCCACTTTTCCACGGTATAAGTGTCTCTACCGGGAATGAAGTGTGCGCTCTTGGTCAAACGATCAACTATTACCCAGATCTGCGAGAACTTCCTCGGAGTCCTCGGCAAACCAGAAATAAAGTCCATGGAGATCTCTTCCCATTTCCACTGAGGCACACTCAGTGGCTGTAACAGACCGGCTGGCCTCTGCCTGGGCGCCTTCACTTGCTGACAAGTGAGGCACCTGCTGACAAACTCTGCAACATCTCTTTTCATGCCCATCCACCAGAAAGTCTGCTTAAGGTCCAGATACATCTTGGTACCCCCGGGGTGCCAAGCAAAAGTAGAACTATGGGCCTCTGAGAGCAACTCTTCTCGCAATCCAGCAACATCCGGAACACACAACCGGCCTCTATAAGTCAACCCACTGTCTGGCGAGAAAACGAAATCAAAATCTCCGTCAGCACTAACTCTGTCAAACAATCTCTTAAAGCGGGGTCACTCGGTGGCTATCAATAATCCTCTGCCTAATCGACGGTGAGCAGTCAATCGAGCTACCACGGCGGTAACCTCACCCAACAACATCGCAACCTCGCCCGCTTGAACTCTCTCATGGCTGGCTGGGAACTCAACAACGCCGCGCGAGTGCGGCGTCTTTCTACTCAAAGCATCGCCACGACATTGGCTTTACCGGATGGTACAAAATCTCGCATCATAATCCTTTACCAACTCCAACCATCTCTCTCGCCTCATATTCAACTCCTTTTGAGTAAAGCAGATACTTGAGGCTCGGTGATCGGTAAACATCTCGAATCCGCTCACCATACGGGTAATGCCTCCAAATCTTGGTGCAAACACCACTGCGCCAACTCCATATCATGAGTCGGGTAGTTCGCTCATACGGCCGGTGACGGGAAGCATAGGCAATGACCTTCCCGTGTTGCATCAACACACAACCTAACCCAAACTTGGAAGCATCGTTGTAAACTACGAAACCACTGTCCCCTCCGGGATTGCCAACACAGTCTTGAAGTCAAACTACGCTTGAGCACGGCAAAGCTCTCATCACACTTCTCGTCCCCAAACGAACTCGATACCCTTCCTCGTCGGACGAGTGAGGGGCGAGGCTATGGCGGAAAAGTCCTTAACACGAAGCGGTAGTAACACCCGCCAAACCTAGAAAGCTGCGTATCTCGGCAATCTGAAGTCGGCTTGGCCCCACGAACTCACGACCTCAATCTTCTCGGGGTTCACGGCTATACCATCTCTCGAAACCACGTGGCCTAGGAAGGCCACTTGCTCCAACCAGAAATCACATTTGGAAAACTTCGCATAAAGTTGGTTTTCCCTTAAAGCTGCCAATACTCGCCTCAAAAGCTCTGCATGGTCCTCCTTAGACCTCGAATAAATCAAAATATCGTCAATGAACACGATGACGAAGCTGTCCAAAAATGATTTGAACACCCTATCCATCATGTCCATGAACGCGGCTGGGGCATTGGTCAATCCAAACGACATGACCACAAACTCATAGTGACCATATCTAGACTGAAAGCGGTCTTAGGAATGTCGGCATCCCTGATCCGCAACTGATGGTAACCGAATCTCAAATCTATCTTGGAGAACATGGAAGCTCCCTGAAGCTGATCGAACAAGTCATCAATACGGGGCAACGGGTACTTATTCTTCACTGTCACCTTATTAAGCTCGCGATAATCAATACATAAGCGCATAGAACCATCCTTCTTTTTCACAACAGAATCGGTGCTCCCCACGAGGACACACTCGGACGGATGAACCCTCGATCTAGCATCTCCTGCAATCGAATCTTGATTCCTTTAACTCTGTTGGCGCCATGCGTCACGGAGCCTTCGAGATAGGGAGGGTCCCGGCTCGAGCTCTATAGTGAAGTCAACCTCTCTCTTGGGGCAACCCGTAACTCCTCGAAACACATCCGCCAACTCTGCACGACCAAAGACTGATCAACGATCGCGAGGGGCGGCTCTCCCTGAACAACTTGGCTAGGTAGCCCCAAGCTCCATGAGCTAGCAAGCGACGAGCTTTCACAGCTGACACCATCGGCGGGCAAACTCCACCCTGGACTCCACGAAACTTAAAACTAGGCCGACCAGGCGGCCTGAACACTACTTATTTTCGGTGGCAGTCAATCAATGCGTGGTTAGCAGCTAACCACTCCATACCAAGAATCACATCAAAACCACTCATAGGCAGGACTATGAGCGTAGCTACAAGCAACTCTCCGGATATCTCAATCCGACCATCCTTAATCTTATCTCTAGCTAACATGTTAACTCCCGAAGGAGTTGCAACAGATAACTCAAAACCTAGAGGCTCTAGTATCAACTTAGCATGCTCAGTAAACAACACAGATACAAATGAATGCGTAGAACCAGAATCAAACAAAACAAAAGCGCAGTGATCTAAAATGAGAAGCGTACCTGCCACAGCGGCATCTGTACACTCGGCCTCCTAGCGGGTCGTAGCAAACACCCGACCCTGCTGCTGCTGCCATGGTTTTTTGTTTGCCATAGCTAGTGATCACAAAAACGGGCCAAGTGCCCCTCCCTTCCACATCGAAAACACTGCCGGGGCCCGGTCTGACAAGCTCCAGCGTGAGCTCTCCCACAAATAGCACAAGCGGGATACTGCCTGTGCCCGCCCTCCTGGCGAGGCTGGAAACGGATCGGGGCTCTATGCTGATCCCGGTTCAAATCGACCTTGACGGCGGCGGCGCCTCTCGAAAAATCGAACTTCCTCTTACATTGCTGCAGGTGGAGCAGACGTTTGCACCGAGCGGCGACAACCCGCTCAACAGGATACTTCCCATTATAAATGGTGGCTAGCTGCACCGCTCTAGCATAAGTGTCAGGGGATTGTGCCCTGACATCCTGAGACACACCCTGTCTCAAACCATAAATAAACTTTCGAATTTTCAACTCAGGGGTAGCTATCAACTGAGGAGCAAAGTACCCATACTCAGAAAACTTCCTCTCATACTCCTCTATGGAATCAGAGCCCCGCTTGAGTTACGAAAAAGCTCTACCATCTTTTCTGGGCCTCATCACTAATATATTTGACCACGAATTGGACTTAAAGAACTCCCGGTGGCGGTGGAGACCCAGTGGTCTCTCACTCAGGGTGGACTCCCACCACCATCTAGCAGTGCCTCCTAGTGCATGGGCTGCAAACCTCGGTCTCTGGATATCGGGGCACACCATGATCAGGAAGGTGTACTCCATATGGGCAATCCAACGCTGTCGCGCTAACGCATCCCCAGTGGCATCAAACTTCTTCGGCTGCCACTTCACAAAGTCCTTTAACCATCTACCAAGCTCCACCGCACCCTCTGCTACATCCGCCTCAGGGGCTACTTGCTCTCGAGGAGTGAGTGCCACTGCTGCCATCTCTTTGAAACATGCGAGTCGTTTGCTCGATCTGGGCTCGGGACTCTTCCCGTGCTTGCGCGCCAACAAGGCACAGGTCTCGCCTCTGGTCACTCAACATGCTGACCATAAAAGCCCTCATAGAATCAGCCAACTCTGCTCTAGGAGCAGTCTCACGGCGCTCAGTCGCCTCAACGCCTACTCTAGGCACGACAGGGGGAGCTACTGGCGGAATGCCACCAGTCTCAGCTTGGGACGATGTCCCTGCGATGTCGAACGATCACGGTACCTCGTCCTGCTCTCGGACGTCCTCTCCTGGCACGGGTGGCAGGCATGCTGGCGATCTACACCCAAACCAACAACGAGTCAGAACCTACTCGTCCCCGCTCTACAACACTAAACAAGGCATACACTAGATAAAAAGGTATTGTAAATTCTTAACCCCTTTTCTAAAACAGTAAACTTAAGCGTACCTGATGACTGTCGGAGTGCTGATGATCATGGGAAAACGACCTACAACAAAAGGTCAGTCTACAGAATCTATGACTCTGAGCTCTGATACCAACTGTAAAGACCCGACCCAAAAGGGGCTCTAAATGGGCCTTTACCCCAATGCATGTATTCAAAATAAAAGACAATATGCAACATGATTTAGGATTCCAAGTAAAAACAGAAACGTTCAACAATCAAAACAATTTACTCTAAAACTGTCCCCCTGTTTCCAAGCACATTTCAGGATAAATACATTTCTAAAAGCATACTCTGATCAGAGATTTATTTAAACCATTCAAAACCTTCCACAAATACAACTATGCTGGAATCCATAAAACATAAGAAAACATCCTAGGGCTCCATGCCCGTCTACATGCATTCAGGGGAAATAACAAAAGTCAAGAGTCATGATATAATAAAATGGTGAGAGATGACAAAGAGTGCCCATGATCATAGCTCCCCCTTGACCATCTGTCTCGCTCCTTGGTTACTGTGGAAACCACAAAATAAGGGTGAGTAACGAATTACTGAGTAAGAATCCCCAACCGGGGTACAATACGATGCACATGGTCATCAAGATGAGTGTATGCAAGCTATGAATATAAACACAGAATAGAGCACATAGCTTAGCCCACACTTGGGCCTCGGATGCCAACTCAGGGTCTTAGTCAGGAAACAAACCTCCACACAAATCGTCCTATACGAGAAACAAATCCCGGCCTCGGCTGCTCTCATTGTCGAATGAAAGGTACACTAGCTCAAGATCCCGAGGAGCTCTCCGGTCGGCGCTGTAATGAGCGTAAGCATGCACCGCGTGCTACTGCAGACTATGGAGGGTGTCGGGTCTAGTGTTAAGCTGCCCATGTCCAGTCACCACGCCTAACTAAATCTCTGGATCGGTGTCACTGACATAGGGGTGTGAGACTTGGACACGTGAACTATGTCAGCCTGAACCACCGCACCTAAGGCTAAGGAACCGGTCGAGGTAGGCTTACACCAGGAAGCGGTCCTTGCCTAACAGTGGCAATCAGGGCTACTGACCCGAACACGAGCGCGCGCGTGCGGTTTGGGGCGAGGCAATGCCAAGTCATCATCCCGACCGTTGGGGCATTTAACGACCGCCACCCTCACCCAAGATTGCGGGGCCTCTTGGTCGGGTTAGCTAAACCCTAACGGGGTCGGGGACGGAGAAGCTGTCTCTCGACGTCCCCGCCATGGATGCAAGATACTTTATGCATCAGGCCCGGATGATGCTACCTACCTGAATTCTAACATGCCTTAACAATCAGCAAACAATCAAATACGTGCTCAAAAGAATACAACAGACCTAGCATGGTACTACAGAACAAGAATGATTATGAGCATGCCAGAACGGAACAACCTAGCATGGACTAACATGAAAGAACAACATACGAAGTCATGCTAGTCAGGAATTCAGAACAGAGAACCTAAACTATACATGTTGATAATCACAAACAAACATACAACATCAATCACATAGAACATCGCAGGGTCCACACAACCCCGGTAAGAAATCCTTACCTTGGTCGGGAGACTTCTACACACAAATTCCTAAGCCGCGAACACTCCCAAGCTAGCTATCGAGAACCTACAAACATAGAAACAATCACAACCATAGCCCTAAAAATATAATAAAGCAGAGGCTCGGCTCGGGAGCACTCACACACGCACGCACGACACGAGGCCGGGCGCCGCCGGGCGGGATGCGTCTGTCTCGGGCGCTGGCGAGTTCTGGCAGGCGCTAAGGCGCGGCTGCGCGCACGCGGACACGTGCTGGGCACGCGGACATGGCGAGCGGCACGGGCGAAGCGTCTCGTCTCTTCTCTTGCGCCGCGACGCGGTCGTGCGCCGTGGTCGCGCGCGAAGCTGGGCGGCGGCGACGGCGAGCGGCAGCGTCTTTGGGGCGCGGCGACGGCGTCTCGCTCGGCCGTCTGGTGCGGCGACGACGGCGGCGTCTTTGGCGTGGCGACAAGCGCTCGCTCGGCAGATTCGGGCGCGACGACGACAACGGCGTCTTTGGGCGTCGCGACGAGCGTCGCTAGGCATATCGCGCGCGCGACGACGACGGCGTCGTTTTGGCGGTAGTGCGACGGCGCGAGCTCATTTGGCCGCGCGATCAGGGCGGCGTCTGCGCGCGACAATTTGGTCGGTGAGCGAGCGGTGGGGCGCTTCTCGGCCGGATCTGGTGCGGCGGCTTTGGTGCAGGGTGTCTGCGCGACAATTTGGCCGGTGTGGAGAGCGGTGAAATTTGCTTCTCGGCCGGATCGTGTGCATTTCTTGGTGCAGGGTGCTCCTTTCAATTTGTTGCACCAAACACACACACACACACCTTCTTTACTCTACATTCAGCCAACGAGAACAGTCAATCGAGGAGATGAAGGAGATGAAGACTTACCCGAACGATGATTTGATCTCGAGTGCAAAGGAGGTGAAGAAATCGACAAGGGGGCTAGGGAGAGCTTGGCTTGGGTGGCTAGGAGAATGGTGAAGAAGAAGGGCAAAGACCTAACTCATTTTCATTTAGCCAAAAACACCAAACTCCAAGGATCCAAAGCTAACAAAGATGTGATGCAGAAAGAGCAACAAGAGCTCTCAATAGCTCATCTACACGCATCCCCACAAGCTTCCCTGGATACCCGGGTTCAAAACCCAGTTGCAACACATTTTCCTTTCTTTTACTTTTTGCACCAAACCTTGCTCAAACCCTTCCACAAGGCCTCACAAACCTACATAAATCCAACCAATATTTTAGCAATTAGAAAAGACATAAACGGCCCGACCAAATTACCAAAATACCCCTTGGGCATACCTGGAAGACCGGAGTGAAAACCTGGGTCGTTACAGGTTGGGTTTGGATCAATAGGTGATTTTGGATCCAAACGCCTTCATGGATCGGAGCATTTTGAGCCCAATTTGGTTCCATAAAGAAAATAGGCTTTAAACACTGACACGTGGCACATTTTGGTTTGCCATAGCACAATTTAGGGGACAATATATCATTTTATAATTGATTCCTAAATAAAAATATCTACTTTGTCATTAATGCTAAATAATGACGTGGCGAGCTTTGATTCGTCGAAATTTCTATTCCAACAACAAACATAACAAATATAATTAATAGATAATAATAATAATAATAATAATAATAATTTAAAAAACAAGCAACTAACATCATAAATAAATAACGAGAGATTAACTCTAATAACCATCTATTCCATACTAAATAGGATATTGACCCTTTCATAGAAGCCAACATGCTCCTAGTATGAATATGGAATATTAATCCTCCCATCTGAGTTAGGAAACTCACAGTATGAAGAAGGGGACCAACAAGTCCGTCATCATTTGTTTGTGTTTTGCATGGATCAATGTGTCTTTTATAATATGCGTCTTAAGTTTTGCATGGACTAACAAACCTGTTAACATCTTTGCATTAAGTTTTGAATGGACTAACAAGTCCTTTAATATATACGTTTTTAAGTCTTTCCTGGACTAATAAGTTCATTATAAATATCTAACTTTTTAAATTAAATAAACTGTATCAACTAAACATAAACAAGTTTATGTTGCCAATACTAGCTCGCTTCTCATGAGTTCATATCCTTAAAATCCATCACTTAAACTTTCATAACAACAATTCTCGTAATTTTCTCATGACTCCTTATCCTTTAACTTCAACACTTAAATACCAAAAAGATTAGTAGTTTAGCGGCACTAGTAGAATTTCACAAATAAATGGCAGGCGCGGCCCCCTATTATTTAAAAACAATGGCGGACAAGAACCCGCCACCAATACAAATGACATTGTATCGAATTGATAGCGTGCATACAACAAATTGTGGGCCATACCCGCCACCAAAACATGCGCGGGTTGAATAAAAGGTGGCGGTCACGACCTGCCACCAATAAGAATTGATAGAGTGCGTGATTTGTAAAAAAGGTGGTGGGCTGTGCTCGGCACCAATAATTCCAAATAGAAGGCGGGCAAGGCCCGCCACCAATTATTCCAAATAGAAGACAGGCATGACCTGCCACCAATTATTCTAAATAGAAGGCGCGCACAACCCGCCACCAATTATTCCAATAGTTTTTTTTTAAAAAAAAAATCTGAAAGTGTGGTCTCGGGTAGTTGTTTTAAAATGAGTCCACTCGTTTGTACCCTCCATTAAAATATATTATCACTTTATAAAAAAAAAAAAGAATATATTGTGCCCGTCATTAAAATAAATTATCACTTTATAAAAAAAACAGAATATATTGTGTCCACCATTAAAAGACCTTATCACTGTATAAAAAAGAGCATCTGCACACTTTCCGAATCCCCAAATTTCTAACTTTTAACAAAAATTCTAATCACCAACTCATGAATGTGAAATCCTAACTTCTAACTTCTAACTCTTCTAAACTTCTAGCTTCAAACTTCTAACATCTAACTAATTCTAACTTCTACTTTTCTAAACTTCTAGATTCTAACTTCTAACTTCTAACTCATGCATGAAATCCTAATTTCTAATTTATAACTTCTAACTCTTCTAAACTTCTAGCTTCTAACTTCTAACTTCTAACTTCTAACTTTTCTATAACTTCTAACTTCTATATATATATATATATATATATATGCTAGAATATGCACTAGAAATTTAGGCAGCATAACAACGCAATAATAAGATTCCAAAAAATTTCACTTGTTATATATAAACAACATTTCACCTGTATATATTAGAATTTAAAATACAGTATAAAATGAAACTACACACATATGCACAAAACAAAGAACAAACACTAAATTTCATTATACATATACCTAAACAAAAAACAAACACTAATTTTGTATCAAATGTCTAGCTATAAATTCTACTCATTCTATTCGTACCTCATCAATTTGGTCTTGAGTGAACGAGGTCGAGCCAGCACTGAACTACAAATAGTAAGCCATGTAATTAAAAACACCAAAATTTGTGCCTTATAATTAACATGAATGTATAAAAACAAAAAACTTACAAGTTTCAATAGGTGCGTGGATGTGTTGTACATCATCTTCCGTATGAATAGTTGGACGTAGAATCCACATACTATTGATCCAGTTTGTTAAGGGCACTAGTAAAATAAAATGGTTATATACTTAGTAGATAAATAAACATGAGAAAAAACAACTAACAAAAGAATTTGATTCAACTTTACCTTCATCTATTTGAAATTTAATTTTAAGGCCTGCGGCGTGTGTCTTAATTGTCATACTCGGTAGGCACTATATTAATAAAGTTGAAAGTTATTAATTGAGAATGATAAAATAAATAAACTTCAAAGTTCATAAGATTAGTAATTTATATTCTTACGTATTTATGACACGAGCTAAACTCTAGTTCAACGGATTTTGACCGAGTGAGTTGAAAACATACAATGTGTTTTTAGCTGGAATTAGGACGAGCAAAATCCAGTGGTTCCTATACAATTTAATGAATATTGAAATTCTGATATATAAACGTAATTAATAGGATAAAAAATTCAAAAGTTGGAACACATACCTAGAATTGAAGGGAAAAAATACTAGTTGTTTAAGATGTGTCAGCTTGTCTAACCTATTAGCTAGACGTGAAACTCGATCTTCTTCATTTGTGCTATCCAAAGTCGTTGCGAACTCGCTACCGTCTACTAAGTAACTGAAGTAGACCATAAGTAACTGAAATAAAATGTGGAGACATTATTAAACAAGACAAACAAAACTAGTAGTTGCAAAATCGCTACAGTTTACTTACCAGATGTAACAGAGTATTAGAGTGTAGCTTATTTCTTCCATATTACAATATTGTAGAATCTCTTCTTGAGCAATATAAAAATATTCGGGCGCGTCAACACCTAACATGTTTATTGACATTGGTATACCTAGTAAGCCATCAGGATCTAGTTTATCTCTTGCATAATTATGTACAACCTTGACCATGGTTGGACCATACGTGTTCGATTGATGAGAGTGTGAATCTGATACTACCTTCTTACTACTTGTAGCTTTTTTTGGTTCATAGTGCTATCATGACAATAAACATTTCTATTATTAGTAAAATAATGTGCTATATACTAAATTTTAAATTATATAATGTACAATTATACCTTCTTGGTTGTTGTAGGTGTTCTGATCAATGATCTTGGTCATGGCACAAAAGATTTTATAGCTTGTCCAAGGTACTAAAGCTCCTCGTTTATGGGAATGGGTAAGTCTACGTTCTCATTGCCTTCGAAGATCATTTCGACCAAGACCCGCACATTATGTTTCCCTAAAAGGTGACCATGTACCCTAACAAATGAGCCACTCGATTCATACACAATACCAATGACAACAGTTTGACCTTCATACTCAACGACAAGTTGACATGGCATACCCTTAAAAAAATAGATTATAATTAGTTGACATGACATAACCTTTAAAAAAATAAATCATAATATAAAACTTACTTCTTCTAAGTCGGCTGAGACATTAGGATGACCAATGGGTTCTACAATGACGTCGACCTGTTCTAGGACCTGGTTTTCTTCCCTTATGGAATCTCTATTACTCCCCTCACAAGGGGAGTCTAATTGTTGAGAGCAATGGACTTGATTTTCTCCTTCAGTTGGTTATTGGCCCATCTTAGACTTCGGATGAGCCATCCTAAAGAACATTGATGGAGATAAAAATCGACCTACTCCCCTAACACGCCCACGATGTTCTGGGGTTCCCAATGCATCGACCAAAATATCTTCACCTTCTTTTGTACGTTGCAATTCATCTTATAGTAAAAGATTTTTAGATTCACAACCAAATATTTTAAGATTCAATTTATCTTGTGGCAAAAGAAATAAACCAACAACTTACAATTTGGTTGGTTGTTTGAATTATGTCTCCATCGACGAACTCTTTACACTTCCCCTTTGGATCGTTAGACTTCTTCTTTCGACCTTCTTTCCATAGTTCTGATCGGGCTGCAGGATTACTTTTAATGTCTATTCCCTACAATTAAAATTTACCACACACATGACTTAATAAAGTAGAAAGATATAATGTGATCAGAACATATATCCTTAAGGTTTAGAGAGTTCCTTACTAGTTTATGAGCCAGTTGAGCATATCTCTTTCTAGCCATATGATGGTGACACTTTTGTTTAGCTTGCGACTCTTTTTTCTCGGCACTAATTCTCTGTATAACATAGAATTATATTAATATAGTTAAATTAGGTTGTAATTAGACATTAAATTAATAAAAGAAAATGTAGTTACCATAAATTCTTCCGACAATCGGACATTTACAAAAGAATCTCATTGCTCTTGTGTGATAAAAGAGTATTTAACGGGTGGAGATCTTAATATCTCAGGTTGGTCCATAAATGGTTGGATGTATTTTCTGTTCAGATTGTATCTAAATGTCCTAAATGCGGTGGACATAGATAGCATAACATTATATTTCGACATTGGATCCATCTGAAACGACATCTGCTAACAATAAAATATGTTGGATTACTAATTAAGTATGAAAATGAATGATAAAATTTAGATAATAATGAAGTTACCTCTATAGAATCCCAAATCTTCTCTTTCAGTTTCTCAGGGACGGTTTTTCAAGAATCGTACGTAATAGGTATATGTGTTCTAACATATACACCAATAAAACTACGAAACTTTTTTGAAGCTTCGCCCACATCTTGACCCATGGAATTATATTGAAGAGTGTGTCGTTCTCCAACCATCCTTTCTTGAGCAAGCTCAAGCAAGACTGTGATGCCTCTAGTATTTCTACTTCGAGCACATCTGCTCATGGGAACATCATCATTATGATCTCTACCCGACCTCGACATAATGTCAATCTGTATAAAAAGAATATAAGTTAATAACAAATAGAAAAGACGTATAAAGAATGTGAGTTAAATAATTGTAGAAACATATATACAAACAACAACATTAACCTATTTATTAATCCATGTACCGTCACAATCACTTATAATATAGGAGATTAAGTCATCATCGACAATATTAGGTAGAGATTCTATGACTCCGTACCCACTTTCTTGGTCAATATCAACTTTATCATGACCGTGTTCTACAATTATTCTTTGTGTAGGAGTTAGAACCACCGACCAACAAGGATTAATTGGATCTTTTATGTAGAACACCTGCTTGGCTTGCGTGGCTAAAATGAAGGAGTCGGATTTATGTCCAATGCAATTAAGGTCAGTGGTTGTAAATCCCATGTCATCTACTTTAATTCCACCATTGTTTTCCACCCAATCACATTTGAATAGGACGACTTGAAAACTATTGTAATCGAACTCTCATATTTCTTGTACTATGCCATAAAAGGTGAACCGTTCTTGTCGATGTGCATCAAAACATTCAATGCCCGTGTTCCATAACATTTTTAAATCATCTACTAACGGAGCTAAATAGACATCTATGTCATTTCTAGGTTGGTTGGGTCTAGAGATTAATGCATTTAACATAAAAAAAATTTATGCTTCATGCACAACCATGGAGGTAGATTGTAAGTCACCAACATAACTAGCCAACAACTATATCTAGTACTTTGGTCACCTTGTGGATTGATTCCATCTATTGATAGGGCTAGACGAAGGTTCCTCTTTTCTAAATGAAAATCAGGTCACCTTTCGTCTATTTGTTTCCATGAGAGTGTGTCAGCAGGATGTTGTATATGCCCATCCACCTGGCGGTCCGTCGCATGCCATGTCAATAATCTCGAAATTTCTTTATTTCAAAACATTCGTTCAAATCTTGGAATAGTAGAGAAATACCACATGACTTTTGCTGGAATATTTTTCACTCCTTCTTCATATTCTTCTTAACCTTCCATCTCGATGTCCACAGGTAGGACACAGTTCTGCATCAACAAGTTCTTTTCAATACAAACAACAATCATTGATGCATGCATGGATTTTTTCATACTTCATTCCTAAGGTACTTAAAATATTTTTAGCATAATAGGTGGATATTTGAATTTCATTAGGACTAGGGAATAAAATGCTCAATAATTCTAACAACTCTGAGAAATTTATATCACTCCATCCATACTTTGCTTTCAAATTATAAAGTTTAATGAGTGCTGATATCTTGGTAAAACCTTTACAATTAGGGTATAATGGTTTCTTGACATCCTCTAATGCTTCCTCAAAGATAGGAGATTTTTCGCTAAAGTAATTTTGTGTAGCCTCAGACATCTCTATTGGGTCATCTGGGTCATCCACATTCTCATCTACAACTTCATCTATTGGAACATTTTCCATATTTCTTTTCCTGGATACTGATCCTTCTCCTTGCCAAATCCATATATTATAACTTTGATCGATCCCATTAAAAAATAAATGGTCTCTTACTACATTCACATTTTGGTACTTGGCATTCACACATTTCAAACATGGACAACAAACGAAATTTGACTCTTTCGAATGTCGTATTGCATTGTTTATAAATATCTCAACTCCTAAACTGTATTCTGGTGACATTCGATCCTTAAACATCCACGACTTATCCATAGCAATAATGCAGTAAGAAATCTAGTGAACTATAGAAACCTAACCTGCAAAAATTTCAAAACAAGGTAGACTCGAGTCACATATCTAACTCAACTTAAATTAACTCAATTAATTTTAAAACAATACAATTATTTCAACCATCAAAGTAGGTGTCACACATGTAAATAAACCTATCAATAAAATCAAATCCATGAATCAAAATTGGTTCAATGATATACCAATGAACTAGAATAATTAGTTTAATATATGCTCAAATTAATTCATCAATCTAAGCTATAATAATACAAGCAAATTACTTTGAAATAAATATCCAAATTTATGAAACAAACAAATGCCCAAATTTAAATTTCTTAAGAAACCCATGAAATTACAAATGCACAAATGAAACAAATGCACAAATTACAACAAATAAAAATGCACAAATTTGAGATAAGAGTTAAATATGGAAAGATTAGAATAAAAATTTGGGAAGAAATTAGTTTAAAAAGAGCTTAAAAAAAGTTAGGGACTAAGAAATTACCAAGTTTGTGAAGAAATAATGCCCAAAAGGTGGAGAAATGCTAAAACCTAGCGGCGGCGGAGAGGAAGAAATGAAAACCCGAGGTTAATGGCGATGGTGAAAATGGTTTGTCGACCCACTAACGGTGACGGGGAAGTTTTTTCGAAGAACTAGCGATAACGGCGACGAAGAAGTTTTTTCGAAGAACTAGCGACGCCGACGACGGAGATGAGTTTTGGGTCGAAAGGGTTTGGTCACTTGTCGGAGGAAATGAGGAAATGTTGAAATGAGAACACTGCCCAGTCGCGAAGAAGAAAATGCACAAATTAATGATGGCGGGCACGGCCCGCCACCAAATTAATAACACGCTATATACAAAGGCGGGCATGGCCCGCCACCTAAATGAATGGACAGTGGGCACGGACCGCCACCAAAACTCAAAACACGCATTTTTCAATGGCACTCACGGCCCGTCATCAATAACTCCCTCCGCGTTTTCGAAAATTCTCAATTTTAGTCTGCCACCTATCCGTGTAATTTTACTAGTGCCACCCCCCTATAGTTGTAATCTAAGAAGAAAAAAAAAAACTGCAACACTTAAATCACTTAAAAACCTAATGCATATTCTTAATGATCATTACTCAACACTCGATCTTTGATAAACTTAACTAATTTCAACCAATAGCTATCTATTAATATGTATAATAACATAAGACCAAATCCTGACCTTTATGCCTCAATCTTATCTCACAATTCATAATTATAAGTCGATACTTCAACCGCTTAGCTTTTATTCAATCTAAAATAAGCTAATTGAACTAGCAACTACATATGAAATTCTAATAAAAGTATTATGTAAAGATTAACCACGAGTTTGCCACAAACCACATATAAGAGAGTTAGTTTTCAGAATTTAGAAGGACCAACAAACCCTACATAGAAGGTACAATTGCTTTCAAATAATATGAGAGCCACTAGAAAGTGCTTAAACTAGAATACCCTTCGAAATATCTCGGTGCTACAGCCTAGGGACGGGCCAGTGGTTCTCCGGGTATAGGGGGAGTGAAACTCCGATTTCTCAGTTTTCAAAAAATAATATATATAAGAGCCAAATACCGATTTTCAAGCTCAAACTCATGACTGTAGTTGAAATGAATTAACAACAAATAAGATTACTAACTGCGCTACCAACTCCTTCAGTAAGAAGTCAACACTTGTTGGATTCACTTTATTGCCAATAGTCTAAATTTGTAGAACCTCCCTCTAACGGCATACATTTGAGATGAAAATTTTAGAAAATTGAGGAGAGAGAAAAAGTGTTGGTTTGCACAAAAATTTAAAGTGAAAGAGAGAGAGAGAGAGAGAGAGAGAGAGAGAGAGAGAGAGAGAGAGAGAGATGGTTGAGTGCTTAGGTGAGTAGTACATAAAAATAAAGAAGGAAGAAGTTGTGTAAATTCTAAACGAGGTGAAGACATCTATTATTATACAATAGGTTTTGAGTTGGAATCAAAAAAATAAAGAATTCACGAAAAAAAAAGGATTTATGAAAATATTTGAAGGATTAATTGATTTGATAAAATCCTACGATATCTAAAATTAATTTGATATCTTTATTAAATTTGATTATCTTTTAAAAAGTAAATAAATAAATTGTAATTAATTAAAGAAAATACTTGACATTACACAGAGGATCTAATTATGATTATCATAGAAAATAAATTTTTACTTTTGCTGAGCCATAAAAACTAAATTTCAGTTTTTAAATTATAAAGATATATTTTAATTTTCTACCAACAACATAGACCAAGATTTTAATTTACCATAATTCAATTTAATACAAAAAATACATAAGGTGTATGTATACAAATAAATAAATAAACGTGTATACAGAATAATCTCCGCGAAAATGTTTCCAAAAGTTATCGAAAACGGGTAATTTTCTTTTAAGAAAAATAAACAAAAGTGGGAAAAAAGGTGTTATATAGATAAATTTTAAGTTTTATAAAATTTTAATTGTGCATAATTGAAGAACATTTATCTAAATATCGTTTGATTCTTTTTGTAGGGTTCTCTAATACGCTTAATTGGACAACATTTATCGAATTGGTATTTTTAGTTCAACTGTATAAAGATGCTGTCAAAATTATTATTTAACGATTTAGAATGTATTAAACCTATGGTTTTTTTAGTAATATTATATGTATAATTAATTCATTTATCGAACTTAAATTTTATTAAATTTTAACACTAAATCTTACAAATTTTGTAGTACATACATGAGTCTGACTGTAAACTCAAAGAAGGATATCTCACACAGCAGAGAGAGAGAAGAAGTTGAAAAGGAGTTTTTGTATGATACAAGTCTTTATCCGGAATACAATGATTCAGTACCTTATTTTATAATCTAGCATTTTTCCATTTTACATTTTTCTGGTAAAGATCAATAGTTGATTGAAACAGAAAAGAATTGAAAATGCCATGTAATGAACTATGAACAATTGGAAAAGTAGAAAACTTCTAATCATCATATATACCGTATTGAGAGTTCTCTTACATCTTGTATTAGATATTTAATTTTTAGGTTCTATTATCTGTTAGGATCTTTTCTATTATTAGATTTACTATTTGTATATTTATATTCCCGACAAGAGGAGATGAAGATTGTTTCTCTCAATTGTTAAGTCAATAGTATCAGAGCTCCATGTGCATTATTGGTCCCCCAATTCCGATCCAACCCAAAATACTATGAGTTCTAAGCGGGTATGGACCCCTCTCAAGCGGGCATGATCCTAAAGTTTGGATCCGACCGTAGCAAAAAGTAAGCCAAAGCAGGTATTTCGGTCCATAAATTAGGATCCAATTCAAGATGGCATTTCCCGATATGGCCGCCATCTTGAGGGGCATGTTGGAGATACTCATCTTGTGGCAATTGTCCAACATTGGAAAGATGAGGATTCTACCACACATTTATAATGGATATGAGCTACTCATCTCATTGCCAATTGATTTTGAGGTGGAACCCCATATTCTCTAATACCTTGAAAACCACGAGTTACTAGCATACTGTGATTCTTGTCGACATGAGAAAAACCAACAACTTCACATGGTAGAAAATGTAACCGAGTGATTACAAAAATAAGAAGGGTACAAGAAGGTAAAGGAAAACAAGACAGTCGAGTGATTACAAATAGCTAGAACTTAGTACCTATGGTGATTACAAACGCTCTTTACCAGTTGTCTGAGAACATTGATCCTGCTAGAATCATTGTAAGAAATGACTGTTCTGTTGTTTTCCTAGATTACTAATTTACTACTGGTTACATGGTGCAAACTATGTCATTGATAAAGATGACAACTCTATCCGAATCTTTACATTAATATGATATTGTCTACTTTGGACTTAGACATGGTTTTGTTTTCGGGCTTCCCCATGATCTTCCCCGCATCTAACTAATGTGAGATACTTTTTTTTTTGCATCCAACAGTCATTGACTGCATGTGATGTTTGTTATCATTGTTGTTTGACTAAAATTGTGTTGCTGCAATAATTGTAAGTACAAATCATGTAATGGATTTGGGATCAAGATTTTTTAAAGAATATCAGTCACTTCGAAAACAACTTAGTTATGAATTTGCCTCACATGATGGAAACTCTTAATTTGTCTTTAAAGATCAAGACTGAGCTTCTATCTCTCTACATCAGAGACCCAGCAAAACTGCTTGAACTTTGAATGTTTAAAGATGTAAAATTAATTCACTGTATATCTTGAATATAATATCGAACAATCATCAAACCCTTGATTCATTACTATACAGAGCACAGAATAGAGATAAATATCAAAGTTTGAAATCTCAAAAAATTATAGCAACAATTTCTGTACCTACCTTCACATTCCGTATATATCTAATAAGATCTAATAATAAAGAGGGAAAAAAAAACAGTTAGGTGTGGAAGAACTTGCACCAGTAAATCCATCAGTGTAATCTAAGAAAGAGATATACCATGGGTAAAACAATCCACTTCGAATGTTTCTATGTTTGATGAAGACAACGTACCACTACTAACATATGATATGGTATAGAGTTGGCAAGCAACACTGATAAACATGTGCGGCCAAGGATTTAGGCTGAAAATGTACAATGGAAAATTTGACAGTTCATTCAATAAACTTGTGACTCACTCAACACCATGTCTAAACTAAAGCAATGGCTGCAAGATTACCAGCCGAAACTCGTTGTCGGCGTGGTCGTCTTGTTGTCTTCCCCCACCCTGTCAGGCTCCTGTTGTCAAGTCCCAGTTCAGCATTACTAGGTTGCAGCAGCAAGGGAAGGTTCTCAGTTGGCTGTGGAGAGGGGCTAATCACAGATCGTCGCCTTCCCCTACCACAGGCAGTATTTCTCTGCGAGTTCCTCTTGGTCAAACCTGTATTCCACTCATTACCCATTGCCCTCATTAGCCCTCCAAATGTATTAAGATCTTCTGAAACTTCTTGTCTTGATAGAGAAGTAATGCCGGGAAGAATGTCCCTTTGGAAGTCCCTTCGTTGCCTGCCTCGCCTAGCTTGGCCTTTTCGAGGTCGGTTTTGTAGTAAACTAGTTGCATTTTCTTCCATTGTTATGTACCCCGGAACCAGGGACATGGGCATATATTCTTCTGCCTTGGTTTCTGTTAAATACAATGTCATGGACTCAAAGGAGTCCATCGCATCTAAGGAAGACTCCATTTCATCACTACTTGGTTTGGCCCTCAATGAAGCTTGAGACTCTCTTTTGTAATCATTTAAGCATAAGAAAGCCAACTCCACCAACCGATTAAGGGGATTATCCATAGAATCTTGTTTTGTACTGCAAGTTGCACTCTCCAAGTGGCTGTGGCAAGCAGATGAGGAAATGGAAACTATTGCCTCTGCTGCTAATTCCATGAGCTTATCTTGTTGGTTTATGGATTTGCTTTGTCGTTTTGAAGCTAATTCATGCCTTGTTTCGATAATTCCTTCAGAAGCAACAATATCTTCGGTCTCAACAATTATAGGGGCCTCCAAATCTATCACTTCTCGCATTCTGACAGTCGATTTAGGAGTCGATCTCGAAGATTCTTCATCATCACTTAGACTCAAGTTCAAATCAATGGGTCCGAAACTAGAAACTTTTGTTTTATTCAGTTCATGTGAGTATCGATCGTCTGATTCAGCAACCAAAGAATCACAAGGCAGGTTGATATCAAATAATCTCTCTTCCCTGCTTTCTTTGATTTTAGAATCCTGCAATCCCTCAGAAACTGATAATTTTAAAAGTTTTAGGCTCTTAGAGGACCTGTCTGATTCAAACTCTTTGTTGAATACATCATTCCGAAATGAATGAGATTTCTTATCAGGCAAATAATCTATTGAAGATCTAACATAAATAATCTCCTCCACACTTGAGAACCTCCCTGAATTAGTAGTTTGAGTTGTACCTCTAAGCCAAGGTAACAATGTACAATTTTCCTCAACCTTCCTTTCTGCTTGATTGGAAGAACTATTTGAAAACCCCATGTTGAAATTTCTCTCTTTTGCACATTTCATGTCCATAAAATTTGAATCCTTGAGTTTCAATGACATGAAAGGACTCAAGTCTTTGAGAGCTCCATTGCTACCATTACCATGCGTCCAATAGTTGCAATTGACTGAAGAGGGGTGACATACTTCTTCCCTATTATAGCACGATATACTGCTATCGAATCCTTTAGTAAGTTCGAAATCATTACTAAGAAGCCACCTTTCTCCAGAACTCTCCTTACCATGAAATGGGGAATGAAAATTCTTGTGCATGGTAGCATCCGAATTCGTACATTGCTGAGCTTGTGCAGTTGTTAGCTTCTGAAAGTTAGCACTTGCACTTCCCCATGATGAATTGGAGTTAGACCAGGACTTGCTAAACTCAGGTACAGCAGGACACAGCGTGGATGTATGAGAAGCGATGAACGAGCTCTGTGGTTCGCCCTTGATCTCATGACTTCTTTTGGTAAATTGCAAACCAGAAACATGCCCATCTCTTGACTGTTCTATCCTACCTCTCTCTGTTGAATGAAAAGGTGGAGCTTCATGAAGTTCACAGAGAAAGCTTTCCCTAGGTTGAGAAGAAACAGGCCATAACTTAGTTTGAAGTCCTTGAGAAAAATAATTCTTGTTGTTGTAACTATGCCCTGCATAAAAAAGAATGATAGCATGAAAAATGTTAAATAAATCACATTTACAGAAGAACTTAATGCAAACTAAAAAGCTACCTGATTCAAGAAACTGGGGTAAAACTTCTCCTGTACTTGTGTTTTTGTCCCAATTTAGAATGTTTCCTGTCACAACATTATCAGTATTGAGAGAACTTTTCCTCAACAAACTTAGCACTGAAGATGGATTGAGAAATTGAGTCTCCCCATGACTAGAAGCAGAACCTTGAGGATCAACGTAGGTTGATGTATTGGTTTCTACTAGTTGGATGGGCTCATTTAAGTCAGTTAAACAACTCCTATTCTTTTCCAAAAGCGCACCCGATTTACGAGCATTTTGCAGGCAACCAGTCCCCTCGCCATCATCAGCATATAATTTGACATCCCTCTCAAGATCAATCCTTTGGTCCTTTTGGTGATTATGACTTAATGGGTCAGGCTCATTTCCATTAGGAAGCTGTTTCTCATCTTCACCATCAATGTACTCATCAGCAGGAAGCTGAAGATCCAACATTCTTCTTCTAAACTTTGTTAGTCTGGATTCGAGAACCTGCAGGTCCTTCGTACTACTTTCTCTTGGTGGTGTAAAGAAACAAGGCTTTTGGCTATTGCCTTTTACAGAAATCATAGAAGAATGAGCTTCTTCAACACCTGAAATAGAAAACTTCGCACCAGGCGAATTCACCACAGGAAACAATGGCAGATTTCGTCTCGAAGCATCTTCAGAGAGAACTTGAGATGTTAAGGGGCTCGACGAGATCAATGAATCTACAAGTAACTGGTTCCTGCTGAGTTCTGCAGATTTGATTTTATCCATTAGATCTCTCTGTCTTCTGTATAGGCGGTGTAGTTCAAACACCTGCAATTCGACAGAAAAGATAATATCTGGGCTATAGCTAGACCCCCCAATGAGAGATTTCAATAAAAATAAATGAACTCAAGTGAAGGAATTCAAGAAATATACCTGATTTTTAAAAATGGCCTCATGTTCAAGCATTTTTTGCTTCACCATATCCTTATCATCATCACCTAGATATCCATTTGCTGTAGCCCTTGGCAAGACCCCATTGTGATATTGGGCATTTGTGAAGGCTGTTTCACCATAAAATAGGTGCCAGCTCCGAGTGTTAGAATCATCGTTAAGTTCCCTCATAGGGTAAAAACCTGGCAAGGAACTTTTGCATTGCACTTCAGTCCCCATTCCTGAAAATCAAAGGCAACAAAGTTGATCATCTGTTTTTCGTTTTCTAACGCATACTATGAAACCCCATTGAAGGACAGTTAACAGTTCTTTTAGTATGAAGTCAATAAATTAGGCACCAGAACCTCATATTCCATAAACTTAGGCTTCTGAAACTTGATTTTCATATTAGAGTATTTAAGGGACAGGAAAGTAGATACAATCTAGCACAACAATCCCCCAACCCCATCCTTAGGAAAAAGATAGGTTTCTTGGGGAAGTAGAAACTCATTTTAGTTGCAAAAAAGAATAGAACATTCCAAATGTATGTAAGGAAGCTCATAAAAATAGTCCAAAATCATTGGGCTTGAAAGAAACACACAACAATGATATATCAGACACAGAACAAGCACCTAGATCCATCCTAAAGAGATTCACAACATCAGCAATATAACTTGTGAGCTTAAGAAATGGGCAATTCAAATGAAAGAGGAGCCAAGGAGAACATTTGACAAGGAACACCCCAAAGAATACTCCCTTGAACTGATCAAAGTAAAAAAAAGCTAAATTATAGGATGGAAGTTTGAAAATGGGAGCTATAGAACAGGAATCCTGAGACACTCAAAAAGTCCAGGAGTAGAATTTTGTGTTTCAGAAGTCTGCTCTAAGTAAAAAGACAAGCAAGCAAGCAAACAAACAAAAAAACAAGACCACAAAAGTCAATACAACAAAGCAAACCAGATTGGGCCAAAATCAGCAATCAAAATCCCCACTCCAACATGAAATTCCAAGAATTGAGAGCAAAAGCAAATGCATAATGAAGGCAAAAAGGGCAATAATAGAGGGCAGGCACAAAGACCCAACAATTTCCAAAGCCAAAATCATGGAAGCAACCAAAAAGTGGGGGAAAACATAATCCAAATGCTAAAGAAAGCAATCAAACGATGAAAGCAGAAGAACCCATGAATGAAATTGTAATATAAACAAAATTACCTCAAGAATCAGGTTGTTGGAATTCAGGAATGAACCAAAATCCAGAGAAAGGGAAAATTAAGAATCTCATGAAACTCCTCTTCCATGGATGGAAAAGGGGGATCAGATCGTGATGGGAGGTTGAAGAAAAGAAACAGAGATTAGGATCTGCTGGGCCACAACAAAGTTTTTAGAGAAGAGATCAAAAAAACAAAGCCAACAAATGAAGTTCTAAGGAACTGACCTGAAATTTGTCAACATCTGCTTCACTTTATTCTCTCCTTTCTTTTCATTTTACTTCTTTATAAAAGATTTGAACTTTGTTTTCTTTCATTTGGGGTTTAGTTTAATCCAAACAAGCAAACAAACCAAACATAAAACCAAATTCTGGGGGCTTTCTTTTCTTCCTCTTTTTCTAGATTCTCTCTATTATGCTTGCTTTACAAACTCTTCATAATTAACACCAAATGAACACAAACATCTCTCTAAATTAATACCATTCATTCGCTGTTGCAATGAATAGATTGAGAACTAATCTGAATTTTGAAAAAAGAATTCATCTTTATTTTTCAATTTTCAAGTTGTTGATTGGAATATTTGGTGTGGGACCATGGTTGTGTACTACGGAAAGAATGAGGATTATGATGAAGGAAAATGCCCTTGTGGGTACTACAAAATTACAGAAATGGGAAACAGATTTTCTTTTTTTCTTTTTTCTTTTTTTTAATTTGGTGATTGGTTGATCCTGTCAGTGTCAGTCATGGCAGTGAAACTCTATTGGTGACTGTGGACATTTCTCTTTCGCAGCAGCTTTGATGCTCTCCTATCTTATTTTCAACGAAAATCATTTTTGGTTTTTTATTTTTTCTCTACAACCACAAATTTTAAAGGGTATTTTACTTCAATCCCAACAGCAAATTTTGAATACTACATTTTCTTTTTCTTTTTAAAATATTACATGTACATCAAATTTAGATTCAATTTTAAAAAAAAAAAATTAATTTCTTCCCTTTCCACAACAAATACATCATTGATTGAAAGCTATTAGGAAATTTATTAAAAACTATCTAACTCCGCTATTAGTTTGAGATTGATTGGATATCATTAATTGAAAAATGATTGAAGGTCGGGTGTAAACTATTTCAAGGTTATCATCTCAAAATCAATTGAAACATAAACATTTTGGTCTTTTTATAGGGAAATATTCATTTTTGTTGCATATGTAATTATTTTTTAAAAAAGTGTTATTTATGGTATATTTTAGTTTTTTTTTATATACATGTAAAATACCTTATTTTAAATGGGTAAGAAGTTTAGTCCTCTGATCTCAAAAAAAAAAAAAAAAAGTTTAGCCCTCTATGCTAATCAATTAGATCTGTTTAATAACCAAATTTAAATTTATTTTTACTCAAATTTTTTATTATATGTTTCACTTTTACTACAATATATCAATCTTTTCTTAAGAAAATATATAAATGATAACTAATTTTCAAAAATAAAATAAACTTTTTGAAGCTACTTTGTTTCCGAATTTTGGTTCCTAGATTTAAATTTAAAAAATAAAAAACTAAACGGTTATAGTTTTTATAATTTAGAACTTACTTTCAGGAAGAAAAAAAAATTATGGTGATTGAATAATTTAGATCATTGTAATTACCTGATTTAGAATATACTACTTAATTAGTTAATACGTAAAAATTTATTTATTTAGAACGTGTTAAATAGTTATTAAAAAATATTTGGGGAAAATATGCAATAATAAGTGCTTAGAGTGTTTTTGTCTAGATAAAAAATGATGAATTGATAAAAGGAAAATTAAAATTCCAACTTTCATGGAAAGGGGCAAAAAAAGAGAAAAGCTTGAGGAGAGAGGGATTTGTTTTTTAATCAAAGTGAGGGGAGGGTATTAATCGAATAAAAATGGAATATTTAAAAGTATAATGATAAAAATGAAACAGAACACACCAAAATGAAATTTTAATTAAAATTAATTTTAAAACACAAACAAACAAATATATATGTATATATATATATATATATATAACAAATATTAAGTAGCGGGTTACTATAACTAGAATAAAAAAAAATTAAAATTTAAAGTTGCCGGTTAGGTTTAGGGAATTTGCACTCTATAGCAACGCTTTTACCCCGCTTTACAATTATAACACATTTTTAAAAATAATTCGTTTATAGCAAATTCTGCAAATTTTTTTAAAAAAATTTATATTTTTATGGAAGACTTTGATAAAATCTATCAATCTGATGGAAGTCTATCAATTTTATCAAAAATTGATTCTATCGGTCTTTTTGATGGACTTCTCCTTATTGATAGAATCTAATTGAAGTCTATCAATTTATTTTATTTATTAATAATTGATTTTATCAGTCTCTATTGATAGAATCTATCCATATGAAAATCTATCATTTTACATGTTTTGCTTATGAAATACTTTAACTATTTTGTAATATACATGCAATAGTCTCTTACCTTTGAGCAAAATTTAAATAGAGATAAATAAGAAGCACAAAGGGTGTTTGTTTGTCAAAGAGTATTTGTCCTTTTAGGGTGTGTTTGAGCCCCCGTTTATGTAAACGGTCGGGTTGGTTATAATAATTCAAACGATGTTTGCCCCACCGTCTATTATAAGCGGTGGTTATCTGCGTGCCCGTTTATCTAAACCTACGTGCCCGTTTATTTAAATCTTACGTATATTACTTTTTGTTGCATAATCAGCCTCTTAAACACTGTTTATCATAATCCATATTATAATAACTTGTCCCTCAAACACCATTTATAATAACTCATCATCTATCATAACCCCCCGTTTATCATAACCTTTCGTCTATCATAATCAAACGGGTGCTCCAAACACACCAAGGATAGATTTTTTAATTATAGCATTTTTTTTTCTAATTGGATGGGTCAATAACGCGATGTATTATCTAGTTTGGTGTTAATTCATTTCCACTCCACGGTCATGAGTTCAATCCCTAAAATAGGTATTTGTAATCCCCAACTTTCCTGTGTTTAGGCCACGGAGAATTCCCCTATAATTACGTTTTCTCAAAATCACTTTTTTCATTCTCCTCCAAACTACTTTTTATTCTCTTTTCAACAACTCTTTATATATCACATCACTATTTTTCACTCACATTATATACATTATTTTATTTTTCTCATAATCATTATCTTCACCCTAAACACAAATAATTGTTCTCCCCATAATTATTACCTTCACTTTAAACATAAATAATCATTCTCCTCCTAATTCTTATTCTCCACTTAATCATTAGCATTCGTTTTGCCCCAAACACACCTTTATTGCATTTTATTAAAATGCCTTTTCTTAAATGCAATCTACCGAATACAAAAGTATATATCATGAGTTTAAATTTGTTAAGGTCCCGTTCGATAACTATTTTGTTTTTCGTTTTTTTGTTTATGAAATTTAAGTCTACAACAACTACCTTACTATACATTTTTCCTTATTTGAATATCTATATCTTACCTATATTTTAATAAACAAAACCAAGATTTATAAACAAAAAGAAGTAGCCTCCAAAAACTTGTTTATGTTTTTAAAATTTGGTTAGTATTCTCATACTTTCTTAAGGAAAGATGCTTAAATTTCATTAAAAAAAATGGTTATCAAACGGAGCTTAAGTTAATAACTTTTTTTGGGTATTTATCTTGGATAGCACTTGGAGGTACTTTAATTATAGCAGCGTTTATAAAATATTTGTATAGTAGATTTTTGTTACCATTTTGTTAAGAATGTTCATTCTACTCCCATGATCTGTGTTACCTCTCCCCTCGGCCCTTCCTTTCGGAAGTCCCTTTTTCTCTTCGTTTCTCTTCAATCAAATCTGGTAGAAGATTTCAAAAACGCAACCACTTGAAAACTAGCCGTGATTGAAGACCAAATCGATTGAAATAGTCTCAAATCAAAATTTGATCCAAACCTAAAATCTGTGTGTGTGATAATTGCTCAAAGCAAAAATTGATTGAAGCCCAAAACAAACAAAAAATGATTGATCCAATCATTAGAAAACTGATAAATTCAATCACTACCAAATTGATTGAAGTCGGCTTTTTGGTCTTTTTCAGCCTTCGTTACCTTTCTCTTCCACAAATGTATTAGTTTGAAATTGTGCTATACATGTAATTATTATTATACATGCAAAATCCTCGAAATATTTCCTTTATAGTATAAAAAGAAATCATGCCCTATAAAATGATAAAAATGTCCTTCAGTCAGCTGCAAGTGAACATGTCATTTGTTCTTATTATGTTCTTGGGAAACCTGAACATTAGAATGGTGGTTTTTTTAATCGAGAATTGATGAAATCGTGGGGGGTTAATTCCATTTTTATTTTGATGATTTCTTCGTCGATGACTTTGGATTGTTGAAACAATTGTTGCAATAAGATAATAATAGGGGTATCATCCAAAAAAAAACCAAACTAGGTAAATTTAGAGTGATTTTTGAAGCGACACAATTTTACATTTTTAAAAACACCTAATAGCCTTCAATTAATTTTACTAGTTATTTGATCAGCTGAAGCATGGAAATTTTGGTTAAATAATTATGAATTGATTGAATCTATGAGCAAACTGATTAAATTTATTATCGAAATGAATGAAGGTTATCATTGAACTGATTGAATGTTATCATTGAACTAATTGAAAGCTATCAGCTAATTGATTGATTCTATTAGTTGAAAAGTTGATTGAATCGATCAACCACAAATTGATTGAATCTATCAGCTGAAAACTTATTGAACCTTGAACTGTCAACTCTCATGACGCTTAATTTCTCAAAAACTGAATCGACAACGATGGAGACCTCTTGGGCTTAAAAACTATAAATGCCAAACGAGGATCAAAATTAGGAGCTCAATTGGAATAAGTTATGAATTCGCATTTGCTAAATTAATTTAAATTGAATTCTATGAGTTCAACTAATAGAAGACAATCGGTTTTTTAAAAGATAGAAGTCAATCTTATGGACTTCTAACTTAAGAACTTGATAGAATTCCTTAGTTCAATGAATAGTCATTTTTTAAAGTTACATGGTGATTGAACAAAAACATGACAAATACATAAAATTTAATAATTAGAAAATTGATAAAGTCAATCATTAGCAAACTGATAAATTTAATTACTAGCAAACTGATAGATTCAATAACTAGCAAACTGATAGATTCAATCGTTGGAAAAAATGATTGAAGTGGGCTACAAAATAGGGATAGAATCAATGACTAGCAAACTAATAGATTCAATTACTAACAAATCGATAGTTTCAATCACTAGCAAACTGATAAAGTCAATCATTAACAAATTGATTGAAGTTGACTTTTTGGTCTTTTTAAGCCCATTGTTTCTTTTTATGCCCCAAATGAATTAGTTTGGGAAACTTATTGAAAGTTATTAGCCGAATATTATTGAAGACTATCAACTTAAAATTGATTGAAGGTTATCAACTAAAAACTTATAAAAGGTATTTTTTGTCATTTTACAAGGGACATCCCATTTTTCTGCTATATATGAAATATTTTCAAAAAAATGCTATTGATGATATTTTTTTTATTTTTTATTTTTTGCTATTTATGTAAAATCCAATATTTTTTTATTTTTTATTTTTTTCTATTCATGTAAAATCCTCTTTGTCAAATTTATGGAGAATTTAAAATAAATATTTACTAATTACTTTTTAAAAGACTACATTTAGAGTATTTATAGCTCTTCAAAACAACTCCTCATTTTTACTACTAAAATCACTCTTCATTTCTAACCACCCATTTCTAATATTTCATTTATCATTATTCAAAATAACTCATAATTTCTAACTAATTATTTTTAGTAATTCATTTATAACTCCTAAAAATAACTCATTTTTAATCATTTATTTTAATTTTTCTAAACTATCCAAAATAATAACTAATTTTAAATCAACATTCAAACAGACTATCATTTTTTAACTTATCTACAAAAAAAAATTATATCCAAATAATTCTTTTTTGCTATTACTCTTTTTAACCACTCAAATTATTTCTTGAAACTAATTTCTCATTCAAACATCCCAAATTGTGGGAGAATAAAAATATTTAGAACAAATGTTTTATTATTAATTTTGCATTTTGCATTTTGCATTTTCTTGAAATGGACGTTAGCGACGAGAATGTAGGGCCATTTGTTTGCATAGTCACCCTCATGAAAAATGAGTGACGATTTCCAAATTGGAAGATTTTCTTAAATTACACGCCGAGGACCCCACTTTTTGATAGGAGATGCTCTGCTCGAGGCTAAATATGTCATTTCAATTATAAGTTTACTTAACCTTTTTAGATTCTTCTAAAAAAATCTTTTGAGATTAGGTTCAATTTTATCTCATGTATTTTTTTAAGAGTTTGTAAATCAAATTTTAAATATGTTTTTTAAGCTCTTGCTGACTTCTTTTATGACCACCAGTAGGTTGGTTTGAATATCAATTTTGAATTTCATTTTTATATAATCATTTGATTATTTGTTTTGTTTTGTTTTTTTTAATTGTATTTATTTTTCTACCGCTGCCTAGAATGATTTTCATCTTTCTCTAAAAAAAAAAGAATATTTGAATTCTAGCTAAAGTTACAAAAATAAAAACAAGTTTTTTCAAACTATTTTTTTTTTAAATGGGTTTATGAAAACATGGTAGAAATGTATATTAATAAGAAACTTCATGGATAGAAATAGGTATCTGTAAGCTTTATTGTTTTTTTAAAAAAATATAAATGGCCAACCGAAAGTTAATGAAGCTAGAAGTTATCGGATATAAAGCTAGAAATTAAGAGGATCCATGGATACGACAAATTCAGTTGGTTTTTTAAATTCTTTTGTTTTTTTTTTTTTGAAATACTTTCAAACTATTCAAGTTTTAGAAAGCTTAAAGCAAGAAGAGGAACCCAACGAATTAATTGAATGTCGAAAACCTACCACATACAACTCTTGAAGAGAATTACATAGAGCCAAGGTACACAAGTAACAAAGCTTGATGCCAAAAGGAATAGTATTCCAGTACCATCATGTATCACATAGTCCTAGTTAGTTATGGATTCGAGTCTCAAATATTGTTGTCTTAAAAAAAGTAAACGATCTTGATGTGACGATTCACAAACAAGAGAGTGAAAGCGATAAACAAAATCGACAGCTGAATACATCGAGCAAAGACAGAGACTAGATAAATCAATAGATCGGAAGACTCATGTCTTAACTTCCCCCTTCAAAATCTTTGGACACGATCATGGATGTAATGCCCAGTATTTTTGAAGCGACCCTCCATGTGAAGATATTTTGGCTCCCTGATTATCCGGCTGAGTTTCCTTACACTTTTGACCTTAGGGGTATTTTGGAGATTTTGTCCCTAGAGACCTTTTTGCAATTACTAATGAGTTTTGGGTGAATTGGGGGTTTTAGGATTATTGAGGCAGTAATATAATAACACCTTTTTTTGTAGTAATGTAATTAATAAGAAGTTGTTTTATGAGGCTTCAACCTAGCGTATTTTTTTCCATCAGTCATTTGACAGAAGCCACAAAGGAAAAGAGAGATAAAAAAAGATATTGAGAGAACAGATAAGGAGTCGTCGCCACCCAACCTTTGCACGCTCGCATAGGATCCCCTTGTGCCTGCCTTCGATCATATCCGTGCTCCATGCCGCGCATTCGCCTGTGCTCGCGCGCACCTTCTAGCAGCAACAATCACAGCGTGATCGCCCTCCCCGTGCCCAGTGCGTAGCCGCAACCGCATGTTGTTGATCACCGTAGCGCATTCGTGCTCGCGCGAGGATTCTTGATCGCGAGCCCAGCCACCTGAGCGATGCAGCGCCTGCACCTGTGCACTATATGTCACACGCCCGAGCAACACCCTATTTGACCCTAGTCACGAGCCCAAGGACCCCTGTTTGTGCAACGTGCCCTTATCTGCTAGTATAGTTTTGATTTTGCCCACGATTTCAAGCCTTCGATAAAGCAGAATACAATATCCTTCTCGGACATATCCAGTTATGTCCAACACTAATGCTGAGAACTGTTTAACATATTCGTGGATGTTGTCAGTGTGTTTCAATTCTCGTAATTTGCGTCACAGTTTGGTCCATGGCACCCAAGGCCAGATCTCTAGCACCAAGGCTTAGTCCCTGGCACGAAGGCTAGGTCAAGTCCCTAGTACCAAGACTTGGTTCCTAGCACCCAAGGTTAGGTCTCTAACACTAAGGTCAGGTCCTAAGGACTCAAAGCCACATCCGTGGCACCAAGGCTAGGTCCTTAACACCGAAGGTTAGGTGGATGGCACCCAAGGTCAGGTCCCTAGCACTAAGGCTTGGTCCCTAACACCCAAGGTTAGGTCCTTAGTACGGAAGGTTAGGTCTCTAGCATCCAAGGTTAAATGTTTGACATCCAAGGCCAGGTCCTTAGCACGAAGGCTATATTTTTGGCACTCAAGGTTAGTCCTTGGTACCAAGGTTTGGTCCACCAAGGTAACGTCTCTAGCATAAAGGTCGGGTCCCTTGCACCCTAGGCCACGAACCTGCCACCCAAGGCCAAGTCTCTAGGACCCAAAGTTAGGTGTCTAGAACCCAAAGCCAAGTCCCTAGCACCAAGGCCAGGTCCCTAGTGTCGCGGTCATGCTTGTCTAGTGCATGTTGCACATGGTTGCATGCCTATTTAGACCCATTTTTATCATGCTTTCATAGTATAAGGTTTATTCCGTTGTTTTTGTCATATTCTTGTATTTTTGTTAGTGTATATCTCTTCGTCATTTTTATGTGCAAGCCTGCCCATAAAAAATGCGCTAAAATGTACTAAAGAGAGGTATAACTTCTTGAATCTTTCGTCCTACCAAGTTATATGAACAATGTGATATAATTGATGTGGTTCTTATTGTATTGTTGTATAACCTTTCAAAAACAAGCATTTCTAAAACCTTAATTTTTCCTTTTTTGAAAACCTTTTTCCTAAGACCGTGGGGGAAGTTGCTCCCAATTGGGTCACCCGCTTTGCATTTTCGTTTGGCTGACATGCTCGTCAGGTTAGAGCAAATGCCTCATGATCGCTTTGCAAGGAATATGAAGTTGGATCGTGGCACCTAGCATTCAAGCATAGGTCCCTAACATCAAGGTTTTGCCCATGACACCAAAGATTAGGTCTCAGGCACCAAGGCTTGGCCCATGACACCCAAGGCTAGGATTATGGTTTCATAATCATACTTGATGGTAGTATGTCGTGACCCTACTTTTGGGGAAGAAAGCTAAAGGTGTCATGACAGAGACACTCAGGCAAAGCGAGGGCCAAAGGCCGAGTGTGCCTTAGAGTGTGCCATCGAGGACAATGACAGTTTAAGTGGGGAAAGACGTCACGATCATACTTGATGGTAGTATGTCGTGACCCCACTTGGGCGGAGCCAAGTAAAGATGGCATGACAATGGTGACCGTGTGGCCATTGAAGGCCAAGGGCGGAAGTGTCATGATGCGATCGAGGTGGACGATGCATCATCCAACACACCAACTTAAGTAGTATATGCATTACCAAGTTGGCCCATGGTCTGAAGGTCAAGGCTGAGTCGTCGATAGTGTTAGAGACAAAGCCAATGGGGGCCAAGATGGGGCCTCGGGTGACAACCTCGAAAGTCATGCCTTCGGGCTGAGTTTTGAGATTGGGCTCTAGAGTTGAGTTTATATATATGAAAGAAGTAAGCTCGCCAAATTTGGTGTCGATCAGACACCAAACGAACGTTCCATGTTGATGTATGTCTCCTCGCCAAAATGACGTTCAAGCCTAAGACATAAAAAATGGGCCAAAGTGCTACTATAAGGGGAGGCATGGTGTCAGATCTCCACCACCCTTGGGCCTTGTGGCTTGTGAACTACCCCATGGCATATGCTTGTGTCATGGTGTGGGCGAGCGCTTGCAAGACGAGTGTCTTGAGTGTCTTCCTTGGAATGAGTTCCCAAGGACAGTGTCGGGTGGCACGTGGTGTGCCGACATTGCGCCCCTTTTCAGGGATGGAGGTTGGACCATGTGTCAGGTCTGCAGTACGCGATGGTAAAATGGCTCGGCATGAGCTCAGGAAAGCTCATGCCTCGATGAGGTCCCGGATGGATGGATCTTCAGGCAAACCCCGACGCAAGGGTGGACCCCGAGAAGGATTGAGAAGGATTCGATAAGGCATGTTCAAGCAAGCAGGAAAGCCAGGTGGCATCCCGAGGCTCGGGATGGCCCCTATATGCATCGATGGACTTGGTATTCCCAATTTTGGATGATTTTTCCCGATAATCTCCAATTTGCCTTATAATGCTCTAAAAAGATCCGGTTTGCATGTTTATGCTCCCAATTTGCATGAAAAGGCTCTGGTGAGTCTCAAAGTGCCCTGGTAAGCCCTGGTTTCGCTATAAAGGGTCGTTTAGGCCCGTTTTGGATCTAAACAGACCCCAACGAAGTCCTAGATCAATGTTTGAGCCAAACGAACATGTTCTAAGTGATCTTAGAGGGAGGATCGAGCTACGACATTGTGTCGAGAGGACCTTAGCCTAATGTAGAGGCAAGAGAGAGCCTTAGAACTTGGCCTAGACTAGAGGCAAGTCAAGTAGAGTCGCAAAGGAGCTGAAATGCACGTACATACGACATGTATGGCCAAGTAGACTTCCGTTGTATCCTAGATGAAGTTTGGTTGAGGATGAGAACCTCACCTAAGGTCCAACAAAGCTGCAAAGTATCAGCAAATGAGGGTTTGAGGTTGAAGTTCCCCGTAAGGCTGGTTATGATCGAGCAAAAAATCATGGTGTCGCACGAGTCAAAGAGTACGACCGTGACACATGGCATCCAAGGTCAGGTGTCTGGCACCTAAGGAAGATCCCTAATTACAAAACTTGGTCCCCAGCACTCAAGGTCTCGTCCATGGCGCCCAAAGTCAGGTCCCTAGCACCAAGGTTGGTCCCTAGCCTCAAAAGTTAGGTCCCAGGCACTAAGGCTTGGTCTATGGCTCCCAAGTCCAAGTTCCTAACACTAAGGCTAGGTCTCTAACTTCCAAGGTCAAGTTCCTAACACCAAGGTTTAGTCTTTGAAATCCAAGGCCAGGACCCTAGCATCAAGGCTAGGTAAGGTCCCTAGCACCAAGGCTTGGTCCCTAGCACCCAAGGTTAGGTCCCTAGCGTCCAAGGATAGATGGCTGGAACTCAAGGCCAAATCCTTAACACTCAAGGTTAGGTCCCTAGCACGAAGCTTAGATCTCTAGCACCAAGGCTAGGTTCCTAGCACCAAGGTTAGGTCCATAACATTCAAGTCCAAAGGCTAGGTCCCTCTACCACCCAAGGTGAGATGCCTGTCACCCAAGGCCAGGTCCCTAGCACCAAAGCTTAGTCCTTGACACCCACGGCTAGGTCCCTGACACCTAAGGTTAAGTGCCTGGAACCCAAGTTTATGTGCGTGCCACCCAAGGCTGGATCCCTCGACTCCCTAATTCCACCATTTTTTAGCCCATTACGAATCATGAGGCCCAATTCTGGCCATTTTCTGACTTGGTCCTATCGAGAAAGGGTCGAGTCTACCCAGAATAGCAGATTTTCACCAGATGACCAGGTCACAATAATCGTGGAGGGACGAGATCCATACGATCTCCATGAAGAAAAGAAAATTGTGGAGGATAGAGGAAATCCGGGGAATGGGGTGAAGTAGTGAGGTAGGTCTCCGCCTACAAAAGGTCTGAATGAAACTAAAAAGGTAAGTTCCAATTGACTTCTAAACACTTTACTAAAGTACTCTTATCCTTATCTGACTTAGGCATCGGAGGCTATGTGGCTCACATCACACCGGTGTCTAACATTTTTCATCTTACAGGTGCTCGTTCTCAATACAAAGAAGAAAAAAGAAATACAGTCCTAAATAAATAAAACACAATTGATTTTCAATTCTCTCCTCTTATTTTTCGCAGAAAAAAACTTACCTACACATAAATGTGTAGGTATGCCCAACTTATTACATATGTGGCACAATTGATGTCACACAAATGAATTTTGTTTATATCTTTTTTGTTTGAAAGAATTTTTTGTGTGGCTCTAAATTTGCCACATATGTATATAAGTTGGACTTAGCTACACATGTGTAGGTAAGTTTTTCTCTTTTTCGCATATCCGGCTTGCTTTTTTGCTGAATTCCTGTGTCCTTGTTTATTTCGGTGAAAGAACATTTATGTTTGACAGTTGTGGTTTATTGCGAATTCATGGTCGATCCACTTTCTTTCAATGTATAACAAAAATAGAAACAGGTTTGGTTTCTGGAACAGTGTCTGCTAATTTTAAAAGTAATTAGCTCAACAAATTGCACATAGTAATTAGCTAAACCCCATAAAAATAAAAAATAATAATAATAAAAATAAAAAATAGCTGCTTTCAGACATCTGAAAAAACATCCTTGAAAAATGGGAAACATATTTGAACTCAAACTTCATCAACTCAATCAATGACAAAAGAAAAAGAAACATAATATTTAACAAATTAAATAAGAGAATATATAATCCATAACATCTATGCACCCAAATTTGGCACCAACTTCTTAAGTTAAAGAATAAAGTTCGATTTATTTTTTAGTTCAAGAATAATTGGGAATAGAGATTCAAGCTCATGACGTTTAGGCCATAAGTACAATATTCATGATGAGAAAGTTTCAGTTTCATCGGGCCATACTTCTGAATTCCACTATTTTGAAAAAACAGTAACTTCGAATGAAAGTGAAGTAACCAAATAAGAACTACAACATATATTACTATTAAGGCAGTTGATTAATTCTTATTTATACTCTATCGTTCAAGTAAATAACACTTCTGAAATTCAGTATCAATGCGACGAGAAGAAATGCTGTGCTGTGCATATATCATGTACAGGACTGATTCAGAATTTTCTACATTCAAGTCTCATCAAATCTCCTGAAACTCGATGAATGTGGAAACCTTACCACACAAGAGAAGAATTAAAGGAGGAATTGAAGAAAGAAGATAAACAAACCATTTCTTAACGCATTACGGATTTCGAAAGATGTGCGTCGATCAATCATCATCCTGTTGATCGCCATCTTGAGGATCAGAGGGGACTTCATATCGAGGCCGACTATACTTCTCCCGTAGTTGCTTTATAGGAATGAAATCCCCGGCCGTATCCACTCCATAGAATAAGAAGGAATTATACGGATGATCAAACCTGTCCTGCATATCATCACAGTCACATAAATCCAAGCAAAGTTCTAAAAAATGGTTTGTTTCTCATTGAAATGCCATTTTGCTACAGAAATTAAAGAAAACAATTGATGATAGAATTGAACGAAGCTGACAGCTACCTTGTCTGGCTCTTCGGGAACAAGAAGATTTTCCTCGGCAACTGCATCATAGAATATAGAAGAAAATTCAACATGAACTGACAAAGCTCATTGTAGAGAGCTTAAGTCGTGCAGTAGAATAGAAGTACATTCAAGTTTTGTGTAATTCTATGATTACAGCCATCAAGATTGGCACGAATAGAAGATTTACCGTATGCAACCAGCAAATCAGGGTCTGTACGAACATCTACTAAAACCTGAAAAATGAATTATTAGATAAATAGGAGAGACAATTGGACTTTGTCAATAGCAATGACAATGACTGGAGCTTCTCTTATCTTTTGGAGGATGTCTTACTCTCTTTTAATCATTTTTTTCGTTTGATCTTGCTTATTATACCAATAAAATAAAATAAAATAGAAGTCAGAGAGAAAAAGAAAAAGAAAAAAGATGCATAGAAAGGTCAATAAATCCGGACCTGATAAAATGGCTGATTAGAACCTCGAGACAATTTTCCAACTTGTGCTATCTCCATCCAGGAACTTGATTCACAACACACGGGATCCATTCCACAAACTACACCTCTGTATCCTGGTAGGAAAAATGATAATAGTATGAACACGAGACACAAACGAACTGTACTGAAACTATAGCAGAACATTGTGGCATATTGAAGAGTCCCAGATGGAACCATTTAAACACTACATTCTAGTGAGAGCGGGTAAGGATACAACCTCAAAATTTAGTATTATTCCTTGGAAAAGAAGTTGCAATAACTGATGATAATCTCTCGTCTCTATCTTAAGAGAATGCCAAAACTAACATGAAAAGGATATTCCTTAGTAACTAACTATATAAAGCCCCCTCAAGTTTTTTTTTTTTTTTTGAAACAAGGGTAGCCATGCTTGTCCTAAGCCAGACACCAGAGACATCAAAAAAGTAATGTCAAAGGTGATTCTCGAACTCGGGACCTTGAGGAGAGTATACTCTCAAAGTCCAAGTCTTCAATCACTGCGCCACCCCTTAGGGGCCCCTCAAGTATTTTTACTAGATTGCTTCTTACTCCTCCTTTGATACACATGACGAATTGGTGGAGTCGGGGAGGGTGGTCTGACATTACCCCAGGTTCCTCAAAAACCTTGTCCTCAAGGTTGAAGGTAAGAAACTTCAGTAGCATCGCCTCAACAGATTCCCAAGTGGCTTCATGAACAGGTAATCCCTTCCATTTAACCAAAACCTCAACATAAGTCACATCATTATGCTGATATACAAACACTTCTTCAGGAATGGCTGGCCATTCAAAATCATCACAAACATGACCCCCCTCCATTTTGGACTACCTTGTTCCCCAAGAATGAGCTTCAACTGTGAAACATGAAAAACAGGGTATATCTTTGAATCGGGCAGTAATTCTAACCAATAAGCAATAGTCCCAATCCGATCGAACACTAGATTTGGTCCAAAAAACTTAAAACTGAGTTTTCATTTTTTCGTTTGGCTAACGATATCTGGAAATACGGTCGTAGCTTAAGAAAAACAAAATCACCCACGTTAAAATGCATTTCCACACATTTTCGATTTGCGAACTTTTTCATACGGTCGTAAACCAAAAGTAAATTGTCCCTTAGCAATATTACGCTCTCTCAATGGAGTTGCTACAACATCATTCAAGGTTCTTGGCTGATAATAGATCACAATTGGAGGAGGCGTGCGACCATAAACTGGTTGAAACAGAGCCGCACTAATTCAGTGGTGAAAAGTAGCATTATACCAGAACTCAGCCCAACAAAGCCAATCCTTCTATAGCTTAGCACGTTCACTATAGAAACAACATAGATAAGTTCCCGCCCATTTATTCACAATTTCAATCTGACTATCACTTTGGGGATGGCAAGCAGTGATATGACATAACTTTGTTCGTCCAGAAATTACTAAGGAAAACTTCGTCACAATTAGATACTAGGGACTTTGGGAAACCATGAAGTCTTCTACCTCCTGGACGAACACATCCGCCACCGTGTAAGGATGTTTAAAGCCATAAAATGAGCTATCTTGCTCTACAACGCTTTGCTTCTTGTAGTCGGCCTGTAATGCCTCCCTGCATTTGTTTGCCTCCTTCCAACTCAGAATGCCTAATGCCTATTTTATCCATTTCTAGAAGCTAACCCTATGAAAAGAGCAAAAATAAACCTGAAAAAGTGATCCAGACACATAAGGGATTAATTCAGCAGCAAGGCACCGACTCAAACCGTTGCAAAATACCCCCACCCTGTTAACCACAACAAGAATTAACTCATAACCTCTAGATTTTGGAGGCCGTCAATGAAATTCATGGATATATCTTCTCATACCCAATTAGAAATTGTCAAAGGCTGCAACAAATCCGATGGCCTAATTGATAACGATTTATAGCATTGACACACCAAACATTGTTCTGCATAAGTCTTTGTCTGAGCTTTCATCCCTTCCCAATGCAGTTCACCAAATAAACGCTTGTACATACTCAGAAAGCCCGAGTGATCACCGAGTCATGATAAGTAAACATGATAGCTGGAATAAAAAAGGAATTCTTGGACAAAACCAAACGATTCTTATACATTGAATTCTCTTGTGCCTAAGAATACTTCGGAACACTCAGGGGTCATTCTTCAGCTCCTCCGTTATGCCTTGTAATTTGGCATTCTCAGATACCGCCCTTCGCACCACCTTTATATCCAATTAAGTGGGTACCGTGATCGAAGCACATTCCATCGTTGGAGGTAGACGAGACAAGGTGTTAGCAGCCTTATTTTTCAGGACCTCGTCGATACTGGACCTTGAGTCATAACCAAACAGCTTGGATATCCATTTTTAATATTGCGGCTGGACCTGACGTTGAATGAATAAGGTCTTACAAAATCGAGTTGGGCTAAAAACACAGGAGGTGTCATCGTTGCACCGTTTAAATTTACAAATATAGCAGTAGCTTGAGACGTCCATGTAAAAGCCCCTAGTTAAAGAAGCTGCCATCAAACTATAATTCACCACAGAAACAGTTAGACCTAGGGGGTGGAGGGTGGAGGGTGGCTGGATTTTTTTTATTATTATTTGTGATTATTCGGGTCCACACACCTTGACTATTTTCACTAGACAAACCGCTTAGACCCTACAACATTTGATTGTCAATATAATTCTAAATCATTTTAAAAAGATATAAAAAAAAGTTAAGAATAATTGGTGGAGCCCGGGCAGGTGGTCTGGAAGAGTGTAAGTTTTTTTTAGTCATATTCATGAGTGTTCGAGTCGGTTTACACACTCCTCTATTAATTTCCAGTAAGAATGTAAGCTAAAACACTAGCGTGAACGCATTCAACTATATTACCAAAAATTTTGTGCCTCACTTTCTGCCCCAATCTCAAACTATATTCAGAACTTTCGTAAGCGAGAACTTTCGCAGATGCAGCTAGGGACTCAGTTTCAAGTTTGGAAATTTCATCCCGCAGTTGTGCAGCCATAGCATAATTCTCACTTTCAATAGCATTCTGCAAATCTGCACTGTAATAAGAGATAGGAAAAGGAAATAAATACCTGAGATGAAGCAGTTTAAATATGCCAAAGTACTACAAGATCAAAAGAAAGATGAAGAGAAGAACAAACCTAAAAGAAAATTTTCAGAATGTACTATCATTTTGACGGATATAACTTAATTACTCAATACTAATATGGGTAGAATATAAGTGAGACCTTACCGTAGACGAATCATAGCTAAACCTTGATCTTGAACTTCACTCTTTGAAGTTAACCCCCTTTTCGATTCTTGCTGCTTGATGATTTCTTCTTCAACCTTTAACAAGTAAACAGACAATTCAAAATATATGCTTTATGAGCTATGCATAAGTCATTTCATTTCACAAAAAGACAACGACAAACCTGACCTCAGTTAGCTTCGTTCTCAATTCTTGTGCAATTTCATACTGCTCAATGTTCAATGCATACTGCATGATAATAATTCAAAGCAGGGATGGAGAGGTATCATATCACTTATACCAGAAAATTGGTAACAAAACAACAGCCTGCTATACCTGTACTCGTGTTGCCAGGTCCAATTGGAAAAAGAAAATTAAAATATCATTGTTCGCATTCTCACTGCGCTCAACACGAGCACCCATCTCTTGTCCACCCCCTTTGAACAACCATCCAGCTTTAACCTTAAAATTTCTTCGTTTCGATCTACAGTGTTGTATGGTTAAGAATAAGCTTCGTATCCCTTGATTCCAAAAGCATTGCCTGGAAGTTAATTGGGTAGGACTTGTCAGATTGAAATTCTTCCTCCATGAAAGTGCTGATCCATAAGCCTTAGGATCTCCCAAGGCTGTCAGAGCGCGTATTGACAAATCCTGCACCATTTCTGCTAAACACGAGATACTGTTCCTTGATTACAGAAGAAAATTGTACACTTCTTCCTCTACCTCTCAATAGAAGATCCTTGCATCTGCAAAGTATGATCAGCTTCAACTCAGAGGCTGACTATTACTTGAAGAAAACCCACCACGAAAATAAAACAGATTGCAAATGGTTAAATACCAAAAGATATGTATAAGCAAAAACTAATTCAAAGAAAAATCACTCCACAGATTTCAGCTAATAGTCAAACTTAGAGGCTTTACTGAGAAACTTCCAGTTATATAAAAGAAAACAACATTAATCGAAAACTTCAATACAAACTTATTCCTTTCTCAATGCAATGCTACACTAGCCGCTGTCAGTTGAATAAATTAGCTCATGTATACTTGAAAGGAATTTTGAAATGGTTAAACCACTTTCGTTACAGACATATCTTTAATCATTGAATCAACTTTGTTAGCGAAAGAATCACGTTTAAAATTGTAAAACCAAACATTAAAAACTTGTTTGATAACCATTTTGTTTTTTGTTTTTGAAATTTAACCTTATTTTTACTCATATTTCCTACAATGTGCAGAAAATATGTGAATCCTAACCAAATTTTAAAATAAAAAACAGAACTTTTGGAAGCTAATTTTTTTTGTTTCCAAATTTTGGTTTGGTTTCTACGGTAAGAGGTAGATATCCATATAGAAGAAAACATATAGTAGGGTAATTGTTGAAGGCTTAAATTTCAAAAACAAAAAATTAAAAACAAAATGATTATCAAACAAGGCCGAAAGATCACCATTTGATTTTTTTGTTTTTGGTTTTTAAAATTTAAGCCTACAACAACTATCTTATTATATGTTTTTTCTTACTTGGATATCTACATCTCACCTATCTCATCTATATGTGTAAAAACTAAACCAAATTTTGGAAATAAAAAAAAGTAGCTTCCAAAAGTTTGCTTTTTTTTTTTGTAAAGTTAGTCATGCTAGGAAATTTGAGGAAGAATAGGCTTAAATTTCAAAAACCAAAAACAAAAAACCAAATGGATATCAAATGGGGGTCTAAAATGAATATTTGGAAACCACTACATTTAGAATCAAACGCTTTCGGTCACAAGCTCGGAGCAACACAACATATATATATATATATATATATATATATATATATATATATATATATATATATATATATATATATATATATACACTTAATTCACTAAAAATTGGTAGACAAATTTCCCTTCGAACAGTTCCTCCTCAAGGACTGATAAGCACCGAATCAAACAACAGATGAAACATAAACGAAACAAAGTCCGTGTACGGTTTTAATCCGATGAAACGCTAAGGAGCTCAGCTGAATTATGACTAACGCCGATTAAAGGAGGAAATTGAGAGTTAAACGCCTAAAAAACGAAAATCTAAGCTCAAATGTGGAAAAATTTATTGAATCCAACGCTTCATGAACAATTTCAAGGCAAACGCACCTGAGAGCTGCCGGAGAAGCACTGTTTTTGGTTTCGCATCGCACCACAGCCGCAAATTTGAGTTTCAGGCGGTGGAATAGCCTCGTTATCACGTTATCCCACATCTAACGACGTCGTAACTATACCAAATCAAATGTGTTTACAATTAGGGATATTTACCGAATGGGTCAATGACGCAATGGTTTTATTGTTTGGTGGCAAACCAGTTCAGCACCACCAACGTTACAGTTCGAGTCAGAGAATCGGTATTTGTCCCCCTCCTCCGATATATATTAAAAAAAACAATTATCCCAATACAATACCAGAAGCAACAATTATTAGAATATTAAATTTAGATTCAATTTTACTCGCAGTCCGCACTTTAAATTACACCCACCCCCTAGAAACACCAACTTCATCCGTAAATTTTTTTAAAAAAATTCTTTAATGTTCCTTTAATACATTTAACATCCATTATGTTATGATGTTTTATGTTTTAAAGATTAATTAAAACCTATTACATCATTAATACTAGAATTTGAAAAAAAATTATAACTCTCATTTCTATAACTTACTATTCAATTCTTTTTCGTAACTTAAAAATTAAATTAAATTTTTTTCATTAATTGTACTAAATGTTGAATTTAAAAGATTGGTAACTTTCAACCCCACAACTTTTTATCACTTTACTTTTATTATTTAATGAGAATATTTTAAATTATATTTAGTGGTGAAAATTGATAGAATCTGTAACTTTTTTTTCCTACAACTATATATATTGAACTTTTTCTAACAATTTTCTTAAAAACAACTTGAGCATGGTCATTTGTAATTTGATGAATTTTTTTTTCTTTTTTGCTATCTTCAACAATTTCAAAGTAGAGTTTTTTGATTCACCATCATTCTTTCCATGTTTATATTGTTTATGTGTGGTTTTTTTTTTTTTTGACAAAATATTGTTTATGTGTGGTTGACTGTATAAGATTCTTGCTTTTGGAAACTTTAACCATTAGGTTCTTCTTCTCTCTCTTTGTAATTTAGAAGAAATATGATGTTTATTTTGTAATTCTCAAATTATTCAATAGACTTTGAAATTGTGCTTTGTTGATTTATTTTTTTGTAAATTGAGATTTATTTATTTATTTATTTATTTATTTGTATTTGTTGATCATTGTTAGTGTTTTGAAGATGGATGTGAAGAAGAAGGTGACAACCAAGATTATAAGAAAAGAGTATGTGAAACTATAGATAAAATGTTGTATCTTAATGGATTTTGTTCAACCATAGATTATAATTGGTTAATAAAAGAAAAGAGTATGCGAAACTATAGATAGAATGTTGTATCTTAATGGATTTTGTTCAACCATAGATTATAATTGGTTAACAAAAGAAAAGAGTATGTGAAAATCATTTTTGGACGATTTTACCCCTTAAGTCATACGCTAAATTACAAATATGTCATTTATTGGAATATAAAAAAATTAAATGCAAATAATGTAGAAAATATTTATAATATCCTTTAGATTTTCATCCGTAGAAGATAAGATATTTTTATCAAATCTCATATATTTTATGACTAAGTTAGAAGATAAAAGCTTTCAACAATCAAATGAAAATATTTTCAATATCATGTAAATTTTCATATCTTTATAACCTAGAAAATAAGATATCTTTACCAAATCTCATAAATTTTATATGACATTTTATATTCTAATTAAAATAATAAATTGAATTTTTCCAATTCTATAAATAGTTCTCTACATTTTGTTTACAAATAACAGTTTCTTTGCTTGAATTTACTTTTCTTTGTATTTTTTTTTTGTTTTTTATTTTATAATAAGTTATCTTATTTTTGTTGGATTATTGTTTACGAAATCGTGAGCACTGTTTGATGATTACGCGAAGGCTGTATGGTGATTACGCGAAGTGCAGATTTTCTTAGAATGTGCAAGTATACACAATCGTGTTAGTAGCAAGTTTTAAAGTAAAATCGTCTCCTCAGGGAATTGTAAGTTATTTGTTAACACGGTCAAGTACGAATCAAGATAACTAAAAAGGAATAAATTTAAGGTTTAGGAGAGTTTTACTATGCAAATATTAAGTGATAAACATCAGAATTCACAAGTTCCCTTTGCTAAATTTAACAGTAGGTGATTCCACTTAACTGCTTTATTCTTTCGAACTCGTCGTTTTTAATGGAACCCACACCTTAGTACTCCTTATCTCTAAGTAGAATGAATTGCAAGTGCTATCTTAGCAAAACCTAAGGCAATTATACAAGTTGTTTAACCTATTCTCTCGAACATGTTAAACTTTGATAGCCTCTCTGATACCCTCTCATATCTACTCTACTATATTGGTTTAAGCGAATGCAAAACTTGCAAATTCCAATAGCGAAATTAGCTACTCATGTTCAACATTGTACGCAGTAAAGTAATGTAATGAAAACTTTCATAAATAAGCAAATTCCAATTAATTAGTAAATAACAACTACAACTTCTAGTCTAGCAACAACAAAATAAAGAAATAACTCAAAAAGAATTAACCAAGTAAAACAGCCCCGCTTGACATGAAATCCACTTAGGAACCTTGCACTTTTTTGGCAGCTCTCGCTCACCCAATTTTTCGATCTTCTTTGTACTCTAGATTCCTCACTAATTGGATCTCTCCAGCCAAAGTTCTCTTTTCCTTTGATCTGAGTGCCTTTATAAAGGCTCTATCGTCGCATCCGAATTTATCGCTGACTTCCCCACGATCTATCATTCTTTCGCTTTTTCCGCTCACGTCGTGTGTTTGTGCCTTGATCGATTCTGTGTTGTTCACTAAGGCATCCAATTTGTCTAAGTTTCCTTGATATAGTATGTTCGCTTTCGCGTTCGCTGCAAAGACATGCTAAGAAAACAAACACATCAAGATGTTCACAAGGTAAGAAAATCACATTGTTTCGCTTTGCAAAGCTCCTCTCGGTGTCGAGGGTTGACTGTTCGCGTCACCTACGCGAATACGCGAACTTACCCGCCTGAGTTGCATTCTTCCGACTATATTACTAGACAGATAACTCTCAATTGCTTAGAGAGTTATCATACCCCCAAGCTTGAATTATTACGCATCTCGAGTAATCAACTTGTCATCTATCCCTGCTTTAACCTCCTCATCTAAAAAATTATCAATTGTCATTGCCTATTGCCAATTCATAACGTACAAACAAAACACGATATTTTTTTTCAAGTTACTTGCTTGCATTTCGACCCATGCAGTTAGCTCCGCATCGATCGCGAACTCCAGTTTGCGAGTGAATTCTTTATCGAATTCTCACAGGTTAGGCTTGTGTTCCCTTTCCGTGTTATCGTGAACGTTGGCGCCCGTCAGCTATTTCGCCCGAAAAAATTATTTTAGCTCCTCTTTTGCCGAGGACAATACTCTCCTTTTACAATTCATGGAATCGCGGTCCGTTAGGATCCTTCGTAAGCCTGCTCCGCTATCAAATAATAAAGATAATGATAGGTACGCGATATTGGAACAAAACTTGAAAGACTATTTTGTTACAGGGAGACTCCAGCCTTGGGCTACTAGCCTTTTGATTCGCTTCGCCTCTCACTTTAGCTCGAACTTGTTTTTTATTCTGCTTTTTTTTTTTCAATGTAAGCGAATATCTGAGATCAGCAAGTCAATTTTTGGGTTCGTTGATACACACACACAGACCCAAACTTGAAGTTTTCATTGTCCCAATGAAACAAGCTCAACAGACGTAACGACACGATACCTTGGGCCAAGTCAACAAGTCATGTTTGAGCTAATCGTCAAACAAACCACCCGTTAGTAGAGGACTTGATCGAACAAAGTGTCACCACACTAAGCAACAAATGAAAGAAGATGACATCAGAAACATTAACACGTTAGTTTATAACATTAGGACTTCGCTCATAGCGAAATAACATTGATAATCCGAAGATGTGAAGTCAAAGTTAGGATCAATTTTGCATTGAAACAACGATTAAGCTACAATTCAAGTAAGGGTTAAATCAAGCAATTGAGAGTTTCGGTGCAAGTAATATAGACAAAATCAACATGCAAAAGGCGAGAGAAAAGAGAGCAACAAAACACAATGTATTATATTGATAAAGATATGTGTTCGCTACACAACAGCCATACATTTACTCACTCACTCTCCTCACCTCCTAATGGTTTACTATCCAAAATCCAATTGGGAAAGGTAGGCAAGTGCGGACCCTCGTCTATTTGATCAAAGAACTTTTGAATCGCCATTTGGTTTTTGCGAGATTTTCACTGTTAGATCGTTCAATCTCCTTTTACACGTGGTAGTTTGGGATCAAGAAAATGCCACGTGTTAGGCTCGGATCAACCCTAATGAACTATCCCAAAGTCTATTCTAACCTATTGTTATTCGCGTTCGCTAATGAAAATAAAATATGAAGTAGTAAATTCAACATAAAATTCAACAAATATGTACAACTTACTGATCCTAAATGCATGCGAAAGAAAAAATGAGTCGTTTTACATACCGTTCGCTACATTTCATGTAACGACCCGACCCGAAAGGGTTCTAAAATAGGCCGTTACCTCAATGCATGCATACAAATCTACAGAAAATTTGCAAAATGGTGTTCAGATTCTAAGTAAAAACTAAAACATAAAACATCCATTTAAAAATCAACATCATTTCCTGAAACCTGTCCCTATTTCCAAGCACCTGTTCCAAGACAAATACATTTACAAAACTTACTCTGATCAGAGATTTATTTAAAACATACAAGCTTTACAATAGTTACAACAATGCTAGAATCCGGAAATACATTCAGAAAACACCCTAGGGCTCCGTGCCCAACTACATGCATTCAGAGGACATTTAAAACATCAACATAAACATAAGACTCAGAGTTGAACAACGGGTTTTCCATGATCACAGCTCCTCCTCCAGCCATCTTGTCTCGCACCATGGTTACCTGTGGAAAAACCACAAAAATAAGGGTGAGTAACGAATTACTCAGTAAGAATCCCCAACCGGGGTACAATACGATATAATCAGTCATCTAGTACCAAAGCATGCAAGCAAACAGCTACCAACATAGATCATAGCTCAACGAGCTCACAAGGAAAGATCTGGAATCATCGGAAGTCTCCTACTTCCGGACTAATGATTGGTTATCCTGACCAATCCTGGGACATCACCGAGGTATCTTTCACTCGGGGGATTGTTCAGCTCAAAAACTGATCCCAAAGATGTCCTCAAGGGCCTCCTTGCCCTTGCTAATCTGGACTTACGGGAGAGTACCCGAAGTCTGGCTCTAACGGAAGGAATGGTGTACTCACGACATTAGCTCGGGGGAGCTCTCCGAACCGGCGACTAACGCGTGTGCGCGCACACCGCATGCTGCTGCAACCGGCGTAAATGTGGGGGCCCAAGGACAAACTACGCGGGCCAGGTACGCATGCCTAAGACTCGGAAGCGGTGTCACTGATCATAGTAGCGCGAGGCCCTCGGCGCTCATCTGTGCAGCATGATCCACCGACCTGAAGCTAAGAACCGATCAGGGCAAGCTTACACCGATGGCAGGGTTTCGCTCTAGCAGGCTACAAGCTAGGCATATGTCGAAGTGGGTAGCTAAATCCACAACCGGCGATCGGGGGGCAGGCAAGATACTTTATGTTGCGCACACTTTACTCCCGACCAGTGGGGACAAAGTACGTTATGTCCGCTCTCAGCCTCTAGATGATGACAAACCCTACAACTCTATCTAAGAGTACAGAGTAAAATCAATGATTCCTGGCTAGCAAACAATGACCGACATCAATCACATTTACCTAGCATGATACTACGAGCTTAAGCAGGAATCATAAGCATGCTGGCAGAACAAACCTAGCATGGCACTAACATGTAAAATCAGGCAAACATGCTAGCAAGAAATCAATCAAAGCTGCTCTATTATTATCATGCTCATAACAGTCAGCAAACATACAAGGCATATCATGAAAATATTGCAGGGCCCACACAACTCCGGTAAGAAATCCTTACCTGGTCGGAAGGCAACAACACACAATAAAATTAACTGCGATCGAACCCGAGCAACCTATAGCGAGCCAAACAAACACATCAATAATCATACAAATAGGCCTAAATATAATAAAATAAATAGGGCTCGGCTCGGGAGCAACTCACGAGGTGCGGCTGACACGCGAACGAGCCGGCTGCACGAGCGAGGCAGCTAAAGGGGCTGGCTGGGCGTGTTGGGGCGCAGCTGGGGGCGCTGGCGGCGTGGCGCGGCGGCTCGGCACGATGGGACGGCGACGCGCGAGCTCGACGAGCTACAGTGGAGGGCGCGCGCGTGGGGCGGCGCGACGCGCGGCTACGAGAACGGCGCGGGGACGGCGACTTCGGCAAGCTACAGGCGCCACGGTGGCACGACAAGCTACAGGGACGGGGGCGCGTGACACGACACAGTGTAGGGCGCTCGAACGACGCGAGCTGGGCGATGGCGTGGGCCAGGGCGACACTGTGCGACGCGGCCTGGGCGAGTTGGGGCTCGGGCTGGTGATGACGCGACCTGGGCAGGGCAGGGCTCGGCTGGGCGAGGCTCGGCCTAGTTGGGCGACCAAAGGGGCTGGCTCGGCTAGGTGGGGGCTAGCTCGGGGAGAGAGAGAGAGAGAGAGAGAGAGAGAGAGAGAGAGAGAGAGAGAGAGAGAGAGAGAGAGAGAGAGAGAGAGAGAAAAGGGATTTTGAAAAGAAAAGGGAAAAATGGGAAAATAAAAGGAAAATAGGGATTTTATCTCTTTTTTTCCATACTTATCCAAATTAAAACCTTAAAATCCCATTTCCCCGCTTCCTCCTTCGAGACCCGATCGAAGCAATCTTTTCCAATAAATAAAACTCACTTAAATCCAACTCTCAAATCAACACTAAGGGCCCGGACTCGAATCCCAAAGGAAGCACACAACCAACCATCACTTTGCCAAAGCCCAAACCACAACCGAGCATCCAACCGACTAGCCCAGACACCACGAGACTCGCAACCCACAACAAACAAGCCTCGACAAAGGCAGGAGCTACCTCGAAGCCCTGAAAATCCACAAATCCTGCCCGGGGAGCCAAAAGACCAAAATACCCCCCAAGGGTCAAAACTGCTCTAATGACCCAACCAAACAACCGAATCTTGACCCGAAGGCACCTCGAAAACTGGAATAGGAAACTGGGCTGTTACATTTCACCTTTACTTTCAGGCGTCAATGAGTTGGGAGAAATCCGCAGCCTGCAATCCCTCACCATAGTAATGCTTCAGCCGATGTCCATTAGCCAAAAATTTCGAGTAATCCGATTCGTTCTGCACCACCAAATCACCACTTTGTTGTACCTGCACAACTACAAAAGGGCCACTCCACTTAGATTTTAGTTTGCCAGGAAATATTTTCAACCTCGAATTAAAGAGTAACACCCTCTGCCCAGGTAAAAACTGTTTCAGCTTAATTCTCTCATCATGCCATCACTTTGTTTTTTCCTTGTAAAGTTTGCCATTTTTGTATGCGAATTCCCTCAATTTCTCAAGTTCTAGCAGTTGAAGTTTCTTTGTAGGCCCTATCCCTGTCGATTCTACATTTAATTCCTTGGTGGCCCAGTATGCCATATGTTCTAACTCTAGAGGTAAATGACATGCTTTCCCAAACACCAAGCGAAAGGGTGGCATTCTGAGCGGTGTTTTGTAAGCTGTCCTATAGGCCCAGAGCACGTCATCCAACTTAATTGCCTAATCTTTTCTGTTAGGACTTACTACTATTTCTAAGATTCGCTTGATTTCGCGATTAGCAACCTCTGCTTGCCCATCGGTCTGCGGATGGTACGCAATTGTGATTTTATGGCGAACGTTGTATTTCTGCAAAACTGAAGTCAAAACATGGTTAATAAAATGAGTTCCTCCATCGCTAATTAAAGCGCGTGGAGTACCAAAACGTGTGAAAATGTTTTTATGCAAAAATTTGATAACGGTTCGCGAGTCATTTTTCGCGCAAGCTACTGCCTAAACCCACTTTGAGACATAGTCGACTGCGACTAATATGTATAAATTGCCATGTGAATTAGGGAATGGACCCATAAAGTCGATTCCCATAACATAAAAAAGTTCTACCTCAAGAATGTATTTCAGAGGCATTTCATCCCTTTTGTTTATATTACCTAACCTTTGACATTGATCACATGTTTTGGCGAATTTATATGCATCTTTAAAAATGGAAGGCCAAAAATAACCCGTTTGAAACACCTTGGCTGCTGTTTTCGCTCCGCCATAATGGCCCGCATATGCTCCAGCATGGCATTCTGCAATGATTTCCCTTGCTTCGCTCTGTGACACACACCTGCGAATAATATTGTCAGCACATTGTTTATACAGGTAAGGTTCATCCCAAAAATATTTCTTAACATCGTCCAAAAACCGCTTTCGCTGCTGGTAGTTAAAATCCTCAGGTATAACTCTGCTTGCTAAGTAATTTGCAATATCAGCGAACCATGGAGTTTCATCATCTACAGTCTCTATATTGAATAACTTCTCATCAGGAAAAGATTCTTCAATTTCGCTGACATTCTTCGCGTCTCTTCTCTCAATTTGTGAAAGATGATCAAGATGATCAGCAATTACATTTTCGCATTCTTTCTTATCAACAATTTCCACATCAAATTCTTGGAGAAGTAACACCCATCTCAGTAATCGTGGCTTCACGTCTACTTTTTTCAATAAGTACTTGATCGCCGCGTGGTCATAAAACACCGTCACCTTCGCTCCAAGCAAATAAGAGCGAAACTTATCTAGTGCGAACACCACCGCTACGAACTCCTTCTCAGTGGTGGTATAATTTTTCTGCACCTCGTTCATCATCTTGCTTGCATAATAAACTGGGTGAATCAACTTGTCTCTTTTTTGTCCTAACATAGCTCCTACTACGTAGTCGCTAGCATCGCACATTAAGAAAAATGGTTGTTCCCACTCGGGAGTGGTGATAACAGGAGCTGTCACCAATGCCCTTTCAAACTCAAGAATGCCTTCTTGCACTGATTGTCAAACACAAATGATCGATCTTGTTCTAGCACTTCTCCCAAGTTTGTTTCCTCACATCTTTCCAATACTCTACTCAAATTTTCTAGACAACTTGTGAAAGATGACCCGAAAACTGTGAAATCGTCCATGAAAACATCAACACTCTTTCGATCATGTCCGAGAAAATTTCCATCATACATCGCTGGAATGTCGCTGGAACGCTACATAATCCAAATGGCATTCGCCTAAAAGCGAATATACCATAGGGACATGTAAACGTTGTCTTCTCCTGGTCCTCAAGGTCAATCGTTATTTGATTGTACCCTGAGTATCCATCCAAGAAACAATAATATTCCTTTCCAGCGACTCTATCCAACATCTGATCAATGTAGGGAAGTGGAAAATGATCTTTCTTTGTGGCTGCATTCAATTTTCGGTAATCCATACATACGAGCCAACCAGTCACTGTTCGCGTAGGTATTAGCTCGTTGTTCTCATTTTTAATCACCGTGGTTCCACCTTTCTTTGGTACACATTGTACCGGGCTTACCCATTTGCTGTCAGCAATCGGATAGATGACACCCACATCCATCCATTTTATAACCTCCTTCTTAACCACTTTTCATAGCAGGATTTAGCCTTCGCTGATGTTCTACCGACCGAAATCCCTCATCGTCTAATTGGATTTTATGCATGCAAAATGATGGGCTGATTCCCTTAAGATCGGCTAAAGTCCACCCGATCGCTCTTTTATGCTATTTAAGCATTTCTATCGACAACTTCTCATTCTCAGGAGATAACTTCGCCGATATGATAATAGGCAAAGTATTTCCTGATTCCAAATATGCATACTTCAGATAATCTGGTAAAGGCTTAAGTTCTAGTGTGGGTGGCTCCTGTATTGATGGTTTCATTGAAACGTTAACCATGTCAATGAAGTTCAATGAGTTTTTATCATTATTCAAAAACTCGCAAACCTCAAGTCTTTCCTCTGGCAATTCCTCTTTGCTCTCCTCCTTCGTTGAAGCGAACTCCACTATACGTTGGTATACTATTTCGTCTAAGGTGTCCATCGAAGAACACTCTTCGCTTTCAGCAGGGTACTTCATTGAATTGCAGATTTTGAACTTTATCTCTTCGCTGTTCATTCGCAATGTTATGGTTCCCTCGTAAACGTCCACAAGTGTACGCCCAGTTTTCAGAAATGGTCGACCCAGAATAATGGGGACATCCTTATCTGCATCATAGTTTAAAATTACAAAGTCAGCTGGAAAAATCAACTGGTTTACCTGGACTAGGGCGTCCTCAATTTTCCCTTCTGGTTGCACACTTGATCTATCTGCGAGCTGAATTGTCATTGTGGTAGGTTGGGCTTGTTCTAAGCCAAATGTTTTGTACACCGACAACGACATCAAGTTAATGCTGGCTCCTAGATCGCATAACGCCTTTCCCACGTGTTGACCTCCAATGGAAATAGGAATTGTGAAAGCTTCTAGGTCTGCTTCTTTACTGGTATATTCCTGGACACTAAAGCACTGCATTCTTCATTTAGCGAAACCACTTTGTATTCTTCAAATTTACCTTTCTCTGACAGAGCCTCTTTCATAAACTTCGCATTGTTCGGCATTTGGCATAATGCATCAATTAATGGGACATTGATGTGAATTCTCTTCAGAATGTCAATGAACTTTTCATATTGCTCGCCATTCTGCTTATTTTTTAACCTCTGTGGAAAAGGTGGATGTGGAGGGACAAATTCAATGGGCACCACTTCTTGTGTCGGTTTCTCATTTCGCACAGGTTGTTTGCATTCTTCCTCCAAGATTTCGACACTCTCTATCCTGTCGTCTTTTGAAATGCTTCTAATTGCATCGTTGGGTTGAGTTCGACCCGTGTCAACTTTCTCCTGCACGAACGTTAAATCTTTAGTGGTAATCGCTTTACTTTGTTCCTTGCCTTCTCTTCGAGTAGGTTCCATATCGAAAGGTAGTTTTCCTACAGGCCTTTGCTCAGCTCAGTCGCCAATTGCCCCATTTGCACCTCCAAATTCCTAACTGCTGCTTGTTGATTCTGCATGAATTCCTTCAACATATTCTCCATAGTATTGTTAGAAAATTGTGGAATATTATGTTAAGGTACTACATTTCTTTGATAATATGAATTCTGAAAGGAGTTGGAATTCTGACCTTGTTTGTTATTCGTAGGTTGAAATCCTTGCGAATTGCCGTTTTGCTTTTGAAAATTAGAATTACCTGTAGTTTCAACGCTTCCTTGATCCCTCCAAGAGAAGTTGGTGTGATTCCTCCATGCCGGATTGTAAGTGTTAGAATATGGATTATTCTGGCGATTTGTTGATTGGCTATTAACAGCGTTCACGAAAGCAGTGCTTAGAGGGCAATCTTCATACGCATGAGCATCGCCACATAACACACAAGGTTCCATCAAAGTTGGTTGTGCCTGAATATTCATAGAACCAAGTGGTGTTGCCTCCATGCTCCTCACTGTTGCCTTGGCATTTTGATTCTGCAGATTCAACAACATCTGACGCATCTCCGCTAATTGTTGCTTTAGCGAAGAGTCACTAGCTTCCATTGCTATACTTCCTGTGCACCGTTCTTCCACTGACTAGTGTTTAAAGCTACACATTCTACGATCTCCACTGCATCATTGTAGAATTTAGACAATATTGCTCCGTTCGCGGAAGCGTCCAAAACCAGCTGAGCAGCTTCTGTCAATCCTCCATAAAAATACTCTAGTTGCACGCAGCAAGGTATTCCACTGTGTGAACATTTCCTTTCAATGGATTTAAACCAATCCCATGCGTCTGCAATGGATTCACCTGGCTCTTGTTTGAATAACATAATATCTCCTCGAAGTTTCATTAATTTCTTTGGCGGGAAATATTCCAACAGAAATCACTTCGCTAATTCCTCCCAAGTGATATTTTCTACTCCCACATTGTCCAACCATTCCTTCTCTTTTCCTTGTAGCGAATATGGGAACAGATGTAACCACAAATTGTCTTGAGTCACATTAGGGACAATAAAAGAATCACAAACACTCAGGAATTCTCTCAAGTGCATGTGCAGATCCTCATTCGCTAATCCATGAAATTGCCCATTCTGTTGCAACAATGTATTCATCATTAGCTTGAAATCAAATGCCCGCGCTCCAATGTCTGCTCTTATCATGCCTCTTTGTAAATCAGCAACATTAGGTGCAGCATAAGCTCTAATAACTCCATCCCTATTATTTTCCATCATAACATGGTTAGCTAAATGCTGATCTGCATGTTCATCATGCCTCACTAGAGGCTCCTATGCATCGACTTCCACCACAGGATTCCAGTGATTCATAGCTGCTCTTCTCTCTCTGTTCCGACTATGTATGCTCCTTTCCGGCTCTGGATCAAACAGAACCGTAAATAACCTGTGCATACACACCGATGTACCTACGAGAAAAGTTAATACATATTAGCTCAATGAAAACTACTCGTACGGATTGTAATAACAAATAAATTAACACAATTCCCCGACAACGACGCCAAAAACTTGTTTGCGAAATCATGAGCACTGTTTGATTATAGAGGTTTGACAATTTAATGTTCGCCTAAGCGAAGGTTGTATGGTGATTAGGCGAAGTGAAAATTTCCTTAGAATGTGCAAGTATACACAGTCGTGTTAGTAGCAAGTTTTAAAGTAAGATCGTCTCCTCAGGGAATTGTAAGTTATTTGTTAACACGGTCAAGTACGAGTCAAGATAATTAAAAAGGAATAAATTTAAGGTTTAAGAGAGTTTTACTATGCAAATATTAAGTGATAAACATCATAATTCACAAGTTCCCTTCGCTAAATTTAATAGTAGGCGATTCCACTTAACTGCTTTATTCTTTCGAACTCGCCGTTTTTAATGGAACCCACACCTTAGTACTCCTTATCTCTAAGTAGAATGAATTGCAAATGCTAACTTAGCAAAACCTAAGGTAATTATACAAGTTGTTTAACCTATTCTCTCAAACATGTTAAACTAGGATAGCCTCTCGGATGCCCTCTCATATCTACTCTACTATATTGGTTTAAGCGAATGCAAAACTTGAAAATTCCAATAGCGAAATTAGCTACTCATGTTCAACATTGTACGCAGTAAAGTAATGTAATGAAAACTTTCATAAATAAGCAAATTCCAATTAATTAGTAAATAACAACTACAACTTCTAGTCTAGCAACAACAAAATAAAGAAATAACTAAAAATGAATTAACCAAGTAAAACAACCCAGCTTGACACGAAATCCACTTAGAAGCCTTGCACTTCTTTGGCAGCTCTCGCTCACCCAATTTTTTGATCTTCGTTGTACTCCGGATTCCTCACTAATTGGATCTCTCCAGTCAAGGTTCTCTTTTCCTTTGATCTAAGTGCCTTTATAAAGGCTCTCTCGTCGCATCCGAATTTATCGCTGACTTCCCCACGATCTATCTTTCTTCCACCTTTTCCGCTCACGTCTTGTGTTTGTGGCTTGATCAATTCTGTGTTGTTCACCGAGGAATCAAATTTGTCTAAGTTTCCTTGATATAGTATGTTCGCTTTCGCGTTTGCTACAAAGACATGCTAAGAAAACAAACTTATCAAGATGTTCACAAGGTAAGAAAATCACATTGTTCCGCTTCGCAAAGCTCCACTCGGTGTCACGTGTTGACTGTTCGCGTCACCTACGCGAATACGCGAACTTAACTGCCTGAGTTGCATTCTTCCGACTATATTCCTAGACAGATAACTCTCAATTTCTTAGAGAGTTATCAATTATTTACTAACTTTCATCTAATTTTTCTTTTGTTGCAATAATTTTTGTAGGATCTTTTTTGCATAATTGTTGCTTTCAAAAAAAGACTTGGAGATCTTGAAAAAAATCATATCATACTTCCTTAAAGTGTGGCTGAAGGGGAAAATCATTTTTGGACGATTTTACCCCTCAAGTCATACTCTAAATTAAAAATATGTCATTTATTGGAATATAAAAAAATTAAATGCAAATAATGTAGAAAATATTTATAAGGAATATAAAAAAATTAAATGCAAATAATGTAGAAAATATTTATAATATCATTTAGATTTTCAAGATAAGATATTTTTATCAAATCTCATATATTTTATGACTAAGTCAGAAGATAAGAGCTTTCAACAATCAAATGAAAATATTTTCAATATTATTTAAATTTTCATATCTTTATAACCTAGAAAATAAGATATCTTTACCAAATTTCATAAATTTTATATGACATTTTATATTCTAATTAAAATAATAAATTGAATTTTTCCAATTCTATAAATAGTTATCTACATTTTGTTACAAACAACAGTTTCTTTGCTTGGATTTACTTTTCTTTGTATTTTTTTTGTTTTATAATAAGTTATCTTTTTTTTTTTGGATTATTTACCTTAACTTTCATCTAATTTTTCTTTTGTTGCAATAATTTTTGTATGATCTTTTTTGGATAATTGTTGCTTTCAAAAAAAGACTTGGAGATGTTGAAAAAAATGTTTGAATACTGAGGCTAAAGTGCATTAATTATTCAGTTTCAAAAGTTTGGTAATAATGATTTCCTATTATTACTATTCTGTATATTTTGTTTACAAACACATTTGAATTGCTTGAGGTTACCTTTCTTGGTTTCTTTTTGTTTTATAATAAAAAATTTAGTTATCTTATTTTTGTTGGACTATTTACCTTAACTTTCATCTAACTTTTCTTTTGTTGCAATAATTTTTGTAGAGATCTTTTGTTACTTAATTGTTTAGACTTGGAGATTTGGAATTTATTTTTAAGAATGATAAAGTTATCATTTGAGGTTAAAGGTAGGTTCATAAATGTATACTAATAAATATATTTAGCTTATTTATATTTATAATTATAATAATGATATAACGCTTATAAATTTTATAATTCAATAGTAATTGGTTTATTAATAGATAAATTGAGAAAAAACTAAAAAGTATCGATTTTAAAATATGAGATAAAATTTAATTTCAATGTCATAAATTTTATTAAGTTTTTTTAAATGATAACACGTACAATTTTTTAAGCTCAAAATAAAATATTAACTATTTTTAACATAAATTTGAATTTTAATAAATTTAATTAACGGGAAAAAATAGTTATAAAATTCAACATTATATTGAAATTATTATTTGATGATTAAATTTAGTGTAAAAATGTAGGAAAAAATTTATAATTATAAATAAATAAATATATATATATATATATATATAGTTTATTATTTAAAAAATTATCACGTTCAACGCCGTACTAAAATTATAGTATAACTATGATGAGTGGATGTTAATTCTTAATTCATTTAACATTTTCAAATGGACAAGGTTGTGAGGTTAGCATATTTTTATTATTTATTATTTTTTTTTTAAATTGAGAAATTGGAGCTTAGCGGCACCATTGGCCTGTCCCAAGGACGTGGCACCAGGATACTTTGAAGGGTCGTTTGTAAGAGTAAGCATAATCCAAAAAAAATTTACAAAAATAAGCATATTAAAAAAATTTAGCATAAATAATCCACCGCTTTTAATAGAAATTTTCTTTTATAGGAAAAAGACACAAATACCCCATCTTAAATTAACGTTTTAAAACAAATCTCTTCTTAATTTTTCAACTTACGTATAAAATATCTTCTTTAAAATTACTCTTAACAAATCTCCCAAAATCGTAGGGTTTTAAAGATTTTTTTTTTCATTTTTCAAATTTGATACAGGTTTGATATATATATTCGATAGTTGTTTTGATTTTGTCAAAATACTTAAAAACTTTAATCATGTATTAATAAATAAATACAAGTTTCTAATTCTCAAATAAATAAATATATAGTTTCAAATAAATAAGGATTTATAGATTCTTTTATTTTTGTGGTATCAAATATGTTATACATAAATACTATTTTTTTTACGTGAGTAACCATATTTCACATTAAGCTGTATTTATCTCGTGTATAAATATGCTTCTACATAGAAATAAAATCGTGGAGTTTACACTCTTCCAAATTCAATATGGTATTAGAGCTCCATGTGGGTTAATGATTTCTAAATTTTTATTTTTCTCCTGCACATTTCCCATGGATTCTCCCATGGCGCTTATCTCCCATGGATTTCTCCTATGGCGCAACATCTCCATGGATTCTCCCATGGCACATTAGTTTACTGTTTTTTTTCTTTCTCTTATTTGTTTATTTTTCCTTCCCTTCTTTTCCTCAAGGTTCAAGTTGGACGATCTGATGTACGTCCAACTTGATGGGAGAATATTAGAATATTAAATTTAGATTTAATAGGTTTCATATTTTTCTAATTTAGAATTAGTTAGAGTTATTATATTTAGTATTTATTGTTATAATATTTAGGTTAGTTAGATTTTGTGGTTTCTTTTATATGTATAAATATGCTTCCTACAGAGAAATAAAATCGTGGAGTTTACACTCTTCCAAATTCAATATAGATGACATTTAATCACTTTGTGAATCAATATTGGAACAATATTACTCCACCGCAACCACATTTTTTCAGCAATCAGGCTATGCGGGGGAGACCAACATAGCAATCCTCAATTATGGGCAATCTCTTTGAAACATACATATGGAGGATGAAATGCGGCTGAAACGTAAAAATTGGATGAGGGAAAATGGAATCCTTTCCACACCCCAAGAACCAAACCGCGAAAATAAATCTGTAAGGAAGGAAACACGTAGGAAAAGCGTAGCCAACAAAGAAATTACAGAACCAGACGAATCATTTCTAATGTCCGAGGCACTTAACAAAGTGGAAATAGATGAAATCAACTATGGACTCTCATGGGAAGATTTCAGACTAACCATCATGAAAAAGAATGAAGAGGCCATAGCTTTAAGCAGCGCAGTAGAGGAAGAAGAGCAAAGGATACAATATCAGCAACAAGAGGAAGAGTGGGTCAGGTTTGCCAACCCACCAATTTGAGAAGTAGATATTAATGAGGAAATTTTCTGTGAGAACGAAGAAGGTACCAATATTGAAACTGTGTAGAAACCAAGTGAAGACAGTCAAAACGAGGACGCAAATCCTCAAATTAATAGCTTCGTGAGTAATGAGTCTACAACTTATAACACTGATGTTCTAACGCAATCCAATTGGTGCGAAAGAATCATCAAACCGCAAGATAACATAAATAGCATGAAAAACAGTGAACCACTAGCAATAGTGCTAAGTGTTTTTTTCACTGTTTTTCAGCTATCATGCCCACAACCATAAAAGGAACTAATCAGTCGAGGAAGTGACACCAAGGCAGCACAATTGAGCATCTTCCTAACGCTCCAAACCCTATCAATCCTGACTCTGGTAGGTGGTACACGCATTAAGGCTCATGACAGAGTAAGAGAAGAGCAAGCCATCAAAGATGGACACGCTCCAAAAATATATAAATGGCCCAAGTAAGGACAACCCACACCGGACAGAATTAGCACAAAAAATTATGTCCAGGTCTTGCTCAACATCATTCCTGGAATACGAAAATCTGATATTTCTGACTTTGTGCAAAAATCTTCTACAACATTTTTTTTCTTATTTAGTATTTTAGAATAGGAGGTTTTTCATTTATGCAATTTTCTTTATGTCTATATTTCCTTTATTGCAATTTTGGAAAACATTGGTATGAAAATTAGCGCAAGATTTTTTATTTGGGTTTTAAATTTTCCTTCTATGATTATTCTTTCCTTACGCATGGATATTCCTTTCTCTTTCAAAACATTATATAAACCCTGTGAAAGAAAGGAACGATCACACTACCTAGCCTAAACCTTTCCAAAGATTCTGTTCACAATTTCCCTTTCTTGAATTTAATGGCCTCGAGTAGCAATTTTTCCAACAAGGGCAAGGCAGTAGGAAGAAGGGAAGAAGGATTTAAGGTTGTTAATGAGCCAAATCTTTATGCATCGGTAGCCCGAAAAAAGATTGTGGCAAGATCGAGGTTGGTTCGAAATAAAAATTTCAGATACAACCTTTCATAAGATATGTGAATTAGGTTGGGAACACCTAGCACTGCCTAGCATTGACGCCAGACTACATTGGGTTCGCTGGTTTTATGCAAATTTGAACAGAGAAAAGAAATTCTTCTGCGGGTTAAGGACAAGTTATAGACTGTAGATCCTCAACATTGAATGAAATTTTTTGCCTTCCTATTAACATCAGAATAGGGAGAAAAAAGCTATTAAAGGTGCCAATTAAGAAACAACTACAGGAGTGTGCAGAGACAATTGGAACAGAAGGGGCAAGGTGGAAGAATCAAGGGTTATTTCCAGCAAAATGTGTTAAACCATAATTTCAGGATTGGATAAAATTCATAAAAAACAAAATCAATCCATCAACTAATGCCAATCTCGGTAGACTAGTAAGAAGGCAGATCTAGCGCTAAGCTTTAGCTAAGCACAAGAAGATGTTCTTCTCACACATTATCACAAAGTTATACTTGGAGCAAGGTGTTAGGATGCAATAGACTGACAAAATTCTGAAAGCATACAACAGGAAGATGACATAAATCGAGCATGTGAAGTGGCAAGAAAAAGGAAAGCAAATTAAGAAGCTTTGGGCCGCGAACGACTTGGTCAAGCAAGTTGAAACACCATTCACCCACTCGCAAGATTTCTAGACCTATGCGAATAAGAGGGACAAGATAATCTTGAAGGTTGCCACAGCGTTGAAAGAATATTCTAAATGGCTAAAATTTCCTAAGAAAATACTCAATCCAAAGCAAGAAATAGACAAGGATGACAAGGGCACTAATGCGAACAACTGATGGAAGTCCCGCTCTCTTATCTTTCTTTTAGTAGTTTTATAATTATTTTCGCACTAATTTCATGATATGATGAAATAATTTGAATTATTTACTTTCAATATTGCATGAATCTCATGTTAGGATGAATTTTCATTTCTTTCCCTTATTTTACTAGAAGTTAAATTTTCTTTTGAAGGAGTAGCACTAGCATTATTATCATAAACTAAATTCTAGTGTGAGAATCGTTTCCTTTAGAAGAATTCTTAAATTCCCCTATATTCAAACCTAGTACCAGAATAGACCTTAGTTGCAGAACTTGAGATAACGTACCTAGTTGCAGAAATAAATAAGTTTGGGGGAACTAAGCCTCACCTTCATTGTGGAAAATGAAGATTTTAAGTTTGAGGGTGAAGGCAAGCCCCCGGAGTCAAAGGTGAGAAAAGTGAGAAGCAATTAGTAAAAATAATAATTAAAAAAAATTGTGCAAAATAAAGATCAATGCATTTTGTGCAAAATAAAGACAGAAAAAAACAAATAGCCGTAGAAATTCTTCGAGTACTCTACAGTTTAACAAGCACAAGCTTAAATTATTTTGCTTTATGCTCAAGCAAATCATTCTAAGAACTACAAAATTGTAGATACGAGTGCAACCTAAGAGGAATGCGTAAAGTACAAGCGAAAATCCTTGAGGGATCGGGGGACTTGAATAGTAGTCTTGGCAAAATTCGTTGGCCAACTTTAGTTATAGAAGTAGTTGAGTACAATAAATTGAGCAATATGAAATACTTTTTATTAGGAACAATCTGCCATTCACGATAGAGAGGAATTTGGAAACAAACCTGAATTTTTGGGAAAGTTTGAAAACTGATAAAGGAGGGAAGTTTATGCTAAAATTATGATATGTGATAAGACTTGCTAGAGTTATGCTTAAAAGACGAAGGTTGACTTAGAAAACAAAAAACAAAAGCTAATAGCTAGATCCTGCATTACTTGGGACAATCAATGATTTAAGTTTGGGGTTTGATAGCTCTCAAAATAGAGCATAATTTAGGCTAGCTTCTTATGCATTTTTCTAAAGTTCAAGGGATATAATCAAGCTATAAAAGACTCAATACGAGTAAAACTGTTAGAAATCATATGCATTCATCATTTAGCGTGTTATAGGCTCAGGATCTCATTTTAAGTGAATAAACTATGCTTAATGTGACTCAATACAAGAAATGTGGAACTTAGAGGCTGAGGAACAAATCAAGGCGAACAACGAAATGTAGCACGATGCAGTCACAAGGAAATCAGAAAAATAAGCCAATAAGGAAAGAATAGACAAATTAATTAAGTAATCAATTTGGCGACAATCAAGAATTCCCAACGGAAATCAAGGAATCTTGTATTAATGAAGATCTTCCAACTCGCCCAAACTTGTTAGCCAAGAAAATCAAATTTATAAATAGCGAGAAAGAAGTTGCAATTGGGGAGCTGGTGAGGGTGGCCAGAACTGGTAGGTTGGCTAAAAGCCAATCTACGTGAGCCAAAACCATTGGTGTATGTAAAGACCCGACCCTAAATGGTCTCAATGATCCTTACTAAATTCCATAACTCATGAATTGAAAACAATTCATAGATTTAAAAGTTTGAAGAAACATGCACTAATAAATAATTTCAATGTTCCAGTAAATCAACAGTTAAAAATATAACCCTTAAAATCCTTTAGCCTCTGGCCATAGTTTACAAAAGCTCATCAAACCAACATAATAATAATCTTTCAGAAAACAAGTGCAATGCAGGACAGAAAATGCAACAGACTCGTCCCCATGATCAATCAGCTCCTCATCTAGCCACCTCGATGTTGTGCCAAGTTACTTGGTGGAAGAAACCACAGAAAGGGTGAGTATAGTTGCACTCAGTAAGAATTCCCCAACCGGGGTACATTACGCAAGATAAATCATTTAGCATCCTAGCATACAAGTACACAACTATAACACACAAAGGCAGTCTCAACATCAAGGGTAAACTAATTACGAGCAGGGTCAGCACACCTCTGGGCTCACTAAACAAGATGTCTATCTCTAAGACAACTAGATTAGCACTCAACTGGGCTATCTAAGGACAACACTCCACTGGGCTTGTCCTAACTACACCGGGCAGCACACAACTAGGCTTAACCCTAACACTACCGAGCCAGCATGCAACTCGACTGTCACTCGGGGCGCAATGAGCCAGCACGCATGTAACGGCCCAGGTTTTCATCCCGGTCTTCTAGGTGTGCCCTAGGGGCATTTTGGTAATTTGGTCAGGCCGTCAGGGCCGTTTATGTCTTTTTCCAGTTGCTAAAATTATTGGATGGATTTATGTAAGTTTTTGAGGCTTTGTGGATGGGTTTGAGCATGGATAGATGCAAAAGTAAAAATAAAGGAAATTATGTTGTAGCTGGGATTCGAACCCAGGTCTCCGAGAAAGCCTGTGAGGATGCGTGCCAGTTGAGCTATGGAGAGCTCTTGTTGCTCTTTCTGCGTCGTATTATGGTTAGCCTTGGATCTTGGAGTTTTGGTGCATTTGGTTAAATGAAAAAGAAATTAGGTTTTTTGTTCTTTCTTCTCCAAAACCCTCCTTGCCGTCCAAGCTTATTCTCCCTAGCTCCCAAGCCGATTTTCATCCCCTTTGCAGCCCCGAGGTTCAATCATCATTCCGGGTAAGTCTTCATCCTCTTCATCTTCTCGATTGGGTGTTCTTGTTGGCCGAAGGTAAGGAGAAGTGCTCGTATGTGTGTGTGTTTGTTGCAGGCCACCCAAGTCTGCCCAGACAGCCTGTCGCGACCAAAGAAGACGCCCCAGACAGCCCCTATCGCAGCCAAAGAAGACGACGCCCAGACAGCCCCTATCGCGCACCCAAAGAAGACGCCTGAGACAACCCCGCTGCCGTGTAGCGGATCTCGCCCAACAGATGCGCCCCATCGCGCGCGCGCTGCAGCATCCGTCGCGACCGGATGGATCGACGCCGAGACGCTCGCTACCACATCGCGTCGCAGCCTAGCCGTGTCGCTCGCGCCAGATGCTCGTCAGCCCGCGCGCCCGCGTTCGCCCGTCGCCTTCCCAGCGCCCGCGCGCCCGTCGTCGTCCCAACGCGCCCGCGCGTGTTCGTCCGTGCCAGCGCGTCTGCGCCCAGCACCGTGCCAGCGCGCCCATCCGCACCCTAGCGCCGTGCCAGCTCCCAGCTCTGCGGCCCATCTGCGCCCGTCAGCGCCCAGCAGTAGCCCCGCCGTGCTGCCTGCCCGTCCGCCTGTCAGCCGAGCCGCGTGAGTTGCTCCCGAGCCGAGCCTTGTTTATTTTATTATATTTAGGCATATGGATTGTGATTATCATTGTTTTTGTTAGGTTCTCGGTAGCTAGCTCGAGTTCAATCGCAGCTTAGGTTTTTGTGTGTAGTTGCCTCCCGGTCAGGTAAGGATTTCTTATCGGAGTTGTGTGGGCTCTGCGGTATTATATGTGATTGTTGTTTGTATGCCTGTTATGATTATTAGCATGTTTAGCATTAGGTGCTCTATTCTGAATTCCCGACTGGCATGAACTCTTGTGTTGTTTCTCATGTTAGTCCATGCTAGGTTGTTCTGTTCTGGCATGCTCGATTTCTGTTCTTGTTTCGTAGTATCATGCTAGGTTCATTGTATCTGTTGAGCACGTATTGGATTGTATTGGATTGTATGTTATTGAAATGATATGTTAGAGTGTAGGTAGGTAGCATCATCCGGGCCTGATGCATAAAGTATCTTGCATCCATGGCAGGGACGTACGAGGTAGTACTCCGTCCCTAGATCCCGTGAGGGTTTAGCTAACCCGACCGGTAGGCCCTGCAATCTTGGGTGAGGGTGGTAGTCTGCGCGATGCCCCAACGGTCGGGATGATGACTTGGCATTGCCTCGTCCCCGGCAGCCGGCACGTCCTCAGCGTGTTCTGCAGTAGCCCCTGATTGCCACCTGTTAGGGCAAGGACGGCTTCCTAGTGTAAGCCTACCACGACCGATTCCTTAGCCTCAGGTGCGGTGGTTCAGGCTGACATAGTTCATGTGTCCAGGTCTCACACCCCTATGTCAGTGACACCGATCCAGAGATTTAGTTAGGCATAGTGACTGGACCTGGGCAGCTTGCCACTAGACCCGGCAACCCCAGAGTTGTAGTAGCATGCGGTGCGCGCATACGCTCATTACAGCGCCGACTGGAGAGCTCCTCGGGATTGTGAGCCAATGCACCTTTCGTATCGACAGTAGACAGGCCGAGGCCGGGACTTGTTTCTCGTATAGGGCGTATTGTGTGATGTGGATTATTTCGGACTAAGACCCTGTGTTGGCATCCGAAGTTATATGTGGACTTAAGCTATGTGCTCGATTCTGTGTGTATATTCCTAGCTTGCATACATTTCTGCTAGATGACCATGTATACCGTATTGTACCCCGGTTGGGAATTCTTACTGAGTAATTCGTTACCCACCCTTATTTTGTGGTTTTCCACAGGTAACCAAGGTGCGAGACAGGATGGCTGAAAGAGGAGCTGTGATCATGGGAACCTGCTGTCGTCTCGACTTTTTATTTCTATGACTCTTGTCTTTTATTTTCCCTGAATGCATGTACAGGCACGAGCCCTAGGGTGTTTTCTGAATGTTTTTGTGGATTCCCGCTTTATTGAATTTGAGGATGTTTCAAATGTTTTAATAAATCTCTTATCAGAGTGTACGTTTTGGAAATGTATTTGCGTTGAAACAGGTGCTTGGAGGCAGGGACAGGTTTCAGCAAACTATATTGATTTCTGATTGAACCTTGATTGTTTTGTTTTAATTGGGAATCCGAAAATTTATTTGCATATTGTCCTTTCCTTGAATGCATGCATTGGGGTAAAGGCCTATTTAGAGCCCTTTTTGGGTCGGGTCTTTACAACGCAACTCGACTGTCACTTGGGTCATCCAAGCCAGCACGTAACTCGACTGTCACTTGGGAAACGAGCCAACACGTAACTCGACTGTCACTCGTGGGTATAACTGAGCCAACACGCAACTCGACTGTCACTCGGGGCTCCCTATCAAGCACTACTACAATAAACAGCTTAGGCCAATAGTGTCTGACAATCAACAAGGCTTTTGATCAACAGAGCATGTGTAGGCAAATCAAGACACTAATTAATCAAGGGAGTACTACAACCAATCTCAGGATCTACATGTCAAGCCCTAACAACAGTACGTGCATAAACGATAACAGGGAAACAAGCAAGTAAACAGGCATACATGGCATACAAAATAGATCCAGCACACAGTCAACCTGCACAACCTAATCCACTAGCAATTTATAAGACATGCATAACATATAACTAGGAGTTTTATCTAAACCATGCGCAGGGTCCACACAACCCCGACCCTTACCTGAATAGTGGGAAAAAGGTCGGCAAACGAGAAGTGATCCAGGGCTACAAGAAAGCACGAATCCACCTAGCAATAACATGGCACAACATAAAATTAATCCTCAGCAACCAATCCAACAAATGACAACAATAGCCTCGAGAAAAGTGTTTTACCCAAAACCGAAGGCACAAGCTCGGTGGTCAAGGAAGCGTGCGGCGTGTCTCGGCAGACGTGGGCGGTGAGGCTCGGCAGAGGTGCAGCAGGTACGGCAAGTGGGCGTGAGTGGCTGTGTACGGTCGGCAAGGCTGGGCGTGCTGCAGCGAGCGAACGGGCAAGGTGCTGCGTCGAGCGGCAGGCTTCGCTGGGGCGAAGCGGATCGGCGACGTACGGAGGCTACGGCTGTGCTTCGCTTGGGCGAGCGAAGGCGATGTGGGCGAGGCGAGCAGGCAAGCTTCGGCTGCGTGCTGCGAACGGACGGGTGGTGTGGCTGCGCTGCTTCGGGCCTGTGCGTGTGGTGTGTTCGCGCATGCAGGGCTGCTGCTCTCGGAGACGTGGGGCTGTGCGGCGTGGGCTGGGTTCGGTGCCAGCGATGGAGCTGCAATGGGCAATGGTGGCGAGGGCTGCAATTTGCGATGGAGAAGATGGAGATTGTGGGGAGTGTATTTCTCCGCCAAAAAGGGGTGAAATGATGAAGAAGAAGTGGAAAAACGGCTAGGGATAAAAGAGAAGTCAAATGGATTTTCCCCTCAATTTTCCAATTAAAAAAGCTCCAAAAAAACTTCCAAGTGCCATGTGTCAAATGAGGTTCCCCCTTCGAGTCCTGGCAAGCTCATTTTTAAAACCAATTTTTCTATTTAATTATGAACGACCTCCAAACACTCCCGGTACTCAAACCTGAAACCAAGGTACAAATAACAACTCAACACAAGTTCGAGTGGCAACCCATAACCCTAAGAAATTACCAGAGTGACCCCGAAGGCCAAATGACCAAAATGCCCCCTAGGAGCTCAACAAGCCCTAACGACCCAACCAAACGACCGAATGAATAACCGAACATACCTAGAGATCCAGAATGAAATCCTGGGCTGTTACAGTGTCTGTAGGAGCCGATGATAAGGAATCTGCACACTTCACAACCCAGCCAATCCCTATATATTATTTTTAGTATTTTATTAGTTAGGAGAGGATTGAAGAACTGTTTCGACTTTTAGTAGCGAGATATCTAAATTTCCATTATTATTTGTTGATCTTTTCTACATCTTGTTAGATAGAAGCTATGGTAATAATTCATATGTAGAATGCATGACTTAAGAAGTTAGGAATAACCTTACTATCGCACGTGTCACCTGGGTTTAATACGAGTAACTATTGCTGAAGTAGAGTTAGTTGTAAATCACTAAGTGTAGAAAACACTTATTAAGAGGGGAAGTGTGGGATCTATTTACCGTTATTGCATATGCAAAATCTTCTCTATCCGCATTTGTCACCTATGCTCATTAGTTTACTGTTTATTTAAAGTTTTAAAAGAAAAACCCAATCAACCATCAATTTCATGCTTTTTATTTATTCGCACAACTATTAAATTAGTAAGAATAATTCTAGACATCAATCCATGTGGAGATTGATAATTTACTTATTAACTTGTTGTATGCTGACTGCATATACTTGTGCATGGTGATTTCGAAGCCACGCTTAATACTAAGTTAAGCCTAGAATACATTGAATTGTGTAGTCATTTCGGAAAGAGTTATGCATCCCATCAACAAGCTAGGGATTAGGCACGCACACTCATTTAATCATATTCACATTTTGCTGCAGTGAACTCCAAGAAAGCGAAGATCAAAAACATATTTTATTATTACGTGGCCTTGTTTGACCAACAACAAGTGTTTGGCGCCGTTGCTGGAGATTTTTGTTAGTTGTGTTTTGTTTAAGTGAGTATTGTAAGAGTAGTACTTTGAGATTAAGCTAATTTGTGTTGTCTGTTGCAGGAATTTCGTCTAGTGTATGCACAGGCGAGGGATTGCAGAACCCTTCAATCTGGAGCTTGAACGCAACTTATATAGAAGAAGAAGAGCTAGGAGACAAAATCGCCTTCAACGAATGGCTCACGTTAATATGCCCGCGAATAAGGCTAAGGCGAGGCAGTAAGATGGACCAGACTTGGGACAAGTAGATCAGCCATACGCTGTAACGATAGGGATAGAGTTGTTAGAGCCTACGTTGTACCTGATGTCAGAGAATTGTAATGAAGAATGATAAGGCCTGATATTGGTGCATGAACGTTTGAAGTCAAACCTATGATGAGCACGTTGCTTCAGCAGAAAGCACAATCCCACGATGACAGAATGAAGATCCGCATAAACATTTGTGGGAGTTTATGGGCATATGTGATTCTTTCATCATTTCGGATGTTATTCAAAATAATTTGCGATTGAGCTTATTTTCACATTCACTCCAAGGAAAAGTGAGGGAGTGGCTGGATACAATAGAAGGTTTGGAAGATATTACGTGGGAAGAACTCGCGAAGCGGTTTTTGTTGAAATATTTTCCACCTAAAAAGTCAAGACAAATTTGACATGAATTTTTTTTGTTTGAGCAAGAAGCAGAAGAAAATATCACTGAAGTATGGGATCGCTTCAAGGGAATCTTGTAAAGATGCCCACAAAATGGAATTCCTTGTTGTTTGTAGCTTGAGCACTTCTATGGTGGCTTAAGCAAAACTACTCGAATGGTGTTAGACGCTTCAGCAAATGGAGCATTGCTTTCAAAAACTTAGAATCAAGCGTTAGAAATAATGGAAAAGAAGATCGATGAAAGGGAGTCAAAGAAATAGCGCGTATTGAAGAAGAAATTAACTAGTCGCTGAAGCAACAAATAGCTAAGATGCGAGAAATGTTGCAAAACATGCAAGCCGTTAACAATTTTAATGTGGCGGTGCAAATTATTAGCTCATTACTATTTGCACAAGCGAATAACCAGCAACATTTGTCTGCCATAGAGTCATGCTCGCTGTGTGGAGATGCGCACCCCTATGAAAATTACACTCACAAAACTCTATCGGTAATTTATGGTGTAGCGAGCCATCCAAAAAACCCTTATGCAAATACGTATAACCAAAGATGGAGAAATCATCCCAACTTTTCGTGGAGTAATCAAAGGAATAATGGAGGTTCCAGCAGTTTAAATTTTCAGCAAAGGAAAAAGGGGAATCCGTTAGGATTCAATGTACCAATGAACCAACTAAGTCAATGCACACATTTATATCCAAACCATCCATACTAGAAGAACACTATGTCATAGAAAAAGGCTCAACATATTCTAGGTATGTCGATGGAAAGTTTCCTTAAGGATTTCATGATGATGAGCGATGGAAAGTTTGCTTAAAGAGTTCACACCTATCGCCCAAAGTTAAGACCCTCCCATAGTAGGCGTACACTATGATTAGGATCAGCCTAAAAGGGCTACAAACTAGGCATCACCAATGGCAGCATGTTACATCACATCCCCCACTATTAGGGTTGGGAATCAATCCTCAACGGTTTTGACCAATGAAGACAACAATACGTCGTGTCCTATACAACCTCTAGATGATGACAACTACTTAAGCTAAACCTAGAGTATCATATAGCTCAATCCTGATAGATCACTAAAATATGCTCAATTGTTCTAATTCAGTCATCCCAGTAGGATACTATTCATCACATGGTCAAGACTAGTTATTCACCAACATATGCATCACATCAATAATATATAACACAAGGAACACAGAATAACAAGTAATACAAGATACGACACGTATGACCCCCATAATCCTAGCATGTTTACAAAGAACATAATTTACAAATTAACATACAATATAGCACTTCGGGACCCCATAATCCTGAAGTACAAGGCATACATAACAAACACAACATCAAGAACAACAAGCAAAGAATCAACGTGCATCTCAAACATTACTTTGCACCAACATACATCACAAACACATTAACACATAGAAATCAACCACGTGAAAAGTCCACACAACCCAAGCGAGAAAGTCATTACTTGAAAGAAAATAAAAAATGCACTCTTCAAATCCTTACTGGGTGTCTTCACCCGCTGACAAGTGAAGCACTTGCTAGTGAACTCAACTACTTCTGTTTTCATATTGATCCACCAAAACCACTGTTTCAAGTTCTGATACATCTTGGTACCTCTTGGATGTCACGCAAATGGGGAACTATGAGGTTTAGATAATAACTCAACAATCAGCCCAAGCCTGCTGGCACATAGATGCGCCCTCTATATAACAAACTCCCATTTGAAGAAACTAAAAGTCTGCATCACCATCTATATAAACTCGGGTCAAAATCCCAACTAACTGTGGGTCACCCAACTGTCTCTCAACAATCTTCTGTTTGACGGGGGGTTGAACTGTCAACTGCGCTACCTTTGCAGTAACCTGGTCCACTATCACTACAATACTGGTCTGCTGAACATCTCTCACTAACAAAGGCTGCTCGATCCATAATGTTGCTGAGTGCGACGTTTTCCTACTAAGTTCATCTGCTACAACATTGACCTTGCTACGGTAGTACAAAATCTCGCAGTAATAATCCTTGACTAACTCGAGCCACATTTTCTTTCTCATGTTAACTCCTTTTGCGTGAAGTAATACTTGAGCCTCTTGTGATCCGTGAAGATATGAATCTTCTCTCCTTACAAGTGATGCCTCGAGATCTCTAGTGCATGAATCACTGCTGCTAACTTCGATTCGTGCACTAGGTAATTAAGCTTATAAGGCTTCAACTTTCGGGAAGAGTAGACAATCACATTCTCGTGCTGCAATGAAGCACACCCTATCCTTTTACGAGATGCCTCATTGAAACTGTAAAACCTGATGTTCCATTTGGAATAGTAAAAAATGGAATTGCAACCAAATCTCCCTCAATCTTGCAAAACGTTTCTTGCATGCGTCATTCTAGATGAACTTACAACCTTTCCGTGTCAACCAAGTCAAAGGCCTCGCTATGTTGAAAAGAGATTGCGACGAATCATCTGTAACAACCTTCCAAACCCGAACGCTACAAATCTCTGCGACTAATGTAGGCTCTACCAAGAAATCACTGTGTCAATCTTCGCATGATCTACTGATATGTCGTCTTGAGAAACTATGTGACCTAGGAAGGCCACCTATTCTACCTAGAAATCACTTTTGGAGAACTTAGCATACAACTGGTTCTCCTTCGAAATTATCAACACTAATCTTAGATGGTTGGCATGGTCCATCATATCGTTAAACTCTGCTGGGGCATTGGTCCATCTCAAGGACGTTACTATGAGCTCATTTTATGACCATACCTTATCCTAAAAGCTGTCTCCGAGATATCCAAATCCCTGATCCTCAACAAGTGGTAAGCTGATCCCAAATCCATCTTGGAAACACTGACGCTCCCTAAAGTTTACCGAACAAATCATTTATACGAGGCAACGTGTGGCTAATCTTCATTGTGACTTTGTTCAACTCTCTAAAATTAATGTAGATGCCAATCAACATGTCCTTCTTTTCTGCTAAAAGCACGAGTGCTCCCCAAAAGAACACACTAGAATAAAAGAAACCTCTATCCAATAACTTCTATAGGTGAACCTTCAACTCCTTAAACTCGGCTGGCGGAAAACCGACGACTCCTTCGGGAAAACATCCAAAAACTCATGAACTATTGGTATTTGATCCATAGATAGCATTGGACAATCCTCAGTTGTCAACTTGGTTAACTAACCTCAGGCTTCTCGAGCTATCAATCAACAAGCTCCCTCTCATGAAATTGCCTATGGAAAGATCCACTCTTGACACCTTGAAACTTGAAGCTTTTTCTCTCTAGCAGGCTAAACACGACTTCTTTCTGGCGCAATCGATTACTACATGGTTAACATCTAACAATTCTGTACCAAGAATCACATCCAAACCACTCATAGGAAGTAGTATGAGGGTAGTAGCTAAAAGCTCCCCAAATACTACTATCTGGCCTCCCATCACCTTCTCAAAAGCCAACCAACTAACTCCAGATCGAGTTGTCACCGCTTGAAACCCAAGGGGTCCAGCTCCAAATAAAAACCCGCTGGAAAGTTACCATCTGATACAGATTCCACGAAGCAAGAATGAAAGGAATAGATCAATGAGATCTCAATCATCAAAGAAGAAAATGCTTTTAAGGTAGATGAAAAAAAATTGAAGATAGTTCCAAGGAGGAACATATTGACAAAATAGATGAACCTGATTTGCTGCAGCAAACTATCATAGTGACTGAACAACCTAAATCTACAAAAATTAGTGAGGTCTCTGCGATTCAGAAGAATGAAGAAGAAGTCAACATAGATTCCAAGAACGCGGATGTAAAGCCATGTAAGAGAAAAGTGGTTGAATTCAAACCACCACTTCCATTCCCGCGAAGATTGAAGAAAAATAAAAAAGGATTAGGTTTTGAAAAATTTATGGATATTCTCAAAGGTATTTAGATCAACATTTCTTTGCTGGATGCATTAAGGCAGTTGCCGACTTATGCGAAATTCCTTAAGGAAGTTTTGTTGGAAAAGAACAGACTGGAAGCTTCAAAGTTGTTTCGCTTAGTAGAGAGTGCAGTGCACTGATCACCAATAAAATTCCCACAAAAGAGAATGATCTAGGAGCTTTCACCATTCCAATCTCTATAGGTGGCAAACACATTGGTAAAGCATTATGTGATCTAGGGGCGAGCATCAACCTGATGTCGTTATCATTTTACGAGAAATTTGGCATTGGTGAAGCTAGGCCTACATCTGTCACGAGTCAGTTGGCTGATCGCTCCATAATAGATAGAAGGCAAGATCGAAGACATTCTAGTCCAAGTGGAAAACTTCATCTACCCCACATATTTCATAATTTTGGATTACAAAGCTAACAAGGAAGTCCTATCATCTTGGGATGACCATTCTTGAAGATGGGGCGAATGTTGATCGATGTTTACTAAGGCACAATTATTCTACAAATGAATCGTGAGGAGATCAAGTTTAGTATTTGTAACTCAATGAAATATCCAGCCGAAATAGAAGAATGTTCAGCAATCAATGCGCTGGAAGAGGACTTTAATGAAGTTTATGTAGAAAGTTCGCTAGAGCGAAGAGAAGATGTGAATGCCAATTACATGAGATTCAACGAGAAGAGTTGTTAGAAGATGAACTGAAATTTTGCGAGATTTTGAATGTTGTGAACGACGTGCTGGACTTAACTGATAGAGTGATGCCATCGATAAAGCTATCAATCGAACAAGCACTAATATTGGAACTTAAACCACTGCCTGAAGATCTTAAGTATGCTTATTTTTCCGAAGAAGAACCCTACCAATTATTATATCTTCAAAACTCATGCCTCATAATAAAGAATCACTACTAGAATTGTCGAGGCAGCACAAAAGAGCAATAAGTTGGACTCTCATTGATTTGAAGGGTATAAGTCCATCTCTTTGCATGCATAAGATAAATCTAGAAGATGCGGGATTTCGCTCAGTCGAGCACTAGCAAAGACTAAATTTTGCGATGAAAGAAGTGGTTAAGAAGGAAATTATCAAATGGCTAGATGTAAGAGTCATCTATCTGATTTCAGATAGAGAATGGGTAAGCCCAGTTCAATGTGTACCAAAAAAAGGAGGCATGATAATAGTGAAGAATGAACAAAATGAACTTATTCCTAAGCGAACAGCGTCTGGCTAGCACATATGCATGAACTATAAAAAATGAAATGTTGTAATAAAGAAAGACCATTTTTTGCCCGTACATCGATTAAAAGCTCGATCACATCGCAGGACAAGCATACTATTAGTTTCTAGACGGGTATTCTTGATATAGTCAGATCACCATCGCTCCTGAGGACTAGTAAAAGACAACTTTTACTTGCCCTTTCAGGATTTTTACGTTCAGGAGAATGCCCTTTGGATTATGTAACGCCCCACGACATTTTAGCGATGCATACTGGCGATATTCTCAGACATGATAGAGTGATGTATGGGCGTATTTATGGACAACTTTATTGTGTTTGGGCCATATTTTGCAATTTACCTAAAACATTTGGGCAAAGTACTTGAGAGATGCGAAGAGACAAAATTCATGCTCAACTTGGAAAAATGTCATTTTTTGGTAACAGAGGGTATCATGCTGGGACACAAGATATCAATCGAAGGCATGAAAGTCGACAAAGCGAAAATTGAAATCATTGAGAAGCCTGAGCATCCAGTAAATGCAAAGGGAATAAAAAGCTTCTTTGGACACATCAGATTCTTTAGAAGATTCATTACAGATTTCTAAAAAATTTCAAGGTCTCTGTCTAAATTACTAGAACTGAATCGACCATTCATCTTTGATCATGCCTGCACGAAAGCATTCAAACTCTAAATGGTGAAAGCATTCCAAACTTGCATATGTATCAGCACCCATTATTAAGACACTAAATTATGATCAACCATTCTGCATCATGTGTGATGCAAGTGATTATTCAATAGGTGCAATGCTCAGAAAAAAAGGCGAGAAGCTAATTCATCTTATTTATCATGCCAGAAAGATGATGAATCAAACGCAGCGAAATTACACCACTACAGAAAAAGAGTTCTTAGCAGTAGTGTTCGTGTTGGATAAGTTTCACTCGTATTTGATAGGATCAAGGGTAATGATATATACTGATCTTACGGTGATACATTATCTTTTCAAGAAAATGTAACTGACTCGAAGCCACGATTACTTTGATGGATTCTTTTGTTACAAGAATTTGACCTGGAAATAGTGGATAAAAAGGGCAGTGAAAATGTAGTTGCAAACCATCTCTCCCTTGAACAGTTATTCGCGGCAAGCCACAAATTAGATCCTTGGTTCGCAAATCTTGCTAATTACCTGGCCAATGTGTAATGCCAGAAAACTTCAACTTTCAACAGAGAAAGAAGTTCATTGCTTGATGCAAGGACATATTTCTAGGATGAGCCATTTTTATACAAGCAATACACATATAGTGTGATCAGAAGATGCGTTAGAGAAGAAGAAGCAAAATCTATTCTGGAAAAATGCCATGCTGCGACTTACGTGAGCCATTTTAGTGGAGCGAAAACGACATCGAAGGTATTTCTGTTAGAATATTACTGGCCTTCAATATTCAAGGATGCTTATAACTTCACGAAAACATGTGATCAATGCCAAAGGTTAGGCATAATTTGAAGGCGAGGCGAGATGCCTCTGAAGAATATTATGGAAATGGAACAATTTGATGTATGAGGTATTGACTTCATGGGACCATTTCCCAATTATAATGGAAATTTATATATATATTAGTCTTTTTGGACAACGTCTCTAAGTGGGTTGAGGCGATGACTTGTGCAAAGAATGACGCCAAGAGTGTGATCATATTGTTGCAAAAACACGTTTTCACGTAATTTGAGACCTCGCGAGCCCTGATCAGCGATGAAAGGATGCATTTTATCAATAGAGCTCTTGAGCTCATGCTGCAGAAGTATAATATTCACCATAAGATCGCAACATAGTACCACCCTCAGACAAACGGACAAGCAGAAATCTCAAACCACGAGATAAAGACTATTTTGGAAAAAGTTATGAGTCCCAACAAGAAGGACCGGTCTAGAAAATTGGATTATGCTTTATTGGCTTACATAACAGCTTTCAAGACACTGATTGGGATGTTCCCATTTCTCTTGGTGTTTGGGAAAACATGGCATCTACTGCTAGAGCTGGAACACAAGACGTATTGGGTTGTGAATGAGCTAAACTTAGATTCGCAAGGTATTTTGCCTACATGAAAGTTTCAACTCTTGGAATTAGAAGAACTACGACTCTTCTTCTATGAAAATTCTAAGCTGTATAAAGAAAAAACAAAGAAATGGCTTGACGATAGGATCAAGCCAAAGGAATTCGCAGTGGGCAAGAAAGTTTTGCTTTACAATTTTCGATTCAAACTCTTTCAAGGAAAGTTGAAGTCTCGCTGGTCCAGACCATTCCAAATTACTCAGGTACATCCTCACAAGGCAATATTATTGAAAAATGAATTTGATAGTTCGAAATTTTTGGTGAATGGGCATAGGTTGAAATACTATTATAGCGTAGAACCCGAGAAAGCAAATTTCTCCCATCTGATCAACGCTTAAGTTGACTAAATTAGCTGGAGCGAATAGTATGCATTTTTAATATTCAGTTGTATCCTCAGAGCCAAGTTAGTACAACATGTATTTGTACGTTATTTTCTTTATTTGTTTCTTTTAGGGTTTAAGTAGAATTTTCTGTTTTCTTGTTTATTTTTTATGGAGCAAGGAGAGTTATTTTAGAGAGCTTATTTCGCTATCGCTAGCACTTAACTTCGCATGCATGGGGTGGGGTAAATTGATGAGATCACGTTGTGACATATATTGTCGTCATGGACACTTTTACCCTGAATCGACACGTGTTTAATCGATAGTCTAACAATTCAACATGTGTCATATGTGATTTCGATCCAATGCTAAGGATTTTGCTGTAGGCCACCTGGCGCTTCGTTTTTCAAAATTGAAGAGTCGCCCTGAAATCCTTCATCTATAAAACACCCGCTTGCATTTTATTTCAAATTTTTTTCATGCACTAAAACTATCAAACCTCTCCAAACTGTTGCATTTTTCATCCAAGTTCTTCATTTGCCTGAGTTTTCTGGCATAAGTCTTCAAAATTTTCCAGTTTCTAGTCAATTTTCATCATTTGTTCATCGGGAAGCTCATCAATGGCGGGAAAGATGCAGTGTAGTGAAGCCGCTCTCTCCAAGAAAAAAGAAAAGAATAGTAAAGCTTTACCGAAGAAGCTTGTTATAGCAGTAGCGAGTGGTGCAGCGATGGAGTCTCAAGCCTCTGACTCCAAGAAAAAGATTTTGCTGAAGCAAAAGGTCCCTACAATAGTTCTTAAAGCTATAGCAGCGCAGCCCGCACCCGTAGAAGTTTCTAAGCCAAAATTCGTTGAGTAAGCCATAGTTGGAACTATCGAGCTAGTCGTCCCTCTAGAAGTAGCAGAAAAGTTGGTGAAATTGGAGGCCGAGTTGGTGAGACACAAGAAGTAAAGAAAGAAGAGGAAAGAAAATGAAAGGGAGGCAGAGCGGAAGAAGCGGAGGTAGCCGCGAAAGTATGAGAGCTCCTGAAAGCTTCTTTGACAGAAAAAAGTGTAGAAGTGACACTATTGCCTTCTATGGTCATGGTGCCCATTGAAGAGAAGAAAAGAAAATAGAATTTCGTTGAGGCCAGCCAAGTTGCAGTTCAGGCTGTAAGCAAACCTATAGTTGTAGCGGATGATGCATAGTTTCCATCTTGGCAACTTGATGTTGATGCTACGATGCTGGCGATAGTTAACCAAAATCTAGAAGAGATGGAAGTTGCACCAACGAATGAAGCAAGCGACAAAGCAAATTAGCTAAAAGCTGATGCTAGGGAAAATAATGAATAGTTGGAACAAGACGAAGAAGTCGAGGAGTGGGCAAGTCAAGTGGAATATCTAGTGGAGCCAGATTAGTTCAGTGAAGCCCATGGGAGTTACCTCTAGTAGATAAGGAACAGTTGACACCCAGTCAACCTACTGCTAATGCTAGAGCAGACGAGGACAAGGAACCTAAAGACGTTAAGGAAGCCGCCACTCATTTACGCGATGTGCCCTTCTCATTTACGCGATCATGGCAAGCCTGTCCATCAATGTTTGACGAATCATCGCCAGTGAAATTCGTGCATGGACAGGAAAGCGCACGAGCCACTTCATTTTTCCACATTATATCACCGCACTGTGCTGCCGTCAATGAGTGAAGAGGAAGCCTAATGAATCGTTCTGGACAAGGCGGAAACCATTAGGCCCAATTCCTAAAGCTTCCACAAAAGCATCTCGCCCTAGTAGGAAGAAGGTGGCCCCATTAAACGAAACATGATGCATTTCTTCACTACTTTTTTGAGCGAGACTTAATGATCCAATAGTTTCTCGACCACCTCGATGGAGGACCATTTCAACTGCTGAGTTCCCAGTAATTTTGAAGCCGGAAGATGGCGAAGCCAACAAAACTTAGCCAACGAGAAAATGAATGGAAGTCTCTCGTTTTTTTTTTTAATCTTTCCTTATCTCTTTTGTATGAATGTTTGTTTAGTTTTATCTTATTTTGAATTTAGTTTTGTTTTTTTCGAAATACAAATGGTACAACCAATTCTGTAAAAGCTTAAATTCAATGATATTAACATTTTCCTTGGCGAAAATTTTATTAGTTATCTATTTGCAGATTCTTATAAACAATCTTTTTAAGTAATTCAAATTCATTTCTTTGTTAAGTAATTCTATAACTCTTCGATGCTGGAGCAAAGCCTTTAAAAAGATAAAAGCGAAATTTTTTTAGGAGTTGAGGCCTAAGTTTTCGGAAAGCCATTAAGTTTATAATTTTTTTTTGTGGTATCTTTTAGGCGGAGCGAACTCAATTAGATATAATCGAAGCCTTAAACTCTTAGAAAAATTTAAGTCTGGGGGTGTTGAGAATTTTCATTGAGACAATGAAAAGTCTAAGTTTGGGGTGAAGTTTACTGAAGCGAAAAATGTATTATGCTCGTGAAAAATGCGTAAAATAAGCATGCTTCTTAAGCGATTTAGCGTAGAAACATTAATTGGATAGTCGACATTACGCTGAAGTAAAATGAGAGTGTTTGCAAGCCTAAACCCAAAGGTGGAGAAAATCATGTAAAATTTCAAAATTCTCGAAAATGCGAGAGCGAAGTGAATCAAAAGGCCAGTAGCCTAAGTTTCTGGGATCATTTCTCCCCTGTCAATTGCCCTAACATTGGGAACCTTTATATCAAACATTTGATGAAAATTAAGTAAATGATAGTAAGAAACGTAAGTGAGGAATTCCCAATGAATTGTAAGAGGAGAGTATTCACTTCAACAAAAAAAAAAGATGTACTAATCATAAAGGGAGCGAATGAGGTTGAAGCAAATAGTGAAATCCGATTCGCTAGTAAAGGGTATGAGAACCATGAAATCCAAGTTCTAAACGAAAAGGGGTTTGCGCGAATGAATGGCTAAGGTGAATTACAAAATAGAGGTTTCTGAATTTTAAAAGGAATGCCCAGCATGGTCCAATTATAGAAGAGTTTAACTTAGAAATTTATTTGAATTCTCAAAATAATTGTTGATTGTGTTTGAAAAGTTGAATGGTGATGTAACGGCCCAGGTTTTCATCCCGGTCTTCGAGGTATGCCCTGGGGGTATTTTGGTAATTTGGTCGGGCCGTCAGGGCCGTTTATGTCTTTTCCAGTTGCTAAAATTATTGGATGGATTTATGTAAGTTTTTGAGGCTTTGTGGATGGGTTTGAGCATGGATAGATGCAAAAGTAAAAATAAAGGAAATTATGTTGCATTTGGGATTCGAACCCGGTCTCCGGAAAGCTTTGTGAGGATGCGTGCGGTTGAGCTATGGAGAGCTCTTGTTGCTCTTTCTCGCATCACATCTTAGTTAACCTTGGATCTTTGGTGTTTGGTGCATTTGGTTAAATGAAATAGAAATTAGGTTTGTTGTGTTTTCTTCTCCAAAAGAGTTGTGGCCGCCCAAGCTTTCTCCCAAGCTCTCCTTGCCGATTCTTCATCCTTGCAGCTCCCTTGGATCGTTCATCATCATTCCGGGTAGGTATCGATCTTCCTCTTCTTCTTCTCATCCGTTTGGTGTCTTTGTTTGGCCAAGTGAATAGAAGAGTGTTGTGTGTGTTTGTGTTGATTGCGGCCACCGAGAGAAGCCCGGCTGCCAGAGCCATCGTCGCGACGCCCACCGGCCAGATCGCGACGCCGGATAAGCGCAAAGCAGAAATTTCAGATCGCCCGCCGCCGCACCGCATCGATCGCGCTTGCCGTCCACGACCCCTGTCGCGCCCAGATCTTGCACGACAAAGAATCGCCCACCTGCGCGGCCATCGCCCGGCCGGACGTCACGCTTAGATCGCGCGCAGCAGCAGACGCCAGACGCCCGCGCGCGCCGCCCGTGTCGCTTGCCCGCGCCGCGCGCCCGCGACGCCAGACGTTCGCCGCGCGCTCCCCTACCGAAGCGAGCTCCCGTGCCCGCATCGCGACGCCGCGCCCGGCGCCGCGCTGCCGTCTGCGCCGCCGCTCGCTGAAGTTCCGTCGTCCGCGCCTGGCCGCGCCCAGCGCCATCCCATACATGAGCAGACGCGCCCAATGCCGTGTGCGCAGCGGCGCGCGCGCCAGCTCGGCCGTGCCCGGCATGCAGTGGCGCTTTGCTTCGTGTCGCGGTGCCGTGTGAGTGCTCCGAGCCGAGCTGCTTTGTTTTATTATATTTTTAGGGATATGGTTGTGATTGTTACTATGTTTGTAGGTTCTCGATAGCTAGCTCGGAAGTGTTCGCAGCTTAGGAATTTGTGTGTAGAAGTCTTCCACCAAGGTAAGGATTTCTTACAGGGGTTGTGTGGACCTGCGATGTTCTATGTGATTGATGTTGTATGTTTGTTTGTGATTATCAGCATGTATAGTTTAGGTACTCTGCCTCGAATTCGATGGCATGACTTCGTATGTTGTTCTTTCATGTTAGTCCATGCTAGGTTGTTCCGCTCGCATGCTCATATTCATTCTTTTTCTCAGTAGTACCATGCTAGGTCTCACTGTATTCTTTCGAGCACGTATTGGATTGTTTCTTCGATTGTTAAGGCGAGTTAGAATTCGGTAGATAGCATCATCCGGCCCGATGCATAAAGTATCTTGCATCCATGGCAAGGACGTTCGAGACGATTCTCCGTCCTTGGACCCCGTGAGGGATTAGCTATCCCAACCGGTAGGCCCCGCAATCTTGGGTGAGGTGGTAGTCTAAGCGATACCCCAACGGTCGGGATGATGACTTGGCAATGCCTAGTCCGGCGGCGCAAGCACGCCCTCGGCGTGTTCGGCAAAGAGCCCTTGATTGCCACTGTTAAGGTAAGGACGGCTTCACGGTGTAAGCCTACCATGACCCGTTCCTTAGCCTCGGTGCCGTGGGTACAGCCGACATAGTTCACGTGTCCAGGTCTCACACCCCTATGTCAGTGACACCGATCCAGAGATTTAGTTAGGCGTGGTATCCGGATATGGGCAGCTTGCCACTAGACCCGGCACCCCCCATAGTCTGTAGAAGCACGCGGTGCATGCTTACGCTCATTACAGCGCCGACCGGAGAGCTCCTCGGGATCTTGAGCTAGTGCACCTTTCATTTGATGAGAGAGACAGCCGAGGCCGGGACTTGTTTCTCGTATAGGCGATTTGTGTGGTTATGGTAGTTAATCCGGACTAAGACCACGAGTTGGCATCCGAGGTCCAAGTGTGGACTCAACTATGTGCTCTATTCGTGTTTATGATCATAGCTTGCATACACTCATCTAGATGACCATGTGCATCGTATTGTACCCCGGTTGGGGATTCTTACTGAGTAATTCGTTACTCACCCTTATTTTGTGGTTTTCCACAGGTAACCAAGGTGCGAGACAGGATGGCTGAAGGAGGAGCTGTGATCATGGGAACCTGCTGTCGTCTCTGACTTTTTATTTCTATGACTCTTGTCTTTATATTTTCCCCTGAATGCATGCATTGGGGTAAAGACCTATTTAGAGCCTTTTTGGCCTGGTCTTTACAGATTGGTATCGAGCTCGAGTCATAGACTTTGTAGAGACCGACCTTTTGTTGTAGGTCGTCTTTCCCATGATCATCAAGACTCGATACCGGTCATCAGGTACGCCTAAGTTTTCTGTTTTTAGAAAAGGGTTAAGAATTTACAATACCTTTCATCTAGTGTATGCCTTGTTTTGTGTTGTGGAGCGGAGACGAAAGCGAGTTCTCGACTCGTCGTTGGTTTCAGGTTTAGAGCGCCATCATGCCAACTTCCCGCAGTGTGAGTCAGTATGATGTGGTTTGTTGAGATATCCGAGATAGATTCGGATACCGCTGGGACATCGTTCCGGATGGAGGCAGAGGTTAGACTCCGTAGGCCACGTGTGGCCCGGTGCTAATTCCCTAGTGAGAGGGTGGAGGTGTTTTGCCTGGAGTGCCACTCCGGGAGAGGAGTTAGCTTTGGCTTTTGCTCATGTTGATGCTTGTGGAGCAGGTCCTAGTGTGGACTCGCACCGGTAGTTCGGTGTTGATCTTGAACCTTAGCAGATGGTTGATTGCCCAGTGAGTAGCGCAGAGTTGGTAGGCTTCGAGGTGGTTGCCTTTGAGACATCCTTGTTCTCCCGTAAGTGTTGTTGTTTTGCGGCTAGTAAGTCGGAACCACGTGGTTAAGGGTGCGTGAGCAAAGTGTTCCCATCGGACGTGATCCGTTGGTGGTTTCCCCAGCTTGTCCGGTAGAGTTGAGCACTCTTCTTATGGTAAGCCCCTAGAGAGTAGGGCTAGCTGCCGCATGTTGAGAGAGCCGGCGAGTTTTGTTGAGCATCATGTGGAGATGCAAGAGTAGGCAAAGTGAGACTTTGGTTTGATGAGATGCCTTAGGCATGGTTGTTTGAGTTGGGCTCTTGTATGCCTCGCCATAGTTTTTGTCACTTGAGGTTGTGACCTTTGCCGCCCCATTTGTAGTAAGATGTTGATTTGGTAGTAGTGGCACTTGAGGTGCAATGGTTGGTGTGCCGCTTTGGCTCTAAGTCCGGTTCGGACTGAGTGTGGCATGGGTATAAGCAGATGGTTCTATGACCCGTCCGGAGTTTAGCACACTTCTTTAGCCATTGGATCCATTTATGGAAAATGCATTTTTTTAGGTCGTGCAAGAGGGCTAGTTCAGTGGTAGTCGAAGGACTACAAGTGAAAGGATGTTCGAGAGGAGCTGGAGCCTCTTCCCGAAGGTTTGGGGTTGAGTAAGTCGCAGGTTGGCGGGTGGTAAGTGTTAGTGCGTGTGAGTCTCACGCTAGTGCTAAGGCCAAGAGATCTTTGTGGTTGGTAGTGCGGTCCACTACCTTCGGGTGCCTAAACCTGAGTTGAGTGAGCATTGTAGATGCGAGTTTGGTCCAGTAGAGGGACCGTGAGTTGGATGCCTTATGAGATGAGCAGGTTGTCTTATGTGTAAAGCACACTTGGTAGAGTCTTGGTATAAAGTAAGTTCGGTTTGGCGTCGTTATGTTTTAGCAGAGCAAGGTTGCCACTGCTTCGAGTATCGTGTGGAGATGGAACTTTTTGGTGTTCCTTTGGTTGATTGTATCTCTGCCAGAAGTTAGTGTTGCCTTTCGGAACAACACCTGTTAGTCTTGGATCTCTGAAGGAAGGTTGAGAGTTGTTCACACAAGTGTGTTTTGTGTAGTTCGTTCTGGTGGTGATAGTTTCAGAACCATGTAGGGTTTGCATTGGAGGACTGGTGCTCAGTTCTTGGAGAAGTTGGACTCCAGGTGGATGTTGTAAGGCTTTAGTTGAGGTTGTAAGGATACCGTGCTCGTAGTCGGGTTGTTGCTTAGGCAAGTTTGTTAAGTTGAACCTAAGCTTGGTTGGTGGTTGTAGTGAAGCCACGTAGTTCCTGGCCGTAGTTGCTAAGGGTGTTGCTCGGAATCCTTACCCTGGGTGGAAGCTACGATGTGGCTGATGCTTTGAGTAGGAGGATAACACATTCTGAAGCGTTTCTGGTCTTTTTGGTTTCGAGGTTCGGAGCGAGCCGGCATGGTTGAGATGCCGAAAAAGGAGTTGTTTGTTCAGTGATTGGCTATTAGACCGTTTTGACGAGTGTGTGTGTCGAGGGTAGTCAAGAACCCTAGTTGTGGAGAGCCTCACCGAGCTCAGTCGGACCTAGGTAGTGAGTTTGGTTGGAAAGCCGAGTCTAGTAGGTTGTAGGCTTGGGTGAGTTCTTTGGCGATTTTGGTAAGCTAGCAAAGCGAGCTTGTTTCAAGTAGAGTCCGGATTGGTTTAGGTGTGGTGGCAAGTTGGTGCTTGATGTTGACCAAGGTGTGGTTTTGAGTTGCTAGAAGTTAGCTTTGCTCGTGGGGCAAGTGGTTTTGCTCGCGGACGTCTTTCCCGCTTCTAGAGTTTGAGAGTTGCCCTTATTTGGTGTTTGGGGTGAGTCTTCTCTTGCCGTGGTTGGCGGTCCAGTCTGTGGTGGACCCCTTGTTGTTGCCTGGGAGAGTTGGATGTTGTGCTTAGTGAGCAAGTCGAAGCGGTTGTGAAGCTCTCCGTCCTTCGGATGTTAAACATAAGGATCTGTTTCTCCTTGGAAGTTGTCGTTATTCCTTGGTCTTGGAATTAGTGGTAGTGGTGCTAGTAGGAGGAAAAGTTTGTTGGTCGCTTGGAAGCGCTTGTTTGTCCAAGTTAAGCGGACTCTTGAGTGGTGTTCGGAAGTTGCGGTAAGGGTTGTTTCGCCTCCTATGAGTGTTTGGCCTAGTTGGTTAAGGTTTTGTGTGTTGGCATGGAAGTTGTTGCACCTTTGTAGTTGAAGAACTCATTTGTATCGGTTGTGGGTTGAGGTTGCACCATTGTGATTGGATTAGGGTCTTGACCTTTTGAGGATCCTTGTTTGGTTAGTGTGGCTTGTGCTCTCACACCATTTTGGTATCTGGTTCTTGGTAGTTGGTGTTAACCGAGTAGTGGAGTTCCGTTTATGAAGTTTCGGTGGGAAGGTGCAATAAGCCTAAGCTAGAGGGTTAAGCCTGTGTATGTGTTATCGTTTGGACTTATGAGATGTGTTTCATTTTTTTTGAGGCAAGCTTCGTTCCAGTTGCTTGCATGGAGGTAAGTTTGGTGGAGGAGCCCTCTGGGGCCCTAAGGTTGTTGGCGGTGACTTGTCCGGCCAGTGATTTGAGTCAAGCTAGAGTTGTGTGGATTGGCATAGCTATGCGCTTTGTAGTTGTTTGAGCTTCCGAGGCCGTAGCACTCAAGTTGTTGAATTGTAAGTTTTCCGTGTGGGAGCTGTCGTTAGTTGAGGTTTTTGTGTGAGATTAGATTCTTGGAGGATTGGTTTTGATGAGTGAGAGCTCGCACTCGTTTCGTGTGCGAGATGCCATTTCTATGGAGTAGAGGCATGTCGGGCCAGTGGAGTTGTTGTCACAGGTGTGGCAACGAAGGTTTGTTCTAGGCAAAGGCGTTGATGAACCGTGGTTCGGAGAGCGCGTGTTAAGAGGCTTATGAGCCGAGTGCGATTCTCAGAGAGTTTTGACCCTCGACCGATGGTCTTTTGGGAAGAGTGAGCAGATCCTTCGTAACTTGTTGTGAGTTGGTGTTTCCGTGATTAGCGCGGGGACTAGTGTGGTTTTATGAGGTTGCCTTGGGTTGCGCAGTTCTCGTGGTCAATTCTTGTTGTTCCATTGAGGCATTGCAAGGTAAGTATTGCGAGATTCCAATGTTCTCGGGAAAAGGTTGGTGGCCATCAAATTTGTTTTGGGTCCTGAGTTCTTTGCATTTGACCGAGGTGATGTGCAGGAGTTTAGAGCTAGTGTTGTCAACTCGCAGAGCAGCGAGAAAAGTTACGCCGATGTTCGGCGTCGAGTTTTAGAGTTTGAGGTTGGACAGTGCGTAGTTTTAAGGTTGTGCCGTTATGAGTTGTGTTGAGGTTTGGTAAGCGGGAGAAGTGGAGTCTCCTGTTGTTGGACCATTTGAGATTCTCGAGAGGATTGGCAGAGTTGCATATTGGTTAGCTTTTTCTGTCATTGTCAGCCGTGTGCAGTGTTCTCATGTATCGGTGTGAGGCAGTATGTGTCGGACCCATCGCTCATTGTGGACTTTGAGCCTTTGCAGCTGATTGAGGATTTGAGCTTCAAGGGGAAGCCTGTGAGTATTCTGGTCTTTGAGACGAAGACGTTGCATAATCGTGGGATCCGTTTGGTAAAAGTTCAGTGGAGGAGTCAGAGTTCAGAGGAGGCCGCTTGTGAGCGGGGAAGACGGGATGAGATTGCAGTATCCTGTGCTGTTTCAGTCTTAAGGACTTTCGAGGACGAAAGTCATAAAAAGGAGGGAATATTGTAACGGATTGTGTTTGAAAAGTTGAATGGTGATGTAACGGCCCAGGTTTTCATCCCGGTCTTCGAGGTATGCCCTGGGGGTATTTTGGTAATTTGGTCGGGCCGTCAGGGCCGTTTATGTCTTTTCCAGTTGCTAAAATTATTGGATGGATTTATGTAAGTTTTTGAGGCTTTGTGGATGGGTTTGAGCATGGATAGATGCAAAAGTAAAAATAAAGGAAATTATGTTGCAGCTGGGATTCGAACCCGGGTCTCCGGGAAAGCCTGTGAGGATGCGTGCCAGTTGAGCTATGGAGAGCTCTTGTTGCTCTTTCTGCATCACATCTTAGTTAACCTTGGATCTTTGGTGTTTGGTGCATTTGGTTAAATGAAATAGAAATTAGGTTTGTTGTGTTTTCTTCTCCAAAAGAGTTGTGGCCGCCCAAGCTTTCTCCCAAGCTCTCCTTGCCGATTCTTCATCCTTGCAGCTCCCTTGGATCGTTCATCATCATCATTCGGGTAGGTATCGATCTTCCTCTTCTTCTTCTCATCCGTTTGGTGTCTTTGTTTGGCCAAGTGAATAGAAGAGTGTTGTGTGTGTTTGTGTTGATTGCGGCCACGGAGAGAAGCCCCACCACCACCATCGTCGCACGCCCACCGGGCAGATCGCGACTCGGATCGCGCCAAAGAAGAAATTTCAGATCGCCCGCCGGCGCACCAGATCGCGCTTGCCGTCGCCACATACCTGTCGCGCCCAGATCTCGCAGAGACAAAGAATCGCGGCCACCGCTCGGCCATCGCCCACCGACGTCACGCTAGATCGCGCGCAGCAGCAGAAGACGCCCGACGCCGCGCGCGCGCCGCGCCGTGTCGCTTGCCGAAAGCGTTCGCCCGCGACGCCCAGACGTCGCCCGCGCGCGCGTCCTTGCCGAAAGCAGCTCCCGCGCCCGCATCGCGACACGCGCGGCGCGTGCGCCGCGCGCGTGCGTGCCGCTCACCTACCGAGTCCCGTCGTCATATGCGCACACCGCGCTTTACTTCGCCGTGTCGCGGTGCCGTGTGAGTGCTCCTGAGCCGAGCCTGGCGATTTATTATATTTTTAGGGATATGGTTGTGATTGTTACTATGTTTGTAGGTTCTCGATAGCTAGCTCGGAAGTGTTCGCGGCTTAGGAATTTGTGTGTAGAAGTCTTCCCACCAAGGTAAGGATTTCTTCACGGGGTTGTGTGGACCTGCGATGTTCTATGTGATTGATGTTGTATGTTTGTTTGTGATTATCGCATGTATAGTTTAGGTACTCTGCTCCGAATTCTCGATCGCATGACTTCGTATGTTGTTCTTTCATGTTAGTCCATGCTAGGTTGTTCCGTTCGCATGCTCATATTCATTCTTTTCTCGTAGTACCATGCTAGGTCTGCTTTGTATTCTTTCGAGCACGTATTGGATTGTTTTTGCGATTGTTAAGGGAGTTAGAATTCGAGGTAGATAGCATCATCCGCCCGATGCATAAAGTATCTTGCATCCATGGCAAGGACGTTCGAGACAATTCTCCGTCCTTGGACCCCGTGAGGATTAGCTATCCCAACGGTAGGCCCCGCAATCTTGGGTGAGGGTGGTAGTCTAAGCGATACCCCAACGGTCGGGATGATGACTTGGCAATGCCTAGTCGGCGGCCGTGCGACCTCGGTGTGTTCGACAAGAGCCCTTGATTGCCACTGTTAAGGTAAGGGCGGCTTCCGGTGTAAGCCTACCATGACCCGTTCCTTAGCCTCAGTGCGATGGTACAGCCGACATAGTTCACGTGTCCAGTCTCACACCCTATGTTAGTGACACCGATCCGCAGATTTAGTTAGGCGTGGTATCCGGATATGGGCGACTTGCCACTAGACCCGGCACCCCATAGTCTGTAGAAGCACGCGGTGCATGCTTACGCTCATTCTGGCGCCGACCGGAGAGCTCCTCGGGATCTTGAGCTAGTGCACCTTTCATTTGATGAGAGACAGCCGAGGCCGGGACTTGTTTCTCGTATAGGGCGATTTGTGTGGTTATGGTAGTTAATTCAGGACTAAGACCCTGAGTTGGCATCCGAGGTCCAAGTGTGGACTCCAGCTATGTGCTCTATTCTGTGTTTATGATCATAGCTTGCATACACTCATCTAGATGACCATGTGCATCGTATTGTACCCCGGTTGGGGATTCTTACTGAGTAATTCGTTACTCACCCTTATTTTGTGGTTTTCCACTGGTAACCAAGGTGCGAGACATGATGGCTGAAGGAGGAGCTGTGATCATGGGAACCTGCTGTCGTCTTTGACTTTTTATTTCTATGACTCTTGTCTTTATATTTTCCCCTGAATGCATGCATTGGGGTAAAGACCTATTTAGAGCCCTTTTTGGGTCGGGTCTTTACAGGTGATGAGGTCGCCATGGCCAAGGAAGGTAGGTAAAAAGAGAATGTTCTCAATTATAAATTGAGTTATTACTCGAGACAAGCAATGATGCAAGTTTGGGGGTGTGATAACTCTCAATAAGTGAGATTTAAATGCTTAAAACAATACACTTTCGCAAGAAATTAGCCACATTTCATTAGAATTTTGCATGCATTTTCGCTTTACCACTATGTTTTGAGAATAAGTAGAAAATCCTTTAGTTATATGATTAGGACATCATTTTAAAGGTTTCTTGCAGCGAAATGTGCATGATTGTGTGTAATTAAATAAATGTTTAAAAGAACTGATAATTCTAGTTTAATTGCAGCATTCATGTGGAAGCGAAGCAAAGTCAATAGAAGAAACCTAGCTCAAGCAAAGACAACTCTCGTGAAACAGTCCAAGAAAAACATCCCACTTCGCCATAGCGAAATGGAATCTAGCACGGTGGGATGTTTGGAAAAATATCTCAAGAAGAGGACGCGTGGCAAAGATCTAACAAAATGACATTGTTGAAAGGAAACACAATCATATCGTAGAGATGGGGTGAACTTTGTTATCTCATGCAAATCTTTCTCATGAGATATGGAATGATGCCTTCTTAACCTTTGTCTACTTAATCAATAAGGTACCTACTAAATTCTTCAAAATGTCTCACCTATGGTGTAAAGACCCGACCCGAATGGGGTTCTAAATGGGCCTTTACCCCAATGCATGCATTCAAAATAAAATAATATGCAACATACTTTCGGATTCCAAGTAAAACTAAAACATTAAAAGTCCCTGTTTCCAAGCACCTGTTTCAGGAAAAGTACATTTCTAAAAGTATACTCTGATCAGAGATTTATTTAAACCATTCAAAAACCTTTTCAAGTACGACTATGCTGGAATCCATAAAACATGAGAAAACGTCCTAGGGCTCCGTGCCCGTCTACATGCATTCAGGGGAAATATAAAGTTAAAGAGTCATAAAATGAATAAAAGTGTCAGAGGTGACAAGAGCGGTGCCCATGATCACAGCTCCTCCTTCACCATCCTGTCTCGCTCCTTGGTTACTGTGGAAAACCACAAAATAAGGGTGAGTAACGAATTACTCAAGAAGAATCCCCAACGGGGTACAATACGATGCACATGGTCATCAAGATGAGTGTATGCAAGCTATGAATATAAACACGTAAAAGAGCACATAGCTTGAGTCCACACTTGGACCTCGGATGCCAACTCGTGGTCTTAGTCCAGGAATTAACTACCATAACCACACAGATCGCCCTATACGAGAAACAAGTCCCGCCTCCACTGCCTACTATCGAATGAAAGGTGCACTAGCTCAAGATCCCGAGGAGCTCTCCGGTCGGCCGACGTAATGAGCGTAAGCATGCACCGCGTGCTTCTACTGCACTATGGGGGTGCCGGTCCAGTGGCAAGTCGCCCATATCCGGATACCACGCCTAACTAAATCTCGGATCGGTGTCACCGACATAGGGGTGTGAGACACGGACACGTGAACTATGTCACTGTACCACCGCTTTGAGGCTAAGGAACGGGTCGTGGTAGGCTTACACCAGAAGTCGTCCTTACCTTAACAGTGGCAATCAGGGCTACCGCCGAACACGCCGAGGACGTGCGGCTGCCGGGGACTAGGCATTGCCAAGTCATCATCCCGACCTTTGGGGCATCGCTTAGACTACCACCCTCACCCGAGATTGCGGGGCCTACCGGTTGGGATAGCTAATCCTCACGGGGTCCAAGGACGGAGAACTCGTCTCGAACGTCCTTGCCATGGATGCAAGATACTTTATGCATCGGACCGATGATGCTATCTACACGAATTCTAACCCGCCTTAACAATCAAAGAAACAATCCAATACGTGCTCGAAAGAATACAGCAGAGACTCTAGCATGGTACTACGAACAAGAATGAATATGAGCATGCCGAAACGGAACAACCTAGCATGGACTAACATGAAAGAACAACATATAAGTCATGCATCCAGAATTCGTAACAGAGTACCTAAACTATACATGCTGATAATCACAAACAAACATACAACATCAATCACATAGAACATCGCAGGTCCACACAACCCGGTAAGAAATCCTTACCTTGGTCGGAAGACTTCTACACACAAATTCCTAAGTCGCGAACACTTCCGAGATAGCTATCGAGAACCTACAAACATAGTAACAATCACAACCATATCCCTAAAAATATAATAAAACAAAGAAAGCTCGGCTCGGAGCACTCACACGGCACCGCGACACGAAGCAAAGGCGCGGGGCCGGGCAGCCGGGCACTAGCCGAAGCTGGCGCTGGCCGCGCTACTGGCACGGCTGGCTGGCGCGTCTGCGCGCCGGATGGGCGCTGGGCGCGCCATGCGTGCGACGGATGATCGACTCGGCAGCGAAGCGCACGCCACGCACACACGGGCGCCGCGTGCGATGCGGACACGGAGGAGCCTGCTCGGCGGACGCGCGCGCGGCGAACGCTCGGGCGTGCGGGCGAGCGGCTCGGCAAGCGACACGGGGTGGAGGCGCGCGGGCGTTTGGCGCTCGCGCTGCGCGCGACCGGGCGTGGACGCCGGCCGGGCGATGGCCGAGCAGGCCGGGGTCGGCTTCTTGTGGCGAGATCTCGGGCGCGACGGCCGCGGACGGCAGTGGTCGCGACAGCGGCGCGCGAGTTGGCGCGCGGGAGGGTTGCGACGGCAGATCTGGCGCGACGACCGGCGCGCTCGCCGCGGCGGATCCGGGACGGCCGCCGCCGGATCTCGGGCGTCTGGCTCGGCAGTGGGCGCACTGGGATGACCTACAACAAACACACACACAAACAAGCTCTCCTTCTTACCTTCGGCCAGCAAGAACACCCAAACGAGAAGATGAAGAGGATGAAGACTTACCCGGAATGATGATGGGGTCTCGAGCTGCAAAGGGGATGAAGAAATAGGCAAGGAGAGCTTGGGAGAAAGCTTGGGCGGCCACAAGGTTTTGGAGAAGAAGATATGGCCAAACCTATTTTCTTTTCATTTAACCAAATGCACCAAAACTCCAAAATCCAAGGCTAACCATAAAATAATACGGACAAAGCAACAAGAGCACCTAATGGCTTAATTGGCACACATCCTCACAAGCTTTCCAGAAGACCCGGGTTCAAACCCCAGCTGCAGCACAATTTTCCTTTCTTTTTACTTTTGCATCAAACCCTTCCACGAAGCCTCACAAACCTACATAAATCCATCCAATATTTTTAGCAACTAGAAAGGACATAAACGACCCTGGCGGCCCGACAAATTACCAAAATACCCCTTGGGCATACCTGAAAGACTGGGGTGAAAACCTGGGCCGTTACATATGGAGAAGTTGTTTGGCATTAGGCCTGATTACTTAGTGCTAAAAAACTTTGGCTGCTTATGCTACCTATCTTTAGGAGCCTACAATGATAAAAAAAATTGGATCGTCGGTCAACACCATGTCTTTTTCTTGGGTATAGCTCACTACATAAAGGGTATAAGTGTCTCTCAACACATGGCTGATTATATATCTCTAGGCATGTGTTTTTCGACGAGTTTGTCTATTCTACAACTACCTTTTTGCAGAACCATAGGGATCAATCAACCTCTAACTCTTTTTTCAACTTATCTCAATTGCTGAATATTACATTGGAAAAAATATATATTACTAAGACAAGTCCCACTGATGCTTCACTCGAGGTCAGTACGTCCAATGTCTTTTCAGTTTCAGCAGCCCTGCAGTCGCCCTTATCCACACATAATATCTCTCACAGTACAACACAAATAATAAGGTAGCCCTCTATAGCAGAATGTGTATCTAGTCCTATCCTTTCCCCTATCACTCATCCGGATCCTCACTTGTCTCTTCCTACTAATATGAATTTGCAACTAGTTATGTTCCTACACAACCCATTATTCAAAATGATTATTCAATGGTAACGAGAAGAAAAGCTAGGATTTTCAAACAAAAGATTATTTTCACTGAGTATATGGAAGTTGAGCCTCTAAATGTCAAAGAAACATTGAAATGCTCACATTGGGTGCAAGCTATGCAGGATGAATACAAGGCTATTATGGCAAATAAGACATGGTCTATAAGAACCCGTAATTTACAACTACGATTCTTATCTCATGCTAACTCAAAATAGTTATAAATCAATGCAAATTCAAATTTCGAACTTTAGATAACTGCTCCTGGTGCACTTTATTTCAAATAATATATAAATACTAGCCTTTGGCCAAGGTAGTTCTAAAACAAGTTATTTTAAATAAGTAACATTAATGACATCCATGCCAGGAGTTAACATGTTTAAATAGAAACAACATGAGTTTTATGCTAACATGTCAACAAATGAGCAATGCAATAGTAGCTATCATATCAACTAAACTAAACAAAAGTAGCAAGCTCCTCCCATGTTCACTTCAATACCTCCCAGCTAACCGTCTCGGTGGTGTCTCGGAATACCTGTGGGAAGAAAATAACCACAGAAAGGGTGAGTATAAAAGAATACTCAGTAAGAACTCCCCAACAGGGGTACAATGCACAAAGTAGAACTCAACATGCTAGCAATACATATCTACTCTCGTCTCAACATAGCTTACTAGCTGGCCATGAATTTCGTTACATGCCTTTTCTCAATCAATCAATTTACTCTTAACTCATCTTAGCTTATTACTTGGTCATGAGGTTCGTTGCATGACTCTTTCTTGTGAGGCCCTTAAGACACTCACCTAAATATAAGAATATGACTAGTTATGAAATACGTTACATAACTTTCTCGCGAGGCCCTTGAGACACTAACCTAAATGCAGGAATATAACAGGTTATGAAATTCGTTACACAACACTCTTGTGAGGCCCTTGAAACACTCACCTGTTATAGATTATACAACTGGTCATGAAGTTCATTACACAACTATCTAGTTCAAACACAACTTTTCACTACTGGTGTACTGACGATATTAGCCCAGGTGTGCCATCTACCCGACACTCGACGCGGGTACACATACACCGCATGGTGCTGAAAGCCTGTGAGGTGTAAGCCTACACAGTACTGGCCTGGTCCAGGTTAACAGGCTTAACGACTCGAAGTAAGGCATCCACTGAGTCACGATCCTAAAGGGCCTCACCAGTGTACCAAGTCAGCCTGTTCACACCTATCACTCTAAGTTAAGACCCTCCCATAGCAGGCTTACACTATGATCAGGGCCCACCTAAAAGGGCTACAAACTAGGCATCGCTGGGGGTGGCATGTTAGATCACATCCCTGGCTATCGGGTGCAGGATTAAATCCTCAATGACACTGACCGGATGAGACAACAATACATCGTGTCTCTACAACCTCTAGATGATGACAACTAAGAGTTCTATTATAAATGCTTACCAGCTCAATTCTAATAGATCATCAAACATGCTCAAAATTCTCATACAATTATCCTAGCACGATACTACTCATTACATGATCTTGACTAGCTACACTCCAACTCATGTCATAGGTCACCATAAAAGTATCACAAGGAACACGAAACAGGTAACACAAGATACGACATGCAAGGACCCCATAATCATAGCATGTTTACAAGAAAGACAATAATAAAATCACATATAAGATGCACCCAGTGACCTTATAATCCTGAGATGCTTAAGCATACAACACATAATTAACAAGTTAAGTAATCACAAAAAATGTCACCCTGGGACCCCCTAATCCGGAAGTACAAGGTGTACAGAATGACAACTAGAACCAACATAAACTCAAACAGGTAACAGCCATGTACCCATCACTCCACACTAAGCATGTCACTAACACAGTCAGAACCAAAAATCCAAACAAAAATCCAACATTAGGCCACATCCATACCAAACAACAATACATAAAAGCAGCACGATGAGTTTCGCCCTATGTAGGGTCCACACAACCCGAGTACAGAATCCTTACCTATTTTCAAAATATAGAACAAACCGATGAAATGCTCCTTGAGCTGCAGCCAATAGGTCAACCAGTTAGTTCAATCTAACAATCCACAATGAAAACAACTTTTACTAGCAACTAGAAGAATCCACACCTTACCAATCTAGCACAAATTCCATTAAGACTCATAATACACTTACCCAAACGATAACGACAATTAACCATGAGAACAATAGGAGGATCCTTACCCAAGACCACGAACTTAACACAAATGTCCAAAATGGACAATGCACGAATTGATCCCGAACAACAAACACACCCTTTTGGTTTGACATGAACAACACTTCAAAATCAACCCAAACATTGTCAAGCAACAAACCCAAAAACAATTATCGATAAAACATGAGAACGGGGCTGCGAAACTTACCCAAGAACTCAGTCCACAACAAGCGCAGAAATGGGCTAGGTTTGGGCTGCAAGGCGTTGACGAAGAGAGGTTGTCGAGCTTGGTTGCACTCGCATTGAACTGTGGTTGGGCAAGGGTTCCACATGGCCGTGATGGCGAGGTCGGCGACGTCTGCGACTGGGCTCTATGGCGGGAACTCTGGGCTCGTCTTCACGAGGCGCACGCGTGTAGGTGTGGGGTCGCCTTGGCGTGGATGCTGCGAAGGAGGTTGGTGCGACGCGCAAGTTCACTAGCTGTAGGGCGTACGTTGCGGGACCGGCGAATGTGTGGGCATGACTAGCACGACAGTTGGCAGTGAGGATGTGCATGCGTCTGCTACTCGCAGAGGGGAAGCTGTGCGCTCGTGAATGAGGTCATTGAGGGCAGCAGCGGTCTGAGCTTGTTCGTGACGAGTAGATCGGCCGGAGGCAGTACACGGTGAACGACGGCGGCAAGGGGGAGAGGAGAAGAAGAAAAGGATGGAGTTTTAGGATTTTTGCTTTCTCTTTTTGTTTTTCTATTTCTTTTTATTATTATTTTTCTTTTAATCCAACTTAAATGGGTTTATCTCTTTTTTTTCCATTAAAACCAATTCCCAGTTTTTTTTTTCATTTTAATTTAAATGGCTTAAATGGAAATCTTTTTCTCTTTTCTTATTTACAATTCCTTTTCAATTAAAACTAAAATCCAACCCCTAAACTTATTTCATTTCCCTATTAAATGAACCCATTTTTCCTTTATATTTCCTCTTGCAAGTACTTAATGGGCTTTTCTTTCACATTTCTTAACCATTTAAATTTCTTTCACACTTCCAAACAAACTAATTTCCCCAAGTGCCCCAAAGTTCCTGAAATTATAAAATTAACCCCAAAATCAACTATCATTTACAAATGGTCCCCGTGGGTAAAATTATCATATTACCCCTAAAGGTGTAACAGCCCAGTTTTCTATTCCAGTTTTCGAGTTGCCTTCGGTTCAAGATTCGGTTGTTCGGTTGGGTCGTTAGAGCTGTTTTGACCCTTGGGGGTATTTTGGTCTTTTGGCTCCCCGGGCAGGATTTGTGGATTTTCGGGTCTTCAAGGTAGCTCCTGCCTTTGTCGAGGCTTGTTTGTTGTTGGTTGCGAGTCCCGAGATGTTTGGGCTAGTCGTTTGGAAGTTCGGTTGTGGTTTGGGTTTTGGCAAAGTTATGGTTGGTTGAGTGCTTCCTTTGGGATTCGAGCCCGGGCCCTGAATGTCGATTTGGGAGTTCGATTTAAGTGAGTTTTATTTATTGGAAAAGATTGCTTTGGTCGGGTCTCGAAGGAGGAAGCCGGGGAATGGGGTTTTTGGGATTTTAAGGTTTTAAAAGTGGATAAGGTTGGAAAATAGGAAAAACAATCCCATTTCTTCCCCTTTTGTTTCTCTCTCTCTCTTTCTCTCTCTCTCCCAACCCGAGCCCAGCCCCCCAGCTCGCCCAACCTAGCCGCCCAGCTTGCCCAGCCCTAGCCCAGCTCGCCCAAGCCCGAGCCTAGCCGCGCACAGTGCCAGGCCGCCCAGCCCGAGTCGCCCCTGCCCTATGTCGCGTCGCACAGCCCTCGCCCAGGCCGTCCCCGGGCCAGATCGCCCAGATCCATGTCGTCCAGTGCAAGACGATGCCGAGCCGCAAGACAAGATCTGCGCGTCGCCCGAGCCCCGCATAGTGCCGAAGTCGCCCGTGCAAGACCGGCCGCCCGCACCAAATCGCGTGTCCCTATAGCTCGTCGTGTCGCCCAGCCATCGCTGTCCCCTGTGTCGAGCCTCACCGCGCGCCTTCGCCCAGCCGAGCTCGCGCCCGCGCCCAGCCCTGCGCCCCTCAGCGCCCAACAGCTGCCTCGCCAGTGCAGCAGCTCGTTAGCGTGTCAGCCGCGCCTCGTGAGTTGCTCCCGAGCCAAGCCCTGTTTATTTTATTATATTTAGGCCTTTGGTTTATGATTATTGTTGTGTTTGTTTGGTTCGCTTTAGGTTACTCGGGTTCGATCGCAGCTTAGGTTTCTTGTGTGTTGTTGCTTTCCGACCAGGTAAGGATTTCTTACCGGAGTTGTGTGGGCCCTGCGATATTATCTTGATGTGCCTTGTATGCTTGTTGACTGTTATGAGCATGATAGTGATAGGCCAGCTATGATTGATCTCTTGCTAGCATGTTTGCCTGATTGTACATGTTAGTGCCATGCTAGGTTTGTTCTTCCAGCATGCTTATGATTCTTGTTTTAAGTTCGTAGTATCATGCTAGGTAAGTGTGATTGCTGTCGTTTATTGTTTGCTAGCGAGGAATCATTTTTTCTCTGTACTCTTAGCTAGTGTTGTAGGGTTTGTCATCATCCAGAGGCTGAGAGCGGACATAACGTACTTTGTCCCCACCGGTCGGGAGTAGAGCAAGCGAAGCATAACGTACATTGCTTCCCCCCCCCGGCCGCCGATGTGGATTTAGCTACCACATCGGCATAAGCCTAGTTTGTAGCCTGCTAGAGCGGAACCCTACCAACGGTGTAAGCCTGCCTTGGCCGGTTCTTAGCTTCAGGTCGGTGGGACAGGCTGCACAGATGAGTGCCGATAGCCTCACACTACTGTGATCAGTGACACCACTTCCGAGCCTTAGGCATGCGTACCTGGCCTGCGTAGTTTGTACTTAGACCCCCACATGTACGCCGGTTGCAGCAGCATGCGGTGTGCGCGCACACGCGTTAGTCGCCGGTTCGGAGAGCTCCCCCAGGCTAATGTCGTGAGTACACCATTTCCTTTCAGTTTAGAGCCAGACTTCGGGTACTCTCCCGATAGTCCAGATTATAGCGAGGGTAAGAGGCCCTTGAGGACACCCGTTGGGATTGGTTTTTGAGCCAATCATTTGGTCGAGGGAGAAAGACCCTCGAGGGTGTCGGACATCTTTGGGATCGGTTTTTTAGCTGATCAATTGGCCGAGGGAGAAAGACCCTCAGAGATGTCCCGGGATTGGTTATGAGAACCAATCATTAGGCCGGAAGTAGGAGACTTCCGAGGACTCCGGGTTTTGCCTTGTAAGCTCGTTGAGCTAAGATCTGTGTTGGTAGCTGTTTGCTTGTATGCTAGGGTGCTAGATGATTTATTGTATCGTATTGTCCCCCGGTTGGGGATTCTTACTGAGTAATTCGTTACTCACCCTTATTTTTTGTGGTTTTTCCACAGGTAACCATGGTGCGAGACATGATGGTTGGAGAAGGGGCTGTGATCATGGAAAACCGTTGTTCAACTCTGAGTCTTGTATTTATGTTTTGATGTTTTAAATGTCCTCTGAATGCATGTAGTTGGGCACGGAGCCCTAGGTTGTTTTCTGAATGTATTTCCGGATTCTAGCACTGTTGTAACTATTGGAAAGCTTTTATTGTTTTAAATAAATCTCTGATCAGAGTAAGTTTTGGAAATGTATTTGTCTTGAAACAGGTGCTTGGAAACAAAGACAGGTTTCAGGAATTGATGTTGACTTTTTAAATGGATGTTTTATGTTTTAGTTTTTACTTAGAATCTGAAACACCATTTTGCAAATTGTCTGTAGATTTGAATGCATGCATTGAGGTAACGACCTATTTTAGAACTCCTTTCGGGTCGGGTCGTTACAAAAGGTCATAACTAACCAGAAATACACTGAAAACCTCGGAAAGAGAAAATCATACTTGGAGGGTCTATCTAACAATACGGGGCGTTACATGGTCTCTAGTTGATCCTCCAACTGGGTAACAAGGTCATAGACTGCAAATGAGTGTCTAAAATAAAATGCAACTCAGATGGTTCCATTTCTCGTTACAAAGCACTCTTAGTTGCTCAAGGATTCCATCTGCTGTTTGATCAAGACTATAGTGAGACCTTCAATCCAATGGTGAAATTGACAACAATTCGAGTATTGTTGACCTTAACTCTAGTAAATGGTTGGTAAGACAAATAGACATCAATAATGTCTTTCTCTATGGGGTTGTTGCGTGAGGATGTCTATATGGTTCAACCTCAAAGTATGTATTCTAATGCTAATCAGGTTTGGAAGTTAAGAAAGACCCTATATGGGTTAAAACAAGTTTCAAGGGCTTGGTTTGAAAGGCTAAGCCCATATCTATGTTTATTGGTTTTCACTATTCTTGTGCTGACTGTTCCTTCATGGTGTATGCTAAAAGAAATTGTAGTTGCTATATTCCGGTTTATGTAGATGACATTGCCAGAATTGGTAGCTCAGCTGAGTTTGTTACTAAACTAATTCACCAGCTCAATGAAAACTTTTCCTTAAAAGACTTAGGACCCTCGAGTTTCTTTCTTGGTGTTGAAGTCTCACTCACCATACAGGGGTCATTTCTTTCTCAACCTATGTACATAGCAGATTTATTACAGAAGACTAGAATGAGACAGACAAATGGGTTACCTATACCAATGATTAGTGGTTTTGTCATCTCTCCTAGACAAGGTGTAAAGTTTGTGCTTATGCAGATTGGGTTTCTGACTTTGATGACCGTAAATCCATGTCTGGCTATTGTGTGTTCTTTGGAGGTAATCTCATTCAATGGGCTTCCAAAAAGCAAACGAATCATCTCAAGTTTGAGTATCGAAGCATAATACATATGTAACGGCCTGGAAAAATTTCAGCTCGGTCTTCCCGGGAGGCCCAGGGGCATTTTGGTAATTTTGGGTCGGGCCGACAGGGCCGGTTTCAAAATTGTAAATTGCCGGAAAAATTATGAGATGATTTGAATGGGATCGGGAAGCTTTGTGAAGATATTTGGGCTTGGTAAAATGCAAAAAGAAATAGGGAATTAAATAGCGAGTCAGGTGGGATTCGAAACAGGGCCGCTTGGGAAGCTAGACGAGTGGCATTCCCACTTGAGCTACCAAGCGCTCTTGTTATTCTAGACGCGCCAACTTTATGTTATGCGTGTTTTGAGATGCCCTTGGTTTAAAAGCAGAGCTCGCCCGAGCTTCTCCCTCATTTCTCCATTTTCTTCTCCTTCTTCGCGATCTTTCCCTTCGACCGACCAGGGCGTCTTCGCGATTCTCCCTCGCCGACTCCAATTCGCCGGAGCTCCCTCGCCGACCGTCTCCCTCAGGTAAGCTCTCCTTCTCTTCTTTTCTTCTTCTTCTTCTTCTCATTCAAATCTGATTCCCCTGTTTCCGATTTCAATTTTTCGGCCGAGTCGAAGTGAATTGCTGGGTGGATTTTGTGTAGCTTTTGTAGGGGAGTTCAACCAGCAACCAATCGCTGGTCGAAATTCGCCAAATCGCCCGAATTCGAGCTTTTCCTCCATCGCGCCGAAATCGCCCCGCTTCGCCTCTTCGCTCATGTATGAAGCGACCCAGCTGCCGTGTCCGGCACTGTCGCCAAAGCCGCCGCCGAGGCGTGTCGCTGCCGCGCCAGCCAGCCGTGTCGTGTGTCTCTTCTCGCTGAGCCGAAAGAGCCGCCAAGCCGAGCTGAGCTGATCCGAACCGAGCCGAGCCGAGCCTAATTATTTTATTTTATTTTATTTAATTTAGATATTGTGTGTAATTGTGTTGTGCTTGTTAGGTTCTTAGTAGGTAGTTCAAGATCGCTCGCAACTTAGGTTTTCGTGTCATTGTCCCCGGCCAAGGTAAGGATTTCTTACCGGAGTTGTGTGGACCCTGAGATATTATATGTGATTGCTGATTGACTGCTTGTTTGTGTTTATTGACATGTGTAGCTAGGTATTCTATTCTGAATTCCCGATTAGCATGATTTTCCTGATTTAATTCTCATGTTAATCCATGCTAGGTTGTTCCTTTCTAGCATGCTCGTATTTGTTCCTTGCTTCGTAGTATCATGCTAGGCTCGTTGTATTCTTATTGAGCACGTATTGGATTTTATGGAATTGTTTGCTGTTTGCTAGGGCAGGTTAGAATTGCAGGTAGATAGCATCATCTGGGCCTGATGCATAAAGTACCTTGCATCCATGGCAGGGACGTCGAGCAAGTCATTCCGTCCCTGGACCCCGTGAGGGATTAGCTAACCCAAGCGGTAGCCCCCGCAATCTTGGGTGAGGGTGGCGATCGTTAAATGCCCCAACCGTCGGGATGATGACTTGGCATTGCCTCGTCCCCCGGCGCATCGGCACGTCCTCGGCGTGTTCGGCCGTAGCCCCGATTGCCACTGTTAAGGTAAGGGCGGCTTCACGGTGTAAGCCTACCATGACCCGTTTCCTTAGCCTCAAAGTGCGGTGGTTGGCCGACATAGTTTACGTGTCCAGTCTCACACCCCTATGTCGGTGACACCGATCCAAAGATTTAGTTAGGCGTGGTGGACTGGACATGGGCGGCTTTGCCTCTAGACCCGGCACCCCATGGTCTGCGATAGCACGCGGTGCATGCTTACGCTCATTACTGCGCACGACCGGAGAGCTCATCGGGATCTTGAGCGATGTGCACCTTTCGTCGACGATGAGACAGCCGAGGCCGGGACTTATTTCTCGTATAGGGCGACTTATGTATTGGTGCGTGTGGTGATATTATTCCGGACTAAGACCTTAAATTGGCATCCGAGGCCCAAGTGTGGGCTAAGCTATGTGCTCTATTCTCGTGTTTATATTCATAGCTTGCATACGCTCATCGAGATGACCATGTATATCGTATTGTACCCGGTTGGGGATTCTTCTTGAGTAATTTGTTACTCACCCTTATTATGTGGTCTTCCCACAGTAATCGTGGTGCGCGACGGGATGCCGAAGGATGAGAAATTTGTGATCATGGGGCCTGATCTTCCAACTCGATTTTTGTATTATGACTCTTTATGTTTTGTTTGCCCCCGAATGCATGTAGCAGGGCACTGAGCCCTAGGATGTTTTGTAAATATTTGTGGATTCCGGCGATTCTCGTATTCGAACAGTTTTGAATGGTTTTTAGTAAATCTCGATCGAGTAAACTTTGGAAATGTATTTATCTTGGAGCAGTGCTTGAAAAACAGGGACGAGTTCCGTGGAAATTGTCTAGTTTTTAAAGGGTTATTTTGGATGTTTTTGTTTTAATTGGAATCGAAATCATGTCTGTTTAAATGTCTTTTACTTTGAATGCATGCATTGGGATAAGGGCCCATTTAGTGCCCCATTCGGGTCGGTCCCTTACAGTTGGTATCAGAGCTCAGAGTCATAAATTTTGTAGTCTGACCTGTTGTTGTAGGTCGTTTTCCCATGATCACTAGCACTCCGACAGTCATCAGGTACGCCTAAGTTTACTATTTGTTGTTGAAAAAGGGTTAAGAATTTACAATACCTGTCATCTAGTGTATGCCTTGTGTAGTGTTGTGGAGCGGAGACGAGCAGGTTCTAACTCGTTATTGGTTTGGTTGTAGATCGCCAGCATGCCAGTTACCCGCGCCGGAAGAGGATGCCCGAGAGGAGGCCGAGGTGTCAGGATCGGATCTGACACCACAGGGACATCGTCCCAAGCTGAGACTGATAGCATTCCGCCTGTAGCTCCCCCTGTTGAGCCCAGAGTAGGCATTGAGGCGACTGTGCGCCTTGAGACTGCTCCTGGAGCAGAATTTGCTAATTCTATGAGGTCTATTGTGGTCGACATGTTGAGTGGCCAGAGGGCAGAGACCCGGGCTTTGTTGGTAGCGCAGCGGGAAGAGTCCCGAGCTCAGATCGAGCAGCTGACTCGTTTGTTTCAACAGGGCGCAACAAAGCACCCCATCTCCGCAGAGGAGCCAGTGACCTTTGAGGCGAAGTGGCGAAGGTGCCGATGAGCTTGGTAAATGGTTGAAGGATTTCGTAAAATGGAACCCGATAAGTTTGACGCCACGGTGATGCTTTAGCAAAAAGCGGCGGATGGATTGCCCATTTGGAGTACACCTTCCCGATTATGGTGTGCCCCGATGTTCAGAGGCCGAGGTGTGCGGCCCATGTGTTAGGGGCGTAGCTAGATGGTGGTGGGAGTCCACCCCGAGTGAGAGACCAGTGGGTCTCCACCGCTACCGGGAGTTCTTCAAGGCAGAATTTAAAGCCAAGTACATTAGTGATGAGGCTCAAGAGAAGATGGTAGCGCTTTTCCGAGAATCTGCAGCAGGGTTCGATTCTATAGAGGAGTACGAGAGGAAGTTTTTGGAGTATGGCTATTTTGCTCCAGAAGCCGATAGCAACCCCGAGTTGAAAATTCGGAAGTTCATTTCTAGTCCGAGCGAGGCGGTGTGTCTCGGGATGTCCGGCACACGAGCTCCTAGCACTTATGCTAGAGCCGCTCTCAACCTAGCCACTATTTACAATGGAAAGTATCTGTTGAGTGAATTGTTGCCGCTCCGGCTCAGCCGCTACTGTCCCGGTGTGGTGGGACAGAAGAGGAGGTTTGACTTAAGTCGGCGGCCGGCCGCCGTCGAGGACAAATTTCGAACAGGATCGGCGTAGGGTTCCGGCTCATTTCAGCCACGCGCGATGAAGGCGATCGAGCGATTCTCGTTTGTGCTACTTATGGAGAGCCCACCTTGGAGCTTGTCGAGGCCGGGCCCGAGCTATGTTTTCGATGTGGAAGAGGGGGCATGTGGCGCCGCGATCGGCCGGCTATGGTAGTTCGGCTGTGCGGCAGCGAACAAAGAGGGCGGGTGTTCGCTACTAACCGCCAGGAGGCCGAGCGTGCGGAGGCCGCAGTGGCAGGTACGCTTCTTGTTTTGGATCATTGTGCATTTGTCTGGTTTGACTCTGGTTCTACGCACTCGTTTGTATCTGTATTGTTTGTTGAGCATGCTAGGTTGAGATTAGAGCCTCTAGGTTTTGAATTATCTGTTGCAACTCCTTCGGGAGTTAATATGTTAGCAAAAGATAAGATTAAGGATGGCCGGATCGAGATATCAGGAGAGAGTTCTTTGGTAGCTACGCTCATAGTTCTACCCATGAGTGGTTTCGATGTGATTCTTGGTATGGAGTGGTTAGCCGCTAACCACGCATTGATTGACTGCCACCGGAAGGAAGTAGTGTTCAGGCCGCCGGGTCGGCCCAGCTTCAAGTTTCGTGGAGTTCAGGGTGGAGTTTGCCCGCCGATGGTGTCAGCTGTGAAAGCTCGTCGTTTGCTAGCTCATGGGGCTTGGGGCTACCTAGCCAAATTATCCGGAGAGAGCCGTCCCTCACTGACTATTGATCAAGTGCCGGTTGTGCGAGAGTTTGCGGATGTGTTTCCTGAGGAAATATCGGGGTTGCCCCCGAAGAGAGAGGTTGACTTCACAATTGAGCTCGAGCCAGGGACCCTCCCTATCTCAAAGGCTCCGTATCGTATGGCGCCAGCCGAGCTAAAGGAACTGAAGGTTCAGTTGCAGGAGATGTTAGATCGAGGATTCATCCTTCCGAGTGTGTCCCCGTGGGGAGCGCCAGTGTTGTTTGTGAAGAAAAAAGATGGTTCGATGCGCCTATGCATTGACTATCGTGAGCTTAATAAGGTGACAGTGAAGAATAAGTATCCGTTGCCCGTATCGATGATTTGTTCGATCGCCTTCGAGGAGCTTCCGTGTTCTCCAAGATAGATTTGAGATCCGGGTATCATCAGTTGCGGATTAGGGACGCCGACATTCTTAAGACCGCGTTCAGGTCTAGATATGGGCACTACGAGTTTGGGGTCATGTCGTTTGGGTTGACGAATGCACCAGCAGCGTTCATGGACATGATGGATCGGGTGTTCAAAGCATTTTTGGACAGCTTCATCATCGTGTTCATTGACGATATTCTGATCTACTCAAGGACCAGGGAGGAACATGCAGAGCATTTGAGGAAAGTGTTGGCAGCCTTGAGGGAAAACCAACTTTATGCGAAGTTTTCCAAATGTGAGTTCTGGTTGGATCAAGTGGCCTTCTTAGGTCATGTAGTCTCGAGAGATGGTATAGCTGTGGATCCTGCAAAGATTGAGGCCGTGAGTTCGTGGGCGGGCCGACTTGATTCACGAGATACGCGACTTCACGGGCTCGGCGAGTTACTACCGTTGGTTTGTTAAGGACTTTTCGCAGTAGCCTCGCCCCTCACTCGTCCCCGGCGAGGAAGGGTGTCGAGTTTGTTTGGGATGGTAGGTGTGATGAGAGCTTTGCCCGGCTCAAGCGCGTGATTTGACTTCAGCACCGATGTTGGCGATCCGGAGGGGACAGGTGGTTTCGTGGTTTACAAATGATGCTTCCAAGTTCGGGTTGGGTTGTGTGTTGATGCAAAGACGGGAAGGTCATTGCTTATGCTTCCGTCAATTTGAAGCCATATGAGCAGAATTATCCGACTCATGATATGGAGTTAGCGGCGAGTGGTGTTTGCACTAAAGATTTGGAGGCATTATCTCGTATGGTGAGCGGATCGGATGTTTACCGATCACCGAGCCTCAAGTATCTGTTTACCTGAAGGAGTTGAATATGAGACAGAGGAGATGGTTAGAGTTAGTGAAAGATTATGATTGCGAGATTCTGTACCATCGGGTAAAGCCAATGTTGTAGCCGATGCTCACGAGTAGAAAGACGTCGCACTCCGCAGGTGTTGTTGAGCTCGGCCAGTTACGGAGAGAGTTCGAGCGGGAAGTGAGATTGCGAGTGTTGTTAGGTGAGGTTATTGCCCGAGTGGCTCATTGATGATCCGACCATCGATTAGACAATGGATTATTGATAGTCGGTGAGTGACCCCCGCACTTAAAAGATTATTTGACCGAGTTAGTGCTTGATGGAGATTTTGATTTTGTATATTCACCGACATAGTGAAATGACGTCTGAGGCGGTTGTGTGTTCCGGATGTCGCAGTTTGCGAACGAGTTGCTCTCAGAGGCCCTGATTCTCCGTTTGCTTGGCACCCGGGGTACCAAGATGTATCGAGATCTTAAGCGACATACGGTAGATGGGTATGAAAAGAGATGTGGCGGAGTTTGTCGGTCTATGTCTCACTTGTCGCAAGTGAAGGCACCAGGCGAGACCCGGTAGGTTTTGCAAACAGCCCACGAGTGTACCTCGGTGGAAGTGGGAAGAGATCTCCATGGACTTTATTTCGGCTTGCCGAGGACTCGAGGAAGTTCTCTCGCATTTGGGTGATAGTCGATCGATTGACTAAGAGCGCACACTTCATTCCCGGTAGAGACACTTATACCGTGGAACAGTGGGCGCAGTTGTTTTTGGAGCAGATCATTCGATATCACGGTGTGCCTATGAGAATCGTGTCTGACCGTGATTCGAGGTTCACTTCTCGTTCGGAGAGCGCCCGTAAGGGTTTAGGCAATCGAGTGCGATTTCAAAGATGACTTTTCACCCTCAGACCGATGGACAGACTGAGAGGGTGAACCAGATTCTCGAAGATATGTTGAGGGCTTGTGTGTTGGATTTCCCGGCGATTGGGACCCGAGACTGTGATTCGATGAAGTTTGCATATAACAACGATTATCGATCGGCGACGCGATGGATGGCTCCATTCGAGGCTTTGTATGGTAAGCGTTGCCGATGTCCCGTGTTTCAGGAAGAGGTTGGTGATAGGCAGGTTTTGGGTCCCGAGTTGCTGCAGTTGACCAATGATGCCGTGCAGAAGATTAGAGCTCGTATGTTGACAGCTCAGAGCAGGCAGAAGAGTTAAGCTGATGTTCGGCGACGAGATTTGGAGTTTGAGGTTGGCCAACATGTATTCCTAAAGGTCGCACCGATGCGAGGTGTTTTGAGGTTTGGCAAGCGTGGGAAGCTGAGTCCCCGTTTTGTTGGTCCGTTTGAGATTCTGGAAAGGATAGGCAGGGTCGCTTATCGATTAGCCTTGCCTCTGGCATTTTCGGCAGTGCACAGTGTTTTTCATGTTTCGATGTTAAGGAAGTACGTGCCGGACCCGTCGCACATTGTTGATTTTGAGCCTTTGCAACTGAATGAGAATTTGAGCTTCGAGGAAAAGCCAGTGGGGATTCTTGCTTTTGAGACAAAGACACTGTGTAATCGTGAAATCAGGTTGGTAAAGGTTCAGTGGAGGAGTCAGAGCTCATAGGAAGCCACTTGGGAGCGGGAGGACGAGATGAGATTGCAGTACCCCGAGCTGTTCCAATCTTAAGTGACTTTCGAGGACGAAAGTCTTATAAGGGGGGAGTATTGTAACGGCCCGGAAAATTTCATCCCGGTCTTCCCGGGAGGCCCAGGGGCATTTTGGTAATTTTGGGTCGGGCCGACAGGGCCGATTTCGAAATTGTAAATTGCCGAAAAAATTATGAGATGATTTGAATGGGATCGGGAAGCTTTGTGAAGGTATTTGGGCTTGGTAAAATGCAAAAAGAAATATGGAATTACATAGCGCGTCAGGTAGGATTCGAACCAGGGCCGCTTGGGAAGCTAGACGAGTGGCATTGCCACTTAAGCTACCAAGCGCTCTTGTTATTCTAGACGCGCCAACTTTATGTTATGCGTGTTTTGAGATGCCCTTGGTTTAAAAGCAGAGCTCGCCCGAGCTTCTCCCTCATTTCTCCATTTTCTTCTCCTTCTTCGCGATCTTTCCCTTCGACCGACCAGGGCGTCTTCGCGATTCTCCCTCGCCGACTCCAATTCGCCGGAGCTCCCTCGCCGACCGTCTCCCTCAGGTAAGCTCTCCTTCTCTTCTTTTCTTCTTCTTCTTCTTCTTCTTCTCATTCAAATCCGATTCCCCTATTTCCGATTTCAATTTTCCGGCCGAGTCGAAGTGAATTGTTGGGTGGATTTTGTGTAGCTTGTGTAGGGGAGTTCAACCAGCAACCAATCGCTGGTCGAAATTCGCCAAATCGCCCGAATTCGAGCTTTTCCTCCATCGCGCCGAAATCGCCCAGCTCGCCCTTCGCTCGCGCGCAGAAGCAGCCCCAGCGCCGTGTCCGTGCGCCTGTCGCCGAGCCGTTCCACCGAGTCGTGTCGCCAAGCCGCGCCCAGCGCCGTGTCGCGTGTCCTGCTGCCGAGCCGAGCCGCCAAGCCGAGCTGAGCTGATCCAAACCGAGCCGAGCCGAGCCGAGTGAGAGCCGAGCCGAGCCGAGTGAGAGCCGAGCCGAGCCTAATTATTTTATTTTATTTAATTTAATTTAGATATTGTGTGTAATTGTGTTGTGCTTGTTAGGTTCCCGGTAGCTAGTTCGAGATCGCTCGTAGCTTAGGTTTTCGTGTAATTGTCCCCGGCCAAGGTAAGGATTTCTTACCGGAGTTGTGTGGACCCTGCGATATTATATGTGATTGCTGATTGACTGCTTGTTTGTGTTTATTGACATGTGTAGCTAGGTATTCTATTCTGAATTCCCGATTAGCATGATTTTCCTGATTTAATTCTCATGTTAATCCATGCTAGGTTGTTCCTTTCTAGCATGCTCGTATTTGTTCCTTGCTTCGTAGTATCATGCTAGGCTCGTTGTATTCTTATTGAGCACGTATTGGATTTTATGGAATTGTTTGTTGTTTGCTAGGGCAGGTTAGAATTGCAGGTAGATAGCATCATCGGGCCCGATGCATAAAGTACCTTGCATCCATGGCGGGGACGTCGAGCAAGTCATTAGATCCCCTCGACCCGTGAGGGATTAGCTAACCAAGCGGTAGGCCCCGCAATCTTGGGTGAGGGTGGCAGATCGTTAAATGCCCCAACCGTCGGGATGATGACTTGGAATTGCCTCGTCCCCGGCAGTCGGCACGTCCTCAGCGTGTTCGGCCATAGCCCCTGATTGCCACTTGTTAAGGTAAGGGCGGCTTCCTGGTGTAAGCCTACCACGACCCGTTTCCTTAGCCTCAGGTGCGGTGGTTCAGGCTGACATAGTTTACGTGTCCAAGTCTCACACCCCTATGTCGGTGACACCGATCCAAAGATTTAGTTAGGCGTGGTGGATGGACATGGGCAGCTTGCCTCTAGACCCCGGCACCCCATGGTGGTGTGCAGAGCACGCGGTGCATGCTTACGCTCATTACAACGCCGGCCGGAGAGCTCCTGCGGATCTTGAGCGGTGTACCTTTCGTCGACGATGAGAGCAGCCGAGGCCGGGACTTGTTTCTCGTATAGGGCGACTTATGTATTGGGTGTGTGGTGATATTATTCCGGACTAAGACCTTAAATTGGCATCCGAGGCCCAAGTGTGGGCTAAGCTATGTGCTCTATTACGTGTTTATATTCATAGCTTGCATACGCTCATCGAGATGACCATGTATATCGTATTGTACCCCGGTTGGGGATTCTAACCGAGTAATTCGTTACTCACCCTTATTATGTGGTTTTCCACAGTAATCGTGGTGTGCGACGGGATGCCGAAGGAGGAGCCGTGATCATGGGGCCCAGTCTTCCAACTCGATTTTTGTATTATGACTCTTTATGTTTTGTTTTCCCCTGAATGCATGTGGCAAGGCACGAGCCCTAGGATGTTTTGTAAATATTTGTGGATTCCAAGCATTTTGTATCCGAACAGTTTTGAATGGTTTTTAGTAAATCTCGATCGAGTAAACTTTGGAAATGTATTTATCTTGGAGCAGTGCTTGGAAACAGGACGGAGTTCCAGGAAATTGTCTAGTTTTTAAAGGGGTTATTTTGGATGTTTTTGTTTTAATTGGAATCCGAAATCATGTCTGTTTAAATGTCCTTTACTTTGAATGCATGCATTGGGATAAGGGCCCATTTAGTGCCCCATTCGGGTCGGTCCCTTACAACATAAGTCTTGCACATTTATGTACGAAATTGGTATGGTTGTTGTCATTATTTGTTGATTTGTGTATCTCCTTGCATTATCCTCCTACGTATGGTGTGACAACCTAAGTGTCGTACACTTAAGTGCCAATGTAGTATTTCACTCTCGAGCCAAGCATGTGGAACTGAACATTTATTTTGTACAAGATCTAGTATTACAAAGGAAGATTTAGGTATGTCATTTACTTGCTGCAGCTCAACTAACAGATATTTTTACAAAGCTCTTATCTGCATTTGTTACTGTTAAAAGACAAGCTGCTTGTTAAGTCATCACTTAACATTGGTTTGAAGGGGGATGTTAAGATAGCACATCATTTTCTCTCTCCCTCATCTCTAATTCTCTCACTATTTGGGTTTGTTATAGATCTCAAGGGGTGATTGGATTTTGGTGTTGAAAAGAGGAGAGGAGAGAAAGTTGAAGTAGAGTGATTTGGAGATATGAAGTAGTTTTTTGGAAATTGATATTTTGAAGAAGAGATGTTGTAAAAGTATTTATTTTATATTGATTTTTTATAATGTAATGATTGTAGATTTGGATTGATTGATGAATATAATATATTTTATTTTATATTGTATGGTTTAAAATTAGAAAAAGTTTGATGTGATATTTTATAAGATTAAATAAAAATATTTTATATTATATTATATGGTTGAAAATTAAAAAGATTAAATAAAATATTTGATGTGATATTAAGGAAGAGGTTGAGGAGAAATTGGGAAGAGGCTTATGTCTTGAAAACAAACATGAAGTTGTAATTTCTCCTTCTTTTTCTCTCCTCGACACCAGATCTCAAACACCCCCAAAGGTTTTCTTCTCAAAGGAAATTAAACAATCGATGAAACAATCATTGGTTGTTTACTAAACAACCATGGTAGAGGGGAGGGAAATCGGAAAACTCTAAAGTAGAAGAGAAAGGAATAACTTCAAATTAACATTAAAATAAAAATGAAGAAGAAGACCATTTTTATTATTATATACAGCTCATCAAATTTTTACCGTCCAGTTAAGTTGTTTTAGGTGCTGTTTGTTTGACATATTTAAATAGGAGTTAGTTTTAATATTTATTAATTCCTTATCGAAAATCAATTTTTATTAACTTCTCCTAATCTTTTACTTTTAAAAATAATTTTTATTTCTAACAATTCATTTTTAATCATTCATTTATGTATTTTTAACCACTCATTTTTAATCATTTATTTCAAATCAATAAAAATAACTCATTTATAGCCATTCATTTTTAATCATTTCTTTTTTAACTACTAAAAATAACTATGCATTTTAAATCTACATCCAAACAAGGTTTGACTCTATCTCCTCTACACAAAAATTACATCCAAACGTGTTTTTGACACAACTCTCCATTTTAAACTACTCAATATAACTCCTCAACATACCTCCTTAACCTAAATCCTACCTAAATATATCAAACAAACGTTTTCAAATCCTACCTAAATCCTACCTAAAGTCTAGAACCATTTTCAAATTTTTTGGAAAGTTTACTTATTAAAATTTAACATTTTAAAACGAAACAAATAAAAATAAAATAAAAATAAAAAATAAAAATATATATATATAAATTTAAAAACTTAATCAAAATGATATTTTAACCGTGTATATTGGTTCTTTTCATCTTGTACTCTCGATTTTATTCCTTTCAAATTAATTAGTAATTAAGGTACCTATATGTCTAATTCATGCATTGATGTCATTCATGAATTATTTTCATTTGACTTTCAATTTTTAAGCAATGAATTATGAATTATTATCATAAGGACAAAAATTATTAAACATAAAATGACAATTGTGGTTTGAACCTTCCAACGTTTTTTAACACTAAATTAGATAACTAATCGCACCACCGACCTATTAACCTTCAAACATCTTAAACTTTATCTTTACCTCACATAATTATTTGACACTTCTTGAAAAAGGTATAATAACCATAAATTTTTTTTTTTTTTTTTGAAAAGAGTATAACCATAAGTATTAGATAAAGGAGCCAATTGATTATTTATCAATTAAATGATGTGTGGTTGTGGCTTTTTTTTAGCTTAATATTAAGATTAGATATCGAACCTATGACTTCTTAATTTATACGTATACATTAATATCATTAATTTTTTTTTTTATTGAATCAGATGGTTTTGGGTGTTAGAAGCTTTGTAATGACATTATAAAATACTATGCCTAATGATAATAATAATAATGTTAAGAGTTAACAAGAGTATACCTTTAATTATATGTTGTATAACCTTAGATATAATTAAGAGGTCATGTTCAAACCTTATTTTCTTAAATTATTGTTAAATAAAAAAATTGCCTACAAAATTAATAATTATTTTTAAATCACAATTTTCTAATTCAATAATATAGTTGGAGGTAAGTCTAATATATGACTTCTTGATGATTATAAATATAGTTTGAGTCACTGCTTCTTACGATTATTTTTAGTTCAAGGAGGAGAATTCAAATTCATGTCTCCATCATCATAGACACTCAACTTATATCAATTCAACTGTTGTTTTTTTTTTCTTTCTTTTAAATTTTAAAATCACAAATTTAGGTCTCCTTTCATAACTATTTGGTCTTTTATTTTTTGTTTTTAAAATTTAACATTATTTTTACTCAATTTTTCCTTAAAGAAAGTAGGTGAATGGTGACCAAATTTCAAAAATAAAAACAAGATTTTAGAATTTACTTTTTTTTGTTTTCAAATTTTTGTATGATTTCTAAAAATGTAGACAAATTATAGATATGAAAGTAAGAAAAACATATGATAAGATAGTTATTACAGACTTATATTTCAAAAACCAAAAACTAAAAATAAAATTATTATCGTTAGCAAATTGTTTCCCTTCTTCTTATTAGATATTTTTAATTACATTTCTTATTCATTATGTAACAACGCACTTCAAAGGCTAAAAAGAACATGCTCCAATAACATCATATATATATGACCTAGTAATTACGGATATGGTTTGAATCTTCCTCACCAAACAGGGTTGAACAAAAAAAAAACGTAATTTTACATTTAAAAAAAAAAAATGTATTTATACGGCTACTTTTCTCGTAAACTAGCAATGGAAGGTGAATAATTGGAACTCTACTTTAGTCATAAATATACAGTACTTTAGTTATAAATATGTTACATATGGCAGTACTGGTTAAGACTTTACTATAAAAAAAAATGGTCAAAGCCAAGGTGCTACTTTAATTAATATAAAGTTAATGCAATTATTGTCCCTCCATATTAGAGATGCTCACGGGGCGGAATGGAGTCGGAGAATGACCTCTCCGTGTCCGTACCACTTAACTTAATTCTCATTCTTGGAAACAATTTCATTTTTTTGGGATTGAGGCGGAGATTCCCTAGAGGGTAGGGATTAGATTTCTGATTTTTTTCAAAAATAAATTCCATTTTTTAATATAGTTTTTGGATAAAAATTTTAAATAATTAAAATTTTAAAGAAAATATCTATAAGTTTCAACTATATTAATTATTAAACAAAAATATTCATACATTTACAAAATTTCATCCACAAATATATTTTTATTTAAAAATTAAAGGAATAAAATAAATAAATAAAATATTTAAAAAAAAAAATAGGGCAGTGATCACGAAATATACACGGAATTTTTTCCCATCCTCATCCCCATTCCCTACCTAATCAGGGATTTCCAAGGAAAATTAAACACTCCCTATAATTATATAATATAATTACATACATTTCTTTATAAAAAAAACATAAACATGTCTTCTTCTTTTTTTGAAAAAGAATATAAACATGTCTAAGTCCATGTTTCATATCCACTTGATTATTTTTTAATTTTAAAAATTAAAATTAAAAACATGCTTATTAACTCTTTTGTCTTTTTTAAAATTAAAAATTACATTTGTGTAATGTCCAGAATTTTTCTTTAATTAACTATAAGTTTTAATTTGAAGATAATCAAATTTTATAAAGATATTCAATTAAGTTTTTAGATATCGTAGGATTTTACAAATCAATTAATCATTAAAATAAATTCTTAAATATTTTCTTTTTCTTAATTTTCTTCATTTTTCCATTCGAGTTTCTAATAGAATTGAGGGTAAATTGTAAATTTGGTCCCTATGGTTTGAAAAAAGTTAGAGTTTAGTCTCTGTGATTTCAAAAATTAGAATTTAGTCTCTATGATTTGAAAATAGTTAGAATTTAGTCTTTATGGTTTTAAAAATTAGAATTTAGCCTCTATTATTTGATAAAGTTTAAAATCAGTCCTTGTCGTTTGTAATCTCCGTGAATTAGATATTTGAAAATTAGCTATTCATGTTGATTTTTTTAATCAAATCAGTCACTTAACTCACACGCTATCATTGTTACATGAATAACTAACTTTTTCATACTCAATTCACTAACGATTAGATACGTTAATGACTATTTTTTAGATTGTATCAAAGCATATAGACTAAATTCTAATTTTTAAAACTATATGGACCAAATTCTAACTTCTTTCAAATCTTAGGGACTAAATTCTAGTTTTCGAAATCAAAGGGACTAAATTTAACTTTTTTTTTAAATCATAGGGACCAAACTTATAACTTACCCTATAACCTATTATAAATAAACCTCTTCATTCTTTATTTTTATCGTACTACACACCAACCAGTCAACCACCATTCTCTCCCATTCACTTTGTGTTTTGTGCAAACCAACACATTTTTTCTAGTCTCCTTTATTTCCTAAAAACTTTCATCTCAAATCTATGTCAGTAGAGGGGGATTCTCGACAAGCTAACCACAAATTTAGAATCTTAGAAACAAGATGAATCTAACAAGCGGTGACTTGCCTGATTTCCAACAAGATGTTTCCACCTTGTTTTGCGTGCCATATTTGTATTTTGCTTGGATTGGTTAATCAATCAAGTTGTCGGCCAGGTAAGAAAAACTTACTCTCTTTTATGTGGTTTGTGGAAAAACTCATGGTTAATCTTTACTCAATATTTTTATTAGATTATCATACGCGTGGTTGTTAAATTGATATGTGATATAATTGTTTGAATGTCGTATACTTCAATTATTTTTCTTTAACTTGAATGTGTTTAAAGGAAATTGTGAGATTGTGGATTAGTTAATGTTTTGGGATTAAGATTTATGGAGTGGTAAAAGATTGAGTTAAGAACAAGTTGATTGAATGCGAGATTTGTCGTTGATGGTTTATAGTTACCAAGTATTATTTTTAGTTTAAGAAGCTAAGCTCATTCAAGGATCAAAGAGGTTTGGATAGGATTGAATAAAATTAAGCGGTTGAAGTATTAGCTTGTGTTTATAAAGTGTGAACTAAGATTGAAATGTAAAATTGAGGATTTGGGTGTTGGTTATTATAGATCACTTTCCCAAATATCTTAAATATTGGAGTTTATATTGAGTACTTAGTAATGATCATTAAAGATGTGCATTTGATTTTTGAGTACTTAAGTGTTGAAGTTAGGTAAGAAATCATAAGAAAATTATGCTGATTGTTGCTATAAGATGTAACCACCTAACTTCCTACATATACTCTAATGGGGTGTTACGGGTGCATGCATATTAAAATCCTCAAAATCGATTTAACAATCTCATGCATTTTCCAACAAAATCTCATATGAAAACATAGTTCGGTACTGATAATTCAGAAACATACAAAACAGGGTTCAGGAACCTGATAGTTCAAATAAATACAGTTCAAAAGAGTTTTAAAACATGAAATATAAAGTTTGACACAATAAATAATACGGAAAAGAAATGTCGACACAGTGTCTATGATCGATCCAGCTTCCAGCCTAGCCATCTCTGAATGGATCAGTACCTGAAAATGTAAGGGGTGAGTATATCGAAATATACCCAGTAAGGAGTCCCACCAAAGGGTTCAGCAGGTAAATCGAAACAAGTTAGAAAATACGACAACTAAAGCTAAATGCCTCACTCATGCGTGGTCGACCCTTAGGCCGATCACGAGCAAACAATGTCAAGCAACGATGTGCAAGCAGTGAGCAAGTTACGGCTAAATTCCGAGCAATCATCTGATCAAGGTTAGAGCATACACCCCAAGTGAGGTGAACACACAAGTTCCTTAAACACGAGTCAGTCACTTCCCATACCGTGTCCTGAGGGGTAATCACAATTATCTCGGGGGTAGCCTGACCTCTGCCAAGGACCAGCTAAATTGCACCAGCGGAGACATACACGAATGCCTCGGGTAGCCTGACCTATCGGGAACCCCTAACGCTATGCTCGAGGAGACATACTTTAGTATCTCGGGGTAGCCTGGCCCACGCTAGAGACCGACCACACTTCCACTGCTCAGCTCAAATTAGTGTATCAATAGAGACATACATGAATGCCACGGGGGTAGCCTGGCCCATGCCAGGGACCCACCATCCTCCTTCTGCACATCTCTCATAGCGTATCAGCAGGGCATACAACTATGCCAAAATAAGCACCCGACCCTGTCAAGGAGAACCACTAGTGAAGGGAACACACAACATCCCTAAACCTCGGGTCTGGACAACGACGCACAAGTTGTGTCAGCCAGGGCATACACAATGCCGAGTAAAAATCACCTAACCATATCGAGGAGAGCCACGAATGAGGAAAGCTGTAGGGTTTCTAAACCTCTGGCTTGGGGCGGCACTGCTAACCCCTAGCATGCGGGAGGACCGACCTGCCTGCAGACAACATCCCCACTAATGTATGCAGACTCATCAACATGCATTCCTCCGCGCCTTCATCTGTCCAAGTGGCCTCTTCCAGTAGTCTCAAGGACAAGCACGACATGACTGACCCCCCTTCCATCGTACTGAGAAGGTATCCTGGTGGAACCATGCACACAACATATGAGGTTCCACGAGTACACACAGAGAGATAATAACTAGCACTAGAGTCACACGAGATCTAGCCTAGCCTAGGCGAGTGCACCAGGCCCACTCGAGGGTTGGTGCGACCCGCAACGTGTGCTCATAACCAAGGAACCCATTGTTCCACACACAAGGGGACATGTGGATGAGATCCGACCCCTTGGTCTGAGGAAAAAGACAACATGTAGGCTAGTGCAACCCAACCATGTGTCTAGAAGAAAAGAGGATCCATATCCCTGCTCGGTTTGTAAGGGGCACTAGCGAGTCATAATAGCAACAAGATATCGATCATGCAATCTAGACCCCTAAAATGTGTGAGCTAGCTGCTCCTCTAGGTGGTTAACACGGTAACTAGACCTAGCTATTCTAATATCAAAACAACATACGGACAACCCTTTAGGTAACTAACAGAGAAACTAAGCATAATCATGGTAGCACGTATACAGTCAAACATGGATGGAGTCAACAACATGGAACATGCATAAACCTGTAAAGGCCCAGTTTTCTATTCCGGTTTCCCAGGTGTTTCCGGTTCAATATTCGGTTGTTCGGTTTGGTCGTTAAAGATATTTTAACCCTTAGGGGTATTTTGGTCTTTTTGCTCCCCGGTCAGGGTTTGTGGATTTTCAGGATTCCAGGGTCATTCCTGCCCTTTATCGAGGCTTGATTGTTGTTGGTTGCAAGACCCAAGAAGTTGGTGCTAGTTGTTTGGAAGTTTGAAGGAGTTGTGGTTATTAACAAAATTAATGTTAATTAAAAGTGCTTCCATTGGGATTTGAACCCTTGACCTAATGGTGATTTGGAAGCTTGTTTTAAATGAGTTTTATTTAAAAGAAAAGATTGCTTCAGCCGGGATTCGAAGGAGGAAGCCTTGGGAAGGGATTTAGGTCACCATGACCTATTTAAATTAGGAAAAGGAAGGAAAACCAAGAAAATTCCTTCCCTTGTTTTACCACTCACCCTCCATCACTCCTTCCCTCTCACCTTGCCGTCCTCCAAGAATCAAGAACCGAGGGCCAAGACCAGCGCATCGGACCCGGCTGCTCGCCCGTGCACCAGCCCCAGCAGCGTGCCCAACACAACCTCTGCCTGTCGCACAGCCAACCGAGCAGCCCAGACGTCCCAGCACAGCCTCTGCATCGCGCCCAGACGCCCCGCCAGCCTGCTCGCGTCGCGCTCGCGCACCCAGTCCGTGTCGCCATGCCGTGCCAGCGCGCCCGTTTTCTGTCGCGCCAGCGCGCCCAGCCTGCTCGCCTCTGCAGCCCAACCTGCCTGTCCCTTGCTGCCGAGAGACTGTTTTGCCAAGAGAGAGTTGGGCCGAGACCTAGTGCCTTCTCGGTTGGTAATTACCGAGCCTCTACTCTTTTGGACCCTAAGTTTTTGGTTGTCGTTTGTTTAATTAGGATGATTTTTATTGTTTGCTTAGGTTGCTCGAGTTCACTTAGAAGCTCGAGAGTCGCTTGTTGGTTGTGGCCATTATTTTATGCTTGCCTCCAGGTAAGGATTTCTTACCGTGGTTGTGTGGACCCTGCGATGCTTTCAGGATTGTGCCTTGTATGCTTGGTTACTGTTATGAGCATGTTAGCTATAGGACAGCTTGTGTTTGAAATCTTGCTAGCATGTTTGCTTGTTGTTCATGTTAGTGTCATGCTAGGTTTGTTCTTCCAGCATGCTTTTGATTCCTGCTTGAGTTCGTAGTATCATGCTAGGGACTTTCCTTACCTTGGCATATCCATGTTTCTGCTCAGATTCGTTGGTTTCTTGCTAGGGTTAGACAGGTAATGTTGATTGTCTGATTGTTAGGCTAGTTTGTGTCCCTGTACTTAGGAGACCGTTAGGGGTTGTAAGTTTAGGTTTTGCTTGGGTATGTCCCCGATGGGCATCAAAGCGTTGCTAGTGTATGTAAGTCCCCGATGGGCACTACACTGTTGGCTTATGTGTAAGTCCCTGATGGGCGTCATAAGGTTGTTAGGGAGTTCAAGACCCCGATGGACATCTCCGTGATCCTAGCCAGAGTAAGTCCCCGATGGGCATCCTACATGTGTAAGACCCCGTTGGGCAGCATTGATGGCTAGAGGTGTAAGACCCCGATGGGCATCCGTATGTGTAAGACCCCGATGGGCATCATTGAATTTTGGAGTAAAACCCCGACGGGCATCCTTGTGTTTAAGTCCCCGATGGGCATCACTTAGTCTAGCAGGTGTAAGACCCCGATGGGCATCCTTATGTGTAAGACCCCGATGGGCATCATCGTGTCCTAGGTTGTGTAAGACCCCGATGGGCATCAAGGTGTGGAACCTAGTGTAGGTTGTGGTTGTAAGTCCTTGAATAGGCAATTCCTAGATCGGCGGTTAGCCTGAGACAACTTGTTGCTTCTGAGCTCGTATTGTTTGCATGTATATTAGGGTGCTAGATGACTGATGTATCGTATTGTACCCCGGTTGGAGATTCTTACTGAGTATGTTTATACTCACCCTTATTTCTGTGGTTTTTCCACCAGGTAACTTCGGACAACACCGGGATGGCTAGAGGAGGGAGCTGTTTGATCATGGGGGCTGCCGGCACTCTGTCGTTTATTGTTTGCATTATTTATTCAGCATGTAGATGGACATGAGTCCTAGGGGATGTTGTTAAAGTTGTTTAAACTGTTTGAATGTTCTTTTATAAATACTGGCCAGGCTTGTTTTACCTTGTTGGATTTGCTTTATGAAAATTATTGGTTAGGTTTTAAATGTTCCCCCTTTCCAAATGTTTTGAAAAGTTTTCAATATGAGCACTAAACCGCTTGTTGAAATATTTAACTTGCATGCTGAGTGAGGACCTAGGTTTAAGACCGTATTTCGGGTCGGGTCCTTACAGTTGGTATCAGAGCACAGAGTCATAGATTCTGTAGACTAACCTGCTTTGTAGGTTGTTGTCCTCATGATCATCAGCACTCCACGGCCGTCAGGTTTGTCCGAGTTCATTAAGCTAAGTGTTTTATTTTACAATACTGCATCTAGTATACAAGTGTTACCCTTGTTGGGTAGTGAGAGTCCCAGTGTGGACTAGCTTTGTGCTTAGTGTAGATCGCTTATGCTGATTACACATAGAGAAGCAGGGACGTTTGGTATTTCCAACCGAGGAGTTGGACTGCGCATGTGGATGATGAGACCACGTCCAGGGTTGTCTAGACTCGTAGGCCACTTTTGGCCCTAGCATGCCTCAGAGGGAGACTTCTTGAGCAGTGTGTGCTCTAGCCATGAGAGAGACGATGGCAGGTCTTTTTAGCTAACAGAGAGCGGAGACCCAGGCGCAGTTTGTAGCGCGTAGTGAGGAGTCCCGGGCACAGACAGCCCAGCTGATAGAGTTTATTTAGGAGACACCCCTCAGTAGCTCCAGTAGCCCCGGAGGTTCCCGGGAGGGCTTGATCAGCAGGTTTATGCTGATGTTAGTTGGCGTTGATGGAGCCGCCCAGTTTGGCAAGCAGAAGCGAGGTGGTTGGCCAAGATGGAGTTTATCATCCGAGTGTTGGGATGACCTGATGTTCATAGGCCAAGGCATGCCGTTCTGGTGCTGTTTGATACAGCAGTTTGGTGGTGGAAGTCCTTTGAGAGAGGTGGACCAGCAGAGTCCCCACCAGTCGCCCGGTCGATTGGCAAGTTGCCGTGTTAGTAGCTTTTGAGGAAGATGTAGAGACATCTTGACCTCTTGCAAGCCTGCTATCGTTTTGCAGCCAGTTCTTTTAGTACCCTCGTAGCCAGGGTGTAGAGTGGAGTTTGCTTGTCAGGACTTAAACCGTCCGTGGATTTCAGTTGGTAGTAGAGTGGAGCAATCTTTTTGTTAGCATGTTCCAAATGTGGAACTAGTTGTTGCTACCCTAGGGTTGGCCTGAGTATTTGTTGAGCATCGAGTGGGATGCAAGGGTAGGCTGTGGCATGCCTGTTAGACGAGATGCCAGAGATTAGACTGCCCGAGTGTTGGGCTTCTTATTGTTTTTAGTGCCATTGTCCCCGTCACCTGAAGTGTGACCTTTCCTACCCTTAGTGGGACACAAAGCCCGTATATAGTTGTTTTGGGTTGTAAAAGATGTACTGCTTGTTGGCACCAAGCTAGGTAAGGAGGCCTAGGTTCAGGCCAGTTCGCACCAGATGTGCAAGTAGTTCTATGGCCCACACGGAGTTTAGCATCCCCACTAGCCTTGTACCCATTTCCTGAGGTTGCACATGTTTGGGTTGCATAAGAGATCTAGCTCGGTGGTAGTCGGATGACTACAAGTGTCAGGTCGTTCGAGGGAAAGCAGGAGTTTCGGGGTCATCGAGAGTTAGGTACAAAGGATGTTGTAGGTTGTTAAGGGCTAGCGCGTCCGAGTTCTCGCGCTCGTGTTGTGGCTTTGTGAGCCAATTTATTGGGAGAGTGATTCAACTACCCTTGAGTTTTCTTGGTATGGGTAGAGTTGGCATCGATGGTACGTGGTTGGTCCAGCGTTGGAGCCATGAGTTGGATGGATTGTGCGGAGCACATTTGGGTGGACACATTGGTATGAGGTTTGTTAGCTTGGTAAGGTTACGCTCTTGTAGAGTGAGTTGGCCAATGTGGTGTTTCGTGGTGAGTTGACCCCGAGTGGGTTTGAACTGTTGTTGCTCCCTTTCTAGTTGTGGCTCTATTTGGAGGCAAAGGTTGCCTTGTGTGAGAGTTCTTGTTGGATCTTAAGGATTCAAGTTGGAGCTGTACACGCCAGTGTACTTTTGTGTAGCTCATTCCGTGGTGTATGTTTTGGGAACACGAAAGGTTCATGTTGAGAAACCAGTGCTCAGTCTTTGAGGTGTTAGGGCTTTAACTCTTGGCAAGTGCCCTAACTTTGGTTGTAAGGATACCGTGTTTGTAGCCGGGTTGTTGCTCAGGCAAGTTATGCTAGTTGGCCCTTGACCTGGGTAGAGGAATTTCTTGTTGATCGATGGTTAGAGTTTAGTTGGAACTGAACAAGGGCGGTGGTAGCAAAGCCGCGTAGTTTCTGACCGTCATTGCTAAGAGTGTTGTTCGGATCCCTACCCTGGGTAGAAGCTACGATGTGGTCGATGCTTGAGTTGGAGGTTGACACATTCTATAGTATTTCTGGTCTTCTTGGTTTTTCGAGGAGTTGGAGCGCGCCAACATAGTTGAGATGCTGGAGAGAGAGTTGTGCCCGTGTAGCCAGTTGTCTGTTAGACCGTTTGACGACAGTGTGTGTCGGAGGGTGATCGGAGGAACCCTAGGTTGTGGGGAGCCTCACCAGAGCTCAATCAGACCCAGGCAGTGTTCCTCGGTTGAGTTGCTGGAAGCTTGTAGTCGGTTCACAAGCTAGTGTTATTTTTAGTACCTTCGCGTTGGTTTCGAAACTGTTATCAGTTGGTGCTTGGCGTTGACCAAGGTTTGGTTCCCATGTTGTTGTAAAAGTTAGCTTGGTTGGAGCAAGCGGGCGTGGCTCTGAGGACTTGTTTTTGTTTGGAAAGTTCGGGAGTTGGCATCTCCTTCGGTGTTTGGATAAGTACTGCTAGTTCTAAGTTGGTGGTTCAATCGATTGTGGAATCTCTGTGCTGTTATTTCTGAGAGAGTTGGATTGTTGCCCTTGGGTCTGAGCAAGACAGCGAGCGTTTGTGAAGTTCGTTGTCCTTCGGAAGTTTGCTTGCTGGGGAATCGTCCCCATTTAGGAGGAGCAGCATAGCTCCTGAGTTGTGGAGTTGATCTGGGTGGCGCAGCGGTCAGCCCAGCCAGAGGAATTCCTGCGTGGTGTTGATAGCAAGCAACTAGTTGTTCGACCCCGTGAGAACGGTGGTCAGCCAGTTTAAGTGGTTGAGTTGTTGTTAGAAATTGTTGGATCATTGGAGTTTGAGGAACCCCTAGTTTCTATGGTGGTTGAGTTGCACCGTGGGTGCCAGCCTCGAGCCTTAACTTTTGAGGTAGCCTTGTCGGTTCATGTTTCTTGCGATTTGCCAGCATCGTGGTTGTCGTTATTCGTATTCCTTGAGATGTTCCTAGTGTGGAGTCTCTGGTTGGGAGATGAGTTAGGCCTAAGCTAAAGGAGAAAGTCTTTTGTTTCGCCAGTTGGACTTGAGAGTGGCATGTCCTTGGAGGCGAGCTTCGCCCGTTGTAAGCTTGAGTTGAGTTCTGCAGAGCAAGCCTTTCTCAGGCTTTGCTCCTAGTTGTTGCGCGTTTGTAGTTGGCATTTAGTTGAGCCAAAGTTGAGTGGGGTGGCATAGTGGTGCCGTGGCATCGGTTGGTTAGACTTTTGAGTTGTTATCCTCAAGCTGTTGAGTTGCAGGTAGCCACGTGTTGTTTTCTTCCTTACTTCTCGAGATTGCCATGAGAGGATTGTTGGTTGCTTCCATGGCTGACGATGTTCTCTTAGACCAGTTGCTGGTAGGATTGCGTTGGATTGTTTGCAGTAGGCCGTTGAGGGGTCCAGTTTGTTGGTTCAGCTAAGTGGAGCCTGTGCCTGGACCTTGTCGTTTAGAGGTGGCCGCAGCTGAAGTTTCAGTTGGTGTGAGTGGAGTTAGCCGTTTGGTGAACCAAGAATGTGCCCCTTGTCCTTGGAGCGACGATTTCTCTTTAAGATGGTTGCTTAAGTGTTGTGAGCGCGTGCTAGTTGGAGAAGTTTGCCTTTGGGATCAGACGCCAGTTGGTGGTTCAATAACGTTGGAGTTCGCTGGTCTCCTGTGACGAGAGAGGTGGCTGACTGGTTTCTAGAACCCGAGAGGTTCAGTTGTTTGGCCAGCATGGTGTAGGGTTGAGGTTGTTCGTTAACAGCTGTGAGTATTAAGAGGAGTTACGTCGGTGCGTGGAGTAGAGTTTTAGAGCTTGTGACCAGTCCACAAGTTTGCTGAGAGTAGCGCCGTAGAGAGGCGTTCTGAGTTGGGTCAGCAGGGATAAAAGAGCCCTAGGGTCGTAAGACCGATTGTGAGTTGGTGCGAGTTTGAGGATATGGCTTACCGACTAGCACTATCGCATCTCTTTCCTCAGAGTTCAGTGTATGTCCAGTCTTGGGTGAGATAGTTTGTGGCGGACTCGATGTCGTTATGGCTTTGAGCCTTTGGGAACCCAAGAGGGTTTGGATTTCGAAGAAGGACTAATGTTGTCTTAACCGGGAGTTCGGTTGGTTAAGGATCAGTGGAGATTTCCTAGAGTTGTTTTCGTCTTAGGACTTTCGGGGACGAAAGTCTTAAAAGGAGGGAGTATTGTAAAGGCCCAGTTTTCTATTCTGGTTTCCCAAGTGTTTCCGGTTCAATATTCGGTTGTTCGGTTGGGTCGTTAAAGATATTTTAACCCTTAGGGGTATTTTGGTCTTTTTGCTCCCCGATCAAGGTTTGTGGATTTTCAGGATTCTAGGGTCATTTATGCCCTTTATCGAGGCTTGATTGTTGTTGGTTGCAAGACCCAAGACGTTGGTGCTAGTTGTATGGAAGTTTGAAGGTGTTGTGGTTATTAACAAAATTAATGTTAATTAAAAGTGCTTCCATTGGGATTTGAACCCTTGACCTAATGGTGATTTGGAAGCTTGTTTTAAATGAGTTTTATTTAAGAGAAAAGATTGCGTCAGCCGGGACTCGAAGGAGGAAGCCTTGGGAAGGGATTTAGGTCACCATGGCCTATTTAAATTAGGAAAATGAAGGAAAACCAAGAAAATTCATTCCCTTGTTTTGCCGCTCACCCTCCATCACTCCTTCCCTCTCACCTAGCCGTCCTCTAAGAATCAAGAACCGAGAGCCAAGACCAGACATTGAACCCGGCCGCTCGCTCGCGTGCACCGGCCCACGCAGACGCTTGGCTTCTTTGCAAATTTCAAAGATAGGCCTCTACTGTCGTGACACCACCGGCGAGCATTTCAAAGATAGCCGCCACTCGTCGTGACCCGGATGAGCGGCCAGACGACCAAAGCCATAGCCTACTCGCGATCGCGCCAGACACACCGCCAGCCTGCTCGCGGTGTCGCCGTGCCGTGCCAGCGCGTCCGTGTCGTCGTGCCAACGCGCCCGTGTCGTCGTGCCAGCGCGCCCGTGTCGTCGTGCCAGCGCCCGTCCCCTGCCGCGCCAGCGCGCCCAGCCTGCTCGCCTCTGCCGCCCGACCTGCCTACCACTTGCTGCCGAGAGCCTGTTTTGCCAAGAGAGAGTTGGGCCCGAGACCTAGTGCCTTCTCGGTTGGTAATTCCCGAGCCTCTACTCTTTTGGACCCTAAGTTGTTGGTTGTCGTTTGTTTAATTAGGATGATTTTTATTGTTTGCTTAGGTTGCTCGAGTTCACTTAGAAGCTCGAGGGTCGCTTGTTGGTTGTGGTCATTATTTTCTGCTTGCCTCCAGGTAAGGATTTCTTACCGTGGTTGTGTGGACCCTGCGATGCTTTCAGGATTGTGCCTTGTATGCTTGGTTACTGTTATGAGCATGTTAGCTATAGGACAGCTTGTGTTTGAAATCTTGCTAGCATGTTTGCTTGTTGTTCATGTTAGTGCCATGCTAGGTTTGTTCTTCCAGCATGCTTTGATTCCTGCTTGAGTTCGTAGTATCATGCTAGGGACTTTCCTTACCTTGGCATATCCATGTTTCCTGCTCGTATTCTGTTGGTTTCTTGCTAGGGTTAGACAGGTAATGTTGATTGTCTGATTGTTAGGCTAGTTTGTGTCCCTGTACTTAGGAGACCGTTTGGGGTTGTAAGTTTAGGTTTCGCTTGGGTAAGTCCCCGATGGGCATCAAAGCGTTGCTAGTGTATGTAAGTCCCCGATGGGCACTACACTGTTGGCTTATGTGTAAGTCTCTGATGGGGGTCATAAGGTTGCTAGGGAGTGTAAGACCCCGATGGACATCTCCGTGATCCTAGCCAGAGTAAGACCCCGATGGGCATCCTAGATGTGTAAGACCCTGTTGGGCAGCATTGATGGCTAGAGGTGTAAGACCCCGATGGGCATCCGTATGTGTAAGACCCCGAAGGGCATCATTGAATTTTGGAGTAAAACCCCGATGGGCATCCTTGTGTTTAAGTCCCCGATGGGCATCACTTAGTCTAGCAGGTGTAAGACCCCGATGGGCATCCTTATGTGTAAGACCCCGATGGGTGTCGCGTCGCCCAGCCCCGCACAGTGCAGAGTCGTCCCGTGCCAGCGCCAGCCCGCCTCGTGGCAGGTCGCGCATCCTGTAGCCGTTGCGTCGTGTCCCTCGCGCCCGCGCGCGCTGCCGTCCCTCTTGCCGAGCGCGCCGCAGACGCGCTGCGCGGCTACCGAAGCTCGCGCCGCGCGCGCCCGGCGCCGTTCACAGCAGCCCAGCGCCAAAGATTTCGAGCGGTAGCGCTAAGCGCCAGCCACCTCCTCCTTTTGCGCTCGCCCGTGCAGCCGGCTCGTTCGCGTGTCAGCCGCGCCTCGTGAGTTGCTCCCGAGTTGAGCCCTGTTTATTTTCCTGTATTTAGGCCTATTTTTATGATTATTGATGTGTTTGTTTGGCTCGCTATAGGTTGCTCGGGTTCGATCGCAGTTAATTTTATTGCGTGTTGTTGCCTTCCGATCAGGTAAGGATTTCTTACCGAAGTTGTGTGGGCCCTGCGATATACTATGTGATTGCTGATTGTATGCTTGTTTGTGTTTATTGACATGTTTAGTGATAAGTGCTCTATTCTGAATTCCCGACTGGCATGATTTCTTATGTTGTTTCTCATGTTAGTCCATGCTAGGTTGTTCCTTTCTGGCATGCTCGTATCTGTTCTTGCTTCGTATTATCATGCTAAGTTCGTTGTATTCTTATTGAGCACGTATTGGATTGTTTGCTGATTGCTATGACAGGTTAGAGTTCAGGTAGATAGCATCATCCAGGCCAGGTGCATAACGAACCTTGCATCCCCGACAGGGACGTACGAGATGGTGCTCCGTCCCTGATCTCGTTAGGGACTAGCTAACCCTAACGACGGGCCCCACAATCTTGGGTGAGGATGGCAGACTGTTAAATGCCCCAACGGTCGGGATGATGACTTAGCATGTCCTTGTCCCCGACAGCCGGCACGTCCTCAGCGTGTTTCGGCGGTAGCCCTTGAGTTGCCACCTGATAGGGCAAGGACGACTTCTGGTGTAAGCCTACCACGACGTGCTTTTTAGCCTCAAAGTCGCGGTGGTTGGTGACATAGTTCACGTGTCCAGGTCTCACATCCCTATGTCAGTGACACTGATCCAGAGATTTAGTTAGGCGTGGTGACTGGACATGGGCAGCTTGCCACTAGACCCGACACCCCCCATAGTTTGCGTAGCACGCGGTGCGCACGAACGCTCATTACAGCGCCGACCGGAGAGCTCATTGGGATCTTGAGCTAGTGCACCTTTCATTCGACAGTAGACAGGCTGAGGCAGGGACTTGTTTCTCGTATAGGGCGTATTGTGTGGTGAGTTATTTCCGGACTAAGACCCTGAGTTGGCATCCGAGGTCCAAGTGTGGACTAAGCTGTGTGCTCTATTCTGTGTTTATATTCATAGCTTGCATATCTTTCTGCTAGATGACCATGTATATCGTATTGTACCCCGGTTGGGGATTCTTACTGAGTAATTCGTTACTCACCCTTATTTTTGTGGTTTTTCCACAGGTAACCATGGTGCGAGATTGGATGGCTGGAGGAGGAGCTGTGATCATGGAAACTCGTTGTTCAACTCTGAGTCTTATGTTTATGTTTATGATTTAAATGTCCTCTGAATGCATGTAGTTGGGCACGGAGCCCTTGGGTGTTTTTTGAATGTATTTCTGGATTCTAGCACTATTGTAAAGCTTGTATGTTTTAAATAAATCTCTGATCAGAGTAAGTTTTGGAAATGTATTTGTCTTGAAACAGGTGCTTGGAAACAGGGACAGGTTTCAGGAAATTATGTTAACTTTTTAAATTGATGTTTTATGTTTTAGTTTTTACTTAGAATCCGAACACTATCTTGCGAATTTTCTGTAGATTTGAATGCATGCATTGAGGTAACGACCTATTTTAGAACCCTTTTCGGGTCGGGTCGTTACAAGTTGGTATCAGAGCTCAGAGTCATAGATTCTGTAGACTGACCTTTTGTTGTAGGTCATTTTTCCATGATCATCAAGACTCTCGGCGGTCATCAGTACGCCTAAGTTTCTTTTTTTTAAAGAAAGGGGTAAGAATTTACAATACTTTTCATCTAGTGTTTGCCTTGTGTAGAGTTGTGGAGCGGAGACGAGCAGGTTCTGACTCGTTGGTTTGGGCTTACGGAGCCATCATGCCAACTTTCCGCAGTGCGAGCATTATGTAGCAGCTTCTTGAGGTATCCAGATAGATTCGGATGCCCCTGGGACGTCGTCCCCGAGGGAGGCAGAGCTTAGACTCCCGTAGGCTATTTGTGGCCCAGTTGTTGCTTTTCCCCTAGTGAGAGGGTGGAGGTGCTTTGTGCAGATCGCCAGTATGTTGATCGCACTCAGAGGAGCAGGACGCTTGGCATGTCCGACGTAGGAGTTGGACTGATCGTGTTGATGTTGAGGCCGCGTCCAGGGTTGTTAGGCCCGCAGACCAGATTTGGCCCTGACAGTTGAGTTGCCTAGTGGAGGGGGTAGAGGCTAGCACGCCTCAGAGTGAGACTCCTTGAGCATAGTGTGCTCCAGCCATGAGAGATTTGATGGCTGGTCTTTAGCTATCAGAGAGCGGAGACCCAGGCGCAGTTTGTAGCGCGTAGTGAGAAGTCTCTGGCACAGATAGCCCAGCTGACAGAGTTTGTTTCAGCATTTCCCCCCAGTAGCTATTGTAGCCCCGGAGGTTCCCGAGAGGGCATGATCAGCAGGTTTATTTAGATGAGATTGTTGGCGATGATGGAGCCGCCCAGTTTGGCAAGTGGATGCCTGTAGAGCTCGATGTTTTAGAAAGTCCTGTTGCTAGTAGTAAAGCGGTTGGCCAGGTTTGAGTTTAGCATCCGTGTGTGGGATGCCTTGCTGTTCAGAGGCAGAGGTGTGTCGTTCCTGTGCTGTTTGGTACAGCAGTTGGTGGTGGAAGTCCCTTGAGAGAGGTGGTCTAGCAGAGTCTCCACCAGTCGCCCGATTGATTGGCAAGTTGCCGTGTTAGTGGCCTGAGAAAGATGTAGAGACATCTTTGCCCCCTTGCAAGCCTGTTGTTGTTTAACAGCCCAGTTTCCTCAGATGTTTGGTAGAGTTGAGCACTCTCCTTTTGGTGAGCCCCTAGAGTAAGGCTAGCTGCTGCATGTTGAAAGAGCCGGCCAGAGCATTATTGAACATCATGAGGAGATGCAAGAGTAGGCTGTGAGCCTTCGGTTTGATGAGATGCCATAAGCATGGTTGTTTGAGTTGAGCCCTTGTATGCCTAGCTAGAGTTGTTGTCACTTGAGGTAGTGACCTTGCTGGCCCCATCTGTAGCAAGATGTGGATCTGGTAGTAGTAGCACTTGAGGTGCATTGGTTGGTGTGCCACTTTGGCACTAAGTCTGGTTTGGCTTGAGTTTGGCATAGGCATAGCAGATGGTTCTATGCCGTTCGGAGTTCAGCGCACTCTTTTAGCCTTGGATCCGTTTATGGCAGTTGCACCTGTTTAGGTCGTGCTAGAGGGCTAGTTCAGTGGTAGTCGATGGACTACAAGCGAAAGAATGCTCGAGAGGAGCCGGAGCCTCTTCCCACTGTTACTGGAGGTTGAGTAAGTCAGCAGGTTGGCGGTTGGTAAGTGTTGGTGCGCGTGAGTCTCGCGCTAGTGTTAAGGCCAAGAGATTCCTTGTGGTTGGTAGTGCGGTCAACTACCTTCGAGTGCCTTAATCTGAGGAGAGTTGAGCATCGTAGATGCGAGTTCGGTCCAGTAGAGGGACCCTGAGTTGGATGCTCATGAGATGAGCTGGATGCCTATGAGGCGAGTTGGATGCCATGAGGCGAGTTGGATGCCTATGAGGCGAGATGAGTTGATGCCTTGTGAGAGGTTTTGGATGCCTTATGGGTAAGCACCCTTGGTAGAGGCTTGGTATAAAGTAAGATTCAGTTTGGCATGGTTATGCTTTTGTAGAGCATGGTTGCCTCAGCTTTGAGCATTGTGTGGAGATGGAACTTTTGGTGTTCCATCGGTTGGAGTTCAGTTGGAAACTAAACAAGATCGGTGGTAGCAAAGCCGCGCAGTTTCTGATCGTCTTGGCTAAGAGAGTTGTTCGGATCCTTTCCTTGGGTAGAAGCCTTGTTGTGGCTGATGTTTGAGTAGGAGGACGACGCATTCGGTAGCGTTTGGGTCCTCTTGGTTCCCAAGGAGGTGGGGGTGGCCCACAAGGGTTAAGATGCTGGAGAGAGTTGTGCCTGTTCGAGCGGTTGGCAAGTCTGAGGCGTGTAGTTTGTAGTAGCCGGTTGAGTTCTTTGGCGATCTTGGTAGACTAGCAAGCCATTGTTTGTTTGGAGTAGAGTCCGGATTGGTTCCGGTGTGGTGGCAAGTTGATGCTTGGTGTTGACCAAGGTCTGGTTTGGAGCTGCTAGAGGTTAGTTTTGCTCGTGGGGCGAGTGGTTCGTGCCTTGTTGGTTGTTTTTCCTGTTTCCAGGATGTTGAGAGCTGCCCCGTTTGGCATTTGGAGGTTCAGTCTGTGGTGGACCCCTGTTGTTGCCCCGTGAGATTTAGATGTTGTTTCTCTAGTGGAGCAAGACAGTGAGCGTATGTGGAGCTCTCTGTCCTTCGGTTGTCTGCTTAAAGAGACGTTCCTTCGGGAGTTGTCAGGTTACTCCCTTGGTCTTTGGAATCGATGGTTGAGATGCTAGCTAGAAGGAAAAGTTTGTTGGCTGCTTGGAAGCAGTTGTTTGTCCAGTTAGGCGGACCCTTGGATGGTGTTCTAGAGGCTGCAGTAAAGGTTGTTCTGCCTCTTGTGAGTGTTTGACCAAGATTTGGTCCTCTTGTTGTTTCAAGAGTTGGTTCGGTTCTAGCAGGAGGGCGTTGCCCTGAGAGCTTGTTCCTAGTCGGGTAGTTTTGGGAGTTGACCCCTCCCTCGGCAGTTGTGTAAGTTCTATTAGTTCCGGATTGGTGGTCCGATTGGTTGAGTTTTCCCTTGGGTGTTGCTTCCAAGAGAGTTGGTTGTTGTTGCCTTGGGTTTGAGCAAGTCAGCGAGCGTGTGTGAGGTTCGCTGCCCTTCAGAGTTTGCTTGCCGGGAAATCGTTTCTGTTTAGTAGGAGTCACTTAGCTCCCGAGTTGTGTAGTTGATCGAGTAGCGCAGTTGGTGGTCACCCAGCGTGAGGGTCCTCGCATTGTGTTGTTAGCGTTTAAAGTTGTTTGTCCGCATGAAGCGGAGGTCACCGATGAAGAGTTGAGTTGTTTCTGGCAAGTTGTTGGTTCTTTGGGGATTGAATTTTTCCCTTCCCCCCTAGTCTCGGTGGTGGTTGAGTTGCTCCCTGGATGTCAGCCTCGAGTGTTAGCTTCTGAGGTAGTCTTGCGGATTCGTGTGGCTCGGGATCCGTAAGCTTTGAGGTTGTCGTTATCCGTTTTCCTCGTGAGGTTTCGGGAGTGGAGCTTCTGGTTGGAAGTTGAGTTAGGCTTAAGCTTAAAAGGAGAAGTCCTTTGAGTAGCTAGTGGGATTTTAAGAGTTGAGTGAGTCAGCACGGAGGTGCCGTGGCTTTGTTTGGTAAAGCCGTTGAGCTGTTTTCCTCAAGGTGTTGTGCCGCAGATAGCTGCGTGATGGTTTAGTCCTTGCAGCCCGAGTTTTCCTTGAGAGGAAGTTTGGTGGTTTCCTTGCCTGGCAGTATTTTCTTTGGCCCGTTTCTAGTAGGTTTGCTCTGAAAAGTTTGCGTTCGGCCGATGAGGAGTTCTAGTTTGTTGGTTTGGCCGAGTGGAGCCTGTGCTTGGCCCTTGTCTTTTAGAGGTGGTCGAAGTGAAGTTTTGGTGGTGTGAGTGTTGTTAGCGATCAGTGTACGGGATGGTGCCCCTTGCCTTTTGGATCAGTCGCCAGTTGGTGATTCGATTGGATTTCATTAAGGCTGTAAGCAAGGTTTGAGGTTCGCTAGTCTCTTGTGAAGTAAGAGTAGGCCGTTTGGTTTTCTGGAACCTGGAAGGTTCAGTTGTTTGGCCAGTCCTCGAGTTTGCTGAGAGTAGCACCGTTTGAGAGTTGGTGCAAGTTGAGGACGTGGTTTGCCGTCTAGCTTTTTCGCATCTGTTTCCCTTCGGAGTTCAGTGTATGGCAGTCTGGATGGCATTGTGGCCTTGAGTTTTTTAGAACCCAAGAGGGTTTGGTTTTCGAAGAAGGTTGATGTTGTTGGCTGAGAAGTTCAGTTGGCTGGATTAGTGGAGTTTTCCTGGAGCTGTTTCGTCTTAGGACTTTCGAGGACGAAAGTTTTAAAAGGAGGGAGTATTGTAACAGCCCAGTTTCCTATTCCAGTTTTCGAGGTGCCTTCGGGTCAAGATTCGGTTGTTTGGTTGGGTCATTAGAGCAGTTTTGACCCTTGGGGGTATTTTGGTCATTTGGCTCCCCGGGCAAGATTTGTGGACTTTCAGGGCTTCGAGGTAGCTCATGCCTTTGTCGAGGCTTGTTTGTTGTGGGTTATGAGTCCCGTGGTGTCTGGGCTAGTCGGTTAGAAGCTCGGTTGTGGTTTGGGCTTTGGCAAAGTGATGGTTGGTTGTGTGCTTCCTTTGGGATTCGAGCCCGGGCCCTTAGTGTTGATTTGGGAGTTGGATTTAAGTGAGTTTTATTTATTGGAAAAGATTGCTTCGGTCGGGTCTCGAAGGAGGAAGCCGGGAAATGGGATTTTGAGGTTTTTGAGGTTTGGAAAAGTGGATAAGGATGGATAAAATGGATAAAATCCAATTATTTTCCTTTTATTCCCATTTTTCTTTTATTTTCTCTTTTCTCTCTCTCTCTCTCTCTCTCTCTCTCTCTCTCTCTCTCTCTCTCTCTTTCCTCGAGCCCCCCACCTAGCCCGAGCCAGCTCCATTTGGTCGCCCAGCCTGCTCGCCCAAGCCCCAGCCCCAGCTAGCCCAGCCTCTGCTCGCCTGAGCCTCGCCCAGCCGAGCCCTCGCCGCGCCTGTGTCGCGCCATCCCAAGCCTCGCCCCGCCGCGCGCGCGATGGTGTCGCCTCGCCCGCGTCGCTCGTCCCGTCCGATCAGTGTCGCCCAACTGCGCTCTATGCCGAGCCGCGCACAGTGTCGCGTCGCCCAGCCCCGCACAGTGTCGAACCGTCACGTGCCAGCGCCAGCCCCCCTCGTGTCAGGTCGCGCGTCCTGTAGCCGTTGCGTCGTGTCGCTCGCGCCCGCGTGCCATCCCTGTGCCGAGCCGCGCCTCACGCTAGCCCCAGCCGAGCTCGCGCCCGCGCCTACGCGCCCGTCCTCGCGCAGCTTTGCAGCCGAGCCAGCCCTTTTAGCTGCCTCGCCCGTGCAGTCGGCTCGTTCGCGTGTCAGGCGCGCCTCGTGAGTTGCTCCCGAGCCGAGCCATGTTTATTTTATTGTATTTATGTAACGGCCCAGTTTTCTATACCAGTTTTCGAGGTGCCTTCGGGTCAAGTTTCGGTTGTTGGTTGGGTCGTTAGAACGGTTTTGACCCTTGGGGGTATTTTGGTCTTTTGGCTCTTCGGGCAGGATTTGTGGTTTTCAAGGCTTCGAGGCAGCTCCTGCCTTTGTTGAGGTTTGTTTGTTGGTGGCTGCGAGTCCCGAGATGTTTGGGCTTTTCGGTTGGTTGTTCGGTTGTGTTTTGGGCTTTGGCAAAGTTATGGTTGTTTGGGTGTTTCCTTTGGGATTCGAGCCCGAGCCCTTAGTGTTGCTTTGGGAGTTGGGTTTAAGTGAGATTTATTTATTGGAAAAGGTTGCTTCAGTCGGGTCTCGAAGGAGGAAGCCGGGAAATGGTATTTTAAGGATTTTAAGGATTTTTAGAAAATTGGAAAAAATGGATAAGGATGGAAAAAGGATTAAAATCCCATTTATTCTTTTATTTTCCCATTTTCCTTTTATTTTATTTTTTCTTTTATTTTTCCCCCAAATCCCTTTCTCTCTCTCTCTCTCTCTCTCTCTCTCTCTCCCGACCCGGCCCCATCCAGTGAGAGCTACTCGCCCGCCCAACCAACGAGATCTCACCGTCAGACGCCCAAAGTGCCGAGGGGGAGCCCTCGGCCGGCCAGATCTCGCCCGTCGCATGCCCTGATCTGCCCTGCCGCTTGCACCGCAGCAGCCCATCGCCAGCTAGCAGCGCCAGATCGCCCCTGCCGCACGCCGTCGCAGCTCGACGCACCAGCTAGCAGCGCCAGACGCCCCATCGCGAGCAGATGTAGCCATCGCGCGCCCAGCCCCTACCGCACGCTGTCGCGCGCCGCTCGCCCGCGTGCCCAGCCGCTCGTCTGCGCCCTCGCCCGTGTAGTGCCCTAGCGCGTGTCCGCATGCCAGTGCGCCCGGCCAGCGCTGTCTGCGCCAGCCGGTGCCTAGCTCGTCTGGCCGCCCCGTCGAGAGTGTCACCGTGCCTCGTGAGTTGCTCGAGCCGAGCCTGCTTTGTTTTATTATATTTGGGCCTTTTGATTGTAATTATTGTTGTTTTGTTAGGTTCTCGCTAGGTAGCTCGGGTTCGATCGCAGCTTAGGTTTCTTGTGTTTAGAGGTCTTAGGCGCTGTAAGGATTTCTTACCGGAGTTGTGTGGACCCTGCGATATTATATGTGATTGCTGATTGTATGCTTGTTTGTGTTTATTGACATGTTTCTTGATAAGTGTTCTATTCTGAATTCCCGACTGGCATGATTTCCTATATTGTTCTTTCATGTTAGTCCATGCTAGGTTGTTCCGTTCTGGCATGCTCGTGTTTATTCTTGCTCCGTAGTACCATGCTAGGTTCGCTGTACTCTTTGAGCACGTGTTGGATTATATCGCTTGTTTGCTGATTGTTAAGGCAGGTTAGAGTTCAGGTAGATAGCATCATCCGGGCCTGATGCATAAAGTATCTTGCATCCATGGCAAGGACGTCCGAGACAGTTCTCCGTCCTTGGACCCCGTGAGGGATTAGCTATCCCAACCGGTAGGCCCTGCAATCTTGGGTGAGGGTGGTAGTCTAAGCGATGCCCCAACGGTCGGGATGATGACTTGGCAATGCCTAGTCCCGGCGGCCCGGCACGTCCTCGGCGTGTTCGGCAAGAGCCCTTGATTGCCACTGTTAAGGTAAGGGCGGCTTCACGGTGTAAGCCTACCACGACCCGTTCCTTAGCCTCAAAGTGCGGTGGTACAGGTGACATAGTTCACGTGTCCGTGTCTCACCCCTATGTCGGTGACACCGATCCGAGATTTAGTTAGGCGTGGTATCCGGATATGGGCGACTTACCACTAGACCAGGCACCCCTCATAGTCAGTAGAAGCACGCGCGGTGCATGCTTACGCTCATTAGGCGTCGACCAGGAGAGCTCCTCGGGTTCTTGAGCTAGTGCACCTTTCATTTGTGATGAGAGCAGCCGAGGCCGGGACTTGTTTTCGTATGGGGCGACTTGTGTATTGTGTGGATGTGGTGATTGATTTCGAACTAAGACCACGAGTTGGCATCCGAGGCCCAAGTGTGGGCTAAGCTATGTGCTCTATTCGTGTTTATATTCATAGCTTGCATACGCTCATCGAGATGACCATGTATATCATATTGTACCCGGTTGGGGATTCTTCTTGAGTAATTCGTTAGTCACCCTTATTATGTGGTTTTCCACGAGGTAACCATGGTGCGAGACAGGATGGGTGGAGGAGGAGCTGTGATCATGGAAACCCGTTGTTCAACTCGAGTCTTATGTTTATGTTTATGATTTAAATGTCCTCTGAATGCATGTAGTTGGGCACGAGCCCTAGGGTGTTTTCGAATGTATTTAGGATTCTAGCATTGTTGTAACTATTGCAAAGCTTGTATGTTTTAAATAAATCTCTCGATCGATGAGTATGTTTTGGAAATGTATTTGTCTTGGAAGCAGTGCTTGGAAACAGGAGGAGTTTGAGGAATTTATGTTGATTTTTAAATGGATGTTTTCATGTTTTAGTTTTTACTTAGAATCCAAACCCCATCTTGCAAATTTTTTCAGATTTGTATGCATGCATTGAGATAATGGCCTATTTAGAACCCCATTCGGTCGGGCCCTTACGGTTGGTATCGAGCTCGAGTCATAGATTCGTAGACCGACCTTTCGTTGTAGGTCGTTTTTCCATGATCATCAAGACTCCGGCTAGTCATCGAGTACGCCTAAGTTTACTATTTGTTGTTGAAAAAGGGTTAAGAATTTACAATACACGTCATCTAGTGTATGCCTTGTGTAGTGTTGTGGAGCGAGACGAGCGAGTTCGACTCGTTGTTGGTTTGGGTTTAGAGCGCCATCATGCCAACTTCTCGCAGTGTGTGTGATGTATGTTGTGGCTTGTTGAGGTATCCAGACAGATTCGGATGCCCAGGACATCGTCCCCGTGGGAGGAAGCGAGCTTGGACTCCGTAGGCCAATTGTGGCCTGGGATTGTTGGTTTTCCCCTAGTGAGAGAGGGTGGAGGTGCTTTGCCTTGGAGTGCCACTCCAAGAGAGGAGTTAGCTATGGTCGTGCTTATGTGGATGTTTGTGGAGCGGGTCCCCGTGTGGACCCGGCTGGGTAGCTCAAGTGTTGATCTTGAGCCTTAACAGATTGTTTGATTGCCTAGTGAGTAGGTGCAGAGTTGGCAGCCTTCGAGGAGATTGTTGAGGCATCTTTGTGCTCCTGCAAAGTGTTGTTGTTTGCAGCCAGTAAGCCGAAACTCTGTGGTTAAGGAGTGCGAGTGAGCGATGTTCCCGCCGGATTGGATCCGTTGGTGTTTTCCTCGGATGTTTGGTAGAGTTGAGCACCCTTCTTTTGGTGAGCTCACGGAGTGGAGCTAGCTGATGCATGTTGAGAGAGCCGCCGAGTTTTGTTGAGCATCATGTGGAGATGCAGGGGTAGGCTGTGAGCCTTCGGTTTGATGAGATGCCATAGGCATGGTTTTTGAGTTGGAGCCCTTGTATGCCTAGACAGAGTTCGTGTCACTTGAGGTTGTGATCTTGTTGGCCCATTGGTACTAAGATGTGGTTTTGGTAGTAGTGGCACTTGAGGTGCATTGGTTGGTGTGCCGCTTTGGCACTAAGGCTGGTTGAGGCTTGAGTTTGGCTTGGGCATAGCAGATGGTTCTATGTCGTTCGGAGTTTAGTGCACTCCTTTAGCCTTGGATCCGTTTATGGCAGTTGCACCTGTTTAGGTCGTGCCAGAGGGCTAGTTCAGTGGTAGTCGATGGACTACAAGCGAAAGGATGCTCGAGAGGAGCCGGAGCCTCTTCCCAGTGTTTCTAGAGGTTGAGTAAGTCAGCAGGTTGGCAGTTGGTAAGTGTTGGTGCGCGTGAGTCTCGCGCTAGTGTTAAGGCCAAGAGATTTCTTTGTGGTTGGTAGTGCGGTCAACTACCTTCGAGTGCCTTAATCTGAGGAGAGTTGAGCATTGTAGATGCGAGTTTGGTCTAGCTGAGGGACCATGAGTTGGATGTCGATGAGGCGAGTTGGATGCCTTGTGAGAGGTTTCGGATGCCTTTTTGGGTAAGCACCCTTGGTAGAGGCTTGGTATAAAGTAAGTTCGGTTTGGCATTGTTATGCTTTGGTAGAGCAAGGTTGCCTCAGCTTCGAGTATCGTGTGGAGATGGAACTTTTGGTGTTCCTTGGATTGTTTGTATCGCTGCCAGGAGTTAGCGTTGCTTTTTGGAAAAGCGCTTGTTAGTCTTGGATCTCTAAAGAAAGGTTGAGAGTTGTGCACACAAGTGTGTTCTGTGTGGTTCGTTCCGTGACGAGAGTTTCAGATCCATGTAGGGTTTGCTTTGGAGATCTAGTGCTCCGTTCCTGGAGAAGTTGGACTCCAGGTGGTTGTTGCAAGGCTTTAGTCGAGGTGGTAAGGATACCGTGCTCGTGGTATCAGGTTGTTGCTTAGGCAAGTGTTGTTAAGTTGGACCTAAGCTTGGTTGGCGGATCTTCTTGTTGATTGTTGGTTGGAGTTCAGTTGGAAACTGAACAAGAGCGGTGGTAGCAAAGCCGCGCAGTTTCTGATCGTCATGGCTAAGAGAGTTGTTCGGATCCTTGCCTTGGGTAGAAGCTGTGTTGTGGCTGATGTTTGAGTAGGAGGATGACGCATTCGGTAGCGTTTCGGGTCCTCTTGTTTCCCAGAGAGTTGGAGTTGGTGCGGGGTTGTGATCTTTGGAAAATTGGAGTTGTTTGTGCGAGCAATTGTCCATTAGATCGTTTCTTGCGGCGGTGTGTGTGTCGAGGGTTGTCGGAGAACCCTAGGTTGTGGAGAGCCTCTCCAGAGCTCAGTCAGGCCCAGGTAGTGAGTTTAGTTGGCCAGCTGGAGGCGTGTAGTTTGTAGCCTTGGTGGAGTTGCTAGCAGTCTTGGTAGACTAGCAGGCTAGTGTTAGTTTGGAGTAAAGTCCGGATTGGTTCCGGTGTGGTGGCAAGTTGATGCTTGGTGTCGACCAAGGTGTGTATTGGAGTTGCTTGAGATTAGTTTTGCTCGTGGGGCGAGTGGTTTGTGCCCTGTTGGTTGTTTTCCTGTTGCAGGATGTTGAGTTGCCCCGTTTGGCATTTGGAGGTTCAGTCTGAGATGGACCCCTTGTTGTTGCCCCGTGAGATTAGATGTTGTTGCTCTAGAGGAGCAAGACAGTGAGCATATGTGGAGCCTCTATCCTTCGGTTGTCTGCTTGTAAGAGCCGTTTTCCTTCTGGGAGTTGTCAGGTTTCTCCCGTAGCCGTGAGTCGATGGTAGAGGGGCTAGCAAGAAGGAAACGTTTGTTGGCTGCTTGGAAGCAGTTGTTTGTCCAGTTAAGCGGATTCTTCGATGGTGTTCTAGAGGCTGCAGTAAAGGTTGTTCTGCCTCTTGTGAGTGTTTGGCCAAGGTTTTGGTCCTCTTGTTGTTTCGAGAGCTAGTTCGATTCTAGCTGGAGGGCGTTGCCCTGAGGTCTTGTTCCTAGTCAGTAAGTTTTGGGAGTTGACCCCTCCCTCGGCAGTTGAGCAGGTGTTGTTAGTTCTGGATTGGTGTTTCGAATGGTTGAGTTTTCCCTTGGGTGTTGCTTCCAAGAGAGTTGGATGCTGTTGGCTTGGGTTTGAGCAAGTCAGCGAGCGTGTGTGTGGAGTTCGCTGCCCTTCAGAGTTTGCTTGCTGGGAAGTCGTTTTCTGTTTGGCAGAGTCGACTTAGCTCCCGAGTTGTGGAGTTGATCAGAGTAGCGCAAATGCCACCCAATGACCAGAGGGTCCCCGCTTTGTGTTGTTAGCAAGCAAAGTTGTTTGTTCCCCGCAAGAAGCGGCGACGCCACCGATCGAGTTGAGTTGTTACGGCAAGTTGTTGGTTCTTTGGGGATTGAAGATTTCCTTCCCCTAGCCTCTGTGGTGGTTGAGTTGCTCCTCGGATGTCGACTTCGAGTGTTAGCTTCGAGGTAGTCTTCTGCGATTCGTGTGGCTCAGAATCCGTAAGCTTTGAGGTTGTCGTCATCCATTTTCCTTGTAAGGTTTCGGGAGTGGAGCTTCTGGTTGGAAGATGAGTTAGGCTTAGGCTTAAAGGAGAAGTCCTTTGAGTAGCCAGTTGGATTTTAAGAGTGGAGTAGTAGCTTCGTGGCGAGATTTGCTCGTTCTAAGTTGGGGTTGAGTTCTGCTGAGCAAGCCCTTCTCGGGCTTTGTTCCTAGTTGTTGTGCGTTCGCAGTTGGCGTTAGCAGAGCCGCGTTTGAGTGAGTTGGCACAGAGGTGCCGTGGCATTGGTTGGTAAGCTGTTGAGCTGTTTTCCTCAAGGTGTTGTGTCGCAGATAGCTGCGTGATGGTTTAGTCCTTGCTTCCTGAGATTTTGAGAGGAATGTTGGTTGTTTCCTTGCCTGGCAATGTTCTCCTTGGCCAGTTGCTGGTAGGTTTTCTTTGGAAAGTTTGCGTTCGGCCGATGAGGAGTTCTAGTTTGTTGGTTTGGCCGAGTGGAGCCTGTGCTTGACCCTTGTCTTTTAGAGGTGGTCGAGTGAAGTTTTGGTGGTGTGAGTGTTGTTAGCCGTCCGGTGTACCAGGATGGTGCCCCTTGCCTTTGGTTCGGCGTTTTCTCCTTAAGATGGTTGCTTAAGTGTTGTGGTCGTGTTCTAGTTGGAGAAGTTTGCCTTTTTGGATCAATCGCCAGTTGGTGTTTCGCTTGGATCTCGTTAAGGCTGTAGACAAGGTTTGAGGTTTGTTAGTCTCTTGTGAATTAAGAGTAGGCCGTTTGGTTTCTGGAATCTGGAAGGTTCAGTTGTTTGGCCAGTTTGTTGTAGGGTTGAGTTTGTTTTGTTGTCAGCTGTGAGCTTCCAGAGGAGTTTTTCCAGTGCGTGGTGTAGAGTTTCAGAGCTTGTGGCCAGTCCTCGAGGTTGCTGAGAGTAGCACCGTTTGAGAGTTGGTGCGAGTTAAGGATGTGGTTTGCCGTCTATTCCTTTCGGAGTTCAGTGTATGCCAGTCTTGGTTGTAGTTTGTGGCAGTCTGGATGGCATTGTGGCCTTGAGTTTTTTTGAGGACCCAAGAGGGTTTGGTTTTCGGAGAAGGTTGGTGCTGTTTTAGCCGAGAGGTTCAGTTGGTTTGGTTTCTGTGGAGTTTTCCTGGAGCTGTTTCGTCTTAGGACTTTCGAGGACGAAAGTCTTAAAAGGAGGGAGTATTGTAACGGCCCAGTTTTCTATCGATTTGAGGTGCCTTCGGTCAAGTTTCGGTTGTTGGTTGGGTCGTTAGAGCGGTTTTGACCCTTGGGGGTATTTTGGTCTTTTGGCTCTTCGGGCAGGATTTGTGGTTTTCAGGGCTTCGAGGCAGCTCCTGCCTTTGTTGAGGATTGTTTGTTGGTGGCTGCGAGTCCCGAGATGTTTGGGCTTTTCGGTTGGTTGTTCGGTTGTGTTTTGGGCTTTGGCAAAGTTATGGTTGTTTGGGTGTTTCCTTTGGGATTCGAGCCCGGGCACTTAGTGTTGCTTTGGGAGTTGGGTTTAAGTGAGATTTATTTATTGGAAAAGGTTGCTTCAGTCGAGTCTCGAAGGAGGAAGCCGGGAAATGGGATTTTAAGGATTTTTAGAAAATTGGAAAAAATGGATAAGGATGGAAGAAGGATTAAAATCCCATTTATTCTTTTATTTTCCCATTTTCCTTTTATTTTCTTTTTTCTTTTATTTTTTCCCCAAATCCCTCTTCTCTCTCTCTCTCTCTCTCTCTCTCTCTCTCTCTCTCTCTCCGACCAGCCCCATCCAGCGGAGCCAGCTCGTCATCCAGCCGACCAGATCTCGTCGTCGCACGCCCAGCAGCCGAGGGGAGCCCTCCAGCCGGCCAGATCTCGCCCGTCGCACGCCCAGATCCGCCCTGCCGCTCGCACCGCAGCAGCCCATCGCCAGCTAGCAGCGCCAGATCGCCCCTGCCGCACGCCGTCGCACCTCGAAGCACCAGCTAGCAGCGCCGGACGCCCCATCGCGCGCAGACGTAGCCATCGCGCGCCCGCCCCCTTCCGCGCAGACGCCGTCGCGCGCGCGCTCGCGCCGGTGCCCGGCCGCCGTCGCGCGCCGCCGCGTGTAGTGCCCAGTAGCGTGTCCGCGCGTGCATCAAGCTGCGCCCAAAGCTTACTGTCTGCGCCGCCAATTTGCCCTAAGCCGTCTGGCCGGCCCGTCCGAGTGTCAGCCGTGCCTCGTGAGTTGCTCCCGAGCTGAGCCCTGTTTGTTTTATTATATTTGGGCCTTTTGATTGTAATTATTGTTGTTTTTGTTAGGTTCTCGCTAGGTAGCTCGGGTTCGATCGCGACTTAGGTTTCTTGTGTTTAGAGGTCTTCCACAGTAAGGATTTCTTACCAGGAGTTGTGTGGACCCTGCGATATTATATGTGATTGCTGATTGTATGCTTGTTTGTGTTTATTGACATGTTTCTTGATAAGTGCTCTATTCTGAATTCCCGACTGGCATGATTTCCTATATTGTTCTTTCATGTTAGTCCATGCTAGGTTGTTCCGTTCTGGCATGCTCGTGTTTATTCTTGCTCGTAGTACCATGCTAGGTTATTTGTACTCTTTGAGCACGTGTTGGATTATATCGCTTGTTTGCTTTGATTGTTAAGGCGAGTTAGAGTTCGGGTAGATAGCATCATCGGGCCCGATGCATAAAGTATCTTGCATCCATGGCAAGGACGCCCGAGACGATTCTCCATCCTTGGACCCCGTGAGGATTAGCTATCCCAACCGGTAGGGCCCTACAATCTTGGGTGAGGTGGTAGTCTCTAGCGATGCCCCAACGGTCGGGATGATGACTTGGCAATGCCTAGTCCCCGGCGGCAAACGCGTCCTCGGCGTGTTCGGCGAAGAGCCCTTGATTGCCACTGTTAAGGTAAGGACGACTTCTGGTGTAAGCCTACCACGACCCGTTCCTTAGCCTCAGTGCGGTGGTACAGTGACATAGTTCACGTGTCCGTGTCTCACACCCTATGTCGGTGACACCGATCCAGAGATTTAGTTAGGCGTGGTATCCGGATATGGGCAGCTTGCCACTAGACCCGGCACCCCCCATAGTCTGTAGAAGCACGCGGTGCATGCTTACGCTCATTAGAGCGCCGACCGGAGAGCTCCTCGGGATCTTGAGCTAGTGCACCTTTCATTCGACAGTAGACAGGCTGAGGCCGGGACTTGTTTCTCGTATGGGGCGACTTGTGTATTGTGTGGATGTGGTGATTGATTTCCGGACTAAGACCCTGAGTTGGCATCTGAGGCCCAAGTGTGGGCTAAGCTATGTGCTTTATTCTGTGTTTATATTCATAGCTTGCATACGCTCATCGAGATGACCATGTATATCGTATTGTACCCCGGTTGGGGATTCTTACTGAGTAATTCGTTAGTCACCCTTATTATGTGGTTTTCCACAGGTAACCATGGTGCGAGACATGATGGATGGAGGAGGAGTTGTGATCATGGAAACTCGTTGTTCAACTCTGAGTCTTATGTTTATGTTTATGATTTAAATGTCCTCTGAATGCATGTAGTTGGGCACGGAGCCCTAGGGTGTTTTCTGAATGTATTTCCGGATTCTAGCATTGTTGTAACTATTGCAAAGCTTGTATGTTTTAAATAAATCTTTGATCAGAGTATGTTTTGGAAATGTATTTGTCTTGGAACAGGTGCTTGGAAACAGGGACATGTTTCAGGAATTTATGTTGATTTTTAAATGGATGTTTTCATGTTTTAGTTTTTACTTAGAATCCAAACCCCATCTTGCAAATTTTCTCTAGATTTGTATGCATGCATTGAGGTAATGGCCTATTTAGAACCCCATTCGGGTCGGGTCGTTACAATTTAGGCCTATTTTTATGATTATTGATGTGTTTGTTTGGCTCGCTATAGGTTGCTCTGGTTAGATCGCAGTTAATTTTATTGTGTGTTGTTGCCTTCCGACCAAGTAAGGATTTCTTACCGGAGTTGTGTGGGCCCTGCGATATATTATGTGATTGCTGATTGTATGCTTGTTTGTGTTTATTGACATGTTTAGTGATAAGTGCTCTATTCTGAATTTCCGACTTGCATGATTTCCTATGTTGTTTCTCATGTTAGTCCATGCTAGGTTGTTCCTTTCTGGCATGCTCGTATCTGTTCTTGCTTCGTAGTATCATGCTAGGTTCGTTGTATTCTTATTGAGCACGTATTGGATTGTTTGTTGATTGCTATGACAGGTTAGAGTTCAGGTAGATAGCATCATCCGGGCCGGGTGCATAACGAACCTTGCATCCCCGACAGGGACGTACGAGATGGTGCTCCGTCCCTTATCCCGTTAGGGACTAGCTAACCCTAACGGCGGGCCCCGCAAACTTGGGTGAGGGTGGCACACTGTTAAATGCCCTAACGGTTGGGATGAAGACTTGGCATGGCCTTGTCCCCGACAGCCGGCACGTCCTCAGCGTGTTTCGGCTGTAGCCCTTGAGTTGCCACCTGATAGGGCAAGGACGGCTTCCTGGTGTAAGCCTACCACGACCCGTGCCTTAGCCTCAGGTGCGGTGGTTCAGGCTGACATAGTTCACGTGTCGAGTCTCACACCCCTATGTCGGTGACACCGATCCGAGAGATTTAGTTAGGCGTGGTGGATCGGACATGGGCGACTTGCCACTAGACTCGGCACCCCCATAGTTCTGCGTGAGCACGCGGTGGCGTGTAACGACGATTCTGGCGCCAACCGGAGAGCTCCTCGGGATCTTGAGCTAGTGCACCTTTCATTCGTCAGTAGACAGGCTGAGGCCGGGACTTGTTTCTCGTATAGGGCGTATTTTGTGGTGAGTTATTTCCGGACTAAGACCCTGAGTTGGCACCCGAGGTCCAAGTGTGGACTAAGCTGTGTGCTCTATTCTGTGTTTATATTCATAGCTTGCATATCTTTCTGCTAGATGACCATGTATATCGTATTGTACCCCGGTTGGGGATTCTTACTGAGTAATTCGTTACTCACCCTTATTTTTGTGGTTTTTCCATAGGTAACCATGGTGCGAGATTGGATGGCTGGAAGAGGAGCTGTGATCATGGAAACCCGTTGTTCAGCTCTGAGTCTTATGTTTATGTTTATGATTTAAATGTCCTTTGAATGCATGTAGTTGGGCACGGAGCCCTAGGGTGTTTTCTGAATGTATTTCCGGATTCTAGCACTATTGTAAAGCTTGTATGTTTTAAATAAATCTCTGATCAGAGTAAGTTTTGGAAATGTATTTGTCTTGAAACAGGTGCTTGGAAACAGGGACAGGTTTTAGGAAATTATGTTAACTTTTTAAATTGATGTTTTATGTTTTAGTTTTTACTTAGAATCCGAACACCATCTTGCGAATTTTCTGTAGATTTGAATGCATGCATTGAGGTAACGGCCTATTTTAGAACCCTTTTCGAGTCGGGTCGTTACATTCCACTAGGTAACTTGGGACAACACCGGGATGGCTAGCGGAGGGAGCTGTTTGATCATGGGGGCTGCCGACACTCTGTCGTTTATTTTTTGCATTATTTATTCAGCATGTAGATGGACAGGAGTCCTAGGGGATGATGTTAAAGTTGTTTAAACTGTTTGAATGTTCTTTTATAAATACTGGCCAGGCTTGTTTTACCTTGTTGGATTTTCTTTATGAAAATTGTTGGTTAGGTTTTAAATGTTCCCCATTTCCAAATGTTTTGAAAAGTTTTCAATATGAGCACTAAACCGCTTGTTGAAATATTTAACTTGCATGCTGAGTGAGGACCTAGATTTAGGACCGTATTTCGGGTCGGGTCCTTACAAAACCCAAGGCAATTCAGTCAATCAACAGGTTAAACAGATAAGAAGTTCATCACATATACAAGCAAAGATACCAATCAGGAAATGATGATACGATCTCAAGATATACAATAACGGAGATGTAACAGTTTACAAGTTATACATGATTTTGTGCTACCACGAGTAGTAACAAGTCGACACAGTGAATAACAACACCAAAGCATACATGTGACAAGTCTTCCAACATTCAATTATCGTAAATTCTATCATGCTACTATTCACATGCTTTAAACCACAAACCTGAATCATAATGAAGTTTCTTACCTTCCCTACGACTCGACCGAAACACCATGAGAACCTATGAGCTATACGACAACTCGAACGATGAACCTAAGAGTACCTAAACACAAAACAACGTCGAGCGCTCGTTAGGGACAATCTAAACAAGCAACAAAGAGGGTTAACATCACAAGAACGAGGGGAACCTTCTGTCCGAAAATACCTCACCAGAGCACGGCGGCGACGCGTCATCACAGAACGGGGTGGGTCATACCTCGTTGGAAAGGTCTCGAGCTTAAGATCACTAAACAGGTCTCGAATTTTCAAACGAACTTCTCTAGCTCCTGAAAACTGCGAAAGAAAGAGTGGATCTCAAATGGAGGTTTTAAACTTTTCATCGGAAAAATCCATGAAAGACCAGCAAGGAAGCTTGAAATAGGCTCTAAAAGGGAGGGAAAAACTTACCCAAGATGATGATGATGATGGAGAACCAATGGGAGACTTGCCGGAAACTCAACACGACTTGCAGCTGGTCGTAAGCGAAACATGACCCTTCTCTAGTCGATTCCTCACTGTGAGGACGGCTACCAGAATGGAAAGAAGCTACTAGGAAAGCAATCGAAATTGAGTGGCTTGACGTCAACGGCGGTAGGTTCTTGCCGGTGACTGCGACGCACGGTGAAAAACCCTCGTTGGGGTCGACGGGAGTAAGGGAGATGGGACGTGAAACCTGCTACTGAGTTGAGTGTTGCCGGTAGGACACGTGGCAGAATCTGGGGCTGAAGGATTGGAGATGGACTGTTGAGATTGATGCGGAAAGAAGGGCAAAGATGGAGGCAAGATGGATGGTGCAGATTGAAGGTAAAATGGGGCTGTTTGGGCTTGTGTGGGGCTGACGCGTCAGAGAGAGAGAGAGGGAAAAAGGAAGGGGGTGTGTCGGCGGTTGGGAAGGAAAAAGGAGGAAAAAAATTTAATAAATAAAACCCAAATCCTCTTCTATTTATATTCAAAATCCTTTTCATTTTTGAAACCATTTTAAAACCAATAAAACCCTAACTTTAAAGTGGTTTTAATGTTTACCCAAAATAACCAATTTTAATTACCCATTTCCAATTCTTGTTTTGCTTAATTATAATAGGAATTAAATCCACCATTTGCACTTTAACCATTTGGATGTTTCAAAGATTCTTTTAATAAACACACAAAACTATTTAAAAGGACTAGGGTGTTACATAAGAACTTAAGTGATGAACTTTAAAGATATGAACTCAAGAGGTTTGAGTTAGTATTGACACACTATTATTTATATCGGATTTAGTGTCCAGAAGTTAGTGTCCATACTATTATTTATTGGATTTAGTGTCCACACTATTATTTATAAGAGACTAGTGAGCCCACCACACTACTTCTTCCATATTGCAGGCTAACATGTCTGAATGAGAGGGGTTATATCTCATGTTCATATTGCAAGCTTGTTGGCTCCTATGGGAGGGCTAACATGTCTTTAAGTATAGACTAATGTCGTTGAGCAACTATCCTTGTTGGCAATTTGGTCTTATTAGTTGTAATTGAGTTGAGGAAATTCTGCATGCATGGTAATTATCCTTAATTATCTAGTTGAAAATTTTAGGTCGTTACAATTTGATTATTAATTTTAACTTAAATTATTTTGATGATAATAGAGTTTTTTTTATAAGTAGACCAAATATAGAAAATATTTACAAATGTAAGTTGCTAAAAAAAATTTAGCAAATTAGAATTTCATTAATAAAATTCTTAATTCCCTTAATTATCCATTTATAACCATATCCTCCACATTCTATATTTATAATTTTTTAATAATTAACAAAAATGGAAAAATACATAAACTTCCATACCCACCACCAATGAAATTTGCGCCTCCTCATTATCGTATTTTGGTCAAAAGTAAATCCACAGCCATTTTGTCTTTCCATTTTCACCATTTCGATATTTTATTCACCTCTCAATTCTTTCACAAGAAACTCGTCCAGTTTCCTACAGATCGACGACATCTAGTCTTCTTCATAAGATAGTATCTTATGAAGAAGACTAGATGTCGTCGATCTGTAGGAAACTGGACGAGTTTCTTGTGAAAAAATTGAGAGGTGAAGAAGTAAATCTTAGAAGATCTACATACGGTAAGAGTTTAGTCCTGTTTAATAATTTGTTTGATTCTTTTATTCATGAATAAGGTTTTTAAACAGTAGTTCCATGGACTTTTGGGGTTTATTAATGCGATCGATTTATGGTTTGGGTTATGAAAGACAAGTTTAGGAGCTTTGGGGTTTTGTAAGAATCAACTATGGGTAATGTAAGGATGTATTGGCTTTGAAATTTTGTATTTATTATCTAGTTCTTGGTTTTTCACATTTAAGACAACAAGCTCACCTAGTGCTTCTGATTGCGACGATGAAAGATCACCAAACATTGAGGGGGGAAAGAGAGTAACAGGTGTCCAACAAAGTCAAGAGGGGCATTAAGTTTGTAAGCAAATGTAGAAATTGATGGATCGTCTGGAAATATTGTAAGAGATGTAGGGCAAAGAAATATTTTACTGTCTGGACATATAATAGTAACCATACTTGAGGACAATACCGAACCCTCGATGGTAACACACAATACAATCATGACACCTTTGGATTTGATTTTAAGGTATGAAAATATAAAGTATTAGTGTACGGGACTAAATATATTGTATTCATTTATTCGCATTACATTTACATGTATGAATTCGAGGAAAGTGGCAGTAACAAGACTAGCAAGAACTTAAATAGTACGGATAGAGAAAATAGCTCGACTGAGAAGAAAAGTGATGTATGATATGTGTATACGGTATTAAGTATTTGTGAATTTACGACTTTTGATTCATTTTTAAAAGACTTTTGAAACCGTATTAAAGCTATAGTCGAATTTTATATTGTTGGTGAAATTAGCATTATATTGTTACTGAAAAGTAAGAAAACTTGCATTATTTCATAGGCATGTACTATATTGCATGTAATTGGTATTGTTAGGATATTTTAATTGATATGTAATAACAGTGAAGGAGGTATTACACCGTATTGATATTTCTATATTAGTTATACTATAATATATTCTTACCTTAGATTTTTAATGTTAAAGAACAAGTTCATCAAACTCCTCAAGTTGAAAGGATAACAGTCTACTGATTTGTCCACCATTATACTAGATGCGCCTCCAATTAACGTATATACAAAGAAAATTTGAAATATGACAAGTAATACACATGAAGGAATAGAAGAAACAAAGGAAATAGAAGAGTTGACAAGTGAACATGCTGCCAATACAATAATTATTCTAAAATAATTTGAGCGTTTACAAGTGCTAGACAAAAGAGTATAGAGTGGTTGTACAGTAGATTGATAAAAAAAAATTACAATAACACACTACCATTTGATAGATTTGATATTATAATGTTTGTTAATACCGTATGGATTGTTAATATTGTACTTACATGCATGAATCGTTGTTCCTTAAAAGTATATTATTTATAATACTTGTGTGTTATTAAATAGATGAAATATGTACAAGGCATTCATTACAATTTTTGTACTAATAAGTTTTGATTCAACCATTATTTTTCATACTAATTTGCTAATATTATTATTGTTATATATAAAGTTTTGTAAATTCAATGTATTGAACGGTAATATAGTCTTATAAATACTTTGTAAAAAATGATTGTATATTTCATAATAACAATAATACAATTTTATGTATGAATATTATAATACGGTACTGTAATAAAGCCGTATTATTTTTATATTGTATATTTATGCAACTCAAGGTTTCATGAGAGCATCACCACCAATCATAATGATGTTGTTGCACTTCTAGAAACTCAAAGACATGCCAGAAATTTAAGAAAGAACACAAGAATATTCTATTAAAAATGAGTTATTTTCGCTAGAATTGATAGTGCTTCAAATAAAATAAGAAAAGTAGGGTATGGAGAAAGTTAAGGACGAAATTGGAGGAGGGAGAAACGATTCTAGTTTTAACATTATATTTTAGGAAAACAAATCTTGATTAGGTGAAAATCAATTAAGGAAAAAAGAAAAATTAATCAGAAATTAATTTAAGAATGTTATTTCTTTATGGAATTTATTAATTATTAGAATTTTAACTTTTTTTTTTTAGATTACAACAATTGAGGGTGGGGGACTCAAACCCAAGACCTTTGGTCATTGGGCATACACTAGTACCGTTGAACAACTGTTCATGTTGGCTCTAAATACTCATTCTTAATCCATGTATTTAAATATTTATTTTTAATATGTAGTTATTGGGTGTCCACTATTAAATTAGACAACAACTCTTGCTGACATTTATAATATGATGTTAATATATAACTTTTAATACAAACAAAGAAAAATGTAAACAAATTTTATAATATTTATAGAGTGAGTATAATTTTTTTAAAGAAAATTAAAACAAATAAAATCTTGTTTTAATTCTTTTTCTTTTTTAGATTCCCTTATGGAGCCATTTACTAAAAAATGTCTCGCATCCTTAAATCACTATATTTTTTCAATAATATTTTTTTTGTAAAGAATTTAGCATGACTATTTGGGCGCACTTGATTAATGTTACGGGACATACCAACCCTACAATATTTGGATGTCAAGAAAATTCTAGGAAATTAATTCATTGCTAGGTGGTCAATATGGATTGAACTTAACACCTTAAGCACCCAAGACCAACTCCATGATGGTTAAAAAAGTAGTTTATTTATATACATACAAATTTTCATTCATATTTATTTAAGATTCTTTAATTTCAATGTATTATAAGTTTTTATAATATATATTAATATAATGTCTAAACAAGCTTAACCGAATATTAATTGACATATATTATAGACAAAATATCGTAATATATCTGTTCGATGAGATTTTCGATGAAATGTAATTTGTTTGATGAACTTGAGAATTTATATTGATTTGTATGGAATATAGTGAATTACAACTCTATTCTATGTTCCTTTGATTCTTATCTCACAAATACAAGGATTTTCATAGTTTTAGGCTTCAGGTAATTTTAGTAACCTCAAATTTGGAATTGTTTCAGCAACTTCTATCTTCAAGATTTATAGAAGCTTCAAGTCTTCAAGAAACGTTGTATGGTTTCAGTTTTCCAGGAATTCTTGTGTAGCTTCAATATGCAGAAGTTATGGAAAACTTCAATCTTCAAGAATGTAGTAAATCGTTGAGTCTCTTCTTCAGGAAGCTTCAAGGCCTTTTTCAATTTTGGAAACCCCCCAAATGAAGGAGAAACTCTCAATTTATAGATTTTTCCATGGACTTCAAATGGGTTTGGGCCAAAGAATGGGCTTGGGGCAATGGATGGGCTTTGAGCCTAGTGTCTTTTGAGTTGGGTTTGGACCTATATGTGATTTTGGATCCAAACGTCTTCATGAACCGGGGTGTTTGGAGCCCAATTTGATTCCATAAAGAAAATGGTCTTCGAGCCCAAATCGTCATTTGACAGAGCTCGGTCATCCATAGTTTCGATTATGCTATCAGTGCAATCAAACACTGACACGTGGCACATTTTGATTTACCATAGCTTTTTTTTTTTTTGAAAAGGATTTGCCATAGCTCAATTTAGGGAAAATATATCATTTAAATAAAAATATTTTCCTAGTCATTAATTCTAAATAATGACGTGACAAGTTTTGATTCGTCGAAATTTCTATTCCAACAAATGCCCCCTTTTCGAGATTTTTGCACCAATATGTGTGGATGAATCTTGAAAAAGTTGGTGAGAAGTTGACATAGCATCCATTTGTTTCCAATGTCAACTTCTTGATGTGTTAAATCAAACAAGGTATAAACTTGTCTTATAAACTTGAAATCTTTAAACAAATTTTGGAATTTGGCCAAAAAATTGATTTTACTTATTTGACACAAAAAAATGTTGATTTGAAATTAAAATAGAACACCGATCTATTTAATTTCACATTGATTTGAGTCATCATTGGATTGTTGGTATTTGAATTTGGGTTGAACAATGTTTGCTCAACTACCACATTTGGATCACCAATTGTCTTGAGCTTAAGACTTGTCGAATTTGTTACGACAAAATGCTCCAAGGTAAATCAAAACTCAAACTTTGCAAGTTGGTAATTTATCCAAACTTGACTTGAAATATGACACTGTAACGACCCGACCCGAAAGGGGTTCTAAAATATGCCGTTACCTCAATGCATGCATTCAAATCTACAGAAAATTTGCAATATGGTGTTCGGATTCTAAGTAAAAACTAAAACATAAAACATCCATTTAAAAAGTCAACATAAAATTCTGAAACTGTGTCCTGTTTCCAAGCACCTGTTCCAAGACAAATACATTTACAAAACTTGCTATGATCAGAGATTTATTTAAAACATACAAGCTTTGCAATAGTTACAACAATGCTAGAATCCGGAAATACAGTCAGCAAACACCCTAGGGCTCCGTGCCCAACTACATGCATTCAGAGGACATTTAAAACATAAACATAAACAAGACTCAGAGTTGAACAACGGGTTCCCATGATCACGGCTCCTCCTCCGACCATCTGTCTCGCTCGCAGTCGTTGCTGTGGTGGAAAAACCACGAGAAATAAGGGTGAGTAACGAATTACTCAAGTAAGAATCCCCAACCAGGGGGTACAATACGAAAACATCTCATTTAGCACACCGACATGCAACCAAACAATGACTTAGAGCAAAACGGTAGGTTTAGGCTATTAGCTAACACTAGAGCTAGCCTATCAAGGGCTTCAACTACAGCCTATCCTAGGTTCTACACCTGGATGCCCATCAGGGTCTTACACAACCTAGGATACAATGACACCATGATGCCCATCGGGGACTTACACACAAGGATGCCCATCGGGGTCTTACACATACAGATGCCCATCGGGGTCTTACACCTCTAAACAATGATGCCCATCGGGGTCTTACACATACGGATGCCCATCGGGGTCTTACACCTCTAGCTATCAATCTTTGCCCAACGGGTCTTACACATCTAGAATGTCCATGGGGTCTTACACCGGCTAAACAATGATGCCCATCGGGTCTTACACATACGGATGCCCATCGGGTCTTACACATACGGATGCCCATCGGAGTCTTACACCTCTAGCTATCAATCTTGCCCACGTGAGTCTTACACACCTAGGATGCCCATCGGGGTCTTACTCCAGCTAGGATCACTGAGATGCCCATCGGGGTCTTACACTCTTAAGCAGCCTCGTGATGCCCATCGGGGGCTTACACACTAGGGAACAGTGTAGTGCCCATCGGGGACTTACCTACATTATGGATCACACGCCTAGCACTAACATGGGCCATCGAGAATATAACAGAACGAGAATATGCCAAGATAAAAGACCCTAGCACGAAACTAATATAATGAAACACCAAATTACAACACAAACACGGAAGCAAGAGAAAACATGTAACCTATCCACTAGAATTTCATACAATCACAAGATATGGCATACTATCAATTATTCGCGAGGTCCACACAACCTCGGTAAGAAACCCTTACCTGGCTGGAAGGCAACAACACACAAGAAACCTAAGCTGCGATCGAACCCGAGCAACCTAAAGCGAACCTAACAAACACATCAAAAATCACAATCCATAGGCCTAAATATAATAAAATAATGAGGCGCGGCTCAAGAGCAACTCACGGCGCGCGGTGACACTGTGAACGAGCCATTTGCGACGGCGAGGCATTTCGCTGGGCGCGAGAGGCACGGATGGGCGCAGGGTGGCTGGCGGGCGAGCCGACCTGGGCCCGGGCGCTGAAGGCTGCTGGCTGGGCACGGCAGGCAGCAGCGGCGCTCGGGCGCGCAGCGCTGACGAACGCGCGGGCAAGCTGCGCAGGAGGCGAGGCACACACGGCGCGCGAGCTCGCTGCTGGCGGCGGCGTCGCGCGGCGCGGCTCGGCACGGGGGGCGGCGCGCAAGCGCGACGCGACGCGACGGCTACAAGATGCTCGATCTGGCACGACGAGCTACAGGGGACGCTCGATCTGGCACGAGGCGGCTCGGATCTGGGCGGCACGGGCGCGGAAGGGGAGCGGCAGCTGCGTGATCGAGCGAGCTGGCCGGGCGACGACCAGTCGGCGGGCTCGGGCCGGCGACGCGACCTGGCTGGGCGAGCAGGCTCGGGTTAGGAGCGACCTGGGCGAGCTGGGGCTCGGGCTGGGGGGAGAGAGAGAGAGAGAGAGAAAAAAAAAAAGAGGATTTTTTTGAAAAAAAAGAAAAGGGAAAATGGGAAAATAAAAGGAAAATGGGGATTTAATCTCTTTTTCCATCCTTATCCAAATTAAAACCTTAAAATCTCATTTCCTGGCTTCCTCCTTCGAGACCCGACTGAAGCAACCTCTTCCAAAAATAAAACTCACTTAAATTCAACTCCCAAATCAACACCAAGGGCCGGGGTTCGAATCCCAAAGGAAGCACACAACCAACCATCACTTTGCCAAAAACCCAAACCACAACCGAACTTCCAAACGACTGGCCCAAACATCTCGGGACTCGCAACCAACAACAATCAAGCCTTGACAAAGGCAGAAGCGACCTCGAAGCCCTAAAAATCCACAAAATCCTGCCCAGGGAGCCAAAAGACCAAAATACCCTAAAGGGTCAAAACAGCTCTAACGACCCAACCAAACAACCGAATCTTGACCCGAAGGCACCTCGAAAACTGGAGTAGAAAACTAGGTTGTTACAATACTCCCTCTTTTTAAGACTTTCGTCCTCGAAAGTCCTAAGACGAAACAGCTCCAGGAAACTCCACTGAAACCAAACCAACTGAACTTCTCGGCTAAAATAACACCAACCTTCTTCGAAACCAAACCCTCTTGGTTTTCAAAACTCAAAGTCACAATGCCATCTAGACTGCCACAACTACAACCCAGACTGGCATACACCGAACTCCAAAGGGAAAAGACGGCAAACCACATCCTCAATTCGCACCACTGTCAAACGGTGCTACTCTCAGCAAACTCGAGGACTGGCCACAAGCTCTGAATCTCTACACCACGCACTGGCAAAACTCCTCTAGAAGCTCACAACTGCTAACAAGCAGCCTCAACCCTACAACAAGCTGGCCAAACAACTGAACCTTCCAGGTTCCAGAAAACCAAACGGCCTACTCTTACTCCACAAGAGACCAGCTAACCTCAAATCTTGCCTACAGTCTTAACGAAATCCAATCGAATCACCAACTGGCGACTGATCCAAAAAGGCAAACTTCTCCAACTAGAACGCGACCACAACACTTAAGCAACCATCTTAAGGAGAAATCGCCAAACCAAAGGCAAGGGGCACCATCCTGGTACACCAGATGGCTAACAACACTCACACCAGCTGAAACTTCAGCTACGGCCACCTCTAAAGACAAGGGCCAAGCACAGGCTCCACTCGGCCAAACCAACAAGCTAGGACTCCTCATCGGCCGAACGCAAACCTTTCAACAACTGGCCAAAGAGAACACTGCCAGGCAAGGAACAACCAACATTCCTCTCAAGGAAATCTCGGACTGCAAGGACTAAACCATCATGCAGCTATCTGCGACACAACACCTTGAGGAAAGCAGCTCAATAGATTTACCAACCAATGCCACGGCACCTCTGTGCCAACTCACTCAAACGAGGCTCTGCTAACCCCAACTGCGAACGCACAACAACTAGGAACAAAGCCCGAGAAGGGCTTGCTCAGCAGAACTCAACCCAAACTTATAACGAGCAAAGCTCTCCTCCAAGCTACCACTCAAATCTTAAAATCCAACTAGCTACTCAAAGGACTTCTTCCTTTTAGCTTAGGCCTAACTCATCTTCCAGCCAGAAGCTCCACTCTCGAAACCTTGCAAGGAAAACGGATATCGACAACCTCAAAGCTTACGGATCCTGAGCAACACGAATCAGCAAGACTACCTCAGAAGCTAACACTCGAGGCTGGCATCCATGGAGCAACTCAACCACCACAGAGACTAGGGGGAAAGGGAAATCTTCAATCCCCAAAGAACCAACAACTCAACTCTTAAGCTGGTTGGCCTCCGCCCTTGCGGGACAAGCGACTTTTCGCTACTAACAACACAAAGCGAGGACCCTCTCATTTGGGCTAACATTTGCACTACTCGATCAACTACACAACCCGGAGCTAAGCGGACTCCTACTAAGCGGAAACGAATTCCTAGCAAGCAAACTCTGAAGGGCAGCGAACATCACACACGCTCGCTGACTTGCTAAAACCCAAGGCAACAGCAACCAACTCTCTTGGAAGCAACACCCAAGGGAAAACTCAACCGATCCGACCACCAATCCGGAACTAACAGAACTTACTCAACCGCCGAGGGAGGGGTCAACTCCCAAACTTCCTGGCTAGGAACAAGACCTCAGGACAATGCCCTCCAGCTAGAACCGAACTAGCTCTTGAAACAACAAGAGGACCAAACCTTGGCCAAACACTTACAAGAGGCAGAACTACCCTTACTGCAGCCTCTAGAACACCATCCTAGAGTCCGCCTAACTGGACAAACAACTGCTTCCAAGCAGCCAACAAACTTTTCCCTCTTGCTAGCACCACTACCATCAACTCCAAGACTACGGGAGAAATCTGACAACTCCCAAGAGGAAACGGCTCTTACAAGCAGACAACCGAAGGACAGAGAGCTCCACATACACTCACTGTCTTGCTCCGCTAAAGCAACAACATCTAAATCTCACGGGCAACAACAGGGGTCCACCACAGACTGAACCTCCAAATGCCAAACGGGGAAACTCTCAACATCCTGGAAACAGGAAAGACAACCAACAGGGCACTAACCACTCGCCCCACGAGCAGAACTAACTTCTAGCAGCTCCATCCATACCTTGGTCAACACCCAGCATCAAATTGCCACCACACCGGAACCAATCCGGACTCTACTCCAAACAACCACTAGCTTGCTAGGCTACCAAGACTGCCAGCAACTCACCCGAGGCTACAAACTACACGGCTCCAGCTTGCCAACTGAAACTCACTACCTGGGCCTGACTGAGCTTTGGAGAGGCTCTCCACAACCTAGGGTTCTTCGGCAACCCTCGACACACACTGTCGACCAACGAGCTAACAACCAACTGCCTGAACAAACAACTCCATTTACTGACATCACAACCATGCTGCCCAACTCCAACTCCTTGTGAACCAAAAGGACCCGAAACGCTACCTAATGCGTCATCCTCCTGCTCAAACATCAACCACAACAAAGCTTCTACCCAAGGAAATGATCCGAACAACTCTCTTAGCCAAGGCGATCAGAAACTGCGCGGCTTTGCTACGACCGCTCTTGTTCAGTTTCCAACTGAACTCCAACCAAAGGAACGCCAAAAGTTCCATCTCCACACGATACTCGAAGCTGTGGCAACCATGCTCTACCAAAGCATAACCATGCCAAACCGAACTTACTTTATACCAAGCCTCTACCAAGGGTGCTTATCCATAAGGAGTCCAAATCCTCTCACAAGGCATCAACTCATCTCGCCTCATAGGCATCCAGCTCATCTCATGAGCATCCAACTCGTGGTCCTCTGCTTTGGACCAAACTCGCATCTACGATGCTCAACTCTCCTCAGATTTAGGCACTCGAAGGTAGTTGACCGCACTACCCACCACAAGGATCTCTTGGCCTTAACACTAGCGCGAGACTCACGCGCACTAAGATTTACCAACCGACAACCTCGCGACTTACTCAACCCCGGTAACTGGGGAAGAGGCTCCGGCTCCTCTCGAGCATCCTTTCGCTTGTAGTCCATCGACTACCACTGAACTAGCCCTCTTGCACGACCAAAACAGGTGCAACTGCCATAAACGGATCCAAAGGCTAAATGACTGCACTGAACTCCAGACGGCATAGAACCATCTGCTATACCCATGCCAAACTCAGGCCAAACCAGACTTAGTGCCAAAGTGGCACACCAACCAAAGCACCTCAAGTGCTACTACTACCAAATCCACATCTTACTACCAATGGGGCCAGCAAGGTCACAACCTCAAGTGACAAGAACTCTGGCTAGGCATACAAGGGCCCAACTCAAACAACCATGCCTATGGCATCTCATCAAACCGAAGGCTCACGACCTACACTAGCATCTCCTCATGATGCTCAACAATGCTCTGGCCGGCTCTCCCAACATACAGCAGCTAGCCCCACTCTAGGGGCTTACTAAAAGGAGAGTGTTCAACTCTACCAAACAACTGAGGAAACCACCAACGGATCCAGTCCGAAGGGAACACTGCTCGCTGCACCCTTAACCACAAGGTTCCGGCTTACTGGCTGCAAACAACAACACTTTACAGGAGCACAAAGATGCCTCATCAATCTCCTCGAAGGCTACCAACTCTGCAGCCACTCACTGGGCAATCAACAATCTGCTATGGTTCAAGATCAACACTTGAGCTACTCAGGCTAGTCTACACTGGAACCTGCTCCACAAGCATGAACATAAGCAAGCCATAGCTAACTCCTCTCTTGGAGTGGTACTCCAAGGCAAATCACCTCCACCCTCTCACTAGGGGAAAACCAACAACTGGGCCACACGTGCTCTACGGGAGTCTAATCTCTACCTCCCTCTGGAACGATGTCCCAGCGGCATCCGAATCAATCTGGATACCTCAACAAGCCACAACATACTGCTCACACTGAGGGAAGTTGGCATGATGGCGCTCTAAATCCAAACCAACAACGAGTCAGAACCTGCTCGTCCCCGCTCCACAACACTACACAAGGCATACACTAGATGAAAAGTATTGTAAATTCTTAACCCTTTTCTTAAAACAGTAAACTTAGGCGTACCTGATGACTGTCGGAGTGCTGATGATCATAGAAAAACGACCTACAACAAAAGGTCAGTCTACAGAATCTATGACTCTGAGCTCGGATACCAACTGTAACAAACCGACCTGAAAGGGGTTCTAAAATATGTCGTTACCTCAATGCATGCATTCAAATCTACAGAAAATTTGCAATATGGTGTTCGGATTCTAAGTAAAAACTAAAACATAAAACATCCATTTAAAAAGTCAACATAAAATTCCTGAAACCTGTCCCTGTTTCCAAGCACCTGTTCCAAGACAAATACATTTACAAAACTTGCTATGATCAGAGATTTATTTAAAACATACAAGCTTTGCAATAGTTACAACAATGCTAGAATCCGGAAATACAGTCAGCAAACACCCTAGGGCTCCGTGCCCAACTACATGCATTCAGAGGACATTTAAAACATAAACATAAACAAGACTGAGAGTTGAACAACGGGTTCCCATGATCACAGCTCCTCCTCCAGCCATCTTGTCTCGCACCGTCGTTACCTGTGGAAAAACCACAGAAATAAGGGTGAGTAACGAATTACTCAGTAAGAATCCCCAACCGGGGTACAATACGAAAACATCTCATTTAGCACACCGACATGCAACCAAACAATGACTTAGAGCAAAACGGTAGGTTTAGGCTATTAGCTAACACTAGAGCTAGCCTATCAAGGGCTTCAACTACAGCCTATCCTAGGTTCTACACCTGGATGCCCACCAGGGTCTTACACAACCTAGGATACAATGACACCAGATGCCCATCGGGGACTTACACACAAGGATGCCCATCGGGGTCTTACACCTCTAAACAATGATGCCCATCGGGGTCTTGCACATACTGATGCCCATCGGGGTCTTACACCTCTAGCTATCAATGCTGCCCAACGGGGTCTTACACATCTAGGATGCCCATCGGGGTCTTACACTAGCTAAACAATGATGCCCATCGGGGTCTTACACCTCTAAACAATGATACCCATCGGGGTCTTACACATACGGATGTCCATCGGGGTCTTACACATACGGATGCCCATCAAGGTCTTACACCTCTAGCTATCAATGCTGCCCAACGGGGTCTTACACACCTAGGATGCCCATCGGGGTCTTACTCCAGCTAGGATCACTGAGATGCCCATCAGTGGTCTTACACTCTTAAGCGACCTCGTGATGCCCATCGGGGCTTACACACCAGGAGAAAAGCAAAGTGCCCATCGGGGACTTACCTACATTATGGATCACCTGCCTAGCACTAACATGGAACTGTCAGAATATAACAGAACCAGAATATGCCAAGATAAAAGACCTAGCGCTTGAAACTAATATAACGAAACACCAATACAACCCCAAACCTGGAAGCAAGAGAAAACATGTAACCTATCCACTAGAATTTCATACAATCACAAGATATGGCATACTATCAATTATTCGCGAGGTCCACACAACCTCGGAAGAAACCCCTTACAGGCGGAAGGCAACAACACATAAGAAACCTAAGCTGCGATCGAACCCGAGCAACCTAAAGCGAACCTAACAAACACATCAAAAATCACAATCCATAGGCCTAAATATAATAAAATAACAGGGCACGGCTCGGGAGCAACTCACGAGGTGCGGCAGACACGCAAACGAGCCGGCCGCACGGGCGAGGTAGCTTGGCGCGAGGGGGCGGATGGGATGGGGGAGGCGGTTGGCTGGGCGCGCTGACACGGGCACTGGGCGCTGAGCTGCGCGCTGTGGAAAGGCTGGGCGAGCAGGGAGCTCGGGCGCGGACGCGAACGCGTGGGCAAGCTGTAGGGAGGCGATGGCGCGCGGGCGCGAGCTCGGCTGGGCGAGGGCGTGCGGCGTGGCTCGGTACAGGGACGGCGCTCGGGCGCGACGCGACGCGATGGCTACAAGACGCTCGATCTGGTACGACGAGCTACAGGGGACGCTCGATCTGGCACGAGGCGGCTCGGATCTGGGCGGCACGGGCGAGGACGGGACGAACGGCACTGCACGGCCGGGCTGGGCGACGCGACCTAGCTGGGCGGGCTCGGGCCGGCGACGCGACCTGGCTGGCGAGCTCGGGCTGGCGACCTGGCTGGGTGAGCTGGGGCTCGGGCTGGGCTAGGCTCGGGCTGGGGGGAGAGAGAGAGAGAGAGAAAGAGGATTTTTTTGAAAAAAAAGAAAAGGGAAAATGGGAAAATAAAAGGAAAATGGGGATTTAATCTCTTTTTCCATCCTTATCCAAATTAAAACCTTAAAATCCCATTTCCCGGCTTCCTCCTTCGAGACCCGACTGAAGCAACCTCTTCCAAAAATAAAACTCACTTAAATTCAACTCCCAAATCAACACCAAGGGCCCGGGCTCGAATCCCAAAGGAAGCACACAACCAACCATCACTTTGTCAAAAACCCAAACCACAACCGAACTTCCAAACGGCTGGCCCAAACATCTCGGGACTCGCAACCAACAACAATCAAGCCTTGACAAAGGCAGGAGCGACCTTGAAGCCCTAAAAATCCACAAAATCCTGCCCGGGGTGCCAAAAGACCAAAATACCCCCAAGGGTCAAAACAGCTCTAACGACCCAACCAAACAACCGAATCTTGACCCGAAGGCACCTCAAAAACTGGAGTAGAAAACTGGGATGTTACAGACACGTACTTAATTTATCCATTCCTGCTAGCATTTGACGAATGAACATCTGTGAGCACTTGACAAATGAACATCTACAAGGATTTAAACGTTCCAAGTTTATCTTCCAAGTGTTTTATCGATGATCTTGCACCCAAGAATGAAGTTTCCATGATCCGAGGAGTACAAGATGAACATCTTCAAGGACTTAAACCTTCCAAGTTTATCCTCCAATGATCTATTGCAGATCTTGCACCCCAAAAGTGTTCCATCATCCAGGAAGTGCAAAATGGACATATGTGAGGACTTAAACGTTCCAAGTTTATCCTCCAGTGTTGTTTTATTGTGGACCTTGTACTCCAAAAGTGTTCCATCATCCAATAAGTACAAAATGAACATCTGCGAGGATTTAAACGTTCTAAGTTTATCCTCCAGTGTTGTATTGTAGATCTTTCACCCCAAAAGTGTTCCATCATGCAAGAAGTACAAAATGAACATCTATGAGGATTTAAACGTTCCAAGTTTATCCTCCAATGTTAAATTGTAGATCTTGCACCTCGGAAGTGTTCCATCATCCAAGAAGTACAAAATGAACATCTGTGAGGACTTAAACGTTCCAAGTTTATCCTCTAGTGTTCTATTGCAGATTTTGCTCCCAAGAAGTGTTCCATCATCCAAGAAGCAAAAAAATGAACATTTGTGAGGACTTAAACCTTCCAAATTTATCCTTCAGTGTTTTATCCTTGATCTTGCACCCAAGAAATGTTCCATCATCCCAGAAGTATAAAATGAACATATGCGAGGACTTAAACGTTCCAAGTTTATCCTCTAGTGCTCTATTGTAGATTTTTCTCCCCATAAGTATAAAATGAACATTTGCAAGGACTTAAACGTTCCAAGTTTATCCTCTAGTGCTCTATTGTAGATTTTTCTCCCAAGTCTTCCATCATCCCAGAAGCATAAAATGAACACATGTGAGGACTTAAACGTTCCAAGATTATCCTCAAATGTTTTATCGTCGATCTTGCACTGGGGGAAATCTTATCAGTTTCTTCATCGTCATTCCTTTTTTCGATTTTTTTCAATAATTTTGGCTAACTCTTTTTTTTTTTTGCAGGATCATGGTGCATTTTGCCGAGCGCGTCACCTCAGGGTTGAAGTATTTGGTGATTTTGAAAGATAAAGAGCAATCAATTAAGGATGGACTTTCTTTACATGCTGAGGAGCCTTTAGCTAGTACTCTTTCCCCTACATGGCAACACCTGAATGTCAAGTTTCCATCTGAACTATCAAGAGAGTTAACTTTTGAAGGCAATAATAGAGTTTAGGTCTTAAAATCTTTAATGCATGGTTGAAATTATAATGAAGACCCTGAACTAACATTAGGGCGTCGCTTGATTGAAGGTGAAACTCATTGGAATACCGTTATGAAGATTCATGGTGATTGGTCTTTCATTGATTTTTATTGGGAGTGGCTAGAATTTGTCGTTGGTCGTAATGAGAAAGTGCTTAATCAGAATCGCTTACGTAATGTGGTGATGGCTTATCTCTATACTTATTATCATTGTAATGATGTGGTTCATGCTTTCTGTGAAGGTTGGTGCCCCCGAACGAATACCCTTTTTACCGCAATGGGTGAAATCTCTATCTCGCTATGGGATTTATGGGATATTTGTGGTCTTCCTATCAAAGGAAGATTTTATGAGGAGGTTATTCCGACTTTGCAAGAGCTGACGGAATATCGAGGTAACTATAAGGTTCTCCCTAAAAGTTGTGAACACATATTCCACGCATATTATAAGATAACCACCTTGGGAAATGAACGTGGGTCTTCTTCAAAAGTCGTATTTGTTAGCTCTTGGATCGCCTTTTGGTTTAAAGACGTTAAAAGATATAAAAGACCTACTAGACGGTAAAAAAGGAAGACTTCTCGAGCTCCATCAACCTAAAATCCAAACGGGACCAAAATCAAGTATCGTGCCTAGACGAGCTGTGAAAATAAGATGTTCCATGATCTTGATGTAGATAAGGACTGGTGCGACAAGACTTATTTGGAAGCCTTCTTATCTTGTTGGTTGTGTGTTTTTGTTTTCCTTAGAAAGGGAACTCAAGTTATCTGGCCTGGAGTGTTTAGAATTGCTAGCCAAATGGCTGAGGGTCACGTCTTTAGCCTTGCTGTCCCAACCTTAGCTAACTTATACCATGGATTAGGTATAATCACTCGGGCTTCTAACTCGATCGGACGTGTAGACGTTTGTTTGCCCATGCATTTCATCCATGGATGGCTTGCTTATTATTTTAAAACACATTTTGAAGTTCCAAAGAAAATTTGAGGTGCTCGAATGGTTGGTTTCTCCAGCAAAGGTGGTGTTATACATTGTGATGAGTACGAAGCTCGAGAATTGATTCATCATGGAGATCTGTCACATGGGGTTCAACTATTCACGGAAGAAATGAACATGAAGAAATAACAGATAATCAGAATATATCATCGTTCGATTCCTCATATCTTATCAGCCTTCGATCATGCTACCTATCTGCTCGATTTGGTGATTCATTGATTATTGAACCCTACAATCCTCATCGAATTGGGCGACAATTTGGATTTTTCCAAGACATTCCATATGAGTTAGAAGGTAGTGTTCCATCAGCCAGCCTTGATAATATCCTACATCATTGGAGGATTTACACAAAAACTAGAACGACATCTCGGGTTCATTTACCAGCTCGATCACTACATTTGTGGGATCAAGTCTCTCAGCGGTATAAAAGATGGTGGCTAGCGAAGCATGGTAATTATTTCGAAGATAATGTGGTAAAACTAGTAGGAAGTGTCATGCCTACTTCTTCCAAACCCAAGCTCCCTAAAGGAAACAGAGGAAATCATGGTGGAAAGTAAATCCATTTACCTGAAGGACCTTGAGCTCCAAAACGAGGCATTCAGATTTCAGGAGCTGGAAAACAAGATGTTCGAGAAGAAAATATTCAAAAACGGCATGTTGAGGAACAAAATGATGACGAACAACATGTTGAAGATCAAGATGTTCAAGAACGAAATATTGAAGAATGAGATGTTCAAGAACGAAATGTTGATGATCAAATTATTGAAGAAGAAGATGTTGAAGCTCAACATGTTGAAGAGCAATGTGTTGGAAGACAAAATTTTGATGAACAGGGTATTCAAGAATCTGAACATGGTGACTCGACTAATGAAAGTCCTTGTGACCGTCATTGGAACAGACTGCCAAAACGACAAAAGCTAGTTGATATCAGCACTGATAATTCTTTTGACCGAGTTCCTAAGGCATTAGATTTTCCCATTGAGCCTTTACCAACGGTAAGCTTTTTTAAAATATATATATATATATTTTTTTTTTTTTTTTTTTAATTATCACTCATGTACCAATATTTTGTACAACCAATTTTAAATGAGGATTTTTGAAGACTTTGAGAGAGGAATCAAATGCAAGTCCTAATGCTCTTGATGGTGGTGATCATGAAGTTAAAGTTTTCGAAAAGCGTGAGGTTTTTGAATTTTGTCCTGAGTCGAGCATTTTCAACTTGAAACAAAATGCAGCTATAGCCATATGGGAACTTGGGCGAGACAAGGTTGCAAATACCGATTTTGAGCATATAGATCGTGTACGTGCAGGAATGCATACAGTTATTAATTCTCTTTAACTCTTTGGTAGTGAAAATTTAGATTCTCTTAGAACATTTTTCAATGATTACTTCACCAAAATAGAATCATACAATCAATTGAAAGACACACACTCTCGCCAACTTAGTTCAGCAAGCAAAGATCAAAGTCTAAAAGAAAAGAATAATGACTTAGAGTTGGCAAAGACTGCATAGAGTCAATCGATTAAAGAGAGGGATATGGCAAAACGCCAGCTTGCTCAAATGTCTTCAACAATAAAGGAACTAGAGATAAAGATGCAGAAATTGAAGGCCGAACATGAAAGACTTTCAACTTTAGTTTGTGAAAGGGAAGAGACTTTAAACCATCAAGAACTCCAGGTTTTAAAGATTGAAAATGAGATAAGTGATATGGAATCTGCTCCCATTTTAACTAACGAAGACTTCGAGACTTTAGATAATGCCCGCAAAGATTTGGAAGCTGCTAGAAAGAAGTTGAAGAATTTTGAGTGGAAGCCTTGATTTTTTTTTTTTTCATGTAGATGCATTATTTTTTCCTATATGTAAAATAGTTTTCTATTTCTATGATGTAGATGCACCTTCCTTTTTCATTCTTTACTTCGACATAGATCTTGTTTAGCAATTCTTTTTATTTATCCAATAATAAACTTTAAGTGATAATTTTTTTTGGGACTGAACTTAAATTGCTTTAAGCGCCTACGTACCTTTAAAATAAAAAGGATCAAGTCATAACGTAGTTCACAGTAGTAGATTTTTTTTTTGGGCCATTCACATTTTAAGCTCGTGCGGGCCAAGAGCACCATGTAGTTTATACTCTTACGATAAGAAGTGTTACAAACTTATGCATAATATTTCTTGATAAATTTTCCATTAATTGGACCAACATTCAATCCATCTTTATCAACAATATTATATGCTTCATTTGAGTAGACTTCTTTCACCATGAATGGTCCCTCCCATTTTGGAGTAAACTTGTTCCCTGTGTGACGTGTTGTGATGATCGGTCTTCGAACAGCTAAAACTAAGTCACCAACTTGGGATGATCTAGGCTTGAGATTTTCGTTGAAAGCCTTGGTCATTCGTGCTTAATAGCATTCAAGTGTCTGTTGAGCATATAACCTTTGTCCATCAAGTGCTTCTAATTCATGGAGACGTAATTTTGCATTGTCTTAAGTAGTTAGCCCTTTTTGCACTGCCATTCGTAGAGAAGGAATTTCTCTTTCAAGCGGGAGTATAGCCTCTACCCCATATACGAGGGAATAAGGTGTAACCCCTGTCGTTGTGTGATGTGTAGTTCGATAGGCCCATAATGCTTCACCAACTTTTTCATGCCAATATCTTTTTGTCTTGGAAACTGCCTTTTTCAATATATTGCATAACGTTTTATTGAACGCCTCTGCTAGTCCATTTGCTGGTGCATAATATATAGATGACTTATATTGTTTGAACTTAAAATTTTCGCATAGTTTGTCCATCGAGCTATTGGAAAATTGTCTTCCATTATCAGTCACAATACGGTGAGGGATTCTATATCGATAAATAATATGTGTTCGAATAAAATCCACGATATTCTCTTTCTTAGCTTCCTTTAGCGGGATAGCCTCTGCCCACTTGGAAAAGTAATATGTTCCAGCAAGAATGTAGGAATATCCTGCGGATGACTTAGGTGTTATAGGACAGACAAGATCGAGTCCCCAAGCTTCAAAGGGCCATGAAGCAATAGTTGGATGCAGTGGTTCAGACGGTTGGTGAATAACATTGGTATGGAATTGACAAGTTTCACACTTCTTCACAAAATCTATGGAATCTCGAATCATCGTGGGTCAATAATAACCCATTCTTCTTAACTGGTACTATAGCTTTGGTCTAGCTTGATGAGCTCCACATATTCCTGAATGTGCTTCTTCCAATGCCTTTAAAGATTCTTCTTTTCTAAACATTGAAGCAGAAGACCCTCATATGAACGACAATAAATAATATTTTTATAATAAACAAATCTTGTGGCTCTTCTTCGTATTTCAGCCTTATGGCATGATTTTGTAGGAAGCCTTCCATGTTGTAAGTAATCTATGATAGATTGTCGCCAATCTTATTCTTCTATGACATAAATAGATATCATGTCAACTTCTCCAGCTTGAACTTTACTGGGTGGAACAATCCATACTTGGCAAAGAGTGATATTTGTGGGTTTATCACCTGAAATTGTCAAGGCAGTTGCCAAGTTTGCCAATGCATCCACCTTTGTATTTTTTGAACTCGGGACATATTCTAAACTTATCACCTCAAACTCTTCTAGTAGTTTTCTTGCATACATAAAGTAAGCTCTCAAGTCTTCATGTTTCACCTCATATTAGAGTAATAGTTGGTTTATTATAAGTTTTGAATCCCCATATACCTCGATGTGTGTTATCCCAAACTCTAATGCCATTTGAAGACCGATGATGAGTGCTTGATACTCAGCTGCCTTATTCGAACATAATTCACTAAGAGTGAAACTATATGGAAGTATGTTCCTTTCAGGTGAGATAAAAATGATCCCAACGCCAGCTACAGTCTTTCGCGGTGCTCCATGAAAATACATGGCCCAATATTCCATATTCTCTACATTGAATACCTCTTCATCTGGCAACTCTTTACATAATTTCCAATCTGACGGAATAGGATGATCAGCTAAGAAGTCAGCAAATGCTTGTCCTTTTATTGCCTTTTATAAACAAGATCGTACTGTTGAAGTATAACTGCCCATTTTGCAAGGCGTCCTGAAATGACTGGCCTAGATAGGATGTATTTGATTGGATCAGCTCTTGCCACCAAATGTATGGTGAATGCTTGCATATAATGTCTTAGCTTATCAATAGCAAAGAATAAAGCAAGACACATTTTATCGATGGGAGAGTAATTTAGCGCTGCCCCCACTAAGGTTCTACTTAAATAGTAGAGAGCTTGCACCTTGTTATTTTCTCTGACTTCTGCTAAAAGTACTCCAATAGATTGTTCCTGCACAACAATGTATAGAATAACTGGTTTTCCAGTTATAGAGGCACCTAGAACAAGAGGGTTGAGCAAGTATTTCTTTATGCTTTCTAATGCATTCTGGCAAGCTTGATCCCATTAAAAAGTTTCATTCTTCCTCATCAATCTTTGGAATGGCTGGCATCGGCCTGCCAGGTTGGATATGAACCTTCTAATATAGGCTAATTGACCTTGAAGACTTCTCAGCTCATGCAAGTTGTTTGGGCTCGACTTCTTTTGAATGGCATTAATTTTAGATTGATCAATCTCGATCCCTCAAAGTTTCACTACAAAACCAAGGAATTTTCTTGAGGTTACTTCGAACGCTCATATGAGTGGATTCATTCTTAATTGATATTTTCTCAAACGATCAAACACTAGTTTTTGTTCTCCTAGATGGTCATGTCGAATTTTGGACTTGACCACTATGTCGTCAACATAGCATTCGACATGCTTATCCAGCATATCATCGAATATCCTCTGCATTGCACGTTAATTAGTGGCCCCAAGTTTTTTTAAATCGAAAGGCATAACTTTATAACAATATATCCCTTTTTGGAGTTCGAAATGCGGTCTTCTCTTCATCTTCAAGAGCCATTCGAATTTGGTTATATCCCAACGATCCATCCATAAATGATAAAGTCTCGTGACCCATGGTGGCATCTACCATGATTTTTGCGATAGGAAGTGGAAAATCATCCTTTGGTCACGTATTGTTCAAATCATGAAAATTGACGCAAATCCAAAGTTGGCCATTTTTCTTTCTAACTGGGACAATGTTTGCTATCCATGTTGGATATTTAACTTCACGAAGGAATCCTGACTCTATTAGTTTATTGACTTCAATTTCGATTTGAGGGATGAGTTCTGCACGAAAACTTCGTTGAGTCTGCTTTACAGACTGATACCCTTTTTTAGTTACGAGGCGATAATCTGCTACTTTGGATCCAATCCTGGCATTTCTTTATAAGACCACGCAAATACATCTTTATATTGAGTGAGGAGACTCATATGATCACCTTCTTCGCTCCGTGTAAGTGATGCACTTATAAAAGTAGGGTGTGGCTCTTTTTCCATGCCAAGATTCACCTATTTTAGTTCATCTATTGTCGATTGACTACCATCTTCAAGGCTCATTGGCCCCTCTTCAACAACTTTCTCAGTCATTTCATCTTCTATAATTTCCTCTACAAATGTTGACAGAAGTCATATCTTCTTAGTTGTTCGAGTCTTCTTTCGTAGGCTTTGTAATGATAATATCATGTCGCTTCACCTTTAATGAGCCATCTGTATTTACAAAAACAAACATTTTCCTCTTCATTTGAGAGGGAAAACCGTGCTACGAATTTCTCCATCTCCTGTTTCATTTGAAACATTCACCATGACAGGAGGTTGTGCCTTCTGTTTCATGGATATGCTCAATCTCAGGAAAGCCGACACTCGTGTGGTTGGGGCTAACTGTGTATTACTTCTACTTCTAGGTGCTATGCTTAGCCTTTGAAAGGCTGAAGGTCGTGTTAACCTAGAAGTTGCATGTAAACTTCCACCGTTGGTATTGGTAACACTAAGTCAACTAAAAGCTGAAGGTTGTGTAACACTTAGTCTACTAAGTTGCAGACAAGTCACCTTTTTCATCAAATTTTTTAATACTTTTGAACTCAGTATGAGTTGTAAATTCATAACCCGCCTTTTCCAATAGCTTGTAAGCATTTCGGTCGAATTCTTCCTTAGTTCGTTTATCAGGAAATTTTGACTTTACTTTATCATTGTCAACTTCTTGCCTTGTTATTTTTTTAAGAGGCGCATAAAAATTCTCTTTCAATATTTTAATGTCACCAATCTTCAAGTTATTTAAGCATTCTTTGAATGGCGTCTCACCTTTTTTTCGTCGAGATAGGGGAACATAATGCATAACAAGAGGATTTGACTTCATCGCCTCTTGAATTAGCTCATTTCTACTTTTTAGCAACTCCCATTTTGATCTGCAGTTAGTTGTCTTACTTTCGAGTCTTTCAGAATTTTTTTCTTTACCGCTATCTTCTTTAGCTTTGATTTCTAGTTGTTCTTGTTTATTAGTGCCTCTAATCAAAGGAATTTTTGTTGGTAATATGATGAACAGAAGTCATATCTTCTTCATTGTTCGAGTCTTCTTTAATAGGGTTTGTGATGATAATATCATGTCGCTTCACCTTTAATGAGCCAGCTGTATTAACAGAAAAAACACATTTTCCTCTTCATTTGAGAGGGAATTGCGCTACGAATTTCTCCATCGCCTGTTTCATTTGAAATTTTCACCATAACAGGAGGTTGTTCCTTCTTTTTAATGGATATGCTCAATCTCTGGAAAGCTGACACTCGTGCGGTTGAGGCTAACTATGTATTACTTCTACTTTTGGGTGCTATGTTTTGCCTTTGAAAGGTTGAAGATCATGTTGACCAAGAAGTTACATGTAAACTTCCACCGTTGGTATTGGTAACACTTAGTCTACTAAAAGCTGAAGGTCGTGTAACTCCAAGCCCCAAGCGATAAAAACACAAAAGCTCTATGCTTTACATTTTCTTTGACGTCTTTAGAACCATCTATTTCTTCGATCGTGATATGGAGTGTATCAACAAATTTTTCCTTCCCCTTTCTTACGATACGAAATGGCTCTGAAGATTTATATCCAAGCCCCACCTTAGAATTAGGTACAAAATAACCTTCTTTTTTAAGGAACTTCTAAGTTGCAGACAAGTTAACTCATTCATCAAATATTTTAACACTTTTCAACTCAGTATGAGTTGTAAAGTCATAAAACCCGACTTTCACAATAGCTTGTAAGCATTTTGGTAGAATCCTTCCTTAGTTCATTTATCAGAAAATTTCACTTTACTTTATCATTGTCGGCTTTTTTCCATGTTATTTTTGTAAAAGGCGCGACAAAATTCTCTTTCAATATTTCAATGTCACCAATCTTCAGGTTATTTGAGCATCATTTGAATGGTAACTCACCTTTTTTCGTCAAGATAGGGGAACATAAAGCAGAACATGAGGATTTGACTTCATCACCTCTGGAATTGGATCATTTCTACTTTTTAGCTACTCGCATTTTGATCCGCAGTTAGTTGTCTTACTTTCGAGGCTTTCAGACTTTTTTTCTTTACCGCTATCTTCTTTAGCTTTGACTTCCAGTTGTTCTTTTTTATTAGTGCCTCTAATCAAAGGAATTTCTGTTGGTAATATGATGAACAGAATTCATATCTCTTCGTTGTTCGAGTCTTCTTTCATAGGCTTTGTGATGATAATATCATGTCGCTTCACTTTTAATGAGCCATCTGTATTTACGGAAACAAACATTTTCCTCTTCATTTGAGAGGGAACCGCGCTACGAATTTCTCCATCGCCTGTTTCATTTGAAACTTTCAACATGACAAGAGGTTGTTCCTTCTTTTTCATGGATATGCTCAATCTCTGGAAAGCCGACACTAGTGCGGTTGAGGCTAAATGTGTATTACTTCTACTTCTGGGTGCTATGCTTAGCCTTTGAAAGGCTGAAGGTCGTGTTAACCTAGAAGTTGCATGTAAACTTCCTCCGTTGGTGTTGGTAACACTTAGTCTACTAAAAGATGAAGGTCGTGTAACTCCAAGCCCCAAGCAATAAAAAAATAAAAGTTCTATGCTCTACATTTTCTTTGACGTCTTCAGAACCATCTATTTCTTCGACTGTGATATGGAGTGAATCAACAGATTTTTCCTTCCCCTTTCTTATGATACGAAGTGGCTCTGAAGATTTATATCCAAGCCCTGCCTTAGAATTATGTACAACATAACCTTCTTTTTTAAGGAACTTCTAAGTTGCAGACAAGCCACCTCTTTCATAAAATAATTTAACACTTTTGAACTCAGTATAAGTTGTAAAGTCATAACCCGCCTTTTCCAATAGCTTGTAAGCATTTTGGTCGAATTCATCCTCAGTTCGTTTAATAGGCAAATTTGACTTTACTTTATCATTGTCGGCTTCTTGTATTGTTATTTTTGTAAGAGGTGCGACAAAATTCTCTTTCAATATATCAATGTCACCAATCTTCAGGTTATTTAAGCCTTTGAATGGTGAATCACCTTTTTTTCGTTGAGATAGGGGAACATAACACAAAACAGGAGGATTTGACTTCATCGCCTCTGGAATTGGCTCATTTCTACTTTTTAGCAACTCGCATTTTGATCCACAGTTAGTTGTCTTACTGTCGAGTCTTTCTGAATTTTTTTCTTTACCGCTATCTTCTTTAGCTTTGATTTCTAGTTGTTCTTGTTTATTAGTGCCTCTAATCAAAGGAATTTCTATTGGTAATATGATGAACAGAAGTCATATCTTCTTTGTTGTTCGAGTCTTCTTTTGTAGGGTTTGTGATGATAATATCATGTCGCTTTACCTTTAATGAGCCAGCTGTATTTACTGAAACAAACATTTTTCTCTTAATTTGGGAGGGAACCGCGCTACGAATTTCTCCATCGCCTATTTCATTTGAAACTTTCACTATAACAGGAGGTTGTTCCTTCTTTTGCATGGATATGCCCAATCTCTGGAAAGCTGACATTCGTGCGGTTGTGGCTAACTGTGTATTACTTCTACTTCTGGGTGCTATGCTTAGCCTTTGAAAGGCTGAAGGTCGTGTTAACCTAGAAGTTGGATGTAAACTTCCACTGTTGGTATTGGTAACACTTAGTCAACTAAAAGCTGAAGGTTGTGTAACACTTAGTCTACTAAGTTGTCAAATTTTTTAATACTTTTGAACTCAGTATGAGTTGTAAATTCATAACCCGCCTTTTCCAATAGCTTGTAAGCATTTCGGTCGAATCCTTCCTTAGTTTGTTTATCAGGAAAACTTGACTTTACTTTATCATTGTCAACTTCTTGCCTTGTTATTTTTTTAAGAGGCGCGACAAAATTCTTTTTCAATATTTCAATGTCACCAATCTTCAAGTTATTTGAGCATTCTTTGAATGGCGTCTCACCTTTTTTTCGTCGAGATAGGGGAACATAACGCATAACAAGAGGATTTGACTTCATCGCCTCTGGAATTGGCTCATTTCTACTTTTTAGCAACTCCCATTTTGATCCTCAGTTAGTTGTCTTACTTTCGAGGCTTTCATAATTTTTTTCTTTATCGCTATCTTCTTTAGCTTTGATTTCTAGTTGTTCTTGTTTATTAGTGCCTCTAATCAAAGGAATTTTTGTTGGTAATATGATGAACAGAAGTCATATCTTCTTCATTTTTCGAGTCTTCTTTCATAGGGTTTGTGATGATAATATCATGTCGCTTCACCTTTAATGAGCCAGCTGTATTTACGGAAAAACACATTTTTCTCTTCATTTGAGAGGGAATTGAGCTACGAATTTCTCCATCGCCTGTTTCATTTGAAACTTTCACCATAACAGGAGGTTGTTCCTTCTTTTTAATGGATATGCTCAATCTCTGGAAAGATGACACTCGTGCGGTTGAGGCTAACTATGTATTACTTCTACTTTTGGGTGCTATGCTTTGCCTTTGAAAGGCTGAAGGTCGTGTTGACCTAGAAGTTACATGTAAACTTCCACCGTTGGTATTGGTAACACTTAGTCTACTAAAAGCTGAAGGTCGTGTAACTCCAAGCCTCAAGCGATAAAAACACAAAAGCTCTATGCTCTACATTGTCTTTAACGCCTTCAGAACCATCTATTTCTTCGATCGTGATATGGAGTGTATCAACAGATTTTTCCTTCCCCTTTCTTACGATACGAAGTGGCTCTGAAGATTTATATCCAGGCCCCGCCTTAGAATTAGGTACAAAATGACCTTCTTTTTTTAAGGAACTTCTAAGTTGCAGACAAGTTAACTCTTTCATCAAATATTTTAACACTTTTCAACTCAGTATGAGTTGTAAAGTCATAACCCGCCTTTCCCAATAGCTTGTAAGCATTTTGGTAGAATCCTTCCTTAGTTCGTTTATCAGGAAAATTTCACTTTACTTTATCATTGTCGACTTTTTTCCATGTTATTTTTGTAAAAGGCGCGACAAAATTCTCTTTTAATATTTCAATGTCACCAATCTTCAGGTTATTTGAGCATCCTTTGAATGGTGACTCACCTTTTTTCGTCAAGATAGGGGAACATAACGCAGAATAGGAGGATTTGACTTCATCGCCTCTAGAATTGGCTCATTTCTACTTTTAAGCTACTCGCATTTTGATCCGCAGTTAGCTGTCTTACCTTCGAGGCTTTCAGACTTTTTTTCTTTACCGCTATCTTCTTTAGCTTTGACTTCCAGTTGTTCTTGTTTATTAGTGCCTCTAATCAAAGGAATTTTTTTTGGTAATATGATAAACAGAAGTCATATCCCTTCGTTGTTCGAGTCTTCTTTCGTAGGCTTTGTGATGATAATATCATGTTGCTTCACCTTTAATGAGCCATCTGTATTTACGGAAACAAACATTTTCCTCTTCATTTGAGAGGGAACCGCGCTACGAATTTCTCCATCGCCTGTTTCATTTGAAACTTTCAGCATGACAAGAGGTTGTTCCTTCTTTTTCATGGATATGCTCAATCTCTTGAAAGCCGACACTAGTGACGTTGAGGCTAAATGTGTATTATTTCTACTTATGGGTGCTATGCTTAGCCCTTGAAAGGTTGAAGGTCGTGTTGACCTAGAAGTTGCATGTAAACTTCCACCGTTGGTATTGGTAACACTTAGTCTACTAAAAGCTGAAGGTTGTGTAACTCCAAGCCCCAAGAGATGAAAAAAACAAAAGCTCTATGCTCTACATTTTCTTTGACGTCTTTAGAACCATCTATTTCTTCGACTGTGATATGGAGTGTATCAAAAGATTTTTCCTTCACTTTCTTATGATACGAAGTGGCTCTGAAGATTTATATCCTAGCCCTGCCTTAGAATTATGTACAACATAACCTTCTTTTTTAAGGAACTTCTAAGTTGCAGACAAGTCACCTCTTTCATAAAATATTTTAACACTTTTGAACTCGGTATAAGTTGTAAAGTCATAACCCGCCTTTTCCAATAGCTTGTAAGAATTTTGGTCGAATCCTTCCTTAGTTCGTTTATCAGGAAAATTTGACTTTACTTTATCATTGTCGGCTTCTTGTCTTGTTATTTTTGTAAGAGGTGCGACAAAATTCTCTTTCAATATTTCAATGTCACCAATCTTCAGGTTATTCGAGCCTTTGAATGGTGAATCACCTTTTTTTTTTTTTGAGGTAGGGGAACATAACGCAGAACAGGAGGATTTGACTTCATCGCCTCTAGAATTGGCTCATTTCTACTTTTTAGCAACTCGCATTTTGATCTGCAGTTAGTTGTCTTACTTTCGAGTCTTTCAGAATTTTTTTCTTTACCGCTATCTTCTTTAGCTTTAATTTCTAGTTGTTCTTGTTTATTAGTGCCTCTAATCAAAGGAATTTTTGTTGGTAATATGATCAACAATAGTCATATCTTCTTCGTTGTTCGAGTCTTCTTTCGTTGGGTTTGTGATGATAATATCATGTCACTTCACCTTTAATGAGCCAGCTGTATTTACGGAAACAAACATTTTCCTCTTAATTTGAGAGGCAACCGCGCTACGAATTTCTCCATCGCCTATTTCATTTGAAACTTTCACCATGACAGGAGGTTGTTCCTTCTTTTTCATGGATATGCCCAATCCTTGGAAAGTCGACATTCGTGCGGTTGAGGCTAACTGTGTATTACTTCTACTTCTGGGTGCTATGCTTTGCCTTTGAAAGGTTGAAGGTCGTGTTGACCTAGAAGTTACATGTAAACTTCCACCGTTGGTATTGGTAACACTTAGTCTACTAAAAGCTGAAGGTCGTGTAACTCAAAGACCCAAGCGATAAAAACACAAAAGCTCTATGCTCTACATTTTCTTTGACATCTTCAGAACCATCTATTTCTTCCACCGTGATATGGAGTGTATCAACAGATTTTTCCTTCCCCTTTCTTACGATACGAAGTGGCTCTAAAGATTTATATCCAAGCCTCGCCTTAGAATTATGTACAACATAACCTTCTTTTTTAAGGCAAACAAGTCATCTCTTTCATAAAATATTTTAACACTTTTGATCTCAATATGAGTTGTAAAGTCATAACCCGCCTTTTCCAATAGCATGTAAGCATTTCGATCGAATCCTTCCTTAGTTCGTTTATCAGGAAAATTTGACTTTACTTTATCATTGTCGGCTTCTTCCCTTGTGTTTTTTGTAAGAGGCGCGACAAAATTCTCTTTCAATATTTCAATGTCACCAATCTTCAAGTTATTTGAGCATTATTTGAATGGTGACTCACCTTTTTTTCGTCGAGATAGAGGAACATAACACAGAACAGGAGGATTTGACTTCATCGCCTTTAGAATTGGCTCATTTCTACTTTTTAGCAACTCGCATTTTGATCCACAGTTAGTTGTCTTACTTTCGAGGTTTTCAGAATTTTTTTTCTTTACTGCTATCTTCTTTAGCTTTTATTTCTAGTTGTTATTGTTTATTGGTGTCTCTGATCAAAGGAATTTCTGTTGGATTGCCTCTCCCACGTTGTCAGTTTTCATGTAAAACTTTGCGTCTGCAAAATGACATTTGGCTTATGAAAAAGGATATCTGCAACAACTTTGTTAACACCGTCCTGGTAATATTTGAAGCACTGGTGCAAGGTAGAACTTATCACCCCATTTCATGTATCCAAGGGCAACCCAATAATACTTTATAAGTAGTATTAGAATCTATAACATGGAATAATGTATTCTCCTTTAAATCATCAATAATGAGCTTTAGACGAATCATTCTGATTGCTCGTTGTTTACCCTGATTAAAATCTTGAATCATCAATTTACTATTTGATAGTTCTTGCATCGGGATACTGAGATACTTCAAAGTTGTCTTGGGCATTATGTTTATTGCAGAACCATTGTAAATAAGAATTTTGCTAACTTTTTGTTCATTGATGTATCCATAAACAAGTAACGGCTTGTTATGAGGTATGAACCCGAGCAATAAGTCTTCATCAACAAAGTTTATCAACATGCAACACGAGCCAAGTAAATTTTCTTGAGAAATAGATTGCATTGAAGCTTCAGAATCTTTTAATGCATCAGCAAGAGTATTTTTAGTCTCCTGAGGGAGCGCAAATAAATCATTCACGGTAAAATATGGTAAGTCTTCCAACTTTGTTACTACCTCTGTTGAGCTTGAAGAAGCAATATTGTCTTCTACTGCATTGGTAACATAACATGAGACAACTTCACAAACATTTCCAGAAAAATTCTTTGGAAAAAATTCCTTTAAGGATATTGGTTGGCACAATCGAATAATTTCTTCATTCTCTTCCACCACAGGTCTAAGCCTTCTTATACTCTTTTTCCCTTTCTTCTTCGGAAACCTACTTTTCCTTGTATATTCTCGAAGTGAACGAGACCCTATATGAGCAGAATTTTGTTTTTGCTTCTTTTGTCGAGTGACAAGAGTCCAACCTTCATCCACATCATCATTTTTCTCGTTCTTTTGTAGATAATTTTGAGAGTTTTCCTTAAGAGGGAGTTGTTCTTTCATCCACACAATAACAGGTTTGAATGAACCAAACTGAATTAAGCATCCTTTTAGATTATGAGAAGATCCCATAGGTGATCGTACATTTGAATGACTTATTACAGCAGTATGGTTTGTTTGAACTATCACATCGAGCTCTAGTTCAATCTTTCTTTCTTGAGCAAGCTTGAGGATTTTCTCTTTCAATACGAAGCATTTCTCTATTGGATGACCGATGACCCTATGATACTTAGGGTAATTAGGGTCATTAACTTTTCCCATTTCCTCACGTCTCTTACATTCAGGAAGTACAATCAACTGATTTTCCAACAACTGCTCCAACATATCAGCAATATCAGAATCTGGGAAAGGGTAAACCTTTTCTTGCCTCTCTTTTAGAGTTAAGCGACGTTTCTCATTTTCATCTTGGTGCTTCTCTATCTCCTTTCCCTTTTGGGGTGAATTTAAAAGGGTTTGTATTGTCAACCATGGATTCCCTATGAGCAAGTTTGGATATCTTTTCAGAGCTTTTCACTTCTTTCTTTTCTTTCTTTACCTCTGGGAATGGAAGGTTTTTATTTCCTCTAGCAGCAATGATCAACGCCATATCGTGGGCGCGTGCTACTAGTTCCTCAAATGTATGAGGTTTTATGCCTTGTAAGATGTAAAGAAGTTCCCAATGCATACCTTGGGTGCACATATCTACAACAGACAGTTCAGTCAAATGATCTTTGCAATCGAGACTCAAAGCTCTCCAACGATTAATATAGTCAATGGAAAGCTCGCCTTTTCGTTGTCTCGTGTTTGTAAGCTCAGTCATACTTACAGTTCTTCTTGTTCTATAAAAGCGATTTAGAAACTTTCTTCAAATTGGTCCCAACTTTCAATAGTTTCAGGCTCTATGTCAGTGTACCAATCAAAGTCGTTCCCTTTAAGGGTCCAGACAAATTGCTGCACAAGGAGATCACCACGTGTCCTAGCATTTTCACAGGTCTGGACAAAATGAGCAAAATGTTGCTTCTAGTTTCCTTTTCCATCAAATTGCTAGAATTTTTTAGGTTGATACCCGAATGGCATTCTCAAATTTTCAATTCTTTTGGTATACGGTTTGAAGTATGTGAGATAACTTTGAGGAGGCCCACCATATTGAGCTCTAATGGTGTTTGCGATCATATCATTAAGTTGTTGGATGGATAATGAAGCGACAGAAGTCGAGTGTTGGGGTTGAACTTCTTGCATAAGAGTCTTCCCTTTTCCATTTATCTTTACAACATGCGTTTGAACTAGATTCAGCAGCATCCCGAGTCTCAAGGTAATGCTTTAGATAAGTAATTTCAAACTCTTTATCCTCAACTGTTTTCAGCAACATCTCTACTTTTCTTTCAAGCTCCGCTATTCTCTCATCACCTGACGTATCTGCATCAACCATCATCACAGACATAATATCAAAAGTAGATGCACCCTTTAATTGTTCAGATGATGAGATGGATTGATCAAATAGAGGATTTTCTTGCCTAGAAATTTTACCTCCCTTATTTCCTTCCAAGTGGCTCTCTTTCCATTTGCTGGATTTCTTTGGAGCGATTGTGGGTGATAGGTCCCAAGTAGGTGTTGCTTGGAATTGTTGAAATGGATTTTTCATGTGCCATGATTCCTTGAATTGATTTGAATGAGAAAAGAGATGAAAGGTAGAGTTGGTCCTACTGGGCGTGCCAATTTGTTTGACAAGATTTCTGGAGAAATGTAATTCGTTTGATGAACTTGAGAATTTATATTGATTTGTATGAAATATAGTGGATTACAACTCTATTCTATGTTCCTTTGATTCTTCTCTCACAAATACATGGATTTTCACAGCTTCAGGCTTCAAGTAATTTTAGTAACCTCAAATTTGGAATCGTTTCAACAACTTCTATCTTCAAGATTTATAGAAGCTTCAAGTCTTCAAGAAACATTGTATGGTTTCAGTGTTCAGAAATTCTTGTGTAGCTTCAATATGCAGAAGTTATGGAAAACTTCAATCTTCAAGAATGTAGTAAACCGTTGAGTTTCTTCTTCAGGAAGCTTCAAAGGCCTTTTTCAATTCTGGAAACCCCCCCCCCCCCCCAAATGAAGGAGGAACTATCAATTTATAGAGTTTTTCATGGACTTCAAATGGGTTTGGGCCAAGGAAAGGGCTTGGGCCAAGGAATGGGCTTGGGCCAATGGATGGGCTTTAAGCCCAAGTGTCTTTTGAGTTGGGTTTGGACCTATAGATGATTTTGGATCCAAACGTCTTCATGGACCGGGGTGTTTGGAGCCCAATTTGATTCCATAAATAAAATGGGCTTCGAGCCCAAATCGTCATTTGACCGAGCTCGATCATCCATAGTTTCGATTATGCTATTAGTGCAATCAAACACTGACACGTGGCACATTTTGATTTTCCATAGCTCAATTTAGGGACAATATATCATTATAATTGGTCCCTAAATAAAAATATTTGTCTTGTCATTAATTCTAAATAATGATGTGACAAGTTTTGATTCGTCGAAATTTCTATTCCAACAATATCAAATAAGTAAAGTCCCCAAGGGGTGGCGCAGTGGTTGAAGACTTGGGCTTTGGGGGTATGCTCCCCTCAAAGTCCTAGGTTAGAGACATACTTGTGAAACTATTCCTTCGATGTCTCCGGTGCCTGGCCCAGGGACGGGCGTGGTTACCTTATTATTCATATATATATATATATATATATATATATATATATATATATATATATCAAATAAGTAAAAGACAAAAATGTCCTTAATGGATGTCTTCTACAATGAGAATATAGAAATCCATGTTTTAAAATTTAAAATATATTTATCATCGTACATCATCATTAGCGTATTAAATATATGGAAATTCACTATTCATGCATAAGTTATATAATTTTTTTCGTCCTATCAATCATTTAACTCATAATTTTATCATTGACACATGAGCAACCAACTTTTACAACCTTAATTCGCTATCGACTAAAAACTACTAAGACTATTTTTTTTAATTTTATCAAATTATAAAGACTAAATTCAAACTTTTAAAATGATAACAACTAAATTGTATATTTCTTCGAACCATAAAAATTAATTTTCAAAATCAAAAGAATTAAACTCTAATTTTTTTTAAGATGGAGATTAAACTTATACTTTACCCCAAAAATATATTATGGGTTCATATAAATATATTATGCGTCACATATAAATATATTATGGGTCACATGAATATAAATAATTTCATTGATAAGAAAGATATTGATGAGATCTATATGCCTAGAAAGCCAATAATTTTGCCGTCCACTTGGAAATCAATTCATTTTCATTTATATGTAGGTTAAAAAATATTTTGAGCTATTGAAAATTTATATAATTTAATCTCTAATATCTGATTGGGAAGCTAACACAAAACCTAGGTCCAATCTATAATTATAGTATTAAATTGAATTACCAACTAAATTATATGGTATGCTTTTTTGTATCATAGTGAATAATGACATTTAGGGTGTGTTTGAGGAAATGAAATATAATGATTATGGAGGAATGAGAATTAGAGAGAAAATAGAAAAGACACTGATTATGAGAGAAATGATTATTTGTCTTTGGAGTAAATGAAATGATTATGGGAAAAATGGTTATTTGTGTTTGGGTGAAGGAAAAAAATGGTTATTTGTGTTTGGGTGAAGGAAATATTTATGGAAAAAAAATAAAATAAAGAGTATGATAACAGTGAAAAATAGTAATGTGATGTACAAAAAGTTGTTGGGGGAGATAATAAAAGTAGTAAAGATCAGGAAAATGAAAAAGTGTGATTATGAGGGGAATGATTATGGTGACCCAAATATAGGGAATCATCTTCATTCTCATTTTCCTCTTAATTTTTGGTGGGTCAAACACACCCTTAATTTCTTTGTCTTTAATAACTAATCATCCTAAGCCCTAAGGGGGTGTTTGGTGCAGAGATTAGGATTAAGTTAGTCGGTATTAAGTTAAGCTGGGTATTAAGTTAACCTGAGGGATTAAATTAATCTGTGTTTGGTGGACAGATTAAATTAAACTGGATTAAGTTAAGCTGAATGTTGTTTGGTGCAAGGATTAACTTAAACTGAATTTTTATTTATAAAAATTTTCATACATTTTTTAATGCCTACTCTTCAATTTATTTTTCTTTAAAAATAGATATATCACAAAATTACATTTAACATCATGATATCATTCATTTTGTAAATATGTTTGATCAATATATATTTTATTATTTCTTTCAATTTTAACTCAACATCAATATTTAAATTTAAAAATAATATAACAAGTTTTATATCATTCAAACAAATTTAGTAAGACATCCAAATTATATCAAAATCATTTTAATTTTATTACTTGATTACAAAGTTTGTATAAACTTAAAATTACACGGCAAAGACAAAACAAGAAATATCTAATATATGTTGCTTTTTTAACACCTATATTGTAGAGTTGCTAAATATTAAAAAACTATGATATTTTATTAACAAAATAACAAAATATGTTAACTTAATTTTAAAACTTAAAGATGTTCAGATTTGCCAATTGATTTTAAAGAAATAAATAACTCAAACTTAGAGTTGTTGATATTCTTCTTGTTTTGAATACATTGTTAATACTATAACATCCATCACAATTTGTTTTATTACATAATTCATACAATATGATTTTGAAATTGTTTTATTTAAAGAATTGAAATGATAAATTTGATCAATTACTTCTAAATTTATTTTACGTTTGCTTTCAAATTTTCAGTATCACTTTATGCATATGTATAGATTAAAATAAATGGTACAAAACTAAACAAAATCCACTACAACATCAAGTCATCAAATTTGATTAAAACTTCAAACAATACAACATAAAAATTCGTAATAAATCATTTCTAATTAAAAGTATCCTAACAAATTGATAAACAATCTACAAATTTATAACAAACTCATAATAAAATCCAAATTTGTCCAACCACTTGACCACACAAATCTTGGAATTGATCAACATCTGGAAAATATCAACAAAAAAAAATATCGTTAACCCAAAATTCAAAAGAAAATGATTTTATTGAAATAATAGTGTTTGAAGAGGCAAGGAACCCAATAAATTTACCAATAATAAACTTAACCAAAAAAGCATAGCCTCAGGCCATGTTGTATTTATGCATAAAAAAAATAAAAATAAAAGAACTTTTAAACCAGCAAGAGAGAGTAATAGAAAAAAAAAAAAGTGGTGCAGTATAAAACAGAGTTAATAAAAATAAAAACAGAGAAACAAAAGAAAAATGAGGAATTAAGCTAGATGAAAAGGCTGAAACAACATACAATGGTGGATTTGTTTTTTTACAAAAAATTGATTCTAGGGAAGAAATAGCTAAACAATGAGGCAAGAAAATGAAAAAAAAGAAAAAAAAAAGGACTCGGGCTCACCAAATACAATATGCAAAAGGGAAAAATTAAAAAAATTAAAATAAAAGAATTAAAATCATCATCGGCTGGCTGATCAAAGTTGAATCAACCCCTTGTTGATCAAAGTTTCACCGACTTCTACACACATAAAAAAAAAACTCAATCGAAGGTTGATCTTATGCATGAAATCCAAATAAAACCTTCAAAACAGCAATTTTCTTAGTGAAATTGACGGCGCAGGAGTCAGATCTACGACAAAAGCACAAGAAAACATAAGAATCAAACTTGAATGGCAAGAACAAAAAGACGATTTCACAAACCCTAATCAACCTTAGGCAAATCGCATACCAAAAAATGCGGAATTTAACATACATCAACTTTAATGAAAGAAAAAAAAAGCCATACAAGCATGGATCAAAAGAGAAATTAGAGAGAAGCCGAAGAAATAAAGGGAGAAAAGAGTGAGAGTCGGACGCAGAAAAAAAAGAGAGAAAAGAGAAAAAGGACGGATTATGTACAGTGCCTTTTTTTTTAATCCGAATTATTTTAATTCGGTTTAGCCGAGTGCCTAACATGCAAAACAAACAGGTGTTAGGAAGATTAACTTAATCCAGATTAAGTTAATCTTCAAACCAAACACGCCCTAATGCTTCTAACTAGTTGTGTAGAGTAGTAGATAATTATTTTTAGCAAAGCAATTAAATGTCATTATTCACTATGATACAAAAAAAAAACATACCATAGAGTTTAAGGAATGTAACACAAAACCTACATAGAAGGTCAAACCTATAACTGTAATATTAAATTGAATTACCACCCAACAATCAAATTAATATATCATCGACCTTTCGATACAAAACATAACTTTTGTTATATAAATAATACAACAACAACAAAAATCTAACAAAAAATAATGAAGTGGAAATAGTTGGTTAAGTTCTGACCATTGTACTGCGTATAACCGCATAGAAATAGCTTATCATCCTAACCCTAATGCTTTGTTATGGTATGTTTTTTTGTATCATAGTGAATAATGACATTTAATTGCTTTGTCTCGATAATAACTAATCATCCTAACCCTAATGCTTCTATATTTCAAATAAGTAGTTGTGTAGAGTAGTGGACAATTATTTTTAGCAAAATTAATTATGTAGTTCAGACAATAATTCCCATGCACTTACTCTTTAAGATTAAATGCTCAAATACTCATACCCACATAAATTAAAGCTCAAACAACACAAAATTGGAAAGTAATATTTTGGAATAAATATCATTAAAATATTTTTTATAATTTTTTATAATTGGTTTGATTTTTTTTTTTCAAACAGGTTTGATTTATTCCTATGGTTAGCTAGATTTAACATTTTAAATATTATTATAGATTGTCGAATTTTTTTTTTGGATACGTTAGATATTATCTAAGAATTTTTAGGAGATGTTTTCAGATTTTATATTTTGTGCATTGGTTTAGAATGGTTGGGTTGGGTTAGAAAATCTCTTAGAACAAATAAAAAATTTCTTGTTAATCTTCCAATTTGTGCAACCTATGTCTTAAAGCAATCCAACCCAATCTTCAACCAATTTTTGAGTTGACTTGGGTTCTGGATTGAGTTAGTCTCCTCTTTTCTTTATAAAATTGCGCTATTCATAGAATGTATATACGTATAAATAATTAAATAAATTATGTATGATACTACATTTAAATTTAGATTAAATAAATTATGTATGAAACTACATGTAAAATTGCGCTATTCATAGAATGTATATACGTATAAATAATTAAATAATAGATTAAAATATTAAATTTAGATTTGGTAGGTTTCATATTTTCCTATTTTAGAATTGGTTAAAATATTATATTTAGTATTTATTTTTTATGATATTTAGGCCAGTTAGATTTTATATTTTCTTTTCTATATAAATATGTGTTCTACAAATAAAATTGATGGAGTTTACACTTTTCAAATTTAATATATTTTACAATTTTTTTTTTTTTTTAGACAATATATTTTACAAATTTGGCCAAAGGTCTTTTGCTGGAAAGTACAATATTTTCAACTGATTAGGTGCATCCATTAATTATTATCCTCAATAATTTAAGGGATAAGTTTGTAACTTAGAATATGGGTAATTATTGGAAGTAAATGTCATTTTCATGGTATCACTATGATCTAGGGGTGTTCACATTTTATCCGAAAACCGAACCGACCGACCGAATCAAAGTCGGTCGGTCGGTTTTTTGATAAGGTCGGTCGGAGTCGGTTAAATTGAGAATTTTCTAAAAAAATTAAATAATTATAAGAGTAACATCCATGATTTCCCAATGAAAAATATTTAGATTTTTTTAAAAAAAAAAAGCCTTAACCGACCAACCCGACCAACCGTCGGTCGGAATTTTTTATTCAAATTTTTTTTCGTTTTTTATTATTAGAAAATCGATATGTCATTTATCGATGTCGGTTTTCTCTAAAAAATTACCCCGACCGACCGACGAACACCCCTACTATGGTCTTTTTGTTTGCTGTAAAAATTTAAAAAAGAAAAAAGAAAAAAGTGATCTTTCTGTTTGTTTGTGTTTTTGTTTTTTTTTTTTTTTTTTTAATTTAGAAAAAGGTAAAGTATCACGCTGTGGTATTTAAGTTCATCATACGCCAACGATATGTAAAATCATTTGATTTCATTTTGCATTATCTTGCTTCGTTTAGAGAAATGGGGAAAACATTTATTCATCGACAAATTTTTTTTGACGTCAGCGTTAATGTTCACTAGACGCCATCGTCAATATATTATAGATATACTGATAGTAACAAAAACTGTCGACATGCTTATTAGTGTGGTTTAAGGGGAGAATTATTTTTAGACTATTTTGCCTTTAAGCTACATTATATATTTACATATGGATAGGAGAGGGATTGAAGCTGTTATCTATGTAATTACGGTATTGGCCGTTGTTCCGGTCTCGCACTCTCTTTTCTCGTGGGTTCGAATCCCTCCCGCTAAAGGGTCATTCAAAAAAACTCCCACATATTTGCACCCACGTATTTGCCATTCTCTCTTCTTTAAATCCTGCATATTTTGAAATAAATGCAATCCATTTATATTTAAAAACATGGTTACAAGAGTATTCATATTTAATATGAAGTGATCTTTCTCCTTATTTAGTTTTTTTATCTTAAAGTGTGGTTTAAGGAGAGAATTATTTTTGGACGATTTTTCCCTTAAGCCACATTATATATTTACATATATGACATTCAAAAAAACTCCCACATATTTGCACCCACGTATTTGCCATTCTCTCTTCTTTAAACCCCACATATTTTGAAATAAATACAATCCATTTATATTTAAAAACAGGGTTACAAGAGTATTCATATTTAATATAGAGTGATCTTTGTGCTTCTTTAGTTTTTTTGTAACCATTTTTTCTTATTGAAGTGGTAATATCTTATCTTATCTTATCTTATTACCTTAAAATGTGGCTTAAGAGGAGAATCATTTTTGGACGGTTTTACCCTTAAGCCACATTATATATTTACATATATGTCATTAAAAAAAAACTCCCACATATTTGCACCCTCATATTTGTCATTCTCTCTTCTTTAAACCCCACATATTTTGAAATAAATGCAATCCATTTATATAAAAACATACGGTAACAAGAGCATTCATATTTAATATTAAGTTATCTTTCTGCTTCTTTAGTTTTTTGTAACAATTTTTTCCTATTTAAGTGGTAATAAAAGTTAGACTAAAATAAATAATAATGAAATTTTCACCCACTATAAACATATACAAAATTGTTGTTATAAATAAATATAAATGGTATTACTTCATCTTTTCAATTTCACTTATTACAAAATTTCATAACTACAAAATTAATAATTATTATCTCTTCAAGTTCTATAACCACAAAAATAAATGGTACAAAGTTTACATTTCTATTCCCTGTAAATAGCTACATACTTTTGAAATGTATTTCTATTTCCTAAACCCTAAACCTTAAGTAAAAAATAATTGTATTTTGTAAACCCTAAACCTTAAGTAAAAAATAATTGTATTTTGTAAGTCAATTTCTTTGGCATATTTGAGGCACATGCAAAATTTTCAATATTGATTTACATTGTTGTTACTTTTTTTTCTTTTTACTTAGCGTTTAAATTTTTATTCCAATCCTTTGTGATTTTTGTGTCACCCTATAGTATTTGTAATATTATATTTTTTTATAATTGTTAATTTCAATCTTATTTTAATCTATTCTTAGTTATACATTGCTCTAAAATTACAAGTGTTATGAGACTATGTTAGTACGAGATTTGGAATCTTTCTTAATCACTCGAAAATTTGAAAGTATGTTGGAGACTTCAATCATTTTGAAGGTCATTGTGGAGTAGAGATCTTAAAACCCATAAACTAATGCCTTCGAGGTAATGAAGTTAATTACAATCGGTTGGAAGACCTTTAGATAGAATGGGCATGTGGCTAAATGAAGTAAGAAGGATGGTAAATAGATATATAGTTCCTCTTTGATTTCTTCCACTCCCCAAGAAAGACCAACAATTTGTCTCAATACTTAACAAAATGGGCAATTGATTTTCATTCACGAGATGTATTTACTTCCTATTTTTTTAAGGAAATAATTGGGGTTTTTTTTGTATTTTGTAAATATTAATAATTGTTATGACTAATTAGTTGCTCTCATTTGAAGAACCTTTGTTAGTGTAGTTGGGTGAGTGATTTTTTTTTTTTTTTGAGAAACAAGTTGGGTGAGTGATTTCTCACCTCCATATTTAATTTCACAAACAAACAAAAAAACTATAATTAAAAAAAAAAAAAAAAACAAGTTACTAAATTAACTTTATACTTTCTACATTTAAGAAAAAACAATCAAATTTATATGAAAAATTTTATAAATACCAATCTTTTTAAATTTCATAATAATATAAATCGAATAATTTATCTATAAGATACATGATTTTTTATTTCCCTTTCCTAAAATAGTTTCATACGTAAAATGATATCTAAATATAAATGGAAAATTAGTTTTATTTGAGAGATATTGTTTACTTTTAAGCTTAAATTGTGTTAGTGCATTAGATTGTGCTTATAATATCGTACAATAATCAACCATTTATTTTTTTCAAAATTGATTCCATTTAATTGTTTTTAGGATACATTATTAGTTTATTATTATTATTATTATTATTATTATTATTATTTATTCATTTATATTCTCAATTATATCCATTACACTTATAGAAAATACATACAAAACATACTTTTTAACCTAAAACAAAAAATTAGAAAGATACACGCTTATCAAAAAAATTAAATACATACACACAATTTTGCTAATATATTTTGAAATATAATTTTCATACCAATTTATTCATAAATATTTTTAAAATGGTAAAACGGTAAATATATAAAATATATGTTAACGTAAGATTTCAAGCATATTCTTAAATAATTTGAATTTTATAGTAACTTTATTGAAAATTATTAATTTAAGAGTAATGAAGTTCATTATCCATCAGAAAGTACATTTTTTGGTTAAAAAAATAACAAATATATGTTCTTAATTTAATATAATTTTATTATTGTTGTATACATATGTTAATATAAATAAATTAAAATTTAGATTTGAGCTATATTTTTTTTATTTAAAATAAAAATAAATTTATGTTTAAAGAAAATACACGTGCAACGCACGTATAAAATTTCTAGTTTAGTAACTTTCATATTTTTCTATTTAAAAATTGGTTAGATTTATTATATTTAGTATTTATTGTTATAATATTTCGGTTAGTTAGATTTTTTTTATTTCTTTTATCATATTACCTTAAACTATGTCTTTAAGGAGAAAATCATTTTTAGACGATTTTATCCCTAAGTCATACTCTAAATTACAAAAATGTCATTTATTGGAATATAAAAAAAATTCAAATAACGTAGAAGATATTTACAATATCATTTAGATTTTCATCCGTAGAAGATAAGATATTTTTATCAAATCTCATAAATTTTATGGCTAAGTTAGAAGATGTGAGATTTCAACCATCAAATGAAGATATTTACAATATCATTTAAATTTTCAGGTAGAAAATAAGATATTTTTACCAAATCTCATAGATTATATTTCTCATTTTATATTCTAATTAAAATAATAAATTGAATTTTCCATTCCTATAAATAGTTGTCTCCATTTTGTTTACAAGAACACTTTCTGTTTGGTTGGATTTATTTTTCTTTATTTTTTTGTTTTGTTTTTTGTTTTATAATAAGTTATGTTGGATTATTTGCCTTAACTTTCATCTAATTTTTCTTTTGTGCAATAATTTTTTTAGGGATTTTTTTTGCATAATTGTTGCCTTTCAAAAAAATACTTGGAGATCTGTAAAAAAAGTTTGAAGAATTATAAGATTATCATCTGAGGTTAGTGCATGAATTCTTCAATTTCAAAAGATGGGTAACAATGATTTCCTACTATATATATATAGTTCTCTATATTTTGTTTACAAACACATTTGAAACTTTCGTTGGATTATTTACCTTAACTTTCATCTAACTTTTCTTTTGTTGCAATAATTTTTGTAGGGATCTTTTCTTGCTTAATTGTTGACTTGGAGATGTGAGAATTTTTTTTTGAAGAACGATAAAATTATCATTTGAGGTTAAAAGTAAGTTCATAGATATATACTAATAAATATATTTAACTTATTTATATTTATAATTATAATAATGATATAACTCTTATAAATTTTATAATTCAAGAGTAATTGGTCTATTAATAGATAAATTGAGAAAAAATTAAAGAACATCCATTTTTAAAAATCAGAGATAAATTTAATTTTAATTCAATAAATTTTATTGAGTTTTTTTTAAATAATAACACCTATTATTTTTTAAGCTCAAAATAAATAATTAACTGTTTTTTAACATAAAAATGGTTATAAAATTCAATATTATATTGAAATTATTATTTGATGATTTAAATTTAGCCTAAAAATGTAAGAAACAATTTATAATTATATATATAATTTATTATTTAAGAAATTATTACGTGCAACGCCGTGCTAAAATTCTAGTAAGTATAAATATGCTTTCTACACACAAATAAAATTGTGGAGTTTACACTTTTTCAAATTCAATATTACTCTCCCCTTAATTAAAAAAAGAAGATATTGAATTTGGAAGACTGTAAACCCCACGATTTTATTTCTACATAACACATAAAAGAAATTATAACATTTAACTAATCTAAATATTATAACAACTAAATATTAAATATAATAATTTTAACCAATTTTAAAATATGAAAATATGAAACTTACCAAATCTAAACTTAATATTCTAATATTCCCTCCCAAGTTGGAGGTACATCTCTAACTTCAATAAAGAAGAAAAGAAAAAAAATAATAAGAAGAATAATAACTAAAAAAACAATAAACTCATGCGCCATAGAAATCAATGAGAGATGTTGCGTCATGGAGATGCAGTACCATGGAAGAGAATGATGGAGCACAAAAAATAAAATACATGAAATTCTGATACCATATTAAATTTGATAGAGTGTAAACTCGTAAATACTAAATATAATAATTCTAACAAATTCTAAAATAGGAAAATATGAAACTTACCAAATCTAAACTTAATATTTTAATAAAATTTATATTTAAAAAATTTCAAAAAAATTATATATGCACCACAAATGTTGAGTAATTTATTAATATTTTAATAAAATTTATATTTAAAAAAATTTAAAAATTTCAAAAAAATTATATATACACCACAAATGTTGAGTAATTTAATGGCATAGTGGTTTCATTTTTTTATGGTATTCCGTTTAACATTTGATCACAGATTCAATCTTTGAAATCGATATTTAATTCTGATATATTATTTGAGAGCAGTGGACGGTTGGTTAAAAAAAGAAGTTAAACCATTTTATCTTTGACTTTTTTAATAAAAAGTAACAATAATAGCCAAAGGAACATGCACGTACGTCTACTCAAATGAAGCTTAGATCTAATTAAAAAGAAACTAAATAAGTGCTCAATTTTTATGGAGGTCAAATAAAAAAAGAGGCCAACAAAAATAATAACTTTGCGGTATGTACTTTTTTTTTTTTTTTATCAATTTTCAGTATGTGCAGTTAATTAAGGAGAGGTCATGAAAAACATATTGATTTATTTAATGAATCAAAGGCAATATGAATAAACTTGATTGGAAAGCTAGAGTAGTGAGGAGAGAAACTGTATAAATAGAGGGAAGGAAGTTGGCGAGAGACCGCACAGCACAAAGAGAGATCACTGAAAATGGAAGAGCTAGAGAAGGGGAAAACTAGCAGCCGAGGCATCGAGTACGTGTTCTCGGGCAGCAGAAATTCGAGAGGGCTCAGGCATTCGGAAGAAGACGAAGAAGCTCTCCGATGGGCGGCTATCGAGAAACTTCCGACCTACGACCGATTACGAACCAGCATCTTCAAATCATTCACCGATTCCTCCGAGATCGGAAGTGGCCAAACGCAACCGATTCTCCACAAGCAAGTGGACGTTCGGAGGCTCCACGTTCACGATCGACAGATGTTCATCGAGAGGATCTTCAAGGTGGCTGAGGAAGATAACGAGAAGTTCTTGAGGAAACTCAGAGATCGAGTCGACAGGTAGTTAACCTAAATGAGATTGAAATACGTTGTGAAATAATGAATGTGATTTTGGAATTGAATTTGTTAATTTGTGTAGAGTTGGAATTAAACTACCGTGTGTGGAAGTGAGGTATGAGAATTTGACCGTTGAAGCCAACTGCCAAATGGGAAATAGAGCACTTCCTAGTCTTCCGAATGTGACTCGAAATTTGATTGAATCGGCTCTGAGTTTGGTTGGAATCAACTTAGCCAAAACCACCAAACTCACTATTCTCAAACACGTCTCTGGGATCGTTAAACCTTCTCGGTATTCAACATTTTTTTTTCCATTTATATAATTATATTTTCTAATCCACCCAAGTAAAAAATAATACAATATTGAACTTTCTTTCTGCTATCAACTAAGTTTAAATATATATATATATATATATATATATATATATATATATATAATTCTTTTATTTAAATAAATTTATTTCACCTCTAAATTGTTTTCTCTCTTCCTTCTTTCATAATTTCTTTTAATACAAGTTTTCTCTTTTCAATTCACCTTTTTTTTCCTTTTTTTCTTTCATTCTTTTTTCAATCCATCTCATCAAATTGTTTAACATGAAAAACTATATCATGATCATTTTCTAACTTTGAATTTATCTCTTATTGTCTTTATTATGGTCTACCATGGAACCAAGAGGAAGAAAAAAAAAAGAGAGAATGAAAGGAAAAAAAAAGAAAATGACAAATGGATTGAAGAGAGATAAAATAACTTCAGAGGAATAAAAAAATTATTTAATTAAAAGAATCATTTTTAAATTTTCTTAATAGCTTAGGGATGAAATCTGGACATTTAAAAATTAAAAGACCAAAATTGGGCAAACAACAAGGTAGAAGACCAAAATTTGACATTTAAAAGTTGAAAGATCAAAACAAAAAAAAACTACAAAATTGAGAGACCAAAATGGTAATTTAACTATTTTTAATATTCTAAATTATATTAGATGTATACACGATTTTTTTTTTTGAAAGGGATGTTATCATACACGTTAAAAGTCACATAATTTATTCTTTAATAGAATATGGTAAATATCAAAATAGCTCTCTTAAAAATTTAGATATTAAAATATAAAATATTAAAGTTTAGTCAAAATAGAACAAATTTGAGAAATCAAAATAGTTTAGAATCTTAAAAAGTTTTTTTTTTAGTTAAATAATTCACGATTAATGCTATTGAGTTAGGCTAGAATGTAAAATAAAACAAATTGAATAAAATTAACTTAAACCTAAAATCTCTTTACTTATTTTATTTTCAAAGTTGATTTTTTAAATATTTTATATTAATTACTAATTCTCGGGATTTATTCAGTGACGTGTTGGAATTGAAGTGGTTTAGAATTAAATAATGAAATCATTTCGTCACTAACTCATTCCATATCTTATATTAATTTGAAGACTTAAAGATATATTCAACTTTCATGATGGAGGGTAGATCTATTGAATTCACTGTTTAAATATCTAATGAATTTATGTACCAAGTCGTTTATGAATTAAATTTTTTATTAAATTATTCTAAAAAAAAAATTCTTAAATTTCATTCTCAAAAAAAAAAATTATTAAATTTCAAAATAAATGTTTTAGAGTTGAAATAAAGGAAGAAATTAAACATAGAAGTACGGTGTTAAAAAAAAATAAAAATACTTGACAATTAGAAGAATCCAATTTTAGTTTCTTCTGTGGGATTGATTTATTGGTTAATCTAAAATTAGGTTGAGTCAACTAATTTGAATTTGTTTATTCATTTTTACTTATAACATAAGTTTATATTTGTTTAACTTTTTCTCAAAAAAATACTTGTTTAACTTAATTTATTATTATTTTTAATTCTTTAAAATATTTTTTAAAATCTTTAAAGTGTATGTTTTATAATAAATTAAAAAATAAATCGTTAACCTTAATTTAATGGTTGAACAAATTTACAACCTTGACAATCGAAGGTCTAAAATATGTCTCAACACTACTCACCCATAAACACTCCTACGTAGGAATTATTATATTAGTTTGTACGAAATTAAAAATAAATAACAGTAATAGATTCGAATAAAACCAATAACAACTTAATGATTTAATTAACTTTAATATATAAAATTAGATAAGATAACCCCAGTTTTGAGTTACTTAAAAAAATTAGATTGTTTCCTCAAAAAAAAAAAAAAATAGATTGATCCAAAAAAAAACTTCTACTACATAACGCACGAAAATGTATAACAATTATACAGAAAGCTAAACAGAGTATTAATGATATATAGTATATGTGGAAAAACCTCAATATTTGCAATTCAATTTTTTTTTAAACAGAGTCTTAATTTTTTTTTTTTTTTTTATCGTAATAACGAAATTGGAAAATGTTTGGTTGAAAGGATGACTTTGCTGCTGGGTCCCCCATCATCAGGCAAAACTACCTTACTTTTGGCGCTGGCGGGAAGGTTGGACCCAAATTTAAAGGTATGACTTTTTTTTTTTTTTTTGAGTACAATTTAAAGGTATGACTTTGACTTACGAAAATAAATTTTCTTCCCATCTATTTTATTTTAGGAATTTAACTATAAATGGGAGTGTTTTAGATTCCGACTCTAAAATTTTTTTGTTAAATTATACATGATGCTATTAGAAATCTATCTAATAATTTTGATACTTTATAAAAAAAACTAATGTAAAGTTTCTATTTTTAGTCACTATAACAAAATAAGTGACAATAGACTTATAAGATGATAATATTTAAATAGTTAATTGGACAAAAATGAATGTATTAAATTATCAAATGTCAATATAGGTGTCAATTGATTAGGTGATAGTGTTCGACTAGTTAATTAGACAAAAATTAAATTTATTAAATTATCAAATTTCAGGATATATTTTTTTAAACCTTTTTGTGGCTAGTTAACTCATATCATCAACAAAATATTAAAAACAAAAAAACAAAAACAAAAAAATTGCATCATTTGACATATAAATAACTAACTACATCTTACTTAATATTAAAGTATGGCTCTTTCTGAAAAAAAAATAAAATTAAAGTATGGCTCTAATTTTTGTTTTCTATTTATTTATTTTTTGTTTATGTTTCTGATTTTTTGAGAAACTAACCTGTTTAGTAATAGTTCTCATTTTTTATTTTTGAAATTAAAAAAATTATTTTTAAATATTCTCTTAAAAAAAAGAGAAGAAACTACGTCCCATTTCTATTTTAAAACAAAGTGGTCCATGTTACCAAAATTATCGAGGGTCAGTGGCGCAGTTGGTTATTTTGTTTGGTGTTAATCCATTTCAACTCCACGGTCACGAGTTCGAGCCCGGAAATCGATATTTGGCTCTCATATTATTTGAGAGTAGTTGTGCAAAAAAAAAAAATGCAATTCTGACTTCCTTGGTTTGTTAACCAACTAAAATAAAAATATTTTCGTTTATTATTTTACTTTTTTTTTCCAGAAATAAACTATTATTTTAAATTCAAAATGTAATATTTTCTTCCTAATATATTAATTCAATTCTACGATTAATAAAATTCGTATTTCTTTTTTTTTTTTTTTGAGAAAATAAAATTCATATTTCTATATTATTCATTTCAGTGTATCATAATTTTATATTTATATACTATTTTAATTACTATAAAAATAATACTAATATTTACTTGCATATTTAAATGTTTCGATTTTATTTTATATTTTTATAAGATATATACTATTTTATTTTATTTCTTAATTTTACCATAGATATGTAACCTTTTTAAAAATGTTTAATATTATATAAATATTATTCGAATTTATTTTTTATATATTGGTTTGACTTTTATAATTTGAAATACATTATTTATAATTTATTTTAGTTCTTAATATACTTGGAGTCACTAAAATTGTTGTATTGTAAATTACTTTAATATTTTCCAATCACAACATTTTTAGAGCATGTCATTTATGAAAAATTATTTGAGTGATAGATAATATATAATAAAAATCGATTTAAAAAACATTTCAAATGGGTTGTTAATTTCACACTAAGATTTATTTGATTTTCTTTTTCTTTTTTATATAAAAAAGATTTTATCTACTAGAACATGCAACAAGCTTTTGATAATTATTTTTTAAAAAACATATAAATGCATGTTTTATTTTTAAGAAACCAAAATAATAATAATAAATAAGAAACAAAAAAATTATTATTAAGTTCTCGTTTTATAATCATTTGATTTTTTAATTTTTGGTTTTTGAAATTTAAGTTTATTTATACTCAAATTTTCTACGATATGTATTATCATGTGCATTAATTTTTTTTACAAAAGTACGTGAATGCTAACCTAGTTTCAAAAATAAAAATAGACTTTTGGAAGTTACAATTTTCTATTTCCAAATTTTTGTTTGATTTCTAAAATATAGATAATAGATAGATATCTAAGTAAGAAAAAATATATGGTAAGTTAACTGTTGTAAGCTATAAAAAAAATGATTATCAAAGGGGTCTAAACAAGTTTGTTTTTATTTATTATTTCTTTTAAAAAATAAAAAATAAAAACAATTATCAAACACATTAATTTTTTTTACTCTAGAAAAGAAGAACTAAAAAACAAAAAATAGAAACATTATCCAAGGGAGATTTAGTGGTTAGGAACAATATAAGTTAATTATAAAATTAAATGGTAATTCTTAAATTGAAGTTTAATTTTTGTATTTTAAGATCTTCCTTTGTGGATAGGTGAATGGGGAGATTACTTACAACGGATACAAGTTAAGTGAATTTGTACCCCAAAAGACATCCGCGTATATAAGCCAACATGATGTTCATGTCGGAGAAATGACGGTAAAGGAGACACTTGACTTCTCCGCCCGATGTCAAGGAGTGGGCACTCGTTATGGTATTATCTTTATGACCAAAACTTGTATTTCTTAACAACTACCTATTATATAATTCCCACATTTATCACAATAATAATATTTCATATCATCTAAATTTTTTTAATAGTTTGAATAGATATTTTTTTATTTATAAAAATTGGTTAAAGTTCAAATATTTTTTTAAGAAATATGATAATCATTATAGAAAATTGTAGAGTTGATTAAAAAGAAAATCCAACAAAGTTTTGAAAACAAAAATCGAAAATTATGAAAGGAGGACTTAATAGTTTTGTACAAGTTTGAATCCCCTCCTTCCAAATGTTGTTGAGTAAAATTTTTTTTTGAAAATTATATGTGGTTTATTTTATTTTAGTAGGATTTTTATATTTCATAACTAAACATTTAAATTCTTAATAAAAAAAAAAATCAAATTTTGGCCAAAAAGTAAGAAGTTTATAACAAAACATAGAAATTTATTGGTAAAAATGGTTATAATTAACCTTAATTTTAAAAAATAAAAAATTGTAATCTCCTAATCCCCTTTCCCCGACTTTACTAAAAAAAGAAAAAAAAACTAATTTTATAGTTTTTTTTTCTGAGTTTTTTTTTTAAGTTATCCATTGAAAAATATGGCATATAATTAATTAAGTGGTAATGATTTAGATCTATTGAGTGAACTTGCGAGAAGGGAAAAGCAAGCTGGAATTCTCCCCGAGGCTGAAGTTGACCTCTTTATGAAGGTTATTATTATTATCATAATTTTCTTTAATTAAACATATAAAATTTCAAAAGGTTGAATTTATTTGTATAATTGGATAAAAAAAAAAACTCTTATAAATGATTGTTTAGCATTTTATGAATCAATTGGAGTTCTTATTTTCAAAATCAAATAAATTAAATTATAATTTTCTTTTTGTTGAGATTAAATTTATAATTTAATTTGAGTAATTACAGATCTATTCTTTTTAGTTTGAATAAAGACAGATTCTAGTTATTATTTTGTCAAAAAAACAAATCTAGTAATTATGATTTGATAACATCTCATAAAAATATGTACCACTCATTATTATTAACAAATTAAATAGGTAAATGTTAGTTAAAAATGTACCAATGTTAATACTTTGCATTTTTTCGACAATATAATTAGGTAGTTGATAGGATAATAAATGAGTTTTAAATTGTTAATTTAATGTAACTTTTGAAAAATCTACAACTTAATTAATCAACAATAGTCAAACAAGTATACAAGAAATCACATCATTTACACATAAATAATTATTAGTCATATACTGAATTTATAACAATTATTAGTGCTTTTCAAAAAAAAAAAAAACAATTATTAGTGATATACACTATTTACTGAGTTTTATAATAACTTATAAAATGAACGAAACTATTTTCAAAAAAAAAAAAAAAAAAAAATCAACGAAACTAAACTATAATTTTTCCAAATGACAGAAGTCAATTTATTGCTAAACCTTCGATCTATTATTATTAATAAGTTTTATTCATTTTCATATCCTTGTAATAATCTTTGTAAAGATATTCTCAATCCTCAATTGGAATTTAAAGTACTAGATTACTAAAAATATTCTTAACCATTAAATTGGAGTTTATACAAATGGATTCTTTAGGCCACAGCAATGGAAGGAGTTGAAAGCAGTCTCATTACTGATTACACCCTCAAGGTAAATGTGTTCCTTGTTGATTTAACAAATTTTATTTTAGAGTGTGGCATACTTTTACAAAATTGATCACAATTATTCATTACAAAAGATGTTATCCATACATTTTGCCATGTTTGAGTAAAAAGTGAGTGATTTGTAAATTTGATGACACATCAATTATCATTCCAAACTAATTATTTTCTTTTAGGAGGTGTTTGTTTGCCAATTTTTAAAAAGATTTACATCGAACAAATATTAACTATTCTTCAAAAAATCACAACCAAACGAGCTATTGTAACTATTAAAAACAATTCATCATTTTTAACTACTTAAAATAACTTTTTATTTCTAACGATTCATTCTAATAATTTATTTCTAACTATTCAAAATAACTTCTCATTTCTAATCACTCATTTCTATTATTCATTTCTAACTACTCAAAATAACTCATTTTTAACCACTCTTTTATAGTCATTCATTTTTAATTGTTCAAAATAACTCTACATTTTCAAATCTATTGTATTTAACTCCTCTATTAAAAAAAAATAATGCATCCAAATGAGTTTTTGGCTGCAACTCCTCTACAAAAATCTACATTCAAACAAGCTATTGTTACAATTGTTTACACGAATAGAGTAGGGTCGTAGCTAAAAAGATATTGAAAATTACAATAATAATGATGAGGAAGAAGAGAAAGAACGACACAGTGATTTTAGGTGGAAAAATCCTAAACAAATTAGAGTAAAAACCACGAGCAATGATAGAAGAACTTTATTATAAAAATAGGAGTTACAACCTTCTCTCTACAAAGAAACAACAAGCTTTCTTACAACGAGAAAACACTCTCTATTTTTATCTCACAACCTCACTTTAGATGTGGGAAGTCTTGGGATGATTTGGGATGGTTTGCCAATAAATGACACAACCTATTTATAGTTTCCATAAACTTAGGCTCCAAGTATCATCAATGGCCCAAATTTTGCCTTTGTGAGCAAGTAAAATATATAGCTAAGATTTTGCCAACACTTCACTTTGGATAAGAATGTTTAGATATTTTTGACAAGTTGAAGTTCTAGAGATTTCTTTAACCATCTAGGATAAATAAGTGAAGTATAGAATTTTCTTTGGGCTTTTGATCTTCTTTGGGCCTAAGCTCTCTTTGGCCATAATTTTTAGCAATCTCCCACTTGGAGATTTGATTGATCCATCAATAAATCTCCATGTTGCTTATATTTCTGCTAGGCCATTTGCGGATCGACACCAGTCAAACTTGTCAGCATTGACTGCCTTGGTTAGATAATCTGCTAAGTTTTCATTTGTTTGAATTTTTCTGCATATCCACAGTTCTTTCCTCCACTTTCTCACGAACGAAGTGGTACTGCACTCGAATATGTTTTGACTTAGAATGGAAAGCTAGATTTCTTGCATGATACAAGACACTCCGACTCTCACAAAACAGAGAAATATTCTTCTGTCCGTGCCCGAGTTCTTCCATTAACATTTTTAACCATACTGCCTCTTTGCTAGCTTGTGTAGCCGCAACATACTCTGCTTCTATTGTTGACGTAGCCACAACTAATTGTAGTTTAGAAACCCAACTTACAACTCTGCTAGCAAGAGTAAACACATATCTGGTAGTGGATTTGCTTTTATCAAGATCACCTGCATAATCTGAGTCAACATATCCTCTGACAATAAAGTCTGATCCTCCATAACATAATTCAACATCTATCGATCCTTTAATGTATCTAATGATCCTTTTTACAATATTCCAATGCTCTCGACCAAGATTCACCATGTACCGATTTATTACTCCCACTTCATGTGCAATGTCTGGTCTGGTACAAATCATGGCGAACATTAAACTTCCCACTACTGATGCATATGGTACTCGAGACATTTCCATCCTCTCTGCTTCACTGCTAAGGCACATACTCGAAGATAATTTGAAATTAACATAAAGAAGAGTAGAAATTGGCTTACAGTCTTCCATGTTGAAGTGTCGCAAGACCTTCTTCAAATAGTTCCTCTAAGATAGCTAAATCTTTCCATTATTTCTGTCTCGATGAATTTGCATCCCAAGAATCTTATTTGTTGGTCCTAAGTCCTTCATTTCAAACTCCCTAGCCAACTGAGCCGTCGTTTCTTCAATACGATCTTTGTTGGGGCCTATTACCATCATGTCGTCAACATATAACAGCAAGATAATGAAATCTTTTTCACCAAACCTCTTGGAATATGCACAAGGGTCTACATTAATTCTGTTGTATTCAAGGCTCATGATGAAGGAATCAAACCTCATGTACCAACATCTCGGCACCTGTTTGAGACCATACAGAGATTTGTTCAACCTGCAAACCAAGTTCCCTTTTCCTTGTTCTTCAAAACCTTCTGGTTGGAGCATATAGATTTCTTCTTCAAGATCACCATGGAGAAACACAGTTTTTACATCTAAGTGCTCCATATGTAAATAAAATGTAGCACACATTGCTAGGACTATTCTAATAGTAGTAAGTCGAACTACTGGAGAAAAGATTTCATTAAAGTCGATACCTTCTTTCTGACCATATCCTTTTACCACTAATCTTGCACGATACCGCTCCATTTGATCATCGTTGTTGCGCTTGATCTTATATACCAATTTGTTACCAATGGGCTTTCTTCCTCCTTGTAGCATTACAAGTTCCCAAGTCTTATTCTTATGAAGAGCTTCCATTTTTTTATGCATAGCCGTCATCCATTAAGGAGCATCTGAACTAGTCATTGCCTCTTGAAATGTTAATGGCTCTCCATCCTCGGTTAGTAGATAATATGCAATGTTACATTCCATAATATAATCAGACTGCCAATTGGGTGGTTTTGTCATTTGGCTCGAACGACGAGTCTCTTGTGACTCAACTGGATCTTGTATCTCGTGTGTTAGTTCAGCTTCAGAGTGGTCATTTTCATATTCTTTCTCCGCATGTACTGTTATAGTCTTTGAGCTTTCATTGACAGTGCTATCATTATCTGTTTCTTATCTTCCATGAAGATCGCATCCCTGCTGATGATAACCTTGTGGGCAGTGGGATCCCACAGGCGATACCCCTTCACACCATCATCGTACCCCTAAGAATAAACATTTTTTTTGGATTTTGGATCAAGTTTTGTAGTTTCTTGGGTATTGTACATCACATACACCAGACATCCAAATATATAAAGGTTTGAATAATCAACAGGATTTCCAGTCCACATCTGCATTGGCGTCTTCAACTCAATGGCAGTTGATGGAGCATGATTCACTACATAACAGGCGGTATTGACTGCTTCTGCCCAGAATGATTTGTCAAAGCATGCAGCTCCTAACATTGCTCTTGTTCTCTCTAACAAGGTTCTGTTCATCTGCTCTAACACTCCATTTTGCTGAGGAGTGTAGGCAGTAGTGAACTTGCCTTTTAATGCCTTGTTGATAACATAATTCTGCAAACTCATTACTTGTATATTCTCCTCCATTATCTGTCCGCAAACACTTGATCTTCTTTTCTAACGGTAGTTCAACTTGCACTTTGAATACTTTGAAGATCGAACACACATCTGCCTTCTTCTTGATGGAATACACCCAACACCTTCTAGAGTAGTCGTCGATAAAGGACACAAAGTACTTTGCTCCTCCCAAGGATGTAACTGGTGCTTGCCATACATCAGAATGAACCAATTCTAGAATATTTTTGCTTCTAAAATTTGATGTGTTTAACTTTAATCTGTGTTGCTTACTTGTAATGCAATGCTCACACAAAGGTAGAGACACCTTAGAGAGCCCAGGAAGTAGATTTTACTCTGCAAGAACTTTAATTCCTTAAGTCTCTGATGCCACATCATTGAAAGTTGTTCACTTGAACTACTTGAGGCAACCGATACCTCTCCCTTCTGCAAAGTTTCTCCCATCAGCATGTACAAGTTGTTGTCAACCTTTTTGCCCTTCATAAGTACCAGCACTCTTCAAATCACTTTCATGACTTCTTTCTCCACCACAGCTTTGCAATCAAGGTCATCAAGCTGACCTAATGAAAGACAAGTTCTTTTTCGAGCCTTCTACATGTCGCACATGTTGAATTGTGCAGACAATATTATCATGGAACTTCAACTTGATAGTTCCAATATCGACAATCTTCAAGCCATGATCATTGCAGCTGAATACGAACCCTCCTGTGATAGGTTCATAATGATGAAACCATTCTCGTCAAGAGGTCATGTGGTAAGTCGCTCATGAGTCGGTGAACCATACATCGCTCAAACTCTTTCCGTCTTTGATAGTTGTCACTGCTTCACAAGATAAAACATCACCTTCATTTGAGGTGCTTACTACATTTCCTTGAGGATTAGAATCCTTTTTGTTTAGATTCCAACAATCCTTCTTCATATGTCCCTTCTTGCCACAATGGTAGCACTTCATGCTCTTCTTACTTCTTGATTTTGACCTTCCTTGATTTTGGCTGCCTCTGAAGCCATGTTCCATTGATCTCCCTCTTGTCACCACCAGAGCCTCTATTTGTTGTGAACTTGCCAACTTGTCTTCTTTGTTTTTGCACCGATTTTCTTCTTCAAGGATAGCAGCTCCAATATCATCAATGTTTAGACATTTTATCATAATATTATTTGTCAGATTGATGACAAGTTGATCATATGAATCAAGAAGAATTTCAACACGTTCATTTGAATCTATTTTATAACCCAACGACGTGAGTTGAGAAAATAGAGTATTCAACGTTCTTATATGCTCCGTCATTGAAGAAGATTATGACATTTGAAGAGTATACAGTTTCATCTTAAGAAAAATCTTGGTGTAAAGTGACTTGGCCTTGTACAGCTTGGTGAGATGTTCCCAAATCTCTAGTGCAGTTTTCTTCTCCTCTATGCTTGACAAAATTGCATCTGCTGGTGCTAGATGACGATTTGCAATAGCATTCCCGTCCATTTCATTCCACTTGTTACCATCTGTGATGTCCGCCGGCCTTTTGCTAATGGCTGCAAGACAATTATTTTTTCTCAAGATAGCCTTTATCTTCATCTTCCACAACGACAAATTGGTCTCGTTGAACTTCTCAATCTCGAACCTTGCCGCCATTGCTTCTACTACGAACCGTAAACAATCCACGTCCTTGTCAACAAAGGTGAAAATTATCTAACTTATTTTCTGATGTGGAGGATCCACTTCTAGTGGCAACCTTAGAGCATACGATAAGTAGATATTTACACAAAAAACTAGGCTCTGATACCACTTGTTACAATTGTTTACACGAATAGAGTAGGGTCGCAACTAAAAAGAGATTGAAAATTACAATAATAATGAAGAGGAAGAAGAGAAAGAACGACACAGTGATTTTACGTGGAAAACCCCCAAACAAATTAGGGTAAAAACCACAAGCAATGATAGAAGAACTTTATTATAAAAATAGGAGTTACAACCTTTTCTCTTCAAAGAAACAACAAGCTTTCTTACAAGGAGAAAACACTCTCTATTTTTATCTCACAACCTCACTTTAGATGTGGAAAATCTTGGGATGATTTGGGATGGTTTGCCAACAAATGACATAATTTATTTATAGTCTCCATAAACTTGGACTTCAAGTATCATCCAATGGTCCAAATTTTGACTTGGTGATCAAGTAAAATATATGGCTAGGATTTTGCCAACACTTCACTTTGGATAAGAATGTCTAGATATTTTTGACAAGTTGAAGTTCTAGAGATTTCTTTAACCATCTAGGATAAATAGGTGAAGTCTAGAATTTTCTTTGAGCTTTTGATCTTCTTTGGGCCTAAGCTCTCTTTGGTCCATAATTTTTAACCGCTATTACAAAAATTTCAATTTTCTAATTACTCAAGATAACTACTCAAACTAACATCTCATAAAAAACCTCATTCAAACACCTCCTAACTATGTTATGTTCCTTTTTTTAGAAGAATATATAGTTATAAACCAACACCTTCTAAAATCTCTAATTTGTATTTGGTAGTAAATAACCACTATTAACCACTCATCAAACCTTATATCAACTTCTACATCCTTTATCAAAAAAAAAAAAAACTTCTATATCAAACCTTTCATCAAATTTATTACTCGATTGCTACTAATATATTAATTTTCAAATGAATAATTAATTACGTAACCACTAGTTATTAACATCAATTTTCAAATAAAGTCAATTATTTTAATTATTATTAATACCAATCTTCAATCAAGTTATTTTTTTCTTCAAAATCCAAAGGCATTCTAAATCTTTCCCAACTTATATTTTTATTAATATATATTTTTTCTTATAGATATTAGGACTTGATATTTGTAAAGACATTATCGTTGGAGATGAGATGCAACGTGGCATATCTGGAGGCCAAAAGAAAAGAGTAACCACAGGTTAATTAAACCTCTCAATAATTACTGTGAGCTATGTTTCTTTCAAACAAATAACATGACTTGATCACTATTTTGTGAGTGAATGTTAATAAAATAATAAAAATATTTATTCTATTCTTTTTTTATAAAGATCAATGAGCGCTAGAATGGAAAAAAAATTGAAGTCTAATGACAATAATATGGTTAGTTTGTAAAGTTTCTAGTTTTTTATTTTGAAAATTAAATTTATAAATTTTATTTTCACCTATAAATTTTATTTATTTTGTTTTCTACCTTTATTCATACTTTCATAAATCAAGTTGTATTTAAAATATAAAAAAGTAATTTTAAAAAAATTAACTGTAAATAGAAAATAAGCAAACTTTAAAAAACCAAAAACCAAAAATCAAAACAATTGTTAAATGAGGAACATTTTATGATAATTAATTAATTTTTAAAAATTAAGTTTAAAATTACTATTTTTACACGTTGAATTTTTATTTTTATTTTGCCAACTTTTGAAATCAAAGTTTGAAAATAAAAGATAATGGATTTCAAAATAGTCTTAAAAACTTGACTAAAAATTCAAGCCTTTTATTGAAAAGAAAGATCAAACTCATTATAACTTATTTTTATGGTATGCATTGGTATGCATATATGCATAGGTGAGATGATAGTGGGTCCAACTAAAACATTGTTTATGGACGAGATATCAACGGGACTAGATAGTTCAACAACATATCAAATAGTAAAGTGCCTACAACAAATTGTGCACCTCATGGATGCTACGGTGTTGATGTCCTTATTACAGCCTGCCCCCGAGACATTCAATCTTTTTGATGACATCATACTTTTATCAGATGGCCAGATTGTATATCAAGGTCCACGTGAATACGTGCTTGAATTCTTTCGAAGTTGTGGATTTCAATGTCCGGACAGAAAAGGGATCGCTGATTTCTTACAAGAGGTGACTAAAAACTCTTATCTCTTCATGTTTTGAGTTATTGGGCAAACTACTTAAGGCCATAATTTTTTTTTTTGAGTTCAAATTAAGGAGAGGGAATCACAAACCCTATACATACGGTTTTACTGCTCTCAAATAAGATAATAACCAAATATAGATTTTCATAATCTCACTGATCGTGATTATAGAGTTGAATTAGATTACAACCAATGAACCAAGTTAAGACTACCAACCCTAAGGCTAAAGCCATAATTATAAGTCTCCAAAAAGACCCAATTCAATTTAAAGAAAAGGTGAAAAAGACAATTTAAGTTATTACAAATATAGTAGATAGTATATTTAATTATTTCTAATGGTGGTGCTTTTCCTTTTTGGTCTCCCTCGTGACCTATCTATATATAGAATGTATATCTCTTTGTTGTAATCGGGACAACCTTTTTTTTTTTTTTTATCAATATACAAAAACTCTTTCTCTCTTGAACTTTTCCCCTATTATGGTATCAGATACCCAGACCTCGATAATGGTGAATGTCCCTTCTTCTTCTGGTCTTGGAAACCCTTCAAATCAAACTCCTACTATCCCTTCATCTCCTACTTTCTCCACCACACAACTCCCCTTTTTCTTCCCCTCCAATTTCTCGGCAGATGCCCAATGCTCTAGTCTACTCCAAGACCACTCTTTGGAGCGTTTTAGCAGCCAAATCCGATTCTTGTCGCTCAACCCTCTTTCAAAATCAATTACTAAATGATGCTTACTCTCTTCATTTTGAAGGTTTTATCAATGGTTCTATCCTTTATCCACCTCTCTACCTTGATAACCTTAACCATTTTTCTAATCTTGAGTTTACCATTTGGGAGCAGCAGTACAATAAAATCGTTATGTTCTAGTTTTATTCTTCTTTAACAGAAGAAAAGGTGAGTGAGATTATCTACTACATCAATATTACGGATATCTGGGAATCTCTTCGTCGTGCCTATGAATCTACATTTTCTTCCTACATTTTTAGTTTGAAGTATCATCTTAAACGTATAAGATAGGATGGTCTCACAGTAACTTAGTTTCTGGTCAAGATAAAAGAAGTAATACTAAGTTTGCCTCTATTGGGGAACCGGTCCCTCTTCGCCATCACATTTTTTACAATCTTGAAGGGCTCGGATCAAGTACAACGCGCTTGTAACATCAATCCAACACAATTCGGAACTACCGACTGTTGAGGGTGCTCGTGCACTTTTTCTTGCCTACGAATATTGGTTAGAATCGCAAAACACTGTTGATAAACTTAACTCTATTCAAGCTATCTTTACAGATTTTCAATCCCAAGGCTCATCAATGTCTAAACGGGGTGCTCAGTTCAACTCTAATACCATAAAAAACTTATCTCAATCCCAGTCAGGCATTCTTGGCAAACCTTGAACAACAGTCTCAACCTCTGCCAAAACTCCCAATCGACCACCTTCCCCCCACCCCAAATATGCTCCAATGTCAACTATATGTAACAAGACTGGGCATAGTGCATCCACTTGCTACCAGTTTCTTCGGTACAAGGCCTATGCCACTCAAAATCAACCCCACACTATTCTGACCAACGCTTCTACTTCCGCTTCCACCTTGAATCAAATCATCACACCTTCTTTTCCTCTCATCCCTGATGATGCGTGGTATATGGGCTCGGGTGCGAATAATCATCTCACAACGGATTTCAATTCTCTGTCCAATCTTTCCCTGCACAGTGGAAACAAACAAGTAATAATGGGGAATGGTATGTCAATCTCTATTTCTAATACTGGCTCGGTTACTATTCCTTCCCTTAGTTATATGCCAATCACTCTTAAACATGTTATTCATACTCTTTTATTTCTCACCAACTTACTAGCATTTCCAAGTTGTGTGAAGATAATCGAGCTTATGTTGAATTTTACTCTACTTTTTTTGTTGTGAAGGATCTTTTAACAAGGAAGTCTCTAGTTCAGGGCAACCTTGAAAAAAGATTATATAAGCTCGAGTCGTCCTCTTCCACAAGGTCGTCGTTCAGCCTCTTCCGCTGTTATAATAAACACAAGTTGCTATTTCGTTCCACCAAGTTTGTTTTGCATGGGTTTAGCCTAAATCACAAAGGTTATTTGTGTTCGATAATTCAAGTGGGTGTTTCCAAACATGCCATTTTTTATGAATGTAAATTCCCTTTTTCTTTTATCCAAAAGGTATCCTCCACATTAAAACAATCCTTTTCTAACCACTGTATGTTTCCTATCGTGCCTTATCAAGTGGCACATAGGGAAATTTATATCCTTCAACCATTAAATGAATTTTTCTTTCACACTAATTCTGTTGTACAACAGCCTTCAAATGTGCCCACCCCACCTCCTCTTGTCTTTTCCAAATCCTCTAAACCAACTGTGGGCCTCCTTATTTCTTCTCCACCAATTCTTTTCTCTCCCAATCCAACTGTCCCCACTATGCCACGCGTCCCTCCCTCCATTTCAATCTCTTTCTCGCCTTTCTCTTCCTCACTTCCTGATTCTACCACTCTTTCCCATTCTGACTAAACTGTATCCGCTATTTCTCATTCTTCCTCCTCCAATACTACTGTCGCTGCTACTGCACATACAAGTTCGTTTTATTTCTCTTCTTCACCTTCTGCTTTATCTGATCCCTCCATTATTCCCTTATCTTCATCTCTTACTTCTTATCCTTCCATTTTTCAATTTTCTTTGCCTTCTATTCATGTTCCTCCCACTTTTTCCAATGCTCTCTTGTTCAAAGCTCGGCTAATTCCAACCAAAAGCTTGGCTCACCTTTACTCGCCAAACATCTAATCTTGTTTAACTGACATCTTATAAAAATGTGTTGAATTTCTCTGAGTGGAGTGCCATGGATAATGAATATCAAGCTCTTATAGACAAAAACATGTGGTCCTTAGTTCCTCTTCCTGCTTGCCATCGATCCGTTGGTTGCAAATGGGTGCATCGCCTCAAGATGCATCTGAATGGTTCAATTGAAAAGCATAAGGCATGCCTGGTTGCAAAGGGCTTTACGCAAGCGTATGAGCTCGACTACTTCGATAAATTTAGTCTCGTTGTCAAGTCGTCCATAGTTTGTCTCGTTTTATCCTTGGCAGTCAGTTTCAATTGGCCGATCAAGCAACTTTATGCGAACAACACATTCTTTAATGGTGAGTTAAAAAAAGGAGGTGCTCATGGCTTAACCACCTAGTTACATTGACAAAGATAATTCGGGGTGTGTGTGAAAACTTAACAAGGCTATTTATGGGTTAAAACAAAGTATTCGCACGTGGTTTCTAAAATTGAGTTCATATCTATTGCAATGGGGTTTTCTGTCTTGCAAATCTGATTTTTTTTTTTCTTCATGTTTTGTTTAATAAATGGTGTTGCTATGCCTTATTATTTTGGTTTATGTGGATGGCATAATTCTCATTAGAAACGATTCTGCTTTGCTTTCATCTCTCGTGCATCGTTTGAGTAAAAAATTTAAATTGAAAGATTTGGGTCGATTATCTTATTTCCTTGGAATTCAAACTTATTTTTATTTGGTGGATTGCATTTGTCTCAAGAAAAATATATTGTTGATGTCTTAAGAAGAGCTAATATGCTAGACTGTAAACCTACCCATGGACTTTTGTACTACATTATCTCTAAATGATAGTCAACCGTTTGAAAACTCGTCTGAATATCACAACATTGTTGGTACGTTATAATATTGCACTATCACTCGTCCTTATATTTCCTTTGACGTGAACAAAGTCTGTCAATTCCTGCATGCACCACCATCTACTCACTAGATTGTGGTCAAGAACATACTAAGGTACTTAAAAAGGTCTCTCCTTTATGCGTTTAGCTCCATCCTCCACATCTTTCGTCTGTTACATTGATGTTGATTGGACTAGCTGTCCTAATGATAGGCGAAGCACTAGCAGTTATTGTACGTTTCTTAGCACTAATTTAATTTCTTGGTCCTGTTCCAAGCTAAAGATTGTATCTCATTCTAGTTATGAATCAAAATATCGAGCTCTTGCCAATAGTGCTGTTGAGTTGCTATGGGTGTCCACGATGTTGTCAAAACTTGGTTTTCATCCTTCTTCTGTTCCTCTACTGTTATGTGACAACATTAGTGCGACTTATCTTGCTGTTAATCTAGTTCTTCATCAATGCATCAAGCACATTGAAGTTGATCATCGTTTTGTCTGTGAATAGATTTTAAGCAAGTAGCTGAATGTTAAATATTTTCCATCTGAAGACTAGCTAGCTGATATTTTGACTAAGGCTTTGCTTCATCTTGATTTCAAGAATTTAGTACTAAGATATCAGTGCTTTCTAACACGTTACGCTTGCGAGGGATGTTAAATAGCTTATTAGTTCGTTAATTAAGTTGTTTTTAATTAAACCTAATTACCTTTCTAATGTTGTTTCCTTTCTTTGAACTCCCTTTTGACCTAGATGGTTATCCCTTTGTTATAATCTGGACAACCTCCTTTATTAATATATAAAAAAATCTTTCTCTCTTTAACTTTTCCTCTATTAATAACCAGCTAATGCAGTTTTTAAATAAGAAGTACAATAACATTGTTGTGATTAAATTTTTTTTTTTTAACTATTTGTAAAAATTAATTGGAATATCAAATGAAGGAACACAATGACTAAAGCATTTACATAATTTTGTGGAACATCCGAACACACAAATTCAAAGTACTAGAAATAATAAGAAATATGACATGGAACATTCACTGGTGTGATGCAAAGCTAAGCTGTATTTCGCCTAAGAAAAAGCCTAGCGAAGCAAAGTGTACGTGCGATCTTCTTCGGGTTGTGCAAGTGCACGCATTCCTTTTGTAGTACGTTTTAATGTAAGTAACAAGTCATCTCGACAGGGATTTTTTGTGTGTTTCTTCTTAGTTTTCAAGCATGAGTTTTTGTGGATTAAGTGTGTAATAGTTTGAAGTAAGCGAAATAATGGAACAATAATATGAGACTGAGTATCGGAAGGGTATAAGGTTTTCAGGTGATTAGCTAAGGTGATGAAGTTAGCGAGGGGCGAACAATTGACAGATTTTTCCTTTGGCCTTCTCGAGCTCTAGACTTGGCTCTCTCGAGCTCCTAGTTTGGTTCTCTCAAACTCAAACAACAATTAACTGCACAATCAACACTAGGGGAACCTTATCTCTAAGAATTCCTTAGTTAGCAAGCATAGCTTAACAATCCTAATGTTATACATGCAAGTTTGCTCTACTCTCTTTCATTCGAAAGAGAAATAAAGATGTACAAACATTTTGTCAAACAAAATGTAATTAATGTCATACAACATGCATAAAAGTTCGTCTCGCTACCATTTCGCCTCAACGAAACACCCTACTTCCCCCGCAACCTTCTGACTACAGATTTAGCTACTCATACTTATGGACAGAAGCGAAGTAAATGAAGAACTGGATAACATGTTCATTGCAACAAAAGACTAAGTAAAACAGTGCAAAAACTGGAGGTGTTCAAGCAACCCAACAACCCGAGTAACTCGAACCAACCCAACCCAATTTGACGTGTTGGGTTTTGTTAAATATATTGTTTGGGTTGGGTTGGATTCAAAGTTATGAATATTTCATGGGTTGGTTAGGTCAAGGGTTGACCTAAAATCAACCCAACCCAACCTGACCAACCCGAATTTATGATTTATCTAAATGTTTTTTACCTATAACATAATTATCATGTCATCTAATTACTTACATTATATGTATATTTGTCTTATTTAATTATTATTGTTAGATTTTTTATTTTCCAATATTTTTTAAAAGTTTTTATAATCTATACATCAAGATAAAAAATTATATTATATATATATATATATATATATATATATATATATATTAGTTATCTATTTGTTTTAAGAAAGTCGACTTATGTCATTTAGCTTTATTGTTTTAATGATCTATTTGTTTTATGTTATATAGTTGAGATCTTCTATATGAACCATGATGGTAGGACTAATAGTGAGTGACTTTTGATTGAATATTTTGCATATTTAATATTTATATTCATTTCATTAACTTGATAGGATAATAATTAGAGATTATATTTTGTTTATGTATATGGTATGACTAATTAATTTGATAAAAATATATCTATATTTGCAATTTTTTTATGAACTCGATAACCAACCCAACTCGAAAATATAGGGTTGGATTGGAAAAGTGACCAACCCGAAAATTTGGGTTCGGTTGAAAACCTTCTTCAACCCAACCCAACCCAACCTATGTTCACCCTTAGCAAACAAAAAAAAAAAAAAAGAACTAGCAAAGATGAGAAAGCTCCTGAAACTTTGTAAACTATGAATAGTTCTCCGATGATGGTGAGTCTCCAGTTACAATATTAGCTCTTCTACAGAAAGCAATAAACTAGCTAGAAAATGCGGTAAAAGCCCACTTTGGCTCCGGCGGAAGTTCGTTGGAGACCTAAAGACTAAACAGAAGAAAGTCGTGGACAAAACTAAAGAGAGCAATGAAATTTCTAAGTTTTCTGGAAAAATTGGTCGACCTTTGAAATGGTGAGGACGCTTGCTATTTATAGGTTCTCTGACAATGTCTACGAAATGTTGCTCCATAATCTCTGCTATGCCAAAAGCCTGCTCCACTCTAACATTCTCCTGCTCCACGATCTACGTTGTCGACTGCATAGAGCATACACAAATCAACGGCTGAGATTAATTGTCGAGCTTAATTGTCGAGCTTTCGAATGTTTGCCACGCGTCCCTGAGGACTAAGATATTCTTACGACTCATCCCTCCTTGCTATGTTTTTCCTTTGCTACGGCGACGTGGAATGATTTCCAGGACAGCTTCACCGGGACTTGCCTTCGCTCAAGCGAAGTTCTCCTTTGTTCATTTCGCTTTGCTTCCCCATAATTTTTTTTCTATAAACAAACTATAAATATCATTTTTTTAACACTTAGTACTTTTCACACATTCATGCATATTTTCCTGTAGCAAACCTCTAAATTTGACCCTAAACAGAAAAATATATGATATTTTGCTTAAACACAATTTTTAGTATGTGGGGGCGAAATTCAATACCTAATTGATTAATTATAGCAAAGTTCTTATTAAATTATATTACTTTAAGCTACTTTAACTCTCAATTCTTGAGAGTTGTCACATAGATATTGTTGAAAGTTAGGATTTTGTAATTATTTAATTCCTTAATCAAGTTGGTTAGGGTTGTTGCTTAAATTTCTCATAATAAGTTATTTTCCATTGTATTTATACCTCTGATTCTTGGAAGGTGGTGAATAATAAAAGAGTATAAGTCTCTTTATGGTATCAGAGCTTAGGAAAAATATAAAAATAAAAACAAAAGGAAACCCATTTTTCCACTTCAGATAATCGACAATCATCGCCCCAATAATCTCTGAGGTTCCTTCGTTGTGTGCAATCTCATCTCAGGCAAACTATCGATTCCTGTCAGAAGTGGGTTTCCTTCCATCGATTCTCTCCATCACTGTTGTTGGAGATCTCAGGCAGTCCCGTGCAAAAGTCTTGTTTCCTTCTCTCGCATGTGTGTGGCCCAATCGGGAAGGAAAGAAAATTCCTCTCTCCGGCGTTTGTGTGGGTTCAACGAAGGATCAAAGAGCTTCTCCTTTCCTACTGCTTCAGATGTTGGTTTCTGCTACTACGTGGCCAGATCAATATTTTTTTTAGTTCCTTCAAGGACATCAGTAGGTTTGCAAATTATTTCCTTTGCTTTATTTGGGTCAATTTGCTTTTATTATGACTTCTAAAGAAATTGATCTACCTGATTCAACACCCACATATATCACGGGACACAAATTAAATGGCCGAAACTATGTTCAATGGTTACAATCTGTCTTGATGTTTATATGTGGGAGGGGCAAAGATGAATACTTAGATAGGGAAAATGTACAACCTAAGGCAACTGATTCGGGATTCAAAAAATGGAAAATTGAAAAAAATATGGTTATGTCATGGTTAATAAATTCTATGACTAATGAAGTTGGCGAGACATTTCTCTTATATAGCACCGCTCAAGAAATTTGGGAGGCTGTCAAAGAAACGTACTCTAGCAAAGAGAACACTTCTGAATTGTTTCGCATCGAATCGGTTCTCCATGATTTACGCCAAGGTGATCGATGCAGAATCGACACTTTAATAATCTCTCACGTCATTGGCAACAATTAGATATGTTTGAGGTCCATACATGGAAGTGTGTTGACGATACTGCTCAATACATGAAAATTATGGAACAAAAAAGGACATTTAAATTTCATTTTGGTCTAAATAACTGTCTAGATGAAGTTCGAGTAAGAATCATGGGAACCAAGCCTTTGCCATCGCTCCGAGAAGCTTTTTCCGAGGTAAGAAGAGAAGAAAGCAGGAAAAATATTGTGATGGGGAAGACAGAGTCAGTTCCTCTAATTGCAGAAGCATCTGCACTCGTCTCTCGGAGCCTTAATTCAACAGTGCACGGAGAACTTAAACAGAAACGAGAAAGACCTTGGTGTGAAGACTGCAAGAAACCAGGTCATATAAAGGAAACGTGTTGGAAGATTCATGAAAAACCTATCGATTGGAAACCCAGGCATCGGAATGAGCGTGATAGTCGAGGCTATGTGGCCAACAACTACTCCAGAAAATGTCACCGGTACAGAATCCTTCCCGTTTACCAAAGAACAGATCGACGCCCTACACAAGATCCTCGGACACACAGGTTAGGGAACGAGCCTTGTAGCTCAAAAAGTAACCTCTTTGGCCCTGAAAGCTAACACAGAAACAAGACAGCCCTGGATCATTGATACTAGAGCATCTGACCATATGACCGGAGATAGGTCGTTATTTCAGGGCTATCAGACTGACGCTTCCAGCTCATCAGTAAGAATTGCAGATGGATCCAAATCCAATGTAGCAGGAACAGGTTCTGTTGGTATCACTAAGCATATATCTCTTAAAAATGTTTTGCATGTCCCTGATATAAACTGCAACCTATTGTCAGTGAGTAAATTGACACGAGATCTTAACTGCATAGCTAAATTCTATCCTACTTCATGTGTTTTCCAGGATTTGGAATCGAGGAAGACGATTGGCAGTGCTGAACTCTGTTCCGGACTCTACATTCTCACTCTTGCTCAAGGTTCTCTGGCAATTATAGACAAGTCTTCATTTTTTTCTTCTAGTAATAAAGATAGTGATGTCATGTTGTTACACTATCAATTAGGTCACCCTAATTTCTTATATCTTTCTAGATTGTTCCCAAGTCTCTTTCGTAATAAAAATCCATCATTATTCTCTTGTGAAATTTGTCAAATCGCATCGAAGTTCATATTCTGGGATTACTTATAAACCATCTAGTCCTTTCTCTTTAATACATAGTGACGTATGGGGCCCTTCGAAAACAAAGGCCATTTCTGGGGCACGATGGTTTGTGTCCTTCATTGATGATCATACTCGGATCACGTGGGTCTTCCTTATGAAAGAAAAATCTGAAGTGTACCAAGTGTTAAAAAATTTTAGTACCATGATCCAGACTCAATATTAAACTAAAATTCGAGTACTTAAAACAGACAATGCAAAAGAATTCTTTAGCTCTTGTCTGAAAAATTACTTATCCACCGAAGGGATACTTCATTTAAGCTCGTGTGTTGAAACTCCCCAACAAAATGGGGTAGCTGAGCGAAAAAATAGACATCTCCTCGAAGTAACTCGATCTCTGATGTTCTCTGCCCATGTCCCTAAATTTTATTGGGGCGAAGCCGTTCTCACTGCCACCTACTTGATTAATCGAATGCCTTATCGGGTGCTTAACTTCTACACCCCTCGTCAAGTATTTCTTCAATCATTCCCACATCTTCGAACTCCTTCTTGTGATTTGGCTCCGAAAGTGTTTGGGTGTAGTGCCTTTGTCCATATTTATTTCCACAACCGTACAAAGTTAGATCCCCGAGCTCATAAATGCATCTTTGTGGGATATTCACCAACACAAAAAGGGTACAAAGTTTACTCTCCCGATACAAGAAGATTTTATGTCACTATGGATGTCACGTTCCTAGAAACTCTCCCTTTTTACTCTAAGCCTGTCTGTCAGGGGGAGATGTGCGATACCAGACAACTTTGATCCTCTATTCTCGAGACAACTCCTATTCTCGAGTCATCTTCTCCCAGTCCGCAGTCGAGTCCTTCTAATATGATTCCTGTTATTCCTGATATAATTCCTGTTAATTCTACTCCATCTTTGTAAGGGACCGACCCGAATGGGGCACTAAATGGGCCCTTATCCCAATGCATGCATTCAAAGTAAAGGACATTTAAACAGACATGATTTCGGATTCCAATTAAAACAAAAACATTCAAAATAACCCCTTTAAAAACTAGACAATTTCCTCGAACTCGCCCCTGTTTCCAAGCACTGTTCCAAGATAAATACATTTCCAAAGTTTACTCGATCGAGATTTACTAAAAGCCATTCAAAACTGTTCGGATACAAAATCTTTGGAATCCACAAATATTTACAAAACATCCTAGGGCTCGTGCCCGCTACATGCATTCGGGGAAAACAAAACACACGAGAGTCATAATACAAAAATCGAGTTGGAAAGACTGGCCCCATGATCACGGCTCCTCCTTCAGCATCCTGTCGCGCACCACGATTATTACCGTGGAAAACCACGAGAATAACGGTGAGTAACGAATTACTCGAGTAAGAATCCCCAACGGGGTACAATACGATATACATGGTCATCTCGATGAGCGTATGCAAGCTATGAATATAAACACAGAATAGAGCACATAGCTTAGCCCACACTTGGGCCTCGGATGCCAACTCAAGGTCTTAGTCCGGAGTAATATCATCACTGATCCAATACATGAGTCGCCCTATACGAGAAACAAGTCCCGGCCTCGGCGCCTCATCGTCGACGAAAGGTACACTGGCTCACAATCGAGGAGCTCTCGATCGGCATTTGTAATGAGCGTAAGCATGCACGCGCGCGTGCTCGCTGCGAACTATGGAGGGTTCTCGGGTCGAGAGGCAAGCCGCCCATGTCCGATCACCATGCCTAACTAAATCTTTGGATCGGTGTCAGTGACATAGGGGTGTGAGACCTGGACACGTAAACTATGTCAGCCTGAACCACCGCACCTGGGGCCAAGGAACGGTCGTGGTAGGCTTACACCAGGAAGCCGTCCTTGCCTTACCAGGTGGCAATCAAGGGCTACTGCCAAACATGCTGAGGACATGCCGGCTGCCGGGGACGAGGCAATGCCAAGTCATCATCCCGACCGTTGAGGCATTAACAACTGCCACCCTCACCCAAGATTGCGGGGCCTACCGCTTGGGTTAGCTAATCCCCTCACGGGGTCCGGGGCGGAATGACTTGCTCGGACGTCCCCGCCATGGATGCAAGGTACTTTATGCATCGAGCCCGGATGATGCTATCTACGCAATTCTAACCTCGCCCTAGCAAGCAAACAAACAATTCCATAAAATCCAATACGTGCTCAATAAGAATACAACGAGCCTAGCATGATACTACGAAGCAAGGGACAGATACGAGCATGCTAGAAAGGAACAGCCTAGCATGGATTAACATGAGAATTAAATAAGGAAAAATCATGCTAATCGGGAATTCAGATTAGAGAACCTAGCTACACATGTCAATAAACACAAACAAGCAATCAATCAGCAATCGCATAATATATCGCAGGGTCCACACAACTCCGGTAAGAAATCCTTACCTTGGCCGGGGACAATTTGACACGAAATCCTAAGCGGCGAACGAACCCGAACTAGCTACCGAGAACCTATCAATCACAACAAAAATCACACAATAGGCCTAAATATAATAAAATAAATGAGGCTCAGCTTGGGAGCAACTCACGAGGCGCGATTTAACGCATTTAACGAGCCGATTGCGACACGAACGGGCAAAGAACGGGCTGGGCTGGCGCGCAGGCAAGACGCTGTGGCGCGGCGCGCGCCTGATGACGAATCGGGCGAAGCAGGGCGCAAGAACGCGGCGCGCGAGCGCGGCGCAGAGCGCATACCGGGAGGGGCGCGCGCGCGCGGCACGGAGCTGGGCGAGGCGTGCGCGTGGGCGCGAGGCGATGCGCGGCGTGGCTCGGCGGAGGCTCTGCTTCTGCGCGCGGCGACATGACGAACAGGGTTCTGTTTTTTCGCGCTAATAGGGGCGATGGAGAAAATCCGAATTCGAGCGATCCACGGGGATTCGACGAGCGATTCTTTGATGACGAACTCCCTACACTAGCCGCACAAAACCCATACCTCAAATTACCTCAACTCGCCGAAATGGCGAAGCTCAAGCGTGGGGTGAAGAACTCGAATTTTGAAGGAGAAGAAGAAGAGAAGAGAAAAGGGAGGGAGAACTCACCGGAGGAGATCGATCGGTCGAGGGAGAAGCGGTGAGTCGCTGGTCGGTGAGGGGGAGACCGGTCGGTGAGGAGAATCGCGAAGGAGAGAAATGAGGAAGAAGAAGAAGATTCGGGCGAAAATTTGCTTTTAAACTAAAATCCGATTGAAACAGGCTTAACATAAAGGTGGCGCGTTTAGAAGCACAAGAGCGCTCAGTGGCTCGATTGGCAGCGACTCCTGCCTAGCACGCGACACGTCCCTGGTTCAAATCTCACTCGACGCGCTATTTAATTCCTCATTTATTTTTACTCTTTCCCAAGCCCAAATGTCTTCACCAAAAATCCCGATCCTATTCAAATTGACTCATAATTATTCCGGCAATTTTCAATTTCAAAACCCAGCCTCGGCAGCTGGACTCCAAAATTACCAAAATGCCCTGGGCCTCCCGGGAAGACCGGGATGAAATTTCCGGGCCGTTACAATACTCCCCCCTTATAAGACTTTCGTCCTCGAAAGTCACTTAAGATTGGAACAGCTCGGGATATTGCAATCTCATCTCATCCTCCCGCTCCCAAGTGGCTTCCTCTGAACTCTGACTCCTCCACTGAACCTTTACCAGCCGGATTTCACGATTACGCAGTGTCTTTGTCTCAAAAGCAAGAATCCCCACTAGCTTTTCCTCGAAGCTCAAATCCTCATTCAGCTGCAAAGGCTCAAAATCCACAATGTGCGATGGGTCCGGCACATACTGCCTCAACATCGAAACATGAAAAACACTGTGCACTGCCGACAATGACGGAGGCAAGGCTAATCGATAAGCAACCCTACCGATCCTCTCCAGAATCTCAAACGGACCAACAAAACGGGGACTCAGCTTTCCACGCTTGCCAAACCTCAAAACACCTCGCATCGGTGCGACCTTAAGGAATACATGTTGACCAACCTCAAACTCCAAATCCCGACGCCGAACATCCGCATAACTCTTCATGCGCTCCGAAATGTCAACATACGAGCTCTAATCTTCTCGTGACGGCACCATTGGTCAACTACAAAGCAACTCTGGACCCAAAACTCGCCTATCACCAACCTCTTCCCGAACGGGGAGATCGGCAACGCTTACCATACAAAGCCTCGAATGGAGCCATCTGAATCGTCGATCGATAATCGTTGTTATATGCAAACTCCATCGAATATGTGCATCGCTGGTCCCAATCGCGCCGGGAAATCCAACACACAAGCCCTCAACATATCTTGAGAATCTGGTTCACCCTCTCGATCGCGTCCATCGGTGCGAGGGTGAAAAGTCATCTTTGAAAGCGCACTCGTGCCTAAACCCTTCCGAGCGCTCTCGAAGCGAGAAGTGAACCTCGAATCACGGCCGATCACGATCCTCACAGGCACACCGTGATAACGAATGATCTCGCTCAAAAACAAGCGCGCCTTTGTTCCACGGTATAAGTGTCTCTACAGGGAATGAAGTGTGCGCTCTTAGTCAATCGATCGACTATCACCCAAATCTGAGAGAACTTCCTGAGTCCTCGGCAAACCAGAAATAAAGTCCATGGAGATCTCTTCCCATTTCCACCGAGGTACACTCATTTGCCGCAACAAACCGGCCGGTCTGCACAGGTGCCTTCACTTGGCCGACAAGTGAGACATCGACCGACAAACTCCGCCACATCTCTTTTCATACCCATCCACCGAATGTCTCGCTAAGATCTTGATACATCTTGGTACCCAGGGGTGCCAAGCAAACGAGAGAACGTGGGCCTCGAGAGCAACTCGCTCGCAATCCTCGCAACATCCGGAACACACAACCGCCTCTCACGTCACGTCACCCACTATACGGTGAATATACAAAGTCAAAATCTCCATCAGCACTAACTTTGTCAAATAATCTTTTAAGTGCGGGGTCACTCAGCTGACTATCAATAATCCGCTGTCTAATTGATGACTGGATTGTCAACTGAGCCACTCTGGCAGTAACCTCACCTAACAACACTGCAATCTCAGCCCGCTCGAACTCTCTCCGTAATCTGGGCTGGGAGCTCAACAACACCGCGGAGTGCGACGTCTTCCTACTCAGAGCATCGGCTACAACATTGGCTTTACCCGGATGGTACAGAATCTCGCAGTCATAATCTTTCACTAACTCTAACCATCTCCGCTGTCTCATATTCAACTCCTTCTGAGTAAACAGATACTTGAGGCTCTGGTGATCGGTAAACATCTGGATCCGCTCACCATACAGTAATGCCTCCAAATCTTGGTGCAAACACCACCGCCGCCAACTCCATATCATGAGTCGGATAGTTCGCTCATATGGCTTGGTGACGGGAAGCATAAGCAATGACCTTCCCGCGGCCGTCTTTGCATCACACACACACCCAACCCGAACTTGGAAGCATCATTTGTAAACCACGAAACCATCTGTCCCTTCCGGATCGCCAACAGTCTTTGAAGTCAAAGCGCGCTTGAGCGGGAAAAGCTCTCATCACACCTACCATCCCAAACAAACTCGACACCCTTCCTCGTCGGACGAGTGAGGGGCGAGGCTATGGCGAAAAGTCCTTAACAAAACCGACGGTAGTAACTCGCCGAGCCTAGGAAGCTGCGTATCTCTCAGAATCGAAGTCGGCCCGCCCACGAACTCACGGCCTCAATCTTTGCAGGATCCACGGCTATACCATCTCTCGAGACTACATGACCTAAGAAGGCCACTTGTTCCAATCAGAACTCACATTTGGAAAATTTCGCATAAAGTGGTTTTCCTCAAGGTACATCAACACTTTCCTCAAATGCTCTGCATGATCCTTCACGGTCCTTGAATAGATCGAATATCGTCAATGAACACGATGACGAAGCTGTCCAAAAATGCTTTGAACACCCTATCCATCATGTCCATGAACGCCGCTTTGGTGCATTCGTCAATCCAAACGACATGACCCCAAACTCGTAGTGCCGATATCTAGACACGAACGCTGTCTTAGGAATGTCGGCGTCCTAATCCATAGCCCGATGATACCCGGATCTCAAATCTATCTTGGAGAACACGGAAGCTCCTGAAGCCGATCGAACAAATCATCGATACGGGGCAGCGGATACTTATTCTTCACTGTCACCTTATTAAGCTCACGATAGTCAATGCATAGGCACATCGAACCATCCTTTTTCTTCACAAACAACATTTGGCGCTCCCCACGGGGACACACTCGGACGGATGAATCCTCGATCTAACATTTCTGAATCGAACCTTGATTCCTTTAGCTCGGGTGGCGCCATACGATACGGAGCCTTCGAGATAGGGAGGGTCCCTGGCTCGAGCTCAATTGTGAAGTCAACCTCTCTCTTTGAGGGCAACCCCGGTAACTCCTCAGGAAACACATCAGCAAACCCTCGCACAACCGGCACTTGATCAATAGTCAGCGAGGGACGGCTCTCTCCGGACAATTTGGCTAGGTAGCCCCAAGCTCCATGAGCTAGCAAACGACGGGCTTTCACAGCTGACACCATCGGCGGGCAAAATCCACCCGAACTCCACGAAACTTGAAGTCGGGCGACCGGCGACACGAACACTACTTCCTTCTAGTGGCAGTCAATCAATGCGTGGTTAGCGGCTAACCACTCCATACCAAGAATCACATCGAAACCACTCATGGGTAGAACTATGAGCGTAGCTACCAGCAACTCCCCGGATATCTCGATCCGGCCATCCTTAACCTTATCTTTTGCTAACATATTAACTCCCGAAGGAGTTGCAATGCACAATTCAAAACCTAGAGGCTCTAATCTCAACCTAGCATGCTCGGCAAACAAAAGCAGATACAAGCGAGTGCATAGAACCGAGTCAAACAAGACAAATGCACAATGATCCAAAACAAGAAGCGCACGCCCGCTGCGGCATCTCGTGACGCTCGGCCTCCGACGGTTCGTAGCGAACACCCGACCCTACTGGCTGGTGTGCGTGTGTGCCGAATCGCCATAGCCGGGTGATCACAAGAACGGATCATATGCCCCTCCTTTCCACATCGGAAACACCGCTGCGCTGGGCGGTCGACAAGCTCCGAAGTGGACTCTTCCACAAGTGACACAGCGGAATCTACCTAGGATCGCCTGCTTTGCGAGGTTGGAATCGGGCGAATCTCTACGCCGATCCCGGTTGCGAGGCGCCTTTGCGGCGCCGCCGCCTCCTTGAACTCAAACCTCATCTTCTCGCCCCACTACGATTGGGACAGACGCTGCACTGCCGGGCGGCGCCATCGCTCAACAGGATACTTTCCATTGTAAATAGTGGCGGTGAGCGGCTTTAGCATAAGTGATAGGGCAGAGCCTCGACATTCGAGACACACCGCCTCGGACGAGAAATGAACTTCCGAATTTTCAACTCGGGGTTGCTATCACCATGAGCAAAATAGCCATACTCAGAAAACTTCCTCTCGTACTCCTCTATAGAATCGAGAACCCCGCTCTGATTACGGAAAAGCGCTACCATCTTCTCTTGAGCCTCATCGCTAATGTACTTGGCTTTAAATTCTGTCTTGAAGAACTCCCGGTGTAGCGGTGGAGACCCGGTGGTCTCTCACTCGTGGTGGACTCCCACCACCATCTAGCTACGCCCCTAACACATGGGGTGCACACCTCGGCCTCTGCACATCGGGGCACACCATAATCGGGAAGGTGTACTCCAAATGGGCAATCCATCCGGCTTTGCTAAAGCATCACCTGTGGCGTCAAACTTATCAGGGTTCCATTTTACGAAATCCTTCAACCATTTACCAAGCTCATAGGCACCTTTCGCCAATTCTGCCTCAAAGGCTGCTGGCTCCTGCGGAGCTGGGGGTGCTGCTGCGCCCTGCTGAACCAAACGAGTCAGCTGCTCGATCTGAGCTCGGGACTCTTCCCGCTGCGCTTCCAACAAAGCCTGGGTCTCTGGCCTTTGGCCACTCAACAGGTCGACCACCATAGACCTCATAGAATTAGCAAGTCCGCCGCCGGGAGCGATCTCACGGCCGCATGATCGCCTCAATGCCTACTCTAGGCTCAACAGGGGGAGCTACAGGCGGAATGCTATCAGTCTCAGCTTGGGACGATGTCCCTGCGGTGTCAGATCCGATCCTGACACCTCGGCCTCCTCTCGGGCGTCCTCTTCCGCGCGGTGGCGGCATCTTTGGCGATCTACACCCAAACCAATAACGAGTCGAGAAACCGCTCGTCTCCGCTCCACAATACTACACAAGGCATACATTAGATGACAGTATTGTAAATTCTTAACCCTTTTTCTCAACAACAAATTGTAAACTTAGGCGTGCTGATGACTGCGTCGGAGTGCTAGTGATCATGGGAAAACGACCTACAACAACAGTCATACTACTGAATTTATGACTCGAGCTCGATACCAATGAGAAGGGACCGACCCGAATGGGGCACTAAATGGGCCCTTATCCCAATGCATGCATTCAAAGTAAAGGACATTTAAGCAGACATGATTTTGATTCCAATTAAAACAAAAACATTCAAAATAACCCCTTTAAAAACTAGACAATTTCCTGGAACTCGCCCCTGTTTCCAAGCACTGTTCCAAGATAAATACATTTCCAAAGTTTACTCGATCGAGATTTACTAAAAGCCATTCAAAACTGTTCGGATACAAAATGCTGGAATCCACAAATATTTACAAAACATCCTAGGGCTCAGTGCTCGGCTACATGCATTGGGGAAAACAAAACACACGAGTCATAATACAAAAATCGAGTTGGAAGATCGGGCCCCATGATCACGGCTCCTCCTTCGGGCATCCTGTCGCGCACCACGATTACCGTGGAAAACCACAGAATAAGGGTGAGTAACGAATTACTCGGTAAGAATCCCCAACCGGGTACAATACGATATACATGATCATCTCGATGAGCGTATGCAAGCTATGAATATAAACACAGAATAGAGCACATAGCTTAGCCCACACTTGGGCCTCGGATGCCAACTCAAGGTCTTAGTCCGGAGTAATATCATCACACAGTCCAATACATGAGTCGCCCTATACGAGAAACAAGTCCCGCCTCACTGTCTCATCGTCGACGAAAGGTACACGGCTCACAATCCCAAGCAGCTCTCGATCGGCGCTGTAATGAGCGTAAGCATGCACCGCGTGCTCGCAGACTATGGGGTTGCGGTGCCGAGGCAAAGCCGCCCATGTCCGATCACCACGCCTAACTAAATCTTTGGATCGGTGTCACTGACATAGGGGTGTGAGACCTGGACACGTAAACTATGTCAGCCTAAACCACCGCACCTGGGGCCAAGGAACGGTCGTGGTAGGCTTACACCAGGAAGCCGTCCTTGCCTTAACAGGTGGCAATCAGGGGCTACTACCAAACATGCTGAGGACATGCCGGCTGCCGGGGACGAGGCAATGCCAAGTCATCATCCCGACTGTTGGGGCATTAACAACTGCCACCTTCACCCAAGATTGCAGTGCCTACCGCTCGGGTTAGCTAATCCCTCACGGGGTCCAGGGACGGAATGACTTGCTCGACGTCCCTGCCATGGATGCAAGGTACTTTATGCATTAGGCCCGGATGATGCTATCTACCTGCAATTCTAACCTGCCCTAGCAAACAGCAAGCAATTCCATAAAATCCAATACGTGCTCAATAAGAATACAACGAGCCTAGCATGATACTACGAAGCAAGGGACAGATACGAGCATGCTAGAAAGGAACAGCCTAGCATGGATTAACATGAGAATTAAATCAGGAAAAATCATGCTAATCGGGAATTCAGATTAGAGAACCTAGCTACACATGTCAATAAACACAAACAAGCAATCAATCAGCAATCGCATAATATATCGCAGGGTCCACACAACTCCGGTAAGAAATCCTTACCTTGGCCGGGGACAATTTGACACGAAATCCTAAGCAGCGAACGAACCCGAACTAGCTACCGAGAACCTATCAATCACAACAAAAATCACACAATAGGCCTAAATATAATAAAATAAATGAGGCTCAGCTCGGGAGCAACTCACGAGGCGCGACGAAAGCACGAACGAGTCGATTGCATGAACGGGGCAGCAACGGGGCTGGCTGGGCGCGCTGGGGCGCAGAAATGGGCGAGCTGGGGGCGCTGGGTGCGCACGCTGGCGCTGGACGCTTGAGCCTTGATGATGAATCTTTGGCGGCGAGGCGCGAGGACGCGGCGCGCGCGCGCGCAGGCAGAGCGCAAGATACTGGACGGCGGCAGCGCGCGTGGCACGTAGCCGAAGCGAGGCGTGCGCGCGGGCGCGAGGCGATGCGCGGCGTGGCTCGGCGGAGGCTCTGCTTCTGCGCGCGGCGACGGGACGAACAAGGCTCTATTTTTTCGCGCGAATAGGGGCGATGGAGAAAATCCGAATTCGAGCGATCCACGGGGATTCGACGAGCGATTCTTTGATGACGAACTCCCCTACACTAGCTGCACAAAACCCATACCTCAAATTACCTCAACTCGGCCGGAAATGGCGAAGCCCGAAGCAGGGGGGTGAAGAACTCGAATTTTGAAGGAGAAGAAGAAGAGAAGAGAAAAGGGAGGGAGAACTCACCGGAGGAGATCGATCGGTCGAGGGAGAAGCGGTGAGTCGCTGGTCGGCGAGGGGGAGACCGGTCGGTGAGGAGAATCGCGAAGGAGAGAAATGAGGAAGAAGAAGAAGCTTCGGGCGAAAATCTGCTTTTAAACTAAAATCCGATTGAAACAGGCTTAACATAAAGGTGGCGCATTTAGAAGCACAAGAGTGCTCAGTGGCTCGATTGGCAGCGACCCCTGCCTAGCACGCGACACGTTCCTGGTTCGAATCTCACTCGACGCGCTATTTAATTCCTCATGTATTTTTACTCTTTCCCAAGCCCAAATGCCTTCACCAAAAATCCCGATCCTATTCAAATTGACTCATAATTATTCCGGCAATTTTCAATTTCAAAACCGGCCCTGTCGGCCCGACCCAAAATTACCAAAATGCCCCTGGGCCTCCCGGGAAGACCGGGATGAAATTTCCAGGCCGTTACAATCTTCACCTGTGCCAATTGCCAGAGACAGACTCCTCACTTATACAAGGAGAAATAGGCAAGTTGAGAGTATAGATGCTGGAATGGATCAAGTCGCCCAAGCGCTTGAGCCGACTCTACATCCGGAACAAACAGTGAATGAGGATACCGTTGAGGTTGGAGTTCCAGAAGGTGAAGTTAATGATTTACACTTGCCAATTGTTGTAAGGAAAGGAGTCAGGAGTTGCACCAAGCATCCTATAAGCAACCATGTATCATATGACAAACTGTCTAAGCCATATTGTGTCTTTGTCTCCATCCTTGACGATGTTCAAATTCCACATAATGTTGATGAAGCCTTGAAACATTCTGGTTGGAGGAAAGCCGTGCAAGATGAACTTGGAGCGCTTGAAAAGAATGACACGTGGGTAGTGACAGATCTCCCTAGTGGGAAACAGACCGTTGGATGTAAATGGATATTCACAGTAAAACACAATGCAGATGGAAGTATTGAGAGATCGAAAGCCAGACTGGTAGCTAAGGGATTTACACAGTCTTATGGGATTGATTATGTAACGACCCGACCCGAAAGGGTTCTAAAATAGGCCGTTACCTCAATGCATGCATTACAAATCTACATAAAATTTGCAAGATGGTGTTCGGATTCTAAGTAAAAACTAAAACATAAAACATCCATTTAAAATCAACATCAATTCCTGGAACCTGTCCCTGTTTCCAAGCACCTGTTCCAAGTAAAATACATTTACAAAACTTACTCTGATTAGAGATTCATTTAAAACATAAAAACTTTACAACAATGCTAGAATCCGGAAATACATTCAGAAAACACCCTAGGGCTCTGTGCCTAACTACATGCATTCAGAGAACATTTAAATCATAAACATAAAACTCAGAGTTGAACAACGGGTTTCCATGATCACAGCTCCTCCTCCAGCCATCCTGTCTCGCACCATGGTTACCTGTGGAAAACCACATAATAAGGGTGAGTAACGAATTACTCAGTAAGAATCCCCAACCGGGGTACAATACGATATACATGGTCATCTAGCAGAAAGGTATGCAAGCTATGAATATAAACCAGAATAGAGCACATAGCTTAGCCCACACTTGGGCCTCGGATGCCAACTCAGGGTCTTAGTCCGGAAATAACTCACCACACAATACACCCTATACGAGAAACAAGTCTCGGCCTCAGCCTGTCTACTGCCGACGAAAGGTGCACTGGCTCAAGATCCCGAGGACCTCTCCGGTCGGTGCTATAATGAGCGTGCGCGTGCACCGCGTGCTACTGCAGACTATGGGGGGTGTCGGGTCTAGTGGCAAGCTGCCCATGTCCAGTCACCACGCCTAACTAAATCTCTGGATCGGTGTCACTGACATAGGGGTGTGAGACCTGGACACGTGAACTATGTCAGCCTAAACCACCGCACCTGAGGTTAAGGCACGGGTTGTGGTAGGCTTACACCAGGAAACCGTCTTTGCCCTATCAGGTGGCAACTCAAGGGCTACCGCCGAAACACGCTGAGGACGTGCCGGCTGTCGGGGACAAGGCAATGCCAAGTCATCATCCCGACCGTTGGGGCATTTAACAGTCTGCCACCCTCACCCAAGATTGCGGGGCCCGCCGTTAGGGTTAGCTAGTCCCTAATGGGATCAGGGACGGAGCTCAATCTCGTACGTCCTTGTCGGGGATGCAAGGTACTTTATGCACCCGGCCCGGAAGATGCTATCTACCTGAACTCTAACCTGTCATAGCAATCAGCAAACAATCAAATCAATCCAATACGTGCTCAAAAGAATACAACGAACCTAGCATGATACTACGAAGCAAGAACAGATACGAGCATGCCAGAAATGAACAACCTAGCATGGACTAACATGAGAAACAACATAGGAAATCATGCCAGTCGGGAATTCAGAATAGAACACTTATCATCAAACATGTCAATAAACACAACAAGTATACAATCAGCAATCACATAATATATCGTAGGGCTCACACAACTCCGGTAAGAAATCCTTACCTGGTCGGAAGGCAACAACACACAATAAAATTAACTGCGATCGAACCCGAGCAACCTATAACGAGCCAAACAAACACATCAATAATCACACAATAGGCCTAAATAATAATAAAATAAATAGGGCTCGGCTCGGGAGAAACTCACAAGGCATGGCAGACACGCGAACGAGCCATTTTGCACGGGCTAAGCGATGGCCGGGCGCGAGACAGCGCAGGATGGGCGCTGGCGCGTACTGGGGCGACGACTGGCTTGGGGCGCGGCGCGAGCGACACAACGATCTGGCCGACACGGGCGCTGACGACACAGGCGACGCGACGCGGCACTATGCGCGGCTCGACACAATGCGCAGCAGGGTGACACGGACCAGGGTAGGGCGAGGGCGCGCGGCCTGGGCGACGCTGGGCTGGGCGAGGCTCGACCTGGGCAGGGTTGGGGCTCGAGCGCGCGGGCTGGCTGGGGGGCCTGGCTCGGGTTAGGGTGAGGGCTCGGGGAGAGAGAGAGAGAGAAAAAAAAAAGAAGAGAAAATGGGGATTTAGAAAAGAAAATGGGAAAATAAAAGAAAAATGGGAATAAAAGGAAATAAATGGGATTTTATCCATTTTATCCATCCTTATCCACTTAAAACCTTAAAATCCCATTTCCCGGCTTCCTCCTTCGAGACCCGACCGAAGCAATCTATTCCAATAAATAAAACTCACTTAAATCCAACTCCCAAAGCAACACTAAGGGCCCGGGCTCGAATCCCAAAGGAAACACCCAACAACCAACACTTTGCCAAAGCCCAAACCACAACCGAGCATCCAACCGACTAGCCCAAACACCACGTGACTTGCAGCCAACAACAAACAAGCCTCGAAAAAGGCAGGAGCTACCTCGTAGCCCTGAAAACCACAAATCCTGCCCGGGGAGCCAAAAGACCAAAATACCCCCAAGGGTCCAAACGGCTCTAATGACCCAACCAAACAACCGAATCTTGACCCGAAGGCACCTAAAAAACTGGAATAGGAAACTGGGCTGTTACAGATTACCAGGAAACTTTTGCACCTGTTGCAAAATTAAACACCATAAGAATTATCCTATCTATAGCAGTCAACCTTGATTGGGGCCTCCAACAACTAGACAAAAAAAATGCTTTTCTAAATGGAGACTTAGAAGAAGAAGTCTACATGGAAATCCCTCCTGGATATGGGACAAATGCCAAACCAACTGAGGTGTGCAGACTTAAGAAATCCCTCTATGGCCTAAAACAGTCTTCTCGGGCTTGGGTTGGGAGATTCGCAAACTTTATTCTCGATCTTGGGTACTCACGATTGTCGATCGAGATCATACTTTGTTTGTCAAACGAAGATCCTGAAACCTCTCTTGCCCTTCTTATTGTATATGTGGATGATATTATCTCTCTCGGTAATGATGAAGTTGAGTTACGAGTCTTGAAGAAACGATTAGCTCAAGAGTTTGAAGTCAAAGACCTAGGAAATCTCAAATACTTCTTAGGAATGGAAGTTGCACGATCTAAGTCAGGAATAGTAGTTTCTCAGAGGAAATATGTGTTAGATCTCCTCAAAGAAACAGGTATGCTAGGATGTAAACCAGCAGCGTCCCCTATGGATCCTCAACAGAAATTCAAGTTTGACCAGGAGCACAATCCCGTGGACAGAGGGAGATATCAAAGACTGGTAGGACGCCTTATATATTTGTCTCACACTCGACCAGACATTAGTTTTGCGGTGAGTATTGTTAGTCAATTCATGCATAGCCCAAATGAAGAGCACATGAAAGCCGTATCTGAATCCTCGTGTATCGAAAATGACCCCGGACAAGGATTGTTGTTTAAGAAGACTGGAAAGAGGAACATTGAGGTATATTTCGATGCATCGGTAGGGCAGCACGATTACTCTGAGATAGACGATCCACCTCAGTTATTGCTCATTTGTGTGGGGCAATCTTGTCACTTGGAGGAGTAAAAACAACTGTGGTTGCACGTAGTATATGCCGAGGCCGAATACGGGCACTTGCTCATGGCATATGTGAAGGGATTTGGATCACGAGTTTTAAGTGAGTTAGGGAATTATTGTTTTTCACCGATTCGGATGATGTGTGACAACTAAGTCGCCATCAAGATTGCAAGAATCATCCATCATGATAGAACCAAGCATGTTGAGATTGATCGGCACTTCATCTATGAGAAAGTCAACCAAGAAGTCATTCAACTGATCTACGTGCCTACCAAACAACAGCTAGCAGATATTCTCACCAAACCATTACCACAGCCTAACTTTGGAGACCTGAATAACAAGTTGGGGTTGTTTAATTTATACAATCCAACTTGAGGGGGAGTGTTGAAAGTTAGGATATTTAAGTTAGGATTTTGTAATTATTTAATTCCTTAATCAAGTTGGTTAGGGTTGTTGCTTAAATTTCTCATAATAAGTTATTTCCCATTGTATTTATACCTCTGATTCTTGGAAGGTGGTGAATAATAAAAGAGTATAAGTCTCTTTAGATATCATTCAAAATGTTAGAATTCCTCACCTTATTCTAAAAAAGAAGAATTGTTCACCTTGTCCCACATGGGAAAATGAGAAGTTTCACTACTTTTATATAAAAAAAGTGAATTATTCTTTTTATTTATGGTTGGTTATGAGATAAAATTTCCTATTATCTAATATGATAATTTGTTGTTGAGTTGTGTTCGAGTAAAGATATTTAAGAACTCTTCACTTTTTCTGATATAAAAATGGCAATCAACAATTGTTAAACGAAGATATGAAAATGGATAATGATAAACGTGAAAGACGAATACGAAACAACACACAGAATTTACGTGGTTCACTAACGTTGTGTTGGCTAGTCCACGGGCAGAGAGAGGGCGAAGTTTTATTAAGGAGAACGAAATTATAGAGTTTACATAATGAATGTCATTATACGACTAGGGTTTAATTTGAGTTTATATAGGCACTCTCATTAAACCCTATTACAGAATGCTTAAGCATTAAACAGAAAGCGGATGTAGACGCGCGCTGCGGAAACAAAATGCTGATGTGCAAGCACATGCATAACACATTGCAGCAATGCGCTGCAATGTGAGATGCGTTTGCGCGCGAGATGTGCTAAGCAAATGCAGATGCATTCATGCAAGCAAATGCGGAATGTTTTTTCGCAATATGGGCGTTGCCCCTGCCCCTCATTTGCTGACCGGACAGCGAAACCTCCACTCGCTAACCGGGCAGCGAGACCCTTTCTTACTAATCGCACGACATCAATACGTTCAAGGCATAATACAACATTTCCAATTTATGGGACAAGATGAGAATTTCCAATTATCCCCACATGTTGAGCTATAATATGATATTGGAGCTTCGTATTTGGCTTTCAAATTCGAATCTAACTCAAGATTGATAAACAAAAAATGACACTCAACTTGTACTACAATGAAAAGATGAGTTATTTTCTTTATTTATTTGTATTTTTAAAAGGATACGTTTATTAGAAGGCAAGACACCAGAAACAAGTCTTCTCCCTTAAAAAGGAGACCTAACCGAGGGAAACATCCCCCAATCCTAAACAGATACCAAGTCCATAGCCTGGACGTCGAACAACAACCAAACAACAACTAATAGTTACAAGCTCAACTTAAAAAAGGATTTCCTTGAGCTTAGAATAATTTTAGCAAACATTTAGGTGAGTTTAATTTGTGGAGCGTAATAGGTAACGTCGATGAAGGGCCAAAGGCAATACTGGGCGGGAAAAAGTGAGGAATACCGTTACATAACGGTATCAGAATTGGGAAGGCGATTCAAAGGCTTCCACGTGGGGCAGAGCCTCCAAAGCGGCCTGTCCCTCCCCTTCCACAAGCCGCTTGGGCACAGAGCCGCACTTGTGTTCCACAAGCTCTCCATCTCCAAATGGGAGCTTCTCAAGGCTTGTACCCACAAGGAGTGGCTCCTCATCAATCGAAACTCCTTCCTCCACATCTTCAAGCTCGCTCAGCTCGTCCTCGTCGGCTTCGCCTCTGCCACCGTCTTCTTCCGCACCAGGATGCACCACCGCGACGAACACGATGGCACCCTCTTCATTGGGGCTTTGATTTTCACCATGATCGTCAACATGTTCAATGGCTATGCCGAGGTGGCCTTCACCATCGCCAGGCTGCCTGTGTTTTTCAAGCACAGGGACCTACTTTTGCATCCGCCTTGGACTTATACTCTCCCCACTGTTCTTCTCCGCCTTCCGTTGTCACTTTTCGAATCTATTGTTTGGATGGCCGTCACTTATTACACCATTGGATTTGCACCACAGCCTTCCAGGTAACAAATTATGAGACATGACCCTATTTAAAGCTTTATTATTCAAACATAGAGTCCCCAATATTGGGTCTTAAACTGCAGGTTTTTCAAGCAATTCTTGGTGGTGTTTCTGCTCCAACAAGTGGCTTCTGGGCTCTTTAGGTTCATTGCGGGTACTTGCAGAACCATGGTAATTTCCAACACTGGAGGGACTCTCACTCTCTTAATTGTGTTCATGCTGGGTGGTTTCATTCTACCTAAAGGTGAATTTCTCATTTCTCACGACCCGTTTGATAGCCATTTGGTTTTTGAAATTTAAACTTATTTTTACTCATATTTTCTACCATGTGCTCCATCTTTCCTATCATGTATTTAACTTTCCTTAGAAAGTAGGTGAATCCTAACCAAATTTCAAAAATAAAAGCAAACTTTTGAAAGCTATTTTATTTTTTGTTTACAAGTTTTGGTTTGGTTTCTACAAATATAGATAAGATGTAGATATTCATGTAGAAGAAAACAAATGGTATGATAGCTGTTGTAGGTTTAAATTTCAAAAACCAAAAATTAAAAATAAAAGCCCTGTTTGATAACCATTTGATTTTTTGCTTTTGGTTTATGAAATTTAAGCTTATTTCTACTCAAGTTTTGTTTTTCTTTTGCTTTTGATTTTTTGTGCTCTATCTTTCCTACAATGTATCCATATTTTCTTAAGAAAGTAGGTGAATACTAACCAAATTTCAAAAACAAAAACAAGCTTTTGGAAGCTACTTTTTTTTGTTTCCAAATTTTGGTTCTATTTATTAAAATATCGGTAAGATGTACATATCAAAATAAGGAAAAAGGTATAGTAAGGTAGTTATTGTAAGCTTAAATTTCATAAACAAAAAACGAAAAACAAAATGGTTATCAAACGTGGCTTAATTAATTGAGGAACACAAACCTTCATATGCTCTCAAATGTAACTAAATAAAGGGAGTCTTAGTATGAACTAACTCCTGAGATGTGTGTGCGTGTACTGCTGCAACAGGTGAAATCCCCAAGTGGTGGATTTGGGGCTATTGGATTTCACCAATGACTTATGCTTACAATGCCATTAGTGTAAACGAAATGTTAGCTCCAAGGTGGATGAACAAGCTGGTATGTCACTCTTGAATTACAAGTTTTGTTTTCTAACTTTCTGAGTTTGTGTCTATTTGTTCCTTGAAGTGATGTTTGGTAAGTCCTTCACCTTCCAACCTTGCGGTTATTTTCGTCTCTTAAACTTTAAGGGTGTCACATAGATCCTTAAACTTTCTATCTTTCAATTTTCAATTTCATGTCTAATATATTCTTGTCTTGTTTGATGTTTTAAAAAATTTATGGACTTGTTTTAGTTCAACATCTATAAATTCATGTCCCCAAGGGGTGGCGAAGTGGTGGAAGACTTGGGCTGTGAGGGTAAGCTCCCCTAAAAGTCCCACATTACTTCTTCGATGTTTTTGGTGCCTGGCCTTGGGACAGGCGTGATAACCATATTTCAAAATAAAACATCTATAAATTCATGGACTTACTAGGCATAAGGTTGAAATTTAAATGGTTTTATCAAACATAGATTAAATCTGGACATTTTAGAGTCAAAATGAAAGTTCAGAACCTATTAGATAACTTTAAAGTTTAGAGATCTACTAGTTTTAAAATAAAAAAATTTAAGAACTTGTTCTTTTTTAACTATGATTAAATATACTTTAATCTATTGTCGGGGTTTTTCTTAGTTTGATAATGATTTAATAGGAAGCCATGTATTCGAACTCGTGTAATATTATATCTTCCCTACTTAATATTAATTGGCGTGGCATTGATTTCAAGCTTTGGTGTGGTGATTTAGGACGTTGCTGATATAAATAAAATATAGTTTGTATATGGGTTATCATGAAATTGTTTCTTATCCAAAAAACGTTATGGATGTTGCAGGCTTCAGACAATAAAACCCCGTTGGGTTTGGCCGTGCTCAAGAACTTGGATATTTTCCAAGATGGAAATTGGTTTTGGATAGGAACTGGAGCTCTATTGGGATTCACTATCCTCTTTAATGTCCTTTTCACGCTTTCACTTATGTACTTAAATCGTAAGACTCGTGGGATTATTTCTGTTTCAAGATGTCAAAATCATTTTAGTTTTGATTTGAGGTGACATAAATTTTATTCTATTAAATCAACATGACAGCTCCTGGGAGACCACAAGCAATAATACCAGAAGAATCCACTGAAGATTTGGAGTTTGTGCAAAATGAGTCACAAACAGATTCAATGACTAGATCATTGTCTACTTCTAATGGGAACAATACAAGTACGAACTGAAAAAACACACCTATGAACTTAGGGAGTGTTTGGGGCATCGATTTGGTTATGATAGATGGAGGGTTATGATAAACGGTGGGTTATGTTAAACGGTGTTTTGGGGACAGGTTATTATAGTAGGAGTTATTATAAATGGTGTTTGAGGGGCGGGTTATTGTAACAAAAATAATATATGTAAGGTTTAAATAATTGAGCACGCAGGTTTAGAAACCACCGATTATAATAAACGGTGGGGCAAACATGAGTTAGGTTATTATAGCCAACTCGGTCGTTTACATAAACGGGGGCCCAAACACACCCTTAGTATTTTTCATGCACATTCAACTATCTTTTTCCCATCAACTATGCTCATTATAAGAATTTACACAGGAGAAATGACTGTTCGGCGAATGAGCAGCAGATCTACTGACAGTGGACACAGAGACACTGATTCCCCCGTTGGCAATGCTAATAGAAAGGGAGGAGTGGTTCTTCCATTCACGCCTCTTGCAATGTCTTTTGATGATGTAAATTACTATGTGGACATGCCCTTGGTAAGCAGACATTGCCTTACATGTTTTAGGCATTGTTTCATTTTTTGTTTTTAAAAATTAAGCTTATAAACTCTACGAAAACTAACCATCATGGATTGACCTGGTGGTTAAAAGAACATTGAAAAGCTAAAAGGGAATCTATTCAATCCATGGTGGGTCGCCACCTACTTAGTATTCGATATCTTAAATAGCCTAGCAAACTGGCCTGAACACTATATAAAAAGGAGAAAACTGTTGGAAGCGTGTTATAAACACTCAGAAAACAAAGAATCGAACAAGGAATATTTGACAAAATAATTCTCTTGTATTGAAGAACTCTTCTTGAAAAAACTACAAACTTGGTTCACACTTTTTTCTCTCAAACTTATTTCTCTTTTATTGATGTTTGTGTTTTTTCTTGATGCTTGATATATCAACCCTTACAACACATCCTATTTATAGGATTGCATGGAACAATCTAGACCTATAACTTACATCTAGATCTAACTCTCATTTCTACTTTTAACTTACTTCACTTTATTACATGCATAACTCACATTCTAACTTAACAAAAATTAAATTTAAAACTTACACTTATTCAATTTCTTTAACTTGCCAAATTGAATTTTCAAAACTTAAAACCATGTTTAATTTTCAACATCCCCTCTTTAACATGTTTTTCACAAACTCCAAGAATTGTCCTTAACTTGTTGAACACATCAACTTTAAGTGGCTATGTGTAAATATCCGCAATTTGATCTTCTGTCTTCACATATTCAACTTGAATATCTTTTCTTGAAATGCAATCTCTAATGAAGTGGAATTTGGTATCTATGTGCTTACTACGATCATGGAACACTGGATTCTTAGCTAGAGAAATTGTTGACTTGTTATCCACATGGATAACGGTTGCATCCTCTTGCAAAATTCCAACTTTTAGGTAACGAAGGATTCTCTTTGCCACTTTCAAATGAGTAGTTGTAGAAGTTTCCATAAACGGACTCACCAATCCAACACTGTAGAGAATATATGGCCTTGTGCAAGGTAAATACCTTAAACTTCCAACTAAACTTTTGAAATATGAAGGATCTACATCTCCATCTTCATATTTGACCAGCTTTGTCCCAGTTTCCATTGGAGTTGCTTTCTCCGACTGCTTCACCTCAATGCCAAGATAATATGACATAAGCCCAATATCTGTCATTTCAAATTCTTTGGTCATTGCTGCTTTGAGATCTTCAAACATCCTTGGACAATTTCCTGTAAAAATTAAGTCATCTACATACAGGAAAACCAACAATATATCTCCATGATCATTAGTCTTAATATAAAGCGAATGTTCATGCGGGCATCTCAAATACCCATTATTAAGGAAGTATTTGTTGATTCTACTGTTCCGCATTCGTGGCGCTTGTTTCATTCCATATAGTGCCTTCTTCAACTTCAAAACTTTATCTTCTTGACCTTTTATAGCATAACCAAGAGGTTGTTCTAAGTAAACTTCTTCTTCAAGGTATCCATTCAAGAATGTTGATTTAATGTCCATCTGAAAAATCTTCCATCTATTCTGAGCAGCTAATGCAATTAGCAATCTTATAGTCTCTAAGGGTGCAACAGGTGCAAACACTTCATCATAATCAATGCCTTTCTTTTGAGAATAACCTTTTGCAACTAATCTCGCTTTATGTCTCTCCATTTCTCCTTTTTCATTTCGCTTTATCTTGAACCCCAATTTGACACCTACTGCTTTCTTTCCTCTAGGAAGAGTAGAAAGTTCTCAAGTATCATTCTTCTTTATGGCCTTCATCTCTTCATCCATCACAAGCTTCCATTTTTCATCTTGTGAAGCTTCTTCAAAATTTAAAGGTTCACTATCACCAAAAAGACAAAAAAGAGTAAGATCATTAAAGCTTTGACTTAACTCTTTTGTTTCATCATATATGTCTTGCAAACTTCTCATGCGATGAGGCCCTTCACTAGAACTTATAGATGATGATGGTGTGTCTTGTTGTGGAGAGATTGGTGATGTAGGTGGTGTTGATGGAGAAGCAACATCATCACTCAATTTATCATCATCTTCTGGAAACAAAAGAAACTTGCATTCGTTTGGCTCATCATTCCAATTCCATGTTGCTTCCTCATCGAACACAACATCTCTACTTACTATTGTTTTTTTTTCGTAGCTGGATTATAAAGCTTATAGCCTTTTGAGCTTGCATCATAACCAACAAACACATGCTTCTCACTTTTATCATCAAGCTTACTACGCTTTTGAGCTGGTACATGAGCATAAGCTATGCTCCCAAATACTCACAGATGAGTAATAGATGGTCTTCTTCTTGTCCATGCTTGTTAAGGAGTTATATTCCACACACTTCTAGTGGGAGAACGATTCGACAAGTAAACATCACATTCAACTGCTTGTGCCCAAAATTCTTCTGGCATATCTTTACTTTTCAACATGCCTCGAGCCATGTTGAGTATGGTTCTGTTCTTTCTCTCAACAACACCATTTTGTTGAGGAGTGTATAGGATTGTCATTGGTCGACGAATTCCATTTTCTTTGCAATATCGTTTGAATTCATTCGAAGTGTATTCACCGCCTCTATCTGATCTTAAAGCTTTTATGTATAGACCACTTACTTTTTCAATAAGAGATTTGAATTTCTTAAACATGTTGAAAGCCTCTGATTTCTCATTGACAAAATATACCCAAGTTTTTCGGCTAAAATCATCAATAAATAATAAGAAATATTTATTCTTACCGAAAGAACTTGGTTTGATTGGTCCACAAAGATCAGTGTGAACAAGCTCTAGTGGTCTTCTTGCTCTTGAAGAAGATTCTTGTGGAAAACTCATTCTTGACTGTTTGCCATAAAGACAACTTTCACAAATTTGATCAGGATGTTTTATATATGGCAAACATTTCACCACGTCCTTCCTTGCTAGCAATCTCAGACCATCAAAGTTCAAATGCCCAAATCTCATGTGCCAAATCTAGGATGGATCTTTCAAACATGACTTTAAACATTTCGCAACATCAGTTTGAATGTTTAACAAAAACATTCTATTCTTCGTCATTTGCACTTGAGCAATCATATTATCATGATTATCTCTTATTGAAAGCCTATAATCCTTCATCAAAACATTATAGCCTTTCACCAAGAGTTGTTCCAGACTTAAAATGTTGTTCTTCATATTTGGCACATAGTAAACATTAGAGACAAACTCATGCTTACCATTCTTCAAGTTGATTATAATATTTCTTTTACCATTCACAGGTATTTTTGTAGCATCGCCAAATACAATATTTCCATCAATTGATTCATCAAGTTCAACGAACATTGATTTATTTTCACATATGTGATTGCTTGCACCGCTGTCAAGATACCATGAACTACTTTCAGATGTTTCTTCTCCTTTACATGCAAGAAGCAAAGACGGCACACTGTTTTTAATTTCTTGCTCAGCATAGTTGGCATTTTCTTCAACTTTATTTCGGCATTCCCAAGAATAATGACCAAATTTATGACAATTGTAGCATTCAACTTGACTTTTGTCATACTTCCTTTCATTATTATTTGATCTTCCGCCATATGATCTTGAATAATTTTGTCTTCGACGACCTCTTGATGAACTAGTACTTGAAGTACTGTCATCAAAATTTCTTTGATTGAAATTTCCTCTACTGCGTCCTCTACATCCACGATTATGACCATGTCCTTCTCGACTACTTTTTTCTTGGTCATATTCATTTTCTTACAACTGCAACTTTGATTGGAAAAGTTGTTCAGTTGTTTATTTGTTCTTCTTGAGTAGCTTCTCTTCATGGGCTTGCAAAGTGCCAACGAGTTGGTCAATCAACATTGTACTTAAGTCTTTTGATTCTTCTATCGATACAACGATAAAATTGAATCTTTCCTCTAATGAGCGAAGTATCTTCTCAACTACTTGCTCACCATTTACTGTCTCACCATTTCTCCTCATTTCATTTACTACCGCCAATAATCTTGAAGTATAATCTGAAATTGATTCAGACTCCTTCATGTGTAGTGATTCATAATCACCTCTCAATTTTTGAAGGCGGACCTTCTTTACACGATCTACTCCTTTTTACGTATTCTCCAAAATTTTCCATGCTTCTGTCGCAGTAGTTGCTTTAGAAATATTCTCAAAATTTGTATCATCAATTCTTGATGAATAATGGTGAGCGCCTTTTGATCTTTCTTTCTAGTAGTTTCAAAACTTCTCTTTAAGCATGACTTATGGTGGCGTCATTTTCGGGCTCGTCATAGCCTCTATCAACAATTTCCCAAACATATTGTGAACCAAGTAGTGCTTTCATTCGTATACACCAACTACTATAATTTTCCTTCATCAAGCGAGACACTTGGAAATGAATCATATTGTTGTTTGCCATTTGCAAAAACAATTCTTTCTTTCAAACTCAAGCTCTAATACCACTTTGTTGGAAGTGTGTTATAAACACTCACAAAACAAAGAATCGAACAAAGAATATTTGACAAAATAATTCTCTTGTATTGAAGAACTCTTCTTGAAAAAACTACAAATTTGGTTCACACTTTTTTCTCTCAAACTTATTTCTCTTTTATTGATGTCTGTGTTTTTTCTTGATGCTTGATATATCAACCCTTACAACACATCCTATTTATAGGATTGCATGGAACAATCTAGATCTATAACTTACATCTAGATCTAACTCTCATTTTTACTTTTAACTTACTCCACTTTATTACATGCATAACTCACATTCTAACATAACAAAATTAAAATGTAAAACTTACACTTATTTAACTTACCAAATTGAATTTGAAAAACTTAAAACCATGTTTAATTTTCAACAAAAACCATAGGAAAGAAATGGTGAGTAAAAAAAACATAAATTTAAAAATAGAAAACTAAAAGCAAAATTGTTATCAAACTAGTCTTTTTAAGTTTTTTTTGGATAAAGTATATTTTTAGTCCCTTGATTTGGGATGTAGTTTTAATTTGGTCACTAGGTTTCAAAGTTGAACACTCTTACCCCTGATATTTGAATAATGCTTACTTTCAATCCTTATGTGATTTTTTAGTTTATTTTTTTTAAAAAAATTAAATTAATATGAAAAATAAAATAATTATTTTATCAATATATTGAAATTTAAAATTAGTCTGATTCAGTGTTTGGCAAGTGCCTAGGCGCGCCTGGGCTCAAGTCCCACCTTTTGCGCCTTGCTTGTCCCAGGCGAGGCGTGTGTAATAAGGCACGTGCCTTACATGAAGCCCCGGGCACCAAAAGGCGCGCGCCTCGTGGGCTTTTTAATTTTCCTTTGTGTTTTTTGTATTTCAAATCCCCGTACTCGGTCATTCGAAGCGCGTGAAGGTTGATAGTTGAATATTATGCATGTTTTATATATTATTCTTGGTTAAAACTTCATTTATGTCCATGTATAGTGTTTTTATTGTGTATACACACATATATATAATTTTTTTTGTGTTTTTTTATATAGTGCGCCTTAAGCAAAAAAGTCCTCGCCTTTTGGTGCACCTTGCTCCTCAGGCTCTAAAGGGCCATTGCGCCTTAGTGCACCTTGCGCTTTTTAAAACACTGGTCCGATCATCCTTTTAGTCAACATTATATTGTGTATTTAACGATTTGGTTTTCTCAAGGACTAAAAGTTAGCATTATTGAATGTTATGGGTAAAAATGTTCAATTTTGAAACATTGAGATCAACTTAAAGCTTGAGCTCAAACCTCGAAACTAAAAATGTATTTTTCCCTCTTTTCTTTCATTTTATTTTTTGGTTAAGCAATAGTCTACTTGAGGTGAAAATTCATTCTCATAACAGGAAATGAAGAACCAAGGGGTCAAAGATGATAGACTCCAACTACTTGATGAAGTAAGTGGTGCCTTTAGACCCGGTGTTCTCACTGCATTAATGGGTGTTAGTGGGGCTGGAAAGACAACTTTGATGGATGTCTTGGCCGGGAGAAAAACAGGCGGTTATATTGAAGGTGATATCAAGATTTCAGGATTTCCCAAGAAACAAGAAACCTTTGCAAGAATTTCTGGATACTGTGAACAAAATGACATCCACTCTCCTCAAGTTACTGTTCGAGAATCCTTAATATACTCTGCTTTCCTAAGGCTCTCTAAAGAAGTTAGCACCAGAGAGAAGATGGTATGATCATCAGTTTATATTTGAACTCTTCTGTACAATTTGCGACCCGAAAACGCTAAAAGTTCAGTGCTTCTTTGTGATTGATTTTTGCAGGTTTTTTTGGATGAAGTGATGGACCTGGTGGAGCTGAAGAATCTTAGTGATGCAATTGTAGGGATTCCTGGAATAACAGGGTTGTCCACAGAGCAGAGAAAGAGGTTAACAATTGCAGTGGAGCTTGTGGCTAATCCTTCAATCATTTTTATGGATGAACCGACTTCGGGTCTTGATGCAAGAGCAGCTGCAATTGTTATGAGAACTGTTAGAAATACAGTGGATACTGGTAGAACTGTTGTATGTACAATTCACCAACCTAGCATTGATATATTTGAAGCCTTTGATGAGGTCAAATCATCTCCTTCTCTTGCTGCTTTTGTGTGTGTGTTTTGTGATGCTAAAATGAACCATTTTTTGGCCCAGCTGCTCTTAATGAAAAGAGGAGGACAGGTGATCTACTCCGGACCTCTCGATCGCAATTCTCAGAAGCTAATTGAATATTTTGAGGTAATTCTTTTGGAGTATTATTCCTTTGCTGTTTTTACCAAAACATTGAACCATTTTGACTTATTTTGGACATGATCATCCGTAGGAAATTCCAGGAGTGCCAAAAATAAAAGACAAGTACAATCCAGCAGCCTGGATGCTAGAGGTGAGCTCCATGGCAGCTGAAGAACAGCTTAAGATGGACTTTGCTGAATATTACAGGGCATCCTCCTTACATCAGTGAGTCAAGATTCCTGCAAATTATTGAGTTATAGGCCCCGGTCGATAACCATTTAGATTTTGAAAATTAAGTTTTTAGACACTGCTATAACCCATGGCTTCTTTATTTTATCATCTACTTTTACAAATGTTTCAAAATCTAAGCAAGTTTTGAATTCTAAGATGTTTTTATAATTTGGTTATGAATTTTGTTTACTTAAAAAAATGAAAACAATTAGGAGAAAATAAGCATAGTTTTAAAAAACAAAAGCTCATCAAATGGGATCATAGTCTAATTTTTTTTAGAGATATTAGAAGTTACATGTTTGAGCTGAGCTGAGCTGATAGATATAAATAATGGGTCATGTACAGGCGAAATAAGGCATTAGTAAAAGAGTTAAGCACACCAGCACCAGGATCAACAGACCTCTTTTTTGCCACTCAATACTCCCAACCCATGTGGGAGCAGTTCAAATCCTGTCTGTGGAAGCAGTCATGGACCTACTGGAGAAGTCCTGATTACAACCTTGTTAGATTCCTTTTCACTTTAGTTGCTGCTCTCATGTTGGGAACCATCTTCTGGAACGTTAGCTCCAAGTTGTAAGTGTGTTCCTTAAAAACCACTTTTTATAACCATGTAGCTTTTCTAATCATAGCATATTTAACATTTCTGTGATGTTTTCCATCCTAAACTTGGCTTAGCGATCGCGTAAATGACCTAAATACAATAATTGGAGCAATGTATTCTTCTGTCTTGTTTATTGGAGTGAGCAACTGCTCTACTGTACAACCAGTAGTTGCTACTGAAAGAACTGTATTTTATCGTGAGCGAGCTGCAGGGATGTATTCCGCATTACCTTATGCCCTTGCTCAGGTAGGCACGTTTGGGTGTGATTTTGGAATAATCAAAGCCACTTTTAGTTAATTTAATCAATTCTTTCGAAACTGGTTTCGATGCAGGTGATAATCGAAATACCGTATGTGTTCGTCCAGACGGCTTATTATACTCTCATTGTGTATTCAATGGTTGGCTTTGAGTGGACAGCTGCAAAGTTCTTCTGGTTCTTCTTTGTCAACTTCTTTACTTTCCTCTACTTTACATATTATGGAATGATGGCAGTTTCTGTCACACCAAACTACCAAGTTGCCTCTATTTTAGCAGGTGCTTTCTATACACTCTTCAATCTCTTCTCTGGCTTCTTCATCCCAAGACCTGTGAGTACATTTTATAATTACAAGTTTTCATTTGTCGATGCCTAAATATATGTCTTGAATGTTTTTCAATTTGGTCACTTGCATTTCAACATTTGTTAGAATTGGTTTATGATAAACTTACCTGATATGATACTTTAGTGAGTTGGTAGAAATGTAAGATAGGAATTAGGACTCATTTGATCATCATTGTTTTTTTTATCTACTTCTTACTCTGGAAAGGCTATTATACTATCTTGTAGTTTCTATTGAATTACTTATATGTTGGTATTTGGATAATGAAAATTTCAGAGAATTCCAAAATGGTGGATATGGTATTACTGGATATGCCCAGTAGCATGGACTGTCTATGGGCTAATTGTATCCCAGTATAGGGATGTAGAGACTCTTCTAAAAGTTCCTGGAGCAGAAGACACATCAGTGAAATTATATTTACAAGACTATTATGGGTTCAACCCAGATTTTATGGGTCCTGTGGCTGCAGTTTTGGTGGCCTTCACAGCCTTCTTTGCCCTTGTTTTTGCTTATTGCATTAAGACCTTCAATTTCCAAACAAGATAGATACCTACAAAATAAGGTTGACCAGTTGACTATGTAAAATAAAAACATGGCAATTCTTATCTGTGATGTTGTAAGATTAGACACAATTGGAAGGATGGATGATGCTCCAAATTTCATCTATATATTTTAAATCTGTATTTTCAACTGTTGTTTGTAACTATGAAAGTATTTGATCAAATAGTTTTTGCTTCAATACTCTTTTTATTGTTATTTACTTCAAAAATCTAAATAATGAAGCGAGAATAGCGGTCGTGCGAAGAAGCTTATGACACGCACACATACACATATTTTTAAAATACCATTTTGAGAGAAAATCAGAAGGGATTCAGAAAAGGTTTCTATATATTTTTGAGTTATAAATTCTTTGTACACAAAACACCCTTATATCGGAAAAATACATGGCAAGTTCTTAACATAAAATACAAATATAATGTCTAAATATGTTAAGAATTATGGAGGCAAAATTACAAATGCGGGTGGTTTTTTCTTTTTTATTTAAAAATAAAATAAAATAACTACAAGGCAGTTTGTTGCTGTGTGAATTTGGTGAGAGAAAAAATAAGAGAAGAAAAAAAAGGCAGTAGATTTTTTTGTGTTTGTTTTTACAGAGAGTTTTTGTACAGAGAAGAAAAAAGTGAGATTTGAGAGCTTTCTTTTGGGATTTCTTCTTGGGCATTTTTTCTCAATTAAAGAGTGTTGTAGAACTCTTGTAATTTCTCATCAAATTAGTGGAACCTGCAATTGGTAGCAGAGAACTGGAATTAGCCATTATTGGGTGAACCAGTATAAATTGGTGTCAATTTCTCTTCCCTAAACTTTTATGATCGTTCTTGTTGCTTATTAATTTAGATTCTTTTATCTATATTTTTAAGCATATCGTTTCCAAATTTTTTATTCCGTATTTTAATTTGGAGAACGAATTGGATCTTGGAAAAGGCTTGAATATATTTTTGTCTGAGTTGCTGGAAATTTAGATTGATTATATATTGTTGGTACTGTGACCATAATTTGCCTATCAAGTGGTATCAGAGCCAGGTTGAAGAACGATGGCTGGAGGAGATGAGAAATTAGTAATATTTAATGGATCGGATTTTAGCTTTTGAAAATGTCAAATATTGGATTATTTATGTTCCAAGGATTTGAGTTTACCATTGGAAGGAAAACCCGATGACATAGGAGAAGCCGAATGGAAAAGATTGGACAGGAAAGTGTTAGGGACTATTCGTTTAACTTTGACAAAGAATGTGCAAAGTAGTGTTGTAAGGCGACTACCACGGAGGAGCCGATGATGACTTTGTCCAATATGTATGAAAAACCCTCGGTAAACAACAAGGTGTATCTTGCCACTAGATTTTTCAATTTGAAAATGAGTGAAGGTACATCATCCTTTGCTCATATCAACGAATTTGATTTATTGATGAATAAGTTAGTCATAGTTGATTTAGAGTTTTGAGATGAAGTTAATGCAATTTTGTTGTTGAGATCTTTACCGATAGTTGGGAAACTATGAAAGTCTTTATTTCAAATTCATGGAAAAGAGAAATTAGAGCTTTCACTAGTTCGAGATTCTGCTATTGCAGAACAGATTCGCAGGAATGATTCAGGTTTTGCTTCTTCTTCTGGTTCCGCATTAAATGTGGATAAAGGTAGAAACAATAATAGAAGTCAAGGGAATCGAGGTAAATCGAAAAACAACAGAAGCAAGTCAAAGAATAGAAAATTTGACTGTTGGAACTGTGGTAAAAGTGGACATCTGAGAAGAGACTATAAGACCCTAAAGAAAACAAATGGGAAAGAAGCTGGTGCAAACGTTGTTGCTAATTGTAAGGACCCGACCCGAATGGGGTTCTAAATAGGCCATTACCTCAATGCATGCATACAAATCTACAGAAAATTTGCAAGATAGTGTTTGGATTCTAAGTAAAAACTAAAACATGAAAACATCCATTTAAAAATCAACATAAATTCACGAAACACCGTCCCCTGTTTCCAAGCACCTGTTCCAAGACAAATACATTTCCAAAACATACTCTGATAAGAGATTTATTTAAAACATACAAGCTTTGCAATAGTTACAACAATGCTAGAATCCGGAAATTCATTCAGAAAACACCCTAGGGCTCCGTGCCCAACTACATGCATTCAGAGGACATTTAAATCATAAACATAGACATAAGACTCAGAGTTGAACAACGGGTTTCCATGATCACGCCTCCTCCTCCACCCATCCCTGTCTCGCACCATGGTTACCTGTGGAAAACCACATAATAAGGGTGAGTAACGAATTACTCAGTAAGAATCCCCAACTGGGGTACAATACGATATACATGGTCATCTCGATGAGCGTATGCAAGCAATGAATATAAACACAGAATAGAGCACATAGCTTAGCCTACACTTGGGCCTCGGATGCCAACTCAGGGTCTTAGTCCGGAAATCAATCACGACATCCACACAATACACAAGTCGCCTATACGAGAAACAAGTCCGGCCTCACCTGTCTCATTGTCGATGAAAGGTACACTAGCTCAAGATCCCGAGGAGCTCTCGGTCGGCGCTCTAATGAGCGTAAACATGCACCGCGTGCATCGCAGAACTATGGGGTGCCGGGTCCAGAGGCAAGCTGCCCATGTCCGACCACCACGCCTAACTAATGCTTTGGATCGGTGTCACTAACATAGGGGTGTGAGACACGACACGTAAACTATATCGTCTGAACCACCGCACTGGGGCTAAGGAACGGGTCGTGGTAGGCTTACACCAGAAGCCGTTCTTACCTTAACAGTGGCAAACAAGGGCTACGGCCGAACACGCCGAGGACGTGCCGATCGCCAGGGACGAGGCAATGCCAAGTCATCATCCCGACCATTGGGGCATTAACTTGATACCGCCACCCTCACCCAAGATTGCGGGGCCTACCGATTGGGATAGCTAATCCTCACGGGTCCAAGGACGAGAATCTGTCTCGAACGCCCTTGCCATGGATGCAAGATACTTTATGCATCGAGCCGGATGATGTTATCTACACGAACTCTAACTCGCGCCTTAACAATCAGCAAACAAGCGATATAATCCAACATGTGCTCAAAGAGTACATCGAACCTAGCATGGTACTACGGAGCAAGAATAAACACGAGCATGCCAGAACGGAACAACCTAGCATGGACTAACATGAAAGAACAATATGCGAAGTCATGCCAGTCAGGAATACATAACAGAGCACCTAAACTATACATGCCGATAATCACAAACAAACATACAACATCAATTACAAAGAACATCGCAGGGTCCACACAACTCCGGTAAGAAATCCTTACTTTGGTCGGAAGACTTCTACACACAAATTTCCTAAGCTGCGAACACTCCCGAGCTAGCTATCGAGAACCTACAAACATAGCAACAATCACACCCATAGTCCTAAAAATATAATAACACAGCAGGCTCGGCTCGGGAGCACTCACACGGCACGACGACGACACGAGGGCGGGCGTTCTTGGCGGCCGTGCGGTGGGTGGCGCTGGGCGGCGCGCTGGCAGCATCAAGCGCGATGTGGCAGCGACAGTGACACGCTACCGGGCACGCACGCGCGAAGGCGCGGCGCGCGCGCTGGCGAAGCGGCCGGTGGCGCGAGCGAAGCGGCGCGGCGCGTGCGACGAGGGAGCGGCTCGGCGATGGGCTTCCCTCGGCTGCGACCTGGGCGTGCGATGGTGCGACGGCGACAGATCTGGGGCGACGGACCCAGGGCGTGCGACGGCGAGCGAAAAGCCGCTTTCGGCCGGATCTGTGCGCGGTGGCCGAGCGATGGCTCGGCTGGTGCGTCGCGGCGAGGAATCGCTCGGGCAGATTCGGGGCGCGCGACGACAGGCGAGCGAGATCTGGCGCGGGGTTAGGCGTCGCGCGACGAGCCGCGCGGCGACAGCGACACTGGCGTCTTGCTCGGCGGCTGGTGCGACGGTGGTCGGCGGGCTCGGGCGGATCTCGCGGCGGCCGCTCGACCGGGAGTGAGGCTAGGTGGGGAGAGAGAGAGAGAGAGAGAGAGAGAAAGAAAGTGATTTTGAAAAGAAAAGGGAAAATGGGAAAAATAAAAGGAAAAATAGGGATTTTAATCCTAATTTCCATCCTTATCCAAATCAAAACCTTAAAATCCCATTTCCGGCTTCCTCCTTCGAGACTCGACCGAAGCAACCACTCCCAATAAATAAAACTCACTAAATCCAACTCCCAAAATCAACACCAAGGGTCCGGGCTCGAATCCCAAAGGAAGCACACAACCAACCATCACTTTGCCAAAACCCAAAATCACAACCGAACTTCCAAACGACTAGCCCAAACATCTCGAGACTCGCAGACCACCAACAAACAAGCCTCGACAAAGGCGGAGCTGCCTCAAGCCCTAAAATCCACAAATCTCGCCCGGAGAGCAAAAGACCAAAATGCCCTTAAGGGACAAAAGCAGCTCTAACGGCCCAACCGAACCATCAAATCAACAGGAAGCACCTCGAGAACAGGAATAGAAATCGGGTCATTACAATACTCCTCCTTTTAAGACTTTCGTCCTCGAAAGTCCTAAGACGAAACAGCTCCAAGAAAAAATCGTGATCGAATCGAACCAACCGAACTTCTCGGCTAAAACCACACCAACCTTCTTCGAAAACCAAACCTTCTTGGGTTCTCAGAGACTCAAAGGCACTATGCCATCCAGGCTACCACAAACAAACTCAATCATGACTGGGCATACACTGAACTCCAAGGGAACAGACGGCAAACCACATCCTCAACTCGCACCAACTCTCAAACGGTGCTACTCTCAAAGAAACTCGAGGATCGCCACAAGCTCTGAAACTCTACACCACGCACTGGCAAAACTCCTCTGGAAACTCACAGCTGCTAACAAGCAGCCTCAACCCGACAACAAGCTGGCCAAACAACTGAACCTCCCAGGTTCCAGAAACCAAACTGCCTACAACACTCACACCAGCTGAAACTTCAGCTACGGCCAAATCTAAAAGACAAGGGCCAAGCACAGACTCCACTTGGCCAAACCAACAAACTTGAACTCCTCACCGGCCGAATGCAAACCTTACGGAGCAAAACTACCAGCAATTGGCCAAAGAAAACACTGCAAGGCAAGGGACAACCAACACTCCCCTCAAGGAAAATCTCGGGCTGCAAGGACTAAACCATCACGCAGCTAACCGCGACACAACACCTTGAGGAAAACAGCTCAACAGCTTTACCAACCAAGCCACGGCACCTCTGTGCCAACTCACTCAACGCGGCTCGCTAACGCCAACTGCGAACGCACAACAACTAGGAACAAAGCCCGAGAAGGGCTTGCTCAGCAGAACTCAACCCAAACTTATAACGAGCAACGCTCGCCTCCAAGCTACCACTCAACTCTAAAAATCCAACTGGCTACTCAAAAGACTTCTCCTTTTAGCCTAGGCCTAACTCAACTTCCAACCAGAAGCTCCACTCCCGAAACCTCACCAGGAAAACGGATATCGACAACCTCAAGCTTACGGATCCTGAGCCACACGAATCCGCAAGACTACCTCAGGAGCTAACACTCGAGGCTGGCATCCAAGGAGCAACTCAACCACCACAGAGGCTAGGGGGAAAGGAAATCTTCAATCCCCAAAGAACCAACACTTGCTAGAACAACTCAACTCACACTTGGGTGGCCTCCGCTCTTGTGGGAACAAACAACTCTTGCTTGCTAACAACACAAAGCAGAGGACCCTCTCATTGGCTGACTGGCTGCGCTCCTCCGATCAACTACACAACTCGGGAGCTAAGTCGACTCCTACCAAACGGGAAACGACTTCCCAGCAAGCAAACTCAGAAGGGCAGCGAACTTCACACACGCTCGCTGACTTGCTCAAACCCAAGGCAACAACAACCAACTCTCTTGGAAGCAACACCCTAGGGATATCTCAACCAATCGGATCTCCAATCCGAAACAAACAACACTTGCTCAACTGCCGAGGGAGGGGTCAACTCCCAAAACTTTCTGATCAAGAACAAGACCTCAGGGCAACGCCCTCCAGCTAGAACAAAACTAGCTCTCGAAACAACAAACGAACCAAATCTTGGCCAAACACTCACAAGAGGCAGAACAACCTTTACTGCAGCCTCTAGAACACCATCCAAGAATCCGCTTAACTGGACAAACGACTGCTTCCAAGCAGCCAACAAACTAGTCCCTCTTGCTAGCACCACTACCATCAATTCCAAGACCAAGGAAGAACCTGACAACTCCCCGAAGGGAACGGCTCTTACTAGCAGACAACCAAGGGACAGAGAACTCCACATACGCTCACTGTCTTGCCCCACTAGAGCAACAACATCAAATCTCGCGGGGCAACAACAAGGGTCCACCACGGACTAACCTCCAAATGCCAAACGGGCAACTCAACATCTTGAAAACAGAACACAACCAACAGGGGCACAAACCACTCGCCCCACGAGCAAAACTAATCTCAAGCAACTCCAATCCACACCTTGGTCGACACCAAGCATCAACTTGCCACCACACTGGAACCAATCCAGACTTTACTCCAAACTAACACTAGCCTGCTAGTCTACCAAGACTGCTAGCAACTCCACCAAGGCTACAAACTACACGCCTCCAGCTGGCCAACTAAACTCACTACCTGGGCCTGACTGAGCTCTAGAGAGGCTCTCCACAACCTAGGGTTCTCCGACAACCCTCGACACACACACTCGCCAAAGAATCGATCTAATGGATAACCGCTCGAACGAACAACTCCAATTTCCAGCATCCCAACCATGCTGGCCAACTCCAACTCCTTGGGAACCTAGAGGACCCGAAACGCTACAGAATGCGTCATCCTCCTACTCAAAGCATCGGCCACAACATAACTTCAACCCAAGGAAAGATCCAAACAACTCTCTTAGCCATGACGATCGGAAACCACGCGCGGCTTAGCTACCACATCGCTTTGTTCGGTTTCCAATCGAACTCCAACCAACGATCAACAAGAAGATCCGCCAACCAAGCTTAGGTCCAACTTAACAAATCTTGCCTAAGCAACAACCCGATATCACGAGCACGATATCCTTACCACTCACGACGCCTTACAACATCCACCGAGTCCAACTTCTCCAGAAACTGAGCAATAGATCTCCAAAGCAAACCCTACATGGATCTGAAACTCTCGCCACGGAACGAACCACACAAAACACACTTGTGTGCACAACTCTCAACCTTCCTTTAGAGATCCAAGACTAACAAGCGCTTTTCCAAAAAGCAACGCTAACTCTCTGCAAATGATACAAACAATCCAAGGAACACAAAAGTTCCATCTCCACACGATACACACGGTTTGAGGCAACCTTGCTCTACCAAAGCATAACAATGTCAAACCGAACTTACTTTATACCAAGCCTCTACCAAGGGTGCTTACCCCTAAGGCATCCAAAACCTCTCGCAAGGCATCAGCTCATCTCGCCTCATAGGCATCCAGCTCATCTCATGAGCATCCAACTCAGGGTCCCTCTACTGGACCAAACTCGCATCTACAATGCTCAACTCTCCTCAGATTAAGGCACTCGAAGGTAGTTGACCGCACTACCAACCACAAAGAAATCTCTTGGCCTTAACACTAGCGTGAGACTCACGCGCACCACACTTACCAACTGCCAACCTGCTGACTTACTCAACCTCCAGAAACACTGGGAAGAGGCTCCAGCTCCTCTCGAACATCCTTTCGCTTGTAGTCCATCGACTACCACTGAACTAGCCCTCTGGCACGACCTAAACATGTGCCACTGCCATAAACGGATCCAAGGCTAAAGGAGTGCGCTGAACTCGGACGGCATAGAACCATCTCGCTATGCCCAAGCCAAACTCAAGCTCGAACCGGACTTAGTGCCAAAGTGGCACACCAACCAATGCACCTCAAGTGCTACTACTACCAAATCCACATCTGAGGAAGCTGGGCTGTTAAACAACAGCAGGCTCGCAAGGGGGCAAAGATGTCCCTTCATCTGCCTCAAGCCACTAACACGGCAACTTGCCAATCAATCAGGCGACTGGTGGAGACTCTGCTAGTCCACCTCTCACAAGGGACTTCCACCACCATCCGATGAACCAAACAAAGACAGAACGAACGACACACCTCGGCCTCGAGCAAACAAGGCATCCCACACACGGATGCTAAACTCAAACCTGGCCAACTACTTTACTACTAGCGGAGAGGACTTACTAAAACATCGAGCTCTACTGCATCCATTTGCCAAATGGGCGGCTCCATCAACGCCAACAAACTCATCCGAATAAACTCGCTAATCATGCCCTCCAGGGAACCTCAGGGGCTACAAGAGCTACTGGGGAAAAATGCTGAAACAAACTCACATTTGGGCTATCTGTGCTCGGGACTCCTCACTACGCGCTACAAATCGCGCTGGGTCTCCGCTCTCGATAGCTAAAGACTCGCCATCAAATCTCTCATGGTGGAGCACACTCGCTCAAGGAGTCTCACTGAGGCGCCGCTAGCCTCTACCCCCTCCTCTAGGCAACTCAATCTGCGGGGGCTAAAATCGGCATGCGGGCCTAACAACCCCGGACGCGGCCTCAACATCAACACGATCGGTCCAACTCCTCGGTCGGACATGCCAAGCGTCCCGCTCCTGCGGGTGCGATCAACATATTGGCGACCGCACGAAGCACCTCCACCCTCTCACTAGGGGAAAAAAGAATCGGGCCACAAATGGCCAACGGGAGTCCAAGCTCTACCTCCCACGGGGATGATGTCCCAGGGCATCGGAAACTATCTGGATACCTCAACAAGCCACAACATACATCACACACTGCGGGAAGTTGGCATGATGGCGCTCTAAACCCAAACCAACAACGAGTCAGAACCTGCTCGCCTCCGCTCCACAACACTACACAAGGCATACACTAGATGACAGGTATTGTAAATTCTTAACCCTTTTTCAACAACAAATAGTAAACTTAGGCGTACCTGATGACTGTCGGAGTGCTGATGATCATGGAAAAACGACCTACAACAAAAGGTCAGTCTACAGAATCTATGACTCTGAGCTCTGATACCAACTGTAAGGACCCGACCCGAATGGGGTTCTAAATAGGCCATTACCTCAATGCATGCATACAAATCCACAGAAATTTTGCAAGATAGTGTTTGGATTCTAAGTAAAAACTAAAATATGAAAACATCCATTTAAAAATCAACATAAATTCCCGAAACCTGTCCCTGTTTCCAAGCACCTGTTCCAAGACAAATACATTTCCAAAACATACTACGATCAGAGATTTATTTAAAACATACAAGCTTTGCAATAGTTACAATAATGCTAGAATCCGGAAATTCATTCAGAAAACACCCTAGGGCTCCGTGCCCAACTACATGCATTCAGAGGACATTTAAATCATAAACATAGACATAAGACTCAGAGTTGAACAACGGGTTTCCATGATCACAGCCTCCTCCTCCACCATCCTGCTCTCGCACCATGGTTACCCGTGGAAAACCACATAATAAGGGTGAGTAACGAATTACTCAAGAAGAATCCCCAACCGGGTACAATACGATATACATGGTCATCTCGATGAGCGTATGCAAGCTATGAATATAAACACGAATAGAGCACATAGCTTAGCCCACACTTGGGCCTCGGATGCCAACTCGTGGTCTTAGTCCGGAAATCAATCACCACATCCACACAATACACAAGTCGCCCTATACGAGAAACAAGTCCGGCCTCGGCTTCTATCGTCGATGAAAGGTACACTAGCTCAAGATCCCGAGGAGCTCCGGTAGGCGCCGTAATGAGCGTAAACATGCACCGCGTGCACTGCGAGACTATGGGGGTGCGGGTCCAGAGGCAAAATTGCCCATGTCCGATCACCACGCCTAACTAATTCTTTGGATCGGTGTCACCGACATAGGGGTGTGAGACACCGACACGTAAACTATGTCACTGAACCACCACACACGGGCTAAGGAACGGGTCGTGGTAGGCTTACACCGAAGCCGTCTTTACCTTAACAGTGGCAATCAAGGGCTACGGCCGAACACGCCGAGGACGTGCCGATCGCCGGGACGAGGCAATGCCACGTCATCATCCCGACCGTTGGGGCATTTAACGATACCGCCACCCTCACCCAAGATTGCGAGGCCTACCGATTGAGATAGCTAATCCCTCACGGGGTCCAAGGACGAGAATCGCTCGAACGCCCTTGCCATGGATGCAAGATACTTTATGCATCAAAGCCCGGATGATGCTATCTACGAACTCTAACTCGCCTTTAACAATCGGCAAACAAGCGATATAATCCAACACGTGCTCAAAGAGTACAAATGAACCTAGCATGGTACTACGGAGCAAGAATAAACACGAGCATGCCGTAAGCGGAACAACCTACCATGGACTAACACGAAAGAACAATATGCAAAGTCATGCCAGTCAGGAATACATAATAGAGCACCTAAACTATACATGCCGATAATCACAAACAAACATACAACATCAATCACAAAGAACATCGCAGGTCCACACAACTCCGGTAAGAAATCCTTACTTTGGTGGAAGACTTCTACACACAAATTTCCTAAGTCGCGAACACTCCCGAGCTAGCTATCGAGAACCTACAAACATAGCAACAATCACAACCATAGTCCTAAAATATAATAACACAAAGAGGCTCGGCTCGGGAGCACTCACACACGCACGACGACACGAGGCGGGCGTTGGCCGGCGAGGTGGTGCACTGGATCTGGCGCCGGGCAGCAGGCGGGCGCGGCTGCAGCACGTGGACACGCTACCGGGCACGCCACAGCGAAGGCGTGCGGCGCTGGGCGAGCGGCTGGGCGTGAGCGAAGCGTGCGGCGGCGGCGGCGCGGCGACGAGCGAAGCGGCTCGGCGATGGGCTTCCTCGGCCGCGACACGGGCTCGCGATGGTGCGACGGCGGCAGATCGGGGCGACGGACCCGGCGTGTGACGGCGAAGCGAAAGCCGCTTTCGGCCGGATCTCGTGCGGTGGGCGAGCGATGGCTCGGCCTGGTGCGCGGCGACGGAGCCGCTGCTCCGCAGATCTCGGGCGCGCGACGGCGGCGAGCAGATCTGGCGCGGGTTGGGCGTCTGCGCGACGAGCTACTGGCGGCGGCGACCTAGGCGTCTTTGCGGGCGGCACTGTGCGACGGTGGGCAAGTGGGCTGGCGGATCTGGCCGCTTCTACTGGGAGTGAGGCTAGGTTTCTGGGAGAGAGAGAGAGAGAGAGAGAGAGAGAGAGAGAGAGAGAGAGAGAGAGAGAGAGAGAGAGAGAGAGAGAGAGAGAGAGAGAGAGAGAGAGAGAGAGAGAGAGAGAGAGAGAGAGAGAGAGAAAGAAAGTGATTTTGAAAAGAAAAGGGAAAAATGGGAAAAATAAAAGGAAAAATAGGGATTTTAATCCTAATTTCCATCCTTATCCAAATCAAAACCTTAAAATCCCATTTCCCGGCTTCCTCCTTCGAGACTCGACTGAAGCAACCACTCCCAATAAATAAAACTCACTAAATCCAACTCCCAAAATCAACACCAAGGGCCCGGGCTCGAATCCCAAAGGAAGTACACAACCAACCATCACTTTGCCAAAACCCAAAATCACAACCGAACTTCCAAACGACTAGCCCAAACATCTCGAGACTCGCAGCCACCAACAAACAAGCCTCGACAAAGGCAGGAGCTGCCTCGAAGCCCTAAAAATCCACAAATCCTGCCCGGGGAGCAAAAGACTAAAATGCCCTTAAGGGACAAAACAGCTCTAACGGCCCAACCGAACCACTGAAATTGAACCGGAAGAACCTCGAGAACTGGAATAGAAAACTGGGCCGTTACACTAATGAAGAATAAGATGCTCTAGTTTTGGCAGTTGAATGTGCTCATGATACATGGGTTATAGATTCTGGTGCATCATTTCATACTACAGGTCAGCGTGAAATTCTTGAAAACTATGTTGCAGGAAATCATGGAAAGGTGTATCTAGTAGATGGAGAGCCTTTAGACATCATTGGGATCGGTGACGTGAAATTGAAAATGGCAAATGGTTCAACTTGGAACATTTGCAAGGTACGTCATGTTCAGAGTATGATGAAAAATTTGATTTCTGTGGGGCAGTTAGACAATGATGGATATGAGATATTCTTTGGCCAATGAAACTGGAAGGTTACAAAAGGTGCCATGGTAATTGCTCGAGGAAGCAAGTCAGAGACTTTGTATGTCAACAACAATGACAGAGATATGGTTGCTGTTGTAGATTGTTCTAGTGAAACTGATTTATGGCACAACAGACTGGGACATATGAGTGAAAAAGGAATGAAAATTCTTCATTCTACAGGGAAGTTACAGGGACTGAAGGTAGTTGAACACAAGTTATGTGAGGGCTGTGTATTTGGGAAGCAGAAAAGGGCCAGTTTCTCAAAGACAGGGGCAAAGCTAAAACCAACGAGGTTGGAGTTAGTTCACAGTGATGTGTGGGGTCCTTCAGAAGTATCTTCGCTTGGTGGTTCCAGATATTATGTGACCTTCATTGATGACTCAAGTAGAAAGGTATGGATTTATTTTCTCAAACATAAATATGATGTTTTTTCTGTTTTCAAAACATGGAAGGCCATGGTTGAGAATGAGACAGGTCTGAAAGTCAAGAACTTGAGATCAGATAATGGCGACGAATATGTTAGTGGGGAATTTAAAAAGTATTGTGCAGACAATGGAATTGTGTTGGTAAAAACTATACTAGGGACACCGCAACAAAATGGTGTGGCAGAAAGAATGAACAGGACGCTAAATGAGCGTGCCAGGAGCATGAGGTTACATGCTGGATTGCCTAAGACGTTCTGGGCTGAGGCAATCAACACGGCAACCTATCTGATCAATAGGAGCCCGACCATACCATTAGACTTCAAGTTGCCTGAAGAAGTCTGGAGTGGGAAACAGGTAAACCTTTCTCATCTAAAGGTTTTTGGTTGTGTGTCCTACATTCACATTGATGCTGCAGAGAGGAGTAAACTTGATGCTAAGTCCAAAAAGTGTTACTTTATTGGATATGGTGGAGCTGAGATGGGCTACAAGTTTTGGAATGACCAAAACAAGAAGATAGTCAGAAGCAAAGATGTGATCTTCAATGAGACAATTTTGTACAAGAACAAAATAGTTGATTCAGAGACAGATGAGAAGACTCAGTATGTAAGTCTCCCTGATGTTGAGAGTAGAACAACAGGTATAGAAGATCAGAATGCAGTTACTCCTGAGGAAACATGTAACGGCCCGGAAATTTCATCCCGGTCTTCCCGGGTCGCCCAGGGGCATTTTGGTCGGGCCGACAGGGCCGGTTATGTATTTGTTAATTGCGGGAAAAATTATGAGTCAATTTGAATGGGATCGAGAATTTTGGTGAAGACATTTGAGCTTGGAAAAAGGTAAAAATAAATAGGGAATTAAATAGGGCGTCGAGTGAGATTCGAGCCAAGGACGCGCTGCAAGCTAGGCAAGGGGCGCTGCCAGCCGAGCCACTGGGCATGTTTGTTATCTTAATCGCGCGATCTAATACATATGCGTGTTTTCGAAGGCGGTTGGTATAAAAGCAGAGCTCGCCCGAAGCTTTCTTCTCCATTTCTCTCCTTCTCTTCGCGATTTCCTTCATCAACCGACAGCGATTTCCGGCGATTTCTTCCTTCTCCAGCTCCGATTCGATTGAGTTTGTCTTCCCCAGTTCGAAGGTCGATCCTTTTCGGGCAGCAGGTAAGCTTTTCTTCTTTTTCTTCTTCTCTTCTTCGATCCGAGCCCCCTGCTTCCGGGCTTCGTTTCCCGGCCGTGTTGAAGTGAATTTCTGGATGGGTTTTGTGCAGCTTGCGTAGGAGAGTTCGACCAACAACAATCGGCCGTCGAATCTTCGCCAATCGCTCGGATTTGTTTCCTCTTCATCGCCCATGTTTTCGTGCTCTGTCGCTGCGCAGTCCGCCGAGCCACGCCGCGCATCGCCTCGCTCCCGCGCGCACGCCTCGCCTAGCTCCGTGTCACGCCGCGCGCCCCTGCTTCACCCCGCATCCGTCGGCGCGCGCAGCCAGCGCGCCCACGCGCCCATTTCTGCGCCCAGCGAGCCCCGTTCGTGCAATCGGCCCGTTCGTGCGTTCGTCGCGCCTCGTGAGTTGCTCTCGAGCTGAGCCTTGTTTATTTTATTATATTTAGGCCTATTGTGTGATTTTTGTTGTGATTGATAGGTTCTCGATAGCTAGTTCGGGTCGCGCCGCCACTTAGGTTTTCGTGTCAATTCGCCCCGACCAAGGTAAGGATTTCTTACCGGAGTTGTGTGTGGACCTGCGATATTATATGTGATTGCCGATTGATCGCTTGTTTGTGTTTATTGACATGTGTAGCTAGGTATTCTATTCTGAATTCCCGATTAGCATGATTTTCCTGATTTAATTCACATGTTAATCCATGCTAGGTTGTTCCTTTCTAGCATGCTCGTATCTGTTCCTTGCTTCGTAGTATCATGCTAGGCTCGTTGTATTCTTATTGAGAACGTATTGGATTTTATGGATTTGTTTGCTGATTGCTAGGGCAGGTTAGAGTTGCAGGTAGATAGCATCATCCGGGCCTGATGCATAAAGTACCTTGCATCCATGGCAGGGACGTCGAGCCAGTCATTCCGTCCCTGGACCCCGTGAGGGATTAGCTAACCCTACCGGTAGGCCCTGCAATCTTGGGTGAGGGTGACAGACTGTTAAATGCCCCAACGGTCGTGATGATGACTTGGCATTGCCTCGTCCCCGGCAGCCGGCATGTCCTCAGCATGTTTGGTAGTAGCCCCTGATTGCCACCTGTTAAGGCAAGGACTGCTTCCTGGTGTAAGCCTACCACGACCGTTCCTTGGCCCCAGGTGCGGTGGTTCAGGCTGACATAGTTTACGTGTCCAGGTCTCACACCCCTATGTCAGTGACACCGATCCAAAGATTTAGTTAGGCGTGGTGACTGGACATGAGAGCTCCTCGGGATCTTGAGCCAGTGTACCTTTCGTCGACAGTAGACAGGCTGAGGCCGGGACTTGTTTCTCGTATAGGGCGACTTGTCTATTGGATTGTGTGGTGTTATTATTCCGGACTAAGACCCTAAATTGGCATCCGAGGCCCAAATGTGGGCTAAGCTATGTCCTCTATTCTGTGTTTATACTCATAGCTTGCATACATTCATTGAGATGACCATGTATATCGTATTGTACCCCGGTTGGGGATTCTTACTGAGTAATTCGTTACTCACCCTTATTATTGTGGTTTTTCCATAGGTAACCAAGTTGCGAGACAGGATGGCTGAAGGAGGAGCTGTGATCATGGGGCCCAGTCTTCCAACTCTGATTTTTGTATTATGACTCTTTATGTTTTGTTTCCCCTGAATGCATGTAGCCGAGCACGGAGCCCTAGGATGTTTTGTAAATGTTTTGTGGATTCCAGCATTTTGTATCTGAACAGGTTTTGAATGGTTTTTAGTAAATCTCTGATCAGAGTAAACTTTGGAAATGTATTTATCTTGGAACAGGTGCTTGGAAAAAGAGAGGGACAGTTCAGGAAATTGTCTAGTTTTTAAAGGGGTTATTTTGAATGTTTTGTTTTAATTGGAATCCGAAATCATGTCTGTTTAATGTCCTTTACTTTGAATGCATGCATTGGGGTAAGGGCCCATTTAGTGCCCCATTCGGGTCGGTCCCTTACAGTTGGTATCAGAGCTCAGAGTCATAGATTCTGTAGATTGACCTTTTGTTGTAGGTCGTTTTCCCATGATCACTAGCACTCCGACAGTCATCAGGTACGCCTAAGTTTACTATTTGTTGTAGAAAAAGGGTTAAGAATTTACAATACCTGTCATCTAGTGTATGCCTTGTGTAGTGTTGTGGAGCGGAGACGAGCGGTGTTCGACTCGTTATTGGTTTGGGTTTAGAGCGCCATCATGCCAACTTCCCCAAAGTGTGTGATGTATGTTGTGGCTTGTTGTGGTATCCAGTAGGTTCGGATGCCCCGGGACATCGTTCCAGAGGGAGGTAGAGATTGGACTCCCATAGGCCAACCGTGGCCCGATTGATGGTTTTCCCCTAGTGAGAGGGTGGAGGTGCTTTGCCTTGGAATGCCACTCCAAGAGAGGAGTTAGCTGTGGTTGTACTGAAGTGGATGTTTGTGGAGCAGGTCCCCGTGTGGACTAGCCTGGGTAGCTCAAGTGTTGATCTTGAGCCTTGATAGATTATTTGGTTGCCCAAAGAGTGGTTGCAAAGTTGGTAGCCTTCGAGGAGGTTGATGAGGCATCTTTGTGCTTCTGTGAAGTGTTGTTGTTTGCAGCCAGTAAGTCGGAACCCTGTAGTTAAGGGTGCAGCAAGCAGTGTTCCCTTCGGACTGGATCCGTTGGTGGTTTCCTCAGTTGTTTGGTAGAATTGAACACTCTTCTTTTGGGTAAGCCCTAGAGTAGGGCTAGCTGCTGCTTGTTGAGAGAGCCGGCCAGAGTTTGTTGAGCATCATGTGGAGATGCAAGAGTAGGCTGTGAGCCTTCAGCTTGATGAGATGCCTTAGGCATGGTTGTTGGAGTTGAGCCCTTGTATGCCGAGCCATAGTTCGTGTCACTTGAGGTTGTGACCTTGTTGGCCCCGTTGTAGTAAGATGTGGATTTGGTAGTAGTGGCACTTGAGGTGCATTGGTTGGTGTGCCGCTTTGGCACTAAATCTGGTTCAGGCCTGAGTTGGCATGGGCATAGCAGATGGTTCTATGCTGTTCGGAGTTTAGCGCACTCCTTTAGCCTTGGATCCGTTTATGGTAGTTGCACCTGTGTAGGTCGTGAAAAAGGGCTAGTTCTGTGGTAATCGAGAGACTTCAAGCGAAAGGATGTTCGAGAGGAGCCGGAGCCTTTTCCCAGTGTTACTGGAGGTTGAGTAAGTCAAGCAGGTTGACGGTTGGTAAGTGTTAGTGCGCGTGCATCTCACGCTAGTGTTAAGGACAAGAGATCCTTGTGGTTGGTAGTGCGGTCAACTACCTTCGAGTGCCTAAATCTCAGGAGAGTTGAGCATCGTAGAAGCAAGTTGGGTCCATCTGAGGGACCATGAGTTGGATGCCTATGAGGTGAATAGGATGCCTTGTGAGAGGAGTTGGATGCCTTATGAGTAAGCACCCTTGGTAGAGGCTTGGTATAAAGTAAGTTTGGTTTGGCATGGTTATGCTTTGGTAGAGCAAGGTTGCCACAGCTTCGAGCACCGTGTGGAGAGGGAACTTTGGGTGTTCCGTTGATTGGTTGTATCTCTGCCAAGAGCTAGTGTGGCTTTTGGGAAAAGCATTTGTTAGCCTTGGATCGCTAAATGAAGGTTGGGAGTTGTGCACACAAGTGTGTTTTGTGTGGTTCGTTCGGTGGCGAGAGTTTCAGATCCATGTAGGGTTTGCTTTGGGGATCTGGTGCTCAGTTCTTGGAAAAGTTGGACTCCAGGTGGATGTTGTAAGGCTTTAGTGAGGTGGTAAGGATACCATGCTCGTGGTATCAGGTTGTTGCTTAGGTAAGATTTGTTAAGTGGACCTAAGCTTGGTTGGCGGATCTTCTTGTTGATCGTCATGACTGAGAGAGTTGTTCGGATCCCTCCTTGGGTAGGAGTTATGTTGTGGTTGATGTCTGAGTTGGATGATGACGCATTCGGTAGCGTTTCGGGTCCTCTTGGTTTCCAAGGAGTTGGAGTTGGCCAGCATGGTTGTGTTGCTGGAAAAAAAAAAAAGGGGGAGTTGTTGTTGTTCAGGCAGTTGGTTGTTAGTCCGTTAGTTGGCAGTGGGTGTCGAGGGTTGTCAGAGAACCCTTGGTTGTGAAGAACCTCTCTAGAGCTCAGTCAGGCCCAGGTAGGGAATTTCAGTTGGCAAGCTGGAGCCGTGTAGTTTGTAGCCTCGGGTGAGTTGTTGACAGTCTTGGTAGCCTAGCAAGTTTTGTTTGTTTGGAGTAGAGTCCGGATTGGTTCCGATATGGTGGCAAGTTGATGCTGGGTGTTGACCAAGGTGTGGATTGGAATTTCTAGAAGTCAGTTTTGCTCGTGGGGCGAATGGTTCGTGCCCTGTTGGTTGTCTTCCTGTTTTCAGGAGATTGAGAGTTGCCCCGTTGGTATTTGGAGGTTCAATCCATGGTAGACCCATGTTGCTACCCCGTGAGATTTAGATCTTCTGGCTTTAGTGGAGCTAGACAGTGAGTGTAGGTAGAGCTCTCTGTCCTTCGGTTGTCTGCTCGTGGGAAACGTTTCTTTCTGGGTTTCTCAGGTTACTACCGTCGGTTTGTTAAGGACTTTTCCGTCATAGCCTCGCCCCTCACTCGTCTGACGAGGAAGGGTGTCGAGTTTGATTGGGGACAGTAAGTGTGATGAGAGCTTTGCCAGGCTCAAGCGCAGTTTGACTTCTGCACCAGTGTTGGCAGTCCCAGAGGGGACAGGTGGTTTCGTGGTTTACAACGATGCTTCCAAGTTCGGGTTGGGCTGTGTGTTGATGCAGCACGGGAAGGTCATTGCTTATGCTTCCCGTCAGCTGAAGCCATATGAGCAGAACTATCCGACTCATGATATGGAATTGGAAGCAGTGGTGTTTGCACTGAAGATTTGGAGGCATTACCTGTATGGTGAGCGGATCCAGATGTTTACCGATCACCAAAGCCTCAAGTATCTGTTTACTCAGAAGAAGCTGAATATGAGGCAGAGGAGATGGTTAGAGTTAGTGAAAGATTATGACTGCGAGATTCTGTACCATCCGGGTAAAGCCAATGTTGTAGCCGATGCTCTGAGTAGGAAGACTTCGCACTCCGCGGTGTTGTTGAGTTCCCAGCCCGATTACGGAGAGAGTTCGAGCGGGGTGAGATTGCGATGTTGTTGGGTGAGGTTATCGCAGAGTAGTGAGTTGGATGATTCAAACCATCGATTAGACAAATAGATTATCGATAATCGGTGAGTGACCCCGCACTTAAGAGATGGGGGACAGTGAGTTAGTCTTGATGGAGATTTTGACTTTGTATATTCACGCAGGCGGTGGGGTGACGTCGATGAGGCCGGTTGTGTGTTCCGGATGTTGCGGGATTGCGAACGAGTTGCTCTCGAGGCCCATGATTCTCCGTTTGCTTGGCACCCGGGGTACCAAGATGTATCGAGATCTTAAGCGAGACATTCGGTGGATGGGTATGAAGAGAGATGTTGCGGAGTTTGTCGATCGATGTCTCACTTGTCGCCAAGTGAAGGCACCTGTGCAGAGACGGCCGGTTTGTTGCGTACTACTGGGTATACCCAGTGGAAATGGGAAGAGATCTCCATGGACTTTATTTACGGTTTCTTGAGGACTCGAGGAAGTTCTCTCGATTTGGGTGATAGTCGACCGATTGACTAAGAGCGCACACTTCATTCCCGGTGAGAGACACTTATACCGTGGGCGAGTGCTGGGCGCAGATTGTTTTTGGAGCAGATCATTCGTTATCACGGTGTGCTGTGAGGATCGTATTCGACCGTGATTCGAGGTTCAATTCTCGTTTCGAGAGCGCTCGAGAAGGGTTTAGGCATCGAGTGCGATTTCAAAGAAAGCTTTTCACCCTCGCAGGCCGATGGATGGCGAGAGGTGAACGATTCTCAAGATATGTTGAGGGCTTGTGTGTTGGATTTCGGGCGGTTGGGACCCCGATATCAGATTCGATGGAGTTTGCATATAACAACGATTATCGATCGGCGATTGAGATGGCTCCATTCGAGGCTTTGTATGGTAAGCGTTGCCGATCTCCGTGTTCGGGAAGAGGTTGGTGATAGGCGTGTTTTGGGTCCCGAGTTGCTACTGATTGACTAATGGTGCCGTGCGAGAAGATTAGAGCTCGTATGTTGACAAATTTCAGAGCGAGCAGAAGAGTTACGCCGATGTTCGGCGTCGGGATTTGGAGTTTGAGGTTGGTCAGCTTGTATTCCTAAAGGTTGCAACGATGCGAGGTGTTTTGAGATTTGGCAAGCGTGGAAAGCTGAGTCCCCATTTTGTTGGTCCGTTTGAGATTCTGGAGAGGATCGGCAAGGTTGCTTATCGATTAGCCTTGCCTCCGTCATTGTCGGCAGTGCACAGTGTTTTTCATGTTTCGATGTTGAGGCAGTACGTGCCGGATCCGTCGCACATTGTTGATTTTGAGCCGTTGCAGCTGAATGAGGATTTGAGCTTCGAGGAGAAGCCAGTGGGGATTCTTGCTTTTGAGATAAAGACACTGCGTAATCGTGATATTCGGTTGGTAAAAGTTCAGTGGAGGAGTCAGAGTTCAGAGGAAACCACTTGGGAGCGGGAGGATGAGATGAGAATGCAGTATCCCGAGCTGTTCCAATCTTAAGTGACTTTCGAGGACGAAAGTCTTATAAGGGGGGAATATTGTAACGGCCCGGAAATTTCATCCCGGTCTTCCCGGGTCGCCCATGGGCATTTTGGTAATTTTGGTCGGGCCGACAGGGCCGGTTATGTATATGTTAATTGCCGGAAAAATTATGAGTCAATTTGAATGAGATCGGGAATTTTGGTGAAGACATTTGGGATTGGAAAAAGGTAAAAATAAATAGGGAATTAAATAGCGCGTCGAGTGAGATTCGAGCCAAGGACGCGCTGCAAGCTAGGCAAGGGGCGCTGCCAGCCGAGCCACTGGGCGTGTTTGTTATCTTAATCGCGCGATCTAATACATATGCGTGTTTTCGAAGGCGGTTGGTATAAAAGCAGAGCTCGCCCGAAGCTTTCTTCTCCATTTCTCTCCTTCTCTTCGCGATTTCCTTCATCAACCGACAGCGATTTCAGGCGATTTCTTCCTTCTCCAGCTCCGATTCGATCGAGTTCGTCTTTCCCAGTTCGAAGGTCGATCCTTTTCTGGGCAGCAGGTAAGCTTTTCTTCTTTTTCTTCTTCTCTTCTTCGATCCGAGCCCCCTGCTTCCGGGCTTCGTTTCCGGCCGTGTTGAAGTGAATTTACGGATGGGTTTTGTGCGGCTTGCGTGAGGGCGATTCGACCAACAACAATCGGCCGTCGAATCTTCGCCAATCGCTCGGATTTGTTTCCTCTTCATCGCCCCTATTTTCGTGCTCTCTCGCCATTCTGCGCGATCCGCCGAAAGCCACGCCACAGATCGCCTTGCGCGCGCGCGCACGCCTCGCCAGCCGTGTCACGCGCGCGCCCTGCTTTGTCCGCGCATCCGTCCGCGCGCGTCGCTTATTTCATTTCGCGCGCCAGCCGGCCCGTTCTTTGCCCGTTCGTGCAATCGGCCCGTTAAATGCGTTTCGTCGCGCGCCTCGTGAGTTGCTCTCGAGCTGAGCCTTGTTTATTTTATTATATTTAGGCCTATTGTGTGATTTTTGTTGTGATGGATAGGTTCTCGATAGCTAGTTCGGGTTCGCTCGCCACTTAGGTTTTCGTGTCAATTCGTCCCCGACCAAGGTAAGGATTTCTTACCGGAGTTGTGTGGACCCTGCGATATTATATGTGATTGCTGATTGACTGCTTGTTTGTATTTATTGACATGTGTAGCTAGGTATTCTATTCTGAATTCCCGATTAGCATGATTTTCCTGATTTAATTCTCATGTTAATCCATGCTAGGTTGTTCTTTTCTAGCATGCTCGTATCTGTTCCTTGCTTCGTAGTATCATGCTAGGCTCGTTGTATTCTTATTGAACACGTATTGGATTTTATGGATTTTTTGCTGATTGCTAGGGCAGGTTAGAGTTGCAGGTAGATAGCATCATCCGGGCCTGATGCATAAAGTACCTTGCATCCATGGCAGGGACGTCGAGCCGTCATTCCGTCCCTGGACCCCGTGAGGATTAGCTAACCCTACGGTAGGCCCCGCAATCTTGGGTGAGGGTGGCGATCGTTAAATGCCCCAACGGTTGGGATGATGACTTGGCATTGCCTCGCCCCCGGCGGTGGCATGTCCTCGGCATGTTTGGCAAGAGCCCACGATTGCCACTGTTAAGGCAAGGCGGCTTCTGGTGTAAGCCTACCACGACCGTTCCTTCGCCCCAAGTGCGGTGGTTCAGGCTGACATAGTTTACGTGTCCAGTCTCACACCCCTATGTCGGTGACACCGATCCAAAGATTTAGTTAGGCGTGGTGATTGGACATGGGCGGCTTGCCTCTAGACCGGCACCCCCATGGTCCGCGTGAGCGCGCGGTGCATGTTTAAGCTCATTCTGGCGCCGACCGGAGAGCTCCTCGGGATCTTGAGCGGTGTACCTTTCGTCGACGATGATGCGGTGAGGCGGGACTTGTTTCTCGTATAGGGCGACTTGTGTATTGGGTGTGTGGTGTTATTATTATTGACTAAGACCCTAAATTGGCATCCGAGGCCCAAGTGTGGGCTAAGCTATGTGCTCTATTCGTGTTTATACTCATAGCTTGCATACATTCATCGAGATGACCATGTATATCGTATTGTACCCGGTTGGGTATTCTTCTTGAGTAATTCGTTACTCACCCTTATTATGGTGGTTTTTCCACGAGTAACCAAGTTGCGAGACAGGATGGTCAAGGAGGAGATTTGTGATCATGGGGCCAGATCTTCCAACTCGATTTTTGTATTATGACTCTTTATGTTTTGTTTCCCCTGAATGCATGTAGCGAGACACTGAGCCCTAGGATGTTTTGTAAATGTTTTGTGGATTCCAGCATTTTGTATCCGAACAGGTTTTGAATGGTTTTAGTAAATCTCGATCGAGTAAACTTTGGAAATGTATTTATCTTGGAGCAGTGCTTGGAAACAGGGACAGAGTTCGAGGAAATTGTCTAGTTTTTAAAGGGGTTATTTTGAATGTTTTGTTTTAATTGGAATCCGAAATCATGTCTGTTTAATGTCCTTTACTTTGAATGCATGCATTGGGGTAAGGGCCCATTTAGTGCCCCATTCGGGTCGGTCCCTTACAAAACAGTTGTGGAAACTGAAGGATCAGTTGTTGGAACTGATGAACAGATTGTGGAACATGAAGAAGTTCTGAGCACGCCACGTTCAAAGTGATTAGAAGGTCTAGTAGAACTATCAGACCACCACCAGCGGTATTCCCTAGTCTAAATTACATATTGTTGAGTGACAGAGGTGAATCCGAATATTATGATGAGGCGGTTCAAGTAGATGATTCTGTCAAGTGGGAGTTAGCCATGAAGGATGAGATGAATTCTCTTATGACGAATCAGACATGGCAACTAGCTGAGTTACCAAGAGGTAAGAAAGCTTTGCAGAATAAATGGGTTTATAGAATCAAGCAAGAACCCGATGGCAGCAAGAGGTACAAAGCAAGGCTTGTAGTCAAAGGCTTTTCAAGAGAAGGAAGGTATTGACTTTAATGAAATATTTTCTCCTGTAGTTAAGTTAACTACTATTAGAAGCTGTATTGTCAATAGTGGCGAGAAGAAGATGCATTCTGGAGCAGATGGATGTAAAAACTACATTTCTTCATGGAGACTTGGAGGAAGAGATTTACATGGTACAACCACAAGGTTTATGCATTCAGGACAAGAGAAAATGGTTTGCAAACTTGAGAGAAGCTTGTATGGTCTCAAGCGGTACCGGACAATGGTATAAGAAGTTTGATGATTTTATGTGCAACAATAGATTTCAGAGATGTCAGGCAGATCATTGTTGCTACATTAGAACTCAAGGTAACTCATATGTTATTTTACTGCTATATGTTGATGACATGTTGATAGCAGGTGCGAATGAACAGGAAATTCTTAAGATAAAACTTGAATTATCTCAAGAGTTTGACATGAAAGATTTGGGAGCTGCCAAACAAATCTTAGGAATGAGGATTGAAAGAAAAGATGGTATTTTGACACTGTCACAAAAAGAGTATGTGGAAAAAGTGTTGAACAGATTTCACATGGAAAATGCAAAACCGGTGAGTACTCCTTTAGCTTGTCATTTTAAATTATCTAAGGAGCACTCACCCACTACTGAGCAAGACCGAGATTATATGGCTAGAGTGCCATATGCTTCAGCTATAGGTAGCCTGATGTATGCTATGGTTTGCACAAGACCAGACATTGCACATGCAGTGGGAGTTGTTAGCAGATATATGAGTAATCCAGGAAAACAGCATTTGGATGAAGTGAAGTGGATTTTCAGATATTTGAGAGGAACAACTGATTATGCTTTGCATTTTAAGAAAAGCGATTTTAAAGCTGCAGGGTTATGTTGATGCTGAGATATGGCGGTGACACGGATGGCGGGAAAAGTACTACGGGTATGTTTTTACTTTTAGTATCTGCGATTAGTTGGGTATCGAGATTGCAGAAGATAGTAGCTCTTTCTACTACGTAAATTTGAGTATGTTTGCGATTCTTGAAGCAAGTAAAGAGATGATATGGCTTCAGTCGTTTTTGAGTGAACTTGGCTTTAAGTTGGGAAAAGGAACTTTGCATTGTGACAGTCAGAGTGCTATTCATTTAGCAAAGAATCCAGTGTTTCATTCGAGAACGAAGCACATACATGTTAGATACCATTTTATCAGATCAGCTTTGGAAGATGGACTCTTAGTGCTTGAAAAGATTCCAGGAAGTCAGAATCCAGCTGATATGTTAACCAAAACCGTTCCTGTTGATAAACTGAAGTTGTGTGCAACTTCAGTTGGACTTCTCCATGAGTAGAGAGGAGTCGCTACCATTGTAGAGGAGACAAGTTTGATTGTTTTGTCTCCAAGTGGGAGATTGTTAAGAATTATGGAGCCAAAATTACAAATGTGGGTGGTTTTTTCTTTTTTATTTAAAAATAAAATAAAATAACTGCAAGGCAGTTTGTTGCTGTGTGGATTTGGTGAGAGAAAAAATAAGAGAAGAAAAAAAGGCAGTAGCTTTTTTTGTGTTTGTTTTTACAGAGAGTTTTTGTACAGAGAAGAAAAAAGTGAGATTTGAGAGCTTTCTTTTGGGATTTCTTCTTGGGCATTTTTTCTCCATTAAAGAGTGTTGTAGAACTCTTGTAATTTCTCATCAAATTAGTGGAACCTGCAATTGGTAGCAGAGAACTGGAAGTAGCCATTATTGGGTGAACCAGTATAAATTGGTGTCAATTTCTCTTCTCTAAACTTTTATGATCGTTCTTGTTGCTTATTAATTTAGATTCTTTTATCTATATTTTTAAGCATATCGTTTCCAAATTTTTTATTCCGTATTTTAATTTGGAGAACGAATTGGATCTTGGAAAAGGCTTGAATATATTTTTGTCTGAGTTGCTGGAAATTTCGATTGATTATATATTGTTGGTACTGTGACCATAATTTGCCTATCAAAATATAGTATCTAGATACAACTTTCTAAACAACATTTTGATACAAGATTCTTCTAGAAGGTAAATCAAAACTTAAATATATTAATCATTCACATCCCTTGAAATGAGAGGGGAGTTAAATGACCCCAAATTTGGACTTGAGATAGTGATATTGAGTGTGAGATAGCGATTTAGTCAATGGTCAACCGAAGGAATATATCAAACTTTAAGGTGGATACGAAGAACATGATCCCGAACAAAGTGAATATCAATTTGTATGTGTTTCATGCAGGTGTGAAAGATATGGTTGACAACTAATTTCCCATCACTGATGTTATAAAAGACATGAGTAGATAACAACCGAATGCCCAATTTCGTTAGCCGATGTTTGAGCCAGATGACCTTTGCTACAACATGAGTAAGAGCTTAATATTTTGATTATATGTAGAGCGAGCAATCACAGTTTGTTTCATCCACGACCAAGAGATAAGTGTATTTTCAAAAAGAAAATAATAAACAACAAATAGACATAAGATCATCGACATTAAATGCTTGATAAGCATCAGATAAGGTAGAGATAGTCTAGGTATATATTGGTTGAATAAGTAACCCCATGTGCCTTGTTCTAGATAAATAACACAAGACCTGCTTAACAATCAGCCGAGGTTTTTAGGAACTAGCTCTAATGATTCACTATGTAGGCAATGTCTAACCTAGTGTTGGTCAGATATTGTAGAGCCCAACAGTGCTTCTATAGATAAACAGATCAACAAGAGGTTGACCCTCTGATAAGGATAGGGATTTGCCAATTATTGGCAACAAAGAAGCAGTTTTGACATTCGACATATTGAACTTGGTTAGTAGGTCTTCGATATACTTGGTTTGAGTGAGCAACAGACCAGACTCCAGCTTTGAAACCTGGATATCCAGGAATAAATAACTGTAACAAGGTATTTCAATGAAAAAACGTTGATTCAATGAATAAATCAATTTTCTGCTGAACCTAAAGTTGTTGCTTGTCAAAATAACATCATCCACATACATGCGCAATAGAATAGTGGTCATACCATGGTTATAGGTGAACTGAGAGGAGCCAGACCGACTATTGACAAAGCCTAAAATAGAAGAACTGTTTGGAGCATTATTCCATGCTCGTGGCACCATTTGAGCTCATAAATTGCTTTCTTGAGTTTAAAACCATAGCTTGGGATGAAAGAGTTTGCTTACCCTAGAGGTCGAGACATATAGACTTCTTCCTCAAGCGTCATGTTAAGAAACAAATTATTGAAGTCTAACTTCTTGAGGGGTCAATTTTGAGATGATGCAAGCAAGAGAACAACTCGATGGTGAAGGCTTTGATGTCTGGGTTGAAAGTATTAAAATAATCCATATTAGGATTCTGGTGAAAGCCTTTTGCAACAAGGCGGACTTTATGTCACAGAACTGAGTCATTTAAATTTAACTTAATCTCGAAGAACCACTTGCATCCAACCACATTTTGAGACATCAACGGTGGAACCAAACTCTTGGCATCATTATGAAGTAGGGCCTCAAAGTTCCTAATCCCATTTGACAAATTTGACAAGTCAAACTCAACTATAGGACCCATACCTTGTGTTTGAAGATCCCATTTTTTTAAACAAGTGACCATTTGGTGTATAGCAACATCAGGAAGTGACACCCTTGTTGTACTCTGCAATGATGTTTCACCAAGTTCATGGTTAAAGGAAGGCTAATAAGGTTGAGAGATAGTTGATTCTCTATTGTCCCACTTTGCTAAACATGAATACGTGATTAGACCACCACTGGGATTGAGCCCAACCATTGATGCAGGGGTGGCTTTTAGAAGATGATGTAACATTGAAAAATATGTGGCAAAAGAAAACAAGCTTTCATTAAAATTCACATATCAAGATAAGATCAACTCAGGCAATTGTGGCCTTTATGTACCGGACTTGGCCTTAAATATACACATCTTTCCGTGTGTAGCTGAAATTCTGTGAGTTGTATGGATCCACCCCTGGTGTTGGCCATGTAAAGCTCTAATACCAAGAGAAAATCAAAAGATGATTTCTGAGACACAAATTCTCTATGCACAAAGCACCCTTATATAGGAAATATACATGGGTAGATTTCAATATAAAATACGTACAAATATAATGCCTAAATATAATATCTACATACAACATTTCTTTACAAGATTCTTCTAACCTAAATATATTATTCCTTCACATTTTTATCCTTAAATTTTGGTATTTGTTCCATTTTGGTCCTATACTTTTAAATGTCTAACTTTGGTCATTGGACGTCAAGAAAGTTAAAAAATTGCTCCGCTATTAGAATGAGGTCAATGTTTTGTTAAATGGATTTCTTTTTTTTTTGCTTTCTAAATTTATTTGTGAGAAGAAACAACTTGCTGCAACTTGCTGCCATTTACATAATTATTTGCAAGCCATAAGCTTGGAAGGAAACACAGCACAAAAGAATGTTGGAGATGTACATTCTAAATGCTGCTTTGATATCAATTTGTAGAAACTCGAATCACAAATAAAACAAAAATAACACAACCGCGCAAGCTTTTCGCTTCGTGATTGGAGCGACAAAACATTCACAAATTCTCTAAAAAAACACTTTCTCTTTATTTATTTCCTTCATTTTTGCTACAATTGTCTCTCTACTTATTACAATGAAATTAGCTATCTATTTATAGGCTACAATACTTCGTCTCCAAGATTCTTAGTCATAAATTCATAACCGTTTTGACATTCAATTTCCAAAACCATTTTGCCCATAACTCCTAAATAAAAAACTCTCACTAATTAAAACACATTTAGGGTGTGTTTGGGCTCCCGTTTATGTAAACGACCATGTTGGTTATAATAACCCAACCGAAATCTGCGTGCCTGCTTATCTAAACCTACGTGCCCGTTTATCTAAACTCTACATATATTACTTTTTGTTACATAACCAGTCTTTCAAACACCATTTATCATAATCCCTGTTATAATAACTTTCCCCTCAAATACCATTTATAATAACCCACCGTTTATTATAATCTTTCGTCTATTATAACTAAACCGGTGTTCCAAACACACCTTTAAAATATAGCATTAAAGTTTATTCAACAAAACTCTGCCATAAACTTAAATGTTTCCGCCATCCACCATGTCAATCATCTTCTTGAATTTATCTAACAATACTTTCGGCATCGACTTTAAAAATATCCGCAACTTGATCCTTGCTCGCTTCAACACATTCCAATGCGAATAAACCGACTCCTCCATGAACCGATTAACAATGCCAACACCTGATGCAAGATTTGTTCTCACAACATGATAAAAAACTTCATCATAGTCTATTCCTGCTTTCTGCTTGTATCCCTTCGCAACATGCCGCGCTTTCTCCCGCTCTATCTTCTCTTCCGCATTCATCTTCTTCTTGAATTCCCACTTCACAACAATCATCTGACTTGCATTTGACAATTCTATCAGCTTCCATATATCATTGCGCTCTATCGCATTAATCTCTTCATCCATTGCACTTTGCCACTTCGCATCTCGCACTGCTTCATAAAACTAATGCTTTCTGCATCTGCTTAAAGACAAAAAAGATGTACCTCATTTGTCGCATCATACAATTCTTGCAAAATCCACATTCTAGGTTGTTGTGGTTCTTCTTCTTCTTCTTCATCTTCAATTATTTCAGGCTCTCTTTGCATACTTGTCAATGCAACAACTGGTGATTCTCCAACTTCGATTCTGACTTCCATAGCCTTATTCCAGTCCCATTCACTTTCTTCAATCACTCGCACGTTGCGACTCAAATTCAATTTATACATGCGATTTCTTCACATCTCTGCTTGAGCGACTAAACGCTCTTTCTTGTCCCTTAAGTATAACAACCAGTCTTTCAAAAATATAGAATAACCTTTCTCTATGAGTTGCCCCAAACTCAAAATATTTGTTTTGAGATCCGGTACATAATAAGCATCTTGGATTGGACCTATCAAGCCATCTTTCTGCACAAAAGGAATCGTATCTTTGACTTTGACCTCCACTTTTGACGCCCACTTTTGACGCATCGCCAAAAGAAACATGACCATCTTCAATTTTCCGCATCTCTTTGAACAGATGCTTGTGTCCGCAAATATGGTTGCTTGCCTCTGAATCAAGATACCACACAATATCATTATTGTCGTTTCCTTCTTTATGCGCTATCAAAAGAACACCATAATTCACATTGTTTTCTACTGCTAAGTTGCTTGTTTCTTTAACCTTTTCTTTCGCTCGACAGCTCCTCGCAAAACCCTTCTTCACCGCAATTATAACATTTATCGGAATAGCAATCACGAGCATACTGACCATACTCGTGACACTTGTAGCATTCAATATTTGACTGATTCGATCTATCGCCTCTTCTTGGACTGCGTCCTCTTCCGCGATAATTCTCTTGACTCGCATGTTCCTTCTCCGCACCATAACCGTCGCATTGACTACTGCGACCGTATTCACGTCTGTTATCTCTACTTTGAAATTGTTTAGAATATAGTACCTTTTCATCTTCAATCGATGCCTTGGTTTGAAGCGCTTGCTCTATCTTCGCGTGCCTCAAGAGAACTGCAAGCTCATCAACAGTGAGCGTTGCTAGGTCTTTTGACTCGTCTATTGCGCATACCACATTCTCAAAATTATCCGTCAACGATCTCAAAATCTTTTCCACAACTCTCGCATCTGTTAGCCATTGCAATTGAGTTTATTCACCACCATCTGCACACGCGTGATGTAGTCAGATACACTTTCTGCTTCCTTCATCTTTATGCTCTCCAACTTGCCGCGAAGAGTCTGGAGACGCACTTGCTTCACTCGGTCGGCTCCTTTGAACACTTTCTCAAAAGTGTCCCACGCTTCTTTTGAAGTAGTTTCACTCGCAATCTTCTGAAAACCCGATCCATCCACTGCTCGGAACAACATATACAATGTCGTTTTATCCTTCAATCGCATCTTTTTTAACGCTTTAGTTTGAGCCACCGTATAAGCCGCGGTATTCTCTAGTTCTACGAAACCTTCTTCGACCACCTCCCATGCGTCATGAGAGTCGAGAAGAGCTTTCATCTGGATGCTCCAATTCTCGTAATTCGCCTTCGTTAATCGTGGTAGTGGCATTTGACCCGTCACGTTCGCCATAGCTCTAATACTAATTTGTACAATCTAAATGCCGCTTTGATACCAATTTGTAGAAACTCGAATCGCAAATAACACAACCGCGCAAACTTTTCGCTTCGTTATTAGAGAGACAAAACACTCACAAATTCTCTATAAAACACTTTCTCTTTATTTCTTTCCTTCCTTTTTCTCTATAATTGTCTCTCTACCTATTACAATGAAATTGGCTAGCTATTTATAGCCTACAATACTTGGTATCCAAGATTCTTTGTCATAAATTCATAAGCGTTTTGACACTCAATTTCCAAAACCATGTTGCCCATAACTCCTAATTTAAGACTCATAACTCCTAAATAAAAAAACTCTCACTAATTAAAACACATTTAAATTATAGCATTAAAGTTTATTCGACTGAAGAAACAAGTGCATGGCCTTCTTTCACATCTGGTTTACTACAGCATGCAGTCCACAAAAGAAAGGATGGAAGGATGAGGAGAGAGGAGAGTTGAATAGAGGGAGTAAGGTTGAAGAAAGAGAAAGGATGAGGTTTGGAGGAGAGAATAATTTAGGAGGAGTTTTTTTTTCATAAAATAAATCCAACAAAAAATTAACCATATTTTTTAACGGGAGAGACCATTTTTTAACTTTCTTGAAAATGAAAGGATGAATTTTGAAAGTTTTAAGGATCAAAATAGAAGAAATATCTAAGTTTAGAGATTAAAATTGAACATTTGAAAATTTAGGAATCAAAATTAAACATTTGAAAATTTAAAAACTAAAATGGTGTTTTAGCCGATACATAAATGGAAGAGTTAGATAATGTTGTTTCCCATGAGCAATGGCCATTGCGTAAAAAGTATCTTTGAAGTTAAAAAACGAAAAAAAAGCTAAAAAATATCATTGTCAAGAGATAGGAACGGTTAAAGTTTCATTTAAAAAAATACCTTTATAATATATATATATTTTAAATACATTTTTTTTTAATAAAAGCACTTCATTAAAAAACAAGGGAAGAATTACTAGCCGGAAAGAGAACAATCAAAGTAAAAGAACAACAAAATTGAAAGAACAACTTCAGACACAAGCCGCGTAAAAGACGAAAACCTATAAATCAAAGAATTTCTAAAAAGATTTGAGACATCTTTCAAGCTGACATTTTTACATAAAGGGATGATAAATCCTAACGTAAAAGGCTTGGAGTAAATAGTCAACATTACATTAGTTGACATTGAAGAAACTTCGAGGATTAACCCAATCAATATAATAACCACCGAAGAACAAGAACCTGTCCAAGTAGAAGTCAAAAGCTTCAAGACCGTAGAAGAACGAAGACTCTCTCAAAGGTAACGTTCATTCATCACTAATTTAGAAATTCTTTTATCAATCAGCTCCACTTTTGACCACAATAATTGACCGACAGAAAAAACCAGGACCACAAGATACGGCACCCATCATTAGAGGTTGTAGCAATAACAATAAAAATAAAAAGTACTAAAGCAAGCCGTGAAAGTGATACAACTTTCATGAATAATAGGATTGCCCAAGAATTTCTCTTAACCCTCAAACAATCCTTATTAAGATTATCATGGTGATTGGCACCCCTGAACATCAGAGTGCATCTTAAGTGGACAAGTAACACAATCGGTATCTTCTTCAGGAAATCTAGTAATTATACTTTCCATCTCAGCACATAAAATGGGAGGGCCCGACACCTTAATCACCCCTTTTTTCCAATCTTTTTTGCATTATCCTTTTAAGAAATATCCGTCAATAATTGATCCCATCTCATGAATACCATCACCCATAAAAGCGTCCATAATTGATACCAACAGCCACATTTTGCTCCAATATTTTCTCCATAAATTGAGCATTTATGACTTTATTTCCCTTTGAACTCTCGAGATATTAGTGGCAAAAATATCACCAGCATTAATCACTTGAATTGCAATAGGCACAATAAAATCTAGAATTGTAACTACAGGATTATTGTAATTAATTTCCATATGAGGATTCACGACCCAAAACTCCTCCACTAAGAATATGATTCTTCGCCATTGCGAAGAGTTCAAATTTATTCATATTGGCATGGTTCAAGTGGCCATTAAGCCTTTGTTTAGACTCGGTCTAGACATTCCAGTCCTTGTTTTCTTTCGAGACAAGAGACACAAAACCTATACAAATTCCCTCGGAATGGTCGAGTCCAACCACGAAAATGGACCGATCTTCTTCAATTGTTTTCCAAATCTGACTCTTTCATTGCCAGACCCTAATATTCTGTCTGCCTTAATGTTAGATGTCAATACAAATAACCTAAATATTCAATCTGAAACTCACTCAGCAGTAGTGATTTTCCGCATCTGCATAAGTTGATGCATACAAATGTTGCTCCTGGAGCTCTAAGGAAATTTGTGAGTGGTTCTACCATGCTCATAGAGGCCAACATGGGCAGAGCAACCATCAATGTCCCCAAGACACTTACTTGGGATCAAATCACTAGGAACTCTTCTTGGGATTTGAAGCAAGTCTGCCCTCCTGTAATAAGAAAGCCGACTCCTACTCAAATAATTGAACACAACGACGGAAGCGTCGAGGTTAAATTTGAGGATGCTCAAGAGACGTTCCCAAGGACAAAAGAGTTCTTGAGATCTAGACCTAGCACCTCTGGAGACCATAGGACTCGAACATCAATCGGAAGATCTGAGTCCCTCTGGGTTCAGTCGATTGATTACGACCACGCCTATGCCACAGTTCATTATGCTGACAGATCTGCATCTCTAACTCAATCGGACATGGAAAGCCGATCAGTAGCAGATAGCCAGATCAATGTCATCCTCTCTTTCTCCGTCAACATAGATCTCCTCAAGAAAGAGTTTCTTTCCAGAGAAAACAAGGAAAAGAGAGACAAGTTCTTCAAAGAGTACTCAGAAGAAGAACGAGATGAACTCTGTTCCCAGTGGTACTCATACATGAAGGATGCCCAACAAGACATTCCATTCTTTATTTGGATGGAACTTAGAGTCAACGTCCTCACAGAATCAAAGTGGAAAACCACGCGGCGAGGAATCGTCCATGGTATTCATCCCCCACTTGAAGAAGTGGAGATCGAGACTACATATGGAGACAAAATCATAGCATCTCCGTTCAAAACGATATCAAGAGACGAGAAGGATCCACCTTCTCTGAAGGATATAAAGAATATCCAACACCAGAATAATTATTCTAACAAGCTACTGTTAACAATCGCTAAGCAAGTTGCAAAATTGAAGAGAAAATTCAAAAGGGGTCAAAATCCTCCTTCAAGCCCTCTCCTCTCTACCTCGCGGGAGCTCCATCCATGGATAAATCAATACCTCTATTGAAACCTCCAACCTTGAATAAAGGTATACAACTTGACAAAGACTCCGACACCCTCCAAAGTATTAACAAACTGCTGGGAGAACTAACGAAAAGTAAAGATTCTCCTTCAACAAGCCAAGGGCTCAACGTTATTTTTGAACCCTCGGACTATGATATCAAAAAATTCAAAAAAGAATATATGGATCGGGGAGATTCTCCACCTGCTAGCACCTCAAAGGCCATCCAAGCCATCTCACCAACAACACGAACGAGTACTGACACCCGTTTGTACTACAAAAGACCTTCATTCCCAGATGTAGCATTTGAGAAAAGAGGAATCATGATCGCCGCAGCCTTCGGTGGCACTGAGATCTACGAATGGAATCTAGATGGCCTTTCGGACCATCTCATTCTGAATCTCATTAGTAATATGCTCATGGCTTCAAGTGCCTACGCACTGAAGAAAAATACAGATCATCAAACTGCCCAACTCCTGACCTCTGGTTTCACTAGAATACTCAGAGACTGGTGGGACAAGTATCAGACCGAAAAGGATAAACATACCATCCTTACTCACAAAACAAGAAAAATTGTGAAACAAGAAGAGGGATCCCTTCCAGAATATGGTGAAGTACCAAACGCCGTGTACACGCTAGTATACACCATATCAAAGTTTTTCATTGGAGATCCAACAATTTATTAGGAAAGGTCTGCCGCCCTTCTCCTAAAGATGAAGTGCAAATCCCTTGGCGACTTCAGATGGTACAAAGATATGTATCTGGCCAAGGTCATGGTATGCACAGATTGCGCATTGCCAATCTGGAAGCAAAAGTTCGTCGAAGGATTCCTCAATCACTTTTCCCAAAGGGTTGAGGACGCTCTTCGCTCTGAAACCGAAGGAACTGTCGACTGGGACAGTTTGTCATACAGCGACATAAGTACCGTCGTCATTCGAGAAGGAATCAAACTTTGTGGAGAGCAAAAGCTCCGTAGAAAGATCGATGATCCAAGGGTGGGAAAAGCTATCCTAGGATCCTTCAAATTGATCACAGAAGGATCCTAGGATAGCTTTTCCCACCCTTGGATCATCGATCTTTCTACGGAGCTTTTGCTCTCCGCAAAGTTTGATTCCTTCTCGAATGATGACGGTACTTATGTCGCCGTATGACAAACTGTCCCAGTCGATAGTTCCTTCGGTTTCGGAGTGAAGAGGTCCTCAACTGTAAAGACCCGACCCGAAATACGGCCCTAAACTTAGGTCCTCACTCAGCATGCAAGTTAAATACTTCCACAAGCGGTTTAGTGCTCATATTTACAACTTTTCAAAACATTTGAGAATGGGGAATACTTAAAACATAACCAACAATTTTCATTAAGCAAATCCAACAAAGTAAAAACAAGCCTGGCCAGTATTTATAAAAACACTCAAAACAGTTTAAATAACTTTAACAACATTCCCCTAGGACTCCCGTCCATCTACATGCTGAACAATAATGCAAATAATATACGACAGAGTGCCGGCAGTTCCCATGATCAATCAGCTCCCTCTGCTAGCCGTCCCGGTGCTGTCCCAAGTTACCTGGTGGAAAAACCACAGAAATAAAGGTGAGTATAAACATACTCAGTAAGAATCCCCAACCGGGGTACAATACGATACATCAGTCATCTAGCACCCTAGTATACATTCAAACAAAACGAGCTCAGAAGCAACAAGTTGGCTCAGGCTAATCGCCGGTCTAGAAATTGCCTATTCAAGGACTTACTACCACAACCTACACTAGGTTCTACACCTCGATGCCCATCAGGGTCTTACACAACCTAGGACGCGATGATGCCCATCGGGGTCTTACACATAAGGATGCCCATCGGGGGCTTACACCTGCTAGACTCAGTGATGCCCATCGGGGACTTACACACAAGGATGCCCATCGGGGTCTTACTCCACAAATCAATGATGTCCATCGGGGTCTTACACATACGGATGCCCATCGGGGTCTTACACCTCAAATCAATGATGCCCATCGGGGTCTTACACATACGGATGCCCATCGGGGTCTTACACCTCTAGCCATCAATGCTGCCTAACGGGGTCTTACACATCTAGGATGCCCATCGGGGTCTTACTCCAGCTAGGATCACGGAGATGCCCATCAGGGACTTACACATAAGCCAACAGTGTAGTGCCCATCGGGGACTTACATACACTAGCAACGCATTTGTGCCCATCGGGGACTTACCCAAGCGAAACCTAAACTTACAACCCCTAACGGTCTCCTAAGTACAAGGACACAAACTAGCCTAACAATCAGACAATCAACATTATCTGTCCAACCCTAGCAAGAAACCAACAGAATACGAACAGGAAACATGGATATGCCAGGGTTAGGAAAGTCCCTAGCATGATACTACGAACTCAAGCAGGAATCAAAAGCATGCTGGAAGAACAAACCTAGAATGGCACTAACATGAACAACAAGCAAACATGCTAGCAAGATTTCAAACACAAGTTGTCCTATAGCTAACATGCTCATAACAGTAACCAAGCATACAAGGCACAATCCTGAAAGCATCGCAGGGTCCACACAACCACGGTAAGAAATCCTTACCTGGGAGAAAGCAGAAAATAACAACCACAACCTACAAGTGACCCTCGAGCTTCTAAGTGAACCCGAACAACCTAAGCAATCAACAAAGTCATCCTAATTAAACAAACATTATCTCACATCTTAGGGTCCAAAAGAGTAGAGGCTCGGGAATTACCAACCGAGAAGGCACTAGGTCTCGGCCCCAAATATCTCGACAAAACAGGCTCTCGGCGATAAGTGGGCAGGCAGGACGTGCGGCTAGGGCGAGCAGGCTGGGCGCGCTGGCGCGGTAGGGGGACGGGCGCTGAGGCGCGGCGCTGCGTGCGGACGAGAGAAGGCGACACGGGCGCGCGGGCTGGGCGGGCTGGCTGGGCGAGAACGGGCGACACAACCTGGCTGCTGGGCTGCGACGCGGGCAGGAGGGCGTGGGCGCGCGGTGCGGTAGAACGTGGGCGTCTGGCGTGCGTGGGCCGAGCTGTGGGCGTCTGGGCCGCTCGGTCATTGGTGCGGCAGCGGTGTGCTCGCTATCGCAGTGTGCGCTGGGCTGGTGCACGAGAGAGCGGCCGGGTCCGATGCGCTGGTCTTGGCTCTCAGTTCTTGATTCTTGGAGGACGGTAAGGTGAGAGGGAAGGAGTGATGGAGGGTGTGCGGCAAAACAAGGGGAGGATTTTTCTTGGGTTTCCTTCCTTTTCTTGTTTAATAAAACTCATTTAAATCAAGCTTCCAACTCACCATTAGGTCAAAGGTTTAAATCCCAATGGAGGCACTTTAATTAACATTAATTTTTCTAATAACCAAATCATCTCCAAACTTCGAAACAACTAGCACCAACTTCTTGGGTCTTGCAAACAACAACAATCAAGCCTCGATAAAGGGCAGGAATGACCCTGGAATCCTGAGAATCCACAAACCCTGACCGGGAAGCAAAAGGCCAAAATACCCCTAAGGGTTAAAAAACCCTAGCGGCCCAACCGAACAACCGAATATTGAATTGGAAACACCTGGGAAACTGGAATAGAAAACTGGGCCGTTACATCAACCCTTTGGGAAAAGTAATTGGGGAGTCCTTCGACGAACGTTTGCTTCCAGATTGGCAATGCGCAATCTGTGCATACCATGACCTTGGCCAGATACATATCTTTGTACCATCTGAAGTCGCCAAGGGATTTGCACTTCATCTTTAGGAGAAGGGCGACAGACCTTTCCTGATAAACTATTGGATCTCCAATGAAAAACTTTGATATGGTGTATACGAGCGTGTACACGGCGTCTGGTACTTCACCATATTCTGGAAGGGATCCCTCTTCTTGTTTCACAATTTTTCTTGTTTTGTGAGTAAGGAAGGTCTGTTTGTCTTTTTCGGTCAGATACTTGTCCCACCAGTCTTTGAGTATTCCAGTGAAACCAGAGGTCAGGAGTTGGGCAGTTTGATGATCTGTATTTTTCTTCAGTGCGTAGGCACTTGAAGCCATGAGCATATTACTAATGAGATGGTCCGGAAGGCCATCTAGATTCCATTCGTAGATCTCAGTGCCACCAAAGGCTGCTGCGGTCATGATTCCTCTTTCCTCAAATGCTACATCTGGGAATGAAGGTCTTTTGTAGTACAAATGGGTGTCAGTACTCGTTTATGCTGTTGGTGAGATGGCTTGGATGGCCTTTGAGGTGCTAACAGGGGGAGAATCTCCCAGATCCAGATATTCTTTTCTGAATTTTTTGATATCATAGTCCGAGGGTTCAAAAATAACGTTGAGCCCTTGGCTTGTTGAAGGAGAATCTGTACTTTTCGTTAGTTCTCCCAGCAGTTTGTTAATACTTTGGAGGGTGTCGGAGTCTTTGTCAAGTTGTATACCTTTATTCAAGGTTGGAGGCTTGGATGAGACTGAAATTGATCAGTGTGTCTAAACTTGCTCATGATAATGATGTCTTTGTTGAATTTTACAGGAACTGTTGCTTTGTGAAGGATACTCATACGGGCCGCACTACTTTGACGGGAATACTTAAAGATGGACTGTATCAGGTTGCACCAGCTATGGCGTGCTCGTTAGTTGCTGTTTCCCCACCGTTCGTGTCACAAGCGCAATGCCCTTTCGTTTGTTCAACATCTGTTCTTCCTTCTAGTGGCTGAATAAATGTGGCGGTGTCTAAATCTGTTTGGCCCAACGCTTAGGACATCCTTCTTTTCGCACTTTGACATTTTTAGTTAAACATTTTGGTTTATCAAATGCTATGAATGAACAAGATTTCTTTTTTAAAGCGTGTAAGTTTGGCAAGTTGCATGCTCAACCCTTTACTTTGTCTCGTTCTCATGCTTTTGCTATGTTTGATGTTGTTCATACTAACTTGTGGGGCCCACTCATGTTACCTCGTCTGATGGGTACCGCTATTATGTTCACTTTCTCGATGATTTTAGTCATTTTTTTGTCTGGATTTACCCCTTAAAACTGAAAAGTGACATTATCAGTGCATTTCTTCAGTTCCTCACTATGATAAAAACTTACTTTGGCAGCACTATCAAAACTCTTCAGTTAGTTAATGGTGGAGAGTATAAACCGGTACGTGCTCTGTGTGCAGAACTTGGCATTGCGTCCCGTTTCTCGTGTGCCTACACATCTACTCAGAATGGTCGTGCAGAACGGAAGCAAAGACATATTGTTGAAACTGGTCTTACTTTACTGGCACAGGCCTCTATGCCTCTCCAATTCTGGTGGGAGGCTTTCCTTAGTGCCACTTTTCTAGTCAATGGTTTGCTCACTCTAGTATTGCAAGATAAATCTCATGTGGAGTTAGTGACCAATCAACAGTTGAACTTCCAAGTGCTCTAGGTTTTTGTGGTGTGCTTGTTACCCGTATCTTCGACTGTATCATTCCTAGAAGCTTCAACTCCATACTGAACGTTGTGTCTATTTAGGACCCAGCCCTGTTCACAAGGGTCACAAATGCCTCACTGCATTTGGTCGAATTATTACCTCTCGTCATGTACTCTTTAATGAGGCTTTGTTTCCTTTTACTACAGGTTTTCTCTCTTCCACAGTTCCTCCTCTTGTGACAGATCCTGCACCTCCCCTGAACCAGTGGTTGCAACCCCTTCCTGCCCTGTTGCCACCACCTCTTGAGGTGACTCGGACTTCGCTGGCCACCAGTTGTCCTCCTCGTCCTCTGCATGTCGATGCTGCTCCACCGTCTTTTCTACATGACTCTCCAAGCTCTCCTTCCCTAGGGTCTCCCATTTTTTCTTCTCTGTCGTCGTCTCCCTATCTAGAACCACCACGTCTGCCCACAGACGTGTGCGTTGTCGTGCCAGTTGTTGAATCGTTGCACGTTTCTCTGCCTCCGCGCCCTGTCAGTCAGAATACTCATCCGATGGTCACTCACTCTAAGAATGGGATTTCCAAACTTTAGGCTTGGGTTGCTGTTTCCATTGACTGGTCTACTATTGAGCCTACTCGTATTGCTGATGCACTCAAGACTTTTATTTGGAAAGCTGCAATGGATCAGGAGTTTGCAGCTCTGCTTCGGAATGATACTTGGTTCTTTGTTCCTCCTTCGGATGCACATAATGTCATGGGGTGCAAATGGGTCTTCAAGATCAAACGTAATCTCGGTGGGTCTGTTCAACGACAAAAAGCTCACCTTGTTGCTAAAGGGTTTCATCAGCATCCTGGTGTTGATTACTTTGATAAGTTCAGTGTAGTTGTCAAGGCATTGACTATTCGTGTTGTTCTCACCTTGGCACTTTCTCGCAACTAGCCTCTTCGGTAGCTTGATTTTAATAATGCGTTCTTGAATGAAACCCTTGAAGAAGATGTGTTCATGGCTCAACGTCCCAGATTCGTGGAGTCTCTTTTTCCCAACTATGTGTGTAAATTAAAGAATGCTCTCTATGATCTGAAGCAGACTCCTTGGGCTTGGAATGTGTAACAGCCCAGTTTCCCCAGTTTTCGAGGTGCCTTCGGGTCAAGATTCGGTTGTTTGGTTGGGTTTTAGAGCCGTTTGGACCCTTGGGGGTATTTTGGTCTTTTGGCTCCCCGGGCAGGATTTGTGGTTTTCTGGGCTTCGAGGTAGCTCCTGCCTTTGTCGAGGCTTGTTTGTTGGAGGTTGCGAGTCCCGTGGTGTTTGGGCTTTTCGGTTGGATGCTCGGTTGTGGTTCGGGCTTTGGCAAAGTATTGGTTGTTGGGTGTTTCCTTTGGGATTCCAGCCCGGGCCCTTAGTGTTGCTTTGGGAGTTAGATTTAAGTGAAATTTGTTGATTGGAAAAGATTGCTTCGGTCGGGTCTTGAAGGAGGAAGCCGGGAAATGGGATTTTAAGGTTAAAAGTGGATAAGATTGGATTAAATGGATAAAATCCCTTTTCCTTTTTATTTTTTCCCATTTTCCTTTTTATTTTCCAAATTCATTTTCTTTTCTTATTATTTTTCTCTTTTCTCTCACTCACTCTCTCTCTCTCTCTCTCTCTCTCTCTCTCTCTCTCCCCGAGCCCCTCTTGCCCGAGCAGCCCCTTGGCTCGCCCAGCCCTAGCCCGAGTAGCCCCTGGCTCGCCCAAGCCCAGCCCGAGCTAGCCCAGCCAAAGCTCGCCCGCTGCGCTGACCCCGCGCCTCTCTCTCAAGCCAAAGACGAGCCGCCCCAGTCGCCCGGAGCGGCGTCGCGCGCCTCGCCAGTCGTCGCGTCGCCAGCCCGAGCTCGCCCTGCCCTGGTTCGTGTCGCGCTAGTCGCAAGCAAGATTGTCGAGCCGCGCGCGCGATGATGCGCCGTCGCCTCGCCGTCATCATCGCGCGCTCGAGTCGCGCGTGGGCCGCGAGATCACGCGCCCCCGCGTCGTGTCGCTCGCGCCCGGGCGCCGTCCCCTGTGCCGAGCCGCGCCGCGCGCCGTCGCCTAGCCGAGCAAGCTCCCACGCCCGCACGCCCTGTGTCGCCCCGCAGCGTCTGTCGCGCGCGGCTTCGCACCAGCGCCCGCGCCCAGCAGCGCCCGGCCAGCCCCCACCGCCGCCTAGCCCGTCTGGCCGGCTGGCTCGTCACAGCGTGTCAGCCGCGCCTCGTGAGTTGCTCCCGAGCCGAGCCCTGTTTATTTATTATATTTAGGGCTATTTTATGATTATTGATGTATTTGCTTGGTTCGCTATAGGTTGCTCGGGTTCGATCGCAATTATTTTATTGTGTGTTGTTGCCTTCCGACTAGGTAAGGATTTCTTACCGGAGTTGTGTGGGCCCTGCGATATTTTCATGATTATGCCTTGCTTGTTTGCTGACTGTTATGAGCATGATAGTAATAGATCAGCTTTGATTGATTTCTGCTAGCATGTTTGCTTGATTTTACATGTTAGTGCCATGCTAGGTTTGTTCTGCCAGCATGTTTATGATTCCTGCTTAAGCTCGTAGTATCATGCTAGGTTAGTGTGATTGATGTCGGTCTTTGTTTGCTAGCCAGGAATCATTGCTTTTTACTCTGTACTCTTAGATAGAGTTGTAGGGTTTGTCATCATCTAGAGGCTGAGCGGACATAACGTACTTTGTCCTCAGTAGCTCAGGTCGGGAGTAAAGTGTGCGCAGCATAACGTATCTTGCTACCCCCCCCCCCCGACCCGCCGGTTGTGGACTTAGCTACCCACTTCGACATAGCCTAGTTTGTAGCCTGCTAGAGCGGAACCCTGCCAACGGTGTAAGCCTACCTTGGCCGGTTCTTAGCTTCAGGTCGGTGGATCAGGCTGCACAGATGAGCGCCGAGGGCCTCGCGCTACTGTGATCAGTGACACCGCTTCCGAGTCATAGGCATGTGCACCTGGCTCGCGTAGTTTGCCCTTAGGCCCCCGCATTTACGCCGGTTGCAGAGGAGCATGCGGTGTGCGCGCACACGCGTTAGTTGCCTGTACGGAGAGCTCCCCCGGGCTAATGTCGTGAGTACACCATTCCTTCCGTTATAGCCTGACTTCAGGTACTCTCCCGTAAGTTCAGATTAGTGCAAGGGCAAGGAGGCCCTTGAGGACATTCTAGGGATCAGTGTATTCCCCCCGAGTGACAGATACCTCGGTGATGTCCAGGATTGGTCAGTGTATCCAATCCCAGTTAGGCCGGAAGAAAGAGACTTCCGATGGCTCCAGATCTTGTTTTATGAGCTCGTTGAGCTATGATCTGTGTTGGTAGCTGTTTGCTTGCATGCTTTGGTACTAGATGACTGATTATATCGTATTGTACCCCGGTTGGGGATTCTTACTGAGTAATTCGTTACTCACCTTTATTTATGTGGTTTTTCCACAGGTAACCATGGTGCGAGACAGGATGGCTGGAGGACGAGCTGTGATCATGGAAAACCCGTTGTTCAACTCTGAGTTTTATGTTTATGATTTAAATGTTTCTCTGAATGCATGTAGTTGGGCACGGAGCCCTAGGGTGTTTTCTGAATGTACTTCCGGATTCTAGCATTGTTGTAAAGTTTGTATGTTTTAAATGAATCTCTGATCAGAGTAAGTTTTGTAAATGTATTTGTCTTGGAACAGGTGCTTGGAAACAGGGACAGGTTCCAGGAATTGATGTTGATTTTTAAATGGATGTTTTATGTTTTAGTTTTTACTTAGAATCCGAACACCATCTTGCAAATTTTCTGTAGATTTGTAATGCATGCATTGAGGTAACGACCTAGTTAGAACCCTTTCGGGTCGGGTCGTTACAGGTTGGTATCAGAGCTCAAAGTCATAGATTCTGTAGACTGACCTTTGTTGTAGGTCATTTTTCCATGATCATCAAGACACTCGACGGTCATCAGCACGCCTAAGTTTACTGTTTTAAAGAAAGGGGTAAGAATTTACAATACTTTTCATCTAGTGTATGCCTTGTGTAGTGTTGTGGAGCGAGACGAAAGGTGTTCTCGACTCATTGTTGGTTTGGGCTTAGAGAGCCATCATGCCAACTTTTTCATGAGGCGAGCATGATTTAGCAGCTTGTTGAGGTATCCAGATAGATTCGGATTCCCTGGGACGTCGTCCCTGAGGGAGGTAGAGCTTAGACTCCCATTGGCCATTTGTGGCACAGTTGCTGCTTTTCCCCTAGTGAGAGGGTGGAGGTGCTTTGTGCAGATCGCCAGTATGTTGATCGCACCTAGAGGAGCAGGACGCTTGGCATGTCCGACCGTGGATTTGGACTGATCGTGTTGATGTTGAGGCCGCGTCCAGGGTTGTTAGGCCCGTTGGCCAGATTTGGCCCTGGCAGTTGAGTTGCCTAGTGGAGGGGGTAGAGGCTAGCACGCCTCAGAGTGAGACTCCTTGAGCAGAGTGTGCTCCAGCCATGAGAGTTTTGATGGCAGGTCTTTAGCTATCACAGAGCGGAGACCCAGGCACTGTTTGTAGCGCTTAGTGAGGAGTCCCGGGCACAGATAGCCCAGCTGGCAGAGTTTGTTTCAACATTTTCCCCCAGTAGCTCTTGTAGCCCCGGAGGTTCCCAGGAGGGCATGTTCAGCAGGTTTATGCCGATGAGGATGCTTGTGGAGCAGGTCCCCGTGTGGACTAGCCTGGGTAGCTCAAGTGTTGATCTTGAGCCTTAGCAGATTGTTGATTGCCCAATGAGTAGCTGCAGAGTTGGCAGCCTTCGAGGAGATTGTTGAGGAATCTTTGTGCTCCCATAAAGTGTTGTTTGTTTTAGTAAGTCCTACTGCTAGTAGTAAAGCGGTTGGCCAGGTTTGAGTTTAGCATCCGTGTGTTGGGATTCCCTGCTGTTCAGAGGCCGAGATGTGCCGTTCTGTCTTTTGGTACAAAGAGATTGGTGGTGGTAGTCCCTTGTGAGAGGTGGACTAGCAGAGTCTCCACCAGTCGCCCGATTGATTGGCAAGTTGCCGAGTTAGTGGCTTGAGGCAGATGTAGCGACATCTTTGCCCCCTTGCAAGCTTGCTGTTGTTTAACAGCCCAGTTTCCTCAGATGTTTGGTAGAGTTGAACACTCTTCCTCGGTGAGCTCCTAGAGTGGAGCTAGCTGCTGCATGTTGAGAGATTCGGCCAGAGCTTTGTTGAGCATCATGTGGAGATGCTAGTGTAGGCCGTGAGCCTTTGGTTTGATGAGATGCCATAGGCATGGCTGTTTGAGTTGAGCCCTTGTATGCCTAGCCAGAGTTGTTGTCACTTGAGGTAGTGACCTTGCTAGCCCCATCTGTAGTAAGATGTGGATTTGGTAGTGGTAGCACTTGAGGTGCCTTGGTTGGTGTGCCACTTTGGCACTAAGTCTGGTGTGGCTTGAGTTTGGCTTGGGCATAGCAGATGGTCCTATGCCGTTCGGAGTTCAGCGTACTCCTTTATCCTTGGATCCGTTATGGCAGTTGCACCTGTTTAGGTCGAGCCAGAGGGCTAGTTCAGTGGTAGTCGATGGACTACAAGCGAAAGGATGCTCGAGAGGAGCCGGAGCCTCTTCCCAGTATTTTTGGAGGTTGAGTAAGTCAGCAAGTTGGCGGTTGGTAAGTGTTGGTGCGCGTGAGTCTCGCGCTAGTGTTAAGGCCAAGAGTTTCCTTGTGGTTGGTAGTGCGGTCAACTACCTTCGAGGGCCTTAATCTGAGGAGAGTTGAGCATCGTAGATGCAAGTTTGGTTCAGCAGAGGGACCCTGAGCTGGATGCCATGAGGCGAGTTGGATGCTTTTAAGGCGAGATGAGTTGATGCCTTGCGAGAGGATTTGGATGCCTTATGGGTAAGCACCCTTGGTAGAGGCTTGGTATAAAGTAAGTTCGGTTTGGCATGGTTATGCCTTGGTAGAGCAAGGTTGCCTCAGCTTTGAGCATCGTGTGGAGATGGAACTTTTGGTGTTCCATCAGTTGGAGTTCAGTTGGAAACTAAACAAGAGCGGTGGTAGCAAAGCCGCGCAGTTTCTGATCGAATTGGCTAAGAGAGTTGTTTGGATCCTTTCCTTGGGTAGAAGCCTTGTTGAGGCTGATGTTTGAGTAGGAGGACGACGCATTCGGTAGCGTTTCGGGTCCTCTTGGTCCCCAAGGAGTTGGAGTTGGCCAACATGGTTGAGATGCTGGAGTGAGTTGTGCCTGTTCAGGCAGTTGGCTGTTAGCTCGTTTGTCGACAGTGTGTGTCGAGGGTTGCCGAAGAACCCTAGGTTGTGGAGAGCCTCTCCAGAGCTCAGTCAGGCCCAGCTAGTGAGTTTCAGTTGGCTAGCTGGAGGCGTGTAGTTTGTAGCCTTGGGTGAGTTGCTAGCAGTCTTGGTAGACTAGCAAGCCAGTGTTTGTTTGGAGTAGAGTTCGGATTGGTTCCGGTGCGGTGGCAAGTTGATGCTTGGTGTTGTCCAAGGTGTGGTTTGGAGCTGCTAGAGATTAGTATTGCTCGTGGGGCGAGTGGTTCGTGCCCTGTTGGTGGCTTTCCTGTTTCCAGGATGTTGAGTTGCCCCGTTTGGCATTTGGAGGTTCAGTCTGAGATGGACCCCTGTTGTTGCCCCGTGAGATTAGATGTTGTTGCTCTAGTGGAGCAAGACAGTGAGCGTATGTGGAGCTCTCTGTCCTTCAGTTGTCTGCTTATAAGAGCCGTTTCCTTCTGGGAGATGTCAGATTTCTCCCGTAGCCATGAGTTGATGGTAGAGGTGCTAGCTAGAAGAAAAAAGTTTGTTGGCTGCTTGGAAGCAGTTGTTTGTCCAGTTAAGTGGACTCTTGGATGGTGTTCTAGAGGCTGCAGTAAGGGTTGTTTTGCCTCTTGTGAGTGTTGGGCCAAGGTTTGGTCCTCTTGTTGTTTCGAGAGCTAGTTCAGTTCTAGCTGGAGGGCGTTGACCTGAGGTCTTATTCCTAGTCAGGAAGTTTTGGGAGTTGACCCCTCCCTCGGCAGTTGAGTAAGTTATGTTAGTTTCGGATTGGTGATCCGATTGGTTGAGCTTTCCCTTGGTTGTTGCTTCCAAGAGAGTTGGTTGTTGTCGCCTTGGATTTGAGCAAGTCAGCGAGCTTGTGTGAAGTTCGCTGCCCTTCAGAGTTTGCTTGCTGGGAAAGTCGTTTCCCGTTTGGCAGGAGTCAACTTAGCTCCTGAGTTGTGTAGTTGGTCAGAGTAGCGCAGCGGTCAGCCCAGCGAGAGGGTCCCTGCTTTGTGTTGTTAGCAAGCAAGAGTTGTTTGTCCCCGCAAGGGCGGTGGCTAGCCAGTAAGAGTTGTTTTTGGCAAGTTGTTGGTTCTTTGGGGATTGAAGATTTCCCTTCCCCCTAGTCTCGGTGGTGGTTGAGTTGCTCCCTGGATGTCAGCCTCGAGTGTTAGCCTCTGAGGTAGTCTTGCGGATTCGTGTGGCTCAGGATCCGTAAGCTTTGAGGTTGTTGATATCCGTTTTCCTGGTGAGGTTTCGGGAGTGGAGCTTCTGGTTGGGAGTTGAGTAGTAGATTGGAGGCAAGCGTTGCTCGTTATAGCTTGGTTTGAGTTCTGCTGAGCAAGCCCTTCTAGGGCTTTGCTCCTTGTTGTTGTGCGCTCGCAGTTGGCGTAGCAGAGCCGTTGAGTGAGTTGGCACAGAGGTGCCGTGGCTTTGGTTGGTAAGCCATTGAGCTATTTTCCTCAAGGTGTTGAGTCGCAGAGAGCTGCGTGATGGATTAGTCCTTGCAGTGCGAGTTTTTCCTTGAGAGGTATTTTTGGTGGTTTCCTGGCCTGGCAGTGTTTTCTTTGGCCAGTTGCTAGTAGGTTTGCTCCGAAAAGTTTGCGTTCGGCCGATGAGGAGTTCTAGTTCGTTGGTTTGGCCGAGTGGAGCTGTGCCTGGCCCTTGTCTTTTAGAGGTGGTCGTAGCTGAAGTTTCAGCTGGTGTGAGTGTTGTTGGTCGTTTGGTTTCTGGAACCTGGGAGGTTCAGTTGTTTGGCCAGTTTGTTGTTGGGTTGAGGCTGCTTGTTAGCAGCTGTGAGCTTCCGGAGGAGTTTCGCCAGTGTGTGGTGTAGAGTTTCAGAGCTTGTGGCCCGTCCTCGAGTTTGCTGAGAGTAGCACCCTTGAGAATTGGTGCGTGTTGAGGATGTGGTTGCCGTCTGTTCCCTTCGGAGTTCAGTGTATGCCCAGTCTGGATGGCATTGTGGCCTTGAGTTTTTGAGAACCCAAGAGGGTTTGGTTCTCGTAGAGGGCTAGTGTTGTTGGCCGAGAAGTTCGGGCAGGTTTGGATCGGTGGAGTTTTCCCGAGTCTGTTTTCGTCTTAGGACTTTCGAGGACGAAAGTCTTAAAAGGAGGGAGTATTGTAACAGCCCAGTTTCCTATTCCAGTTTTCGAGGTGCCTTCGGGTCAAGATTCGTTGTTTGGTTGGGTTTTAGAGCCGTTTGGACCCTTGGGGGTAATTTGGTCTTTTGGCTCCCGGGCAGGATTTATGGTTTTCTGGGCTTCGAGGTAGCTCCTGCCTTTGTCGAGGCTTGTTTTTTGGTGGCTGCAAGTCCCGTGGTGTTTGGGCTTTTCGGTTGGATGCTCGGTTGTGGTTCGGGCTTTGGCAAAGTATTGGTTGTTGGGTGTTTCCTTTGGGATTCGAGCTCGGGCCCTTAGTGTTGCTTTGGGAGTTGGATTTAAGTGAGATTTGCTGATTGGAAAAGATTGCTTCGGTCGGGTCTCGAAGGAGGAAGCCGGGAAATGGGATTCTAAGGTTAAAAGTGGATAAGGTTGGATTAAATGGATAAAATCCCTTTTCCTTTTTATTTTTTCCCATTTTCCTTTTAATTTTCCAAATTCATTTTCTTTTCTTTTTATTTTTCTCTTTTCTCTCTCTCTCTCTCTCTCTCTCTCTCTCTCTCTCCCCGAGCCCCCCTTGCCCGAGCAGCCCCTTGGCTCGCCCAGCCCTAGCCCGAGCAGCCCCTGGCTCGCCCAAGCCCAGCCTCAGCCGCGCCGCGCCGTGCGGCCAGCGCGCCGCTCGCCCTCGCCGCTAAAGACGAAGAGCGCCAGTCGCCCGGCCGAAGCGTCGCGCGCGCCTCGCCAGCCCGTCGCGTCGCCCGGCTGAGCTCGCGCCGCTCAGTCCGTGTCGCCAGTGCGCCAGATCGTGCCGAGCCGCGCGACACGATGCCGCGTCGCATCGCCCGTGTCTTCCGCGCTCGAGTCGCGCGTCCCAGCGCCAAATCGCGCGCTTCCGCGTCGTGTCGCTAGCGCCCGCTCGCCGTCCCCTGTGCCGAGCCGCGCCGCCCGCCGTTGCCCAGCCGAGCAAGCGCCCGCGCCCTGTGTCGCCGCAGCGCCTGTCCGCGTGCAGCTCGCACCCAGCGCCCGCGCCCCAGTGCCGAGCGAGCGCCCCAGTGCCGAGCGAGCGCCCCAGTGCCGAGCGAGCGCCCCAGCGCCGAGCCCTAGGCCCCAGCGCGCCTAGATAGCCCCAGCTGCTGCCTAGCCCGTGCAGCCGGCTCGTTCGCGTGTCAGCCGCGCCTCGTGAGTTGCTCCCGAGCCGAGCCCTATTTATTTATTGTATTTAGGGCTATTTTATGATTATTGATGTGTTTGCTTGCCTCGCTATAGGTTGCTCGGGTTCGATCGCAATTATTTTATTGTGTGTTGTTGCCTTCCGACCAGGTAAGGATTTCTTACCGGAGTTGTGTGGGCCCTGCGATATTTTCATGATTATACCTTGCTTGTTTGCTGACTGTTATGAGCATGATAGTAATAGATCAGCTTTGATTGATTTCTGCTAGCATGTTTGCTTGATTTTACATGTTAGTGCCATGCTAGGTTTGTTCTGCCAGCATGCTTATGATTCCTGCTTAAGCTCGTAGTATCATGCTAGGTTAGTGTGATTGATGTCGGTCTTTGTTTGCTAGCCAGGAATCATTGCTTTTTACTCTGTACTCTTAGATAGAGTTGTAGGGTTTGTCATCATCTAGAGGTTGAGCGGACATAACGTACTTTGTCCTCAGTAGCTCAGGTCGGGAGTAAAGTGTGCGCAGCATAACGTATCTTGCTACCCCCGACCCGCCGGTTGTGGACTTAGCTACCCACTTCGGCATAGCCTAGTTTGTAGCCTGCTAGAGCGGAACCCTGCCAACGGTGTAAGCCTACCTTGGCCGGTTCTTAGCTTCAGGTCGGTGGATCAGGCTGCACAGATATGCGCCGAGGGCCTCGCGCTACTGTGATCAGTGACACCTCTTCCGAGTCATAGGCATGTGCACCTGGCCCGCGTAGTTTGCCCTTAGGCCCCCACATTTACGCCGGTTGCAGAGGAGCATGCGGTGTGCGCGCACATGCGTTAGTTGCCGGTTCGGAGAGCTCCCGCAGGCTAATGTCGTGAGTACACCATTCCTTCCGTTAGAGCCTGACTTCGGGTACTCTCCCGTAAGTCCAGATTAGTGCAAGGGCAAGGAGGCCCTTGAGAACATTCTAGGGATCAGTGTATTCCCCTCGAGTGACAAATACCTCGGTGATGTCCAGGATTGGTCAGTGTATCCAATCCCAGTTAGGCCGGAAGAAAGAGACTTCCAATGGCTCCAAATCTTGTTTTATGAGCTCGTTGAGCCATGATCTGTGTTGGTAGCTGTTTGCTTGCATGCTTTGGTACTAGATGACTGATTATATCGTATTGTACCCCGGTTGGGGATTCTTACTGAGTAATTCGTTACTCACCCTTATTTCTGTGGTTTTCCACAGGTAACCATGGTGCGAGACAGGATAGCTGGAGGAGGAGCTGTGATCATGGAAAACCCGTTGTTCAACTCTGAGTTTTATGTTTATGATTTAAATGTTTCTCTGAATGCATGTAGTTGGGCACGGAGCCCTAGGGTGTTTTCTGAATGTATTTCCGGATTCTAGCATTGTTGTAAAGTTTGTATGTTTTAAATGAATCTCTGATCAGAGTAAGTTTTGTAAATGTATTTGTCTTGGAACAGGTGCTTGGAAACAGGGACAGGTTCCAGGAATCGATGTTGATTTTTAAATGAATGTTTTATGTTTTAGTTTTTACTTAGAATCCGAACACCATCTTGCAAATTTTCTGTAGATTTGTAATGTATGCATTGAGGTAACGGCCTAGTTAGAACCCTTTCGGGTCGGGTCGGGTCGTTACAGAATGACACTCTAAAAAAATGTGCTGCTCTCGTGGGATTTTGTTAATAGTCAGTCTGATTCCTCCCTATTTATCTATCGTCGTGGGGGTGTTATGGCACTTCTTCTCATGTATGTTGATGATGTTATCCTTACTGGCGGTGATGCTATTTTTCTCTCCACCTTGGTATTGTCGCTCTATAATGGTTTATTGCTCACTCATACTAAATATGTTGATGACGTCCTCACCAAACTGCATATGATGAATGTTAAGCCTATTTCTTCTACTTCTGCCATTGGCAAACCACTGTCCAAGTCTAGAGGCCACCCTCTTTCTGATCCCTTTATCTACTGCAGTACCGTTGGCGCCTTATAGTACCTCACTAACACGAGACCTGATATTGCTTATATTGTGAATCATCTTAGTCAGTTCCTCCAGTGTTCGACTGATCTTCACTGGCAGCTGTTAAACGTGTGTTACGTTACTTATCTGGCACTAAACATCTTGGTCTTCTTCTTCAACCAACTTCTATAGACACTTTCTGCATATTCTGATGCTGACTGGGGTGTCAATCTTGATGATTGTAAGTCTGTTGCAGGTTATTGTGTGTTCTTTGGGTACATTCTGGTCACTTGGTCCTCGAAGAAGCAGACTGTTGTTGCTCGTTCTAGTACTGAGTCTGAATACCGAGCCCTTGCTCATGTTGCTGCTAAAATCATTTGACTTCACCAACTACTGTCTGAGTTGGGTATTGTTTTATCTGCTGCTTCTGTTCTCTAGTGTGACAACATTGGTGTCAGTTCCTTGGCAGCAAATCCTGTTTTCCAAACCCGCACCAAACACATTGAGATTGATGTACACTTTGTTCGAGAGCACGTTCTTTGTGGGCAGTTGGAAGTTCGGTATATTCCTTCTGTTGACCAACCTATCGAATGTCTTACCAAGTCTTTCTCTCATTCACAGTTTACTTTTCTTCGGTCCAAACTTGGTGTTGTTGATCTTCCCTCTCGTTTGCGAGGATGTTACGATATAGATTATGTGTAAACTAAATGATTATTTAAATTACTATATTTAGGGTGTTAGGATCGATCTTCTAGAAGGTTTGAGATTTGTTATGATATTTGGTATTCAATGTATTATTTATATTCTGGAATATCCTTATATAAAGGGCATCCATCTATACATTTTATCACATCGGAAAATATAGAAGCTTTTCTTCATTTTCTCTGTTACATTTACAGTCGACAGTGATGAAAATGATGAGATGTACTCCACGATGATGCGTGTTTTCTTCCTGGCGACTGCAATGGAAGATCTAGGTGGCAGATGTATCTCTATGTGGATGGTGTTCAACTATTGACAATGACAGTGGAGGATATGAGTTTATGAGAAAGAAGGTGGCATTGAATGCTTTGTGGACAATATTGCGAGGTCTCTCCAGCGTCAATGGAGTGTGACAACTTCAATGGACTTTTTCCGGCGGACAATTTGGTGAGTTGGATAGATGGCATTGTAGCAGAATTTCGACAGATGGCTTATTTTAATTTATTTTGTATTCAATGAAGGGTATTATAGTCTTTTACTAATTAATCATTTTCCTATTTTTTTAAATAGATGAATTAGTTTAATTATATTTTAAAACTTGTCTATCTTTGTAATTCGAATCATAAATTTAGCTAGACAGGCGAAGCCCTCTAAAAAAAATAAGTTTGAAAATTTTAAGTCAAAATGAATTACAATAAAATAAAAACTTATTTAATTTAGAGTAATTATATATGGACAAAATTGCATTTATACGTAATTAATTTATTTTATTCGTTTGCTATTAAGAGCAGTTGCTCATTGACATTAGTATACATACATCCAATGACCAAGTGGTTTTGGGTTCGAATCCCCCATCTCAATCTTAAGTTTTTTTATTTAAATATATTTATTTAGAATAGTTTGATGAATAATGAAGTTAATATTTATAACCTGACAACCTGAATAACCCGAATCAATCCAACCCGATTTGATGTGTTGGGTTTGGTTGGTCCTAAATAACTCGAATCAATCCAACCCAATTTGACGTGTTGGGTTTGGTTGGTTTCAAATTTATAAAATTTTCATGAGTAAGGTTGGGTCAAGAATTGACATAAAATTAACCTGAACTAACCCAATCAATCCGAATTGATTATTTAGTTTAAAAAATATTTTTACCTATAAAATAATTATATATGCATATAATTATTTTATTTAATTATATATGCATATAATTATTTTATTTAATTATATTTTAGATTTTTATTTTTTAATATGGTTTTAAAGTTTATTTTTTATTTTATATAATCTATGTATCATGATAAAAATATATAATCAAATTATGTCATCTATTTTTATTGGTTTTAATTATATATTTGTTTTATGGAAGTTGAATTATGTCATCTATTTGATAAAAAAAAAAAAAAAGAATTATGTCATCTATTTTTGTTGTTTTAATTTTTTTTTATGTTCTATATAATTGGGATCTTCTATATGAACCATGATTGTAGGACCAATAGTGGATGATTTTTTATTTGATACTGTGTGTAATATTTATATTCAATTGATTGCCTTGATATGATAATTTTTCGAGATTGTATTTTGTTTATGTATATAATGTATAACTAATTTGATAAAAAAATATTTATATTTGCAATGTATTGATGAACTTGATGACCCAACCAAACCCAACTCGAAAAAATATAAGAGTTGGGTTGGTTTGTCTCTTTAATTGGGTTGAGTTGGGTTGAAAAAGTGATCAACCCGATAATGTGGGTTGGGTTGATAACCTCTCTCAACCCAACCCAACCCATATACATCCTAACAAGTGCCGCCATTCAGTTTTTATGTAACGTACAATTTACTACCTTTTGTCTTCAAAATTTCATGTACCAAATTTAGAAATTTTATTTTTAAAAAATAGTGAAACAGCATATTCAAACTTTTTACAACAATATCTCTATAGTCTTCTATTTTGCAACAAAAATACCCACAACTACCGTACGAACCTCTAAATTAGTGTGGTCGTTTTTTCTACTATTTTCTAACAGGAATCATGTGTGATAATCTCCAATGAAAGTTACTTCTACACAGTTGCATCAAATGAAATTTGGGATGACAGAGATATATATTCAAATTACAAGATAGGGCAAGTCGATATTGCAAATGGAAAACACATAGGCCAAATTATATCGTCAATTGAAGCAAGTCTTTAATTAGATTAGCATTATAAATTTGCTAACATATCACTTTACAAAGATGGGGCTGAAAAAAGGTAACATTACAAGCCTAAATTGCAAATGGAACAACCATAGGCCAACTTATATCGTCGATTGAATCAAGTCGTCAATTGAATTGGCATTATAAAGTTGCTAACATATCACTTTACAAAGATGAAGCTGAAAAATGTAATGTTAAAATCCTAAAAGAGAATCATGATGTATAGTGGATGTAGAACAAGTTTGCGAATGTAATCGGTGGTGTTTATCGGGTGTCAGGTTTCAAAGAAAGTGATGATGCTCATAGTCAATCATTATTGTGTAAACGGGGGATGAGTGTATGTTTTGTTCAAACAAATTGAAGATCTCTTCACCTTTCCATCTTCAAAAGTAGGTATTAAAAACCTTCACAATGGGTTCAGGATGTACAATAGATATACAACATACCGTAAACGTAATCGGTGGTGTTTATCCAACACCAAGTTTCAACGGAAATAATTGTGCTTATAGCCAATCTAGTTTATAAATGAGGGCATAGTTGTATGTCTTTTTCAAGAAAATTAAATATCTTTTCACCTTTCCATCGTGATGTACAACAGATGTGACTTTGTGAACATAATCGGCGGTGTTTATTTGACACTAGATTTCAACGTAAGTGATGGTGCTCATGCTCATAGACAATCTTTGGTGTGTAAGTGAGAAGATGGGTATATATTTTGTTCATAAAAATTATAGATCTCTTCCCCTTCCCATCTTCAAAAGTGGGTATTTAGAATTGATAGCTCTCAAATATAGCATTATTTAGGCTAATATCTTAGTATAATCTAAAGGTATTTGTGCATTAATCGAATGAACTGTAGAGTTAGAATAACATTAAGATTGAAAATTTATATAAATAAGATGCATGTATGATTTATGAACTTAGATATAAAAGGCTAAGGAAACTAGAGACTTTTTAGAGTAAAATTTGAATGTTGAATGCTTTTTGTACTTAAATGCCAAAGAACCCACACTGCGCTAATTTATTGCGATATCTATAGGAAATGAAAACATTATTAGCATTGCATCCAAGGGAATTAGGAATGCCGAAAGCATCGTGAATTGGAACAACAAAGCAAGTGACTATAAAACCTTGAGATCTTCCAAGCATATTTGCAAAAGGAAAACCAAAAAGATAAAATTTAATGCGAAGTTGATAACTCTCAAATAGAGCACATTTTAGGCTATTCTATTATGCATTATTCTAAGGTTCAAAGGTATTAATTGGGCTAAAATATGTAAATTGCGAATGAAAACTACTAGAAGTCTCATGCATTCATGAAATTGGCATCGAAAGAACAGTTTCGTGGTCAATACAGGGAATGCGAAGCTAAAGCACAAGAAGAACAAATTAGCGTGAATGGTGACAAGTAGGGTAGGAAGTTGCAAAACCATCATGCAAACATGTTCAAAGAATCACGCCAAGAAGGAAATAACAGAGAATCAACCAAGCAATTAAGTTGGCGTCAATCAAATAAATCTCAACGGAAATCAAGAGATTCTCCATTAATGAATATTTTATAGCTTACCTAAACTTGTTGACAAGTAGTTCATCTCTATAAATAGAAAGAGGGAAGCCAAGGTTCGGTGAGCTAGTCGATTGGCCAAAAGCCAATCTTAAGGAGAAGCAATTGGTTATGTTCGTGGAAGCCGATGACAAGGGGACTGCACAGTTCACAACCACACCAATTATAACCTTGATTTTCTTATGAGCACTTTATATCTGTGGACATTTAGTAATAGTAATAAAATTAGTTGATTTTTAACTTCCTAATTGTTTTTATTGCTATACTGCGTTATAAGAGTTTTGGATGAAGATATATTTGTAGAAGCATGTTAGGAGTGTAGATTATCACGTTTTATATTGCTGCATTTTTATTCAACTAGAAAATATTAACGTGCGTTGCACCTGTAAATATCATATTATATATTTTTATATATTAAAATAATATAAATTATTAATATTCATGTAAAAAAATTCACTATTTTTAAATACATAAAAAAAAATTAAACAAAATGGTAAGTTTACTAAAATAATAGTGTTTATATACCTAGGTGTAGGTGATATATGATATCATTAGAGTTCACCTTATTTTGGTAAAAAAAAACATATATAACTCATAATTAATATAGAAATTTTTTAAAAAATGTGCACCGATAAATAATATAATTATTTTTAACATTTTGTCATTATTATTATTATTATTGCTAGTAATAATAATAAGTATTCTATCAAATACTTTTTAAAAAACTTTTTAAAAAATAACAATAATAAAAATACACAAAAAATAGTAACAAAATAATATAAGCTCTTAAAACCTATTTGCTTGTCTTGTTGTCTTGATAATTTTTCAAACACATTATTACTCAACGTCACAAAAATTATATCAAAGATATTATTTCGATACATATATTTCTTATAATTTAAATAAAATACCAACAATGGAAGATGATTTAAAGATAGAATGGAGAACTTTGAATTATTTGAGTAAAAAAAAAAGATATAAATCGAGAGTTCTCTAATTTTTTTGTATTCTAAAATTAATAAAATTTTATCCTATTATACTAAATTAAAAATGAAATTTTATAGTGATATTTACAAAATATTTTAAAATTTTTTAAAAAAACTTTCAATTTTTTTAATATAAATTATTATAATAATTTATTTTAAAAGTTCTATTAAATTAAATGTCAAAACTTTGATACGGGTAAAAGAAAGATCATCATTCTTATAATTTTTTTTATTTATTTAAAAAGTGTTTTACATTCAAACATATGTTTTTTTTTCTCTAAAAACTCAAAAAAAAAAAAAAAAATCAATGATTATTTTTTTAATAAATGATATTATTGTTTAACCATAAATTATTGTAGTGGTGTAACACCCTAGTTTTTCTAAAATCATTTAAGTGTTTTTATTGAATTCATTTTTATAACATTATAACACTCTAGATAATTTTTAAGTATAGTTAGTGTTTTATTGAATATATTAATAAATCTCAAACTAATTATATTATTTAATGCTCCATGAGATTTAAGTTATCAGTCACCTTGATAAGTTATTTAGAAATTTATAGTAATAAAAGCTAAAATGCAAAAGTTATTTTGGGTTATGGAATTTGGAGTTTTAAAGTTGAATTAGGGTTTATGGATTAAATGGAAAGAAGGTTTTATTTATGTATTTTTTTTTATTTGGCCACTTTTTCTCTCTCTTCTTCATCTAACCAAAGCAACCACCACCACCACCTAAAACCCACTTCTTCTTTCATAGTTTCCCGGAGTTAGAGAGCTTCGTTTGCGATTTCGAGACCAGATCCGTGCCCGGGGAGTCGAGAGCTTCGAAACAAGGTAAGATTTGTTGGATTTCATGGAGTTTTCCGGCGAGAGGGTTTTGAAACCAATTTCTTCTTTCGTAGTTTCTCAGAGTTAGAGAGCTCCGTTTGCGATTCCGAGACCAGATCCGTGCTCGGGGAGTCGAGAGCTTCGAAACAAGGTAAGATTTGCTGGTTTTCATGGAGTTTCCCCGCAATAGGGTTTTGAAACCCGTTTCTTCTTTTGTGGTTTTCGGGAGATAGAGAAGTTCGTTTGCAAATCCGAGACCCGTTCCTTGATCGTGAGTTCGAGACCTTCGAAACGAGGTATGGCTCGCCTCGTTCCATGACGGCGCACAGCCGCTGGCCACCACGCTCCGCCGTTGCCGCCGTCGTGCTCCAGCGTGGTGTTTCCGGGTAGTAGCTTCCTCTCATTCTCATGATGTTAACCTCCTTTGTGGTTTGTTTAGATTGTCCAAAATGAACGCTCGACATTGTTTTGTGTTTAAGTGCTCTCGGGTTTCATCATTTCGGGTCGTCGTTTAGCTCGTGGGTTCCTGTGGTGTTTCGGTCGAGTCGTCAGGAAGGTAAGGATCTTCATTATGATTCGGGTTTGTGGTTTAAAGCATGTGAATAGTGGCAGGATAGAAATTACGAGAATTGATTGTTGGATGACTCGGCACATGTACGCATTTTTGTTGTTATTCACTGTTTGAACCTATTATTTTCTACTCGTGATAGCATGAGATCGTGTATAGCTCGTAAATGGTTAAATCTCTATTGTTGTGTATTCTTGTGATCGTATTGTAACGGCCCGGAAATTTCATCCCGGTCTTCCCGGGAGGCCTAGGGGCATTTTGGTAATTTTGGGTCGGGCCGACAGGACCGGTTATGTAATTGAAAATTGCCGGAATAATTATGAGTCAATTTGAATGGGATCGGGAATTTTGGTGAAGACATTTGGGCTTGGAAAAAGGTAAAAATAAATAGGGAATTAAATAGCGCGTCGAGTGAGATTCGAGCCAAGGACATGTCGCATGCTAGGCAGGGGTCACTGCCAATCAAGCCACTAAGCGCTCTTGTGCTTCTAAACGCGCCAGCTTCTATAAGAGCCTGTTCGATGCGAGATTTGGTTTAAAGGGTCAGGCCGCCCGAGAGCCTTCTTCTTCCTTCTCCTTTCTTCCTCGACCGACCCGAGCTCCCTCTCGCGATTCTCCCTCGCCGACCCCAGTTCAACCGAGCTTCTCCTCCATTTCAAGGTCGTTTTGCTTGTTCCGAGCAGCAGGTACGTGTTTCTCTTCTCTTCTTCTTCTTCTTCTCCCCCAATTCCTTCCCGTTCTCCCCTGTTTCCGATTTCTTCCTTGCCGGCCGAATTGAAGCGAGTGGCTTGTAGGTTTCGTGCGCGCCGGCCAAAGGAAGTGGTCCAAAGCAATGAATCGGCCGTCGAATCCTCTCCAATCGCCGGAATCGAGCTCGTCCTCTCCGATGCTCGTTCGCCTCGCTTTTGCGTTGCAGAGCGCACAAGCCCGCCGAGCCACGCCGCGACATCGTCCCGTGCTCGCGCCGCCTTCTCGCCCGAGATCGTCCTCTCGCCCAGATCGCCTCGCCGCCGCATGACGCGCGCGCAGCTTCGCTTCGCCGCCACCGCATCGCGTCGCCCAAGCCCCTACTCGCCGAGTCGTGCCTCGTCGCCCTGTGCCGCTCGCGTCCGCGCGCGCGCGTCCTCGCTAGCGCCCAGCCGAGCCGCGTTGCCATCTCCCCGCTTTCGACGCAGCCGCGATCGCGCCCGCTTCGCTCGCGCGTCAGCGCGCGCAGGCAGACGACGCCCACTCCGCGCTTCGTAGCAAGGCCCAACCCGTTCTTTTGCGCGTTCGTCTGCAATCGGCCCGTTCGTGCGTTCGTCGCGCCTCGTGAGTTGCTCCCGAGCTGAGCCTCATTTATTTTATTATATTTAGGCCTATTGTGTGATTTTTGTTGTGATTGATAGGTTTTCGATAGCTAGTTCGGGTTCGTTCGCCGCTTAGGATTTCGTGTCAAATTGTCCCCGGCCAAGGTACGGATTTCTTACCGGAGTTGTGTGGACCCTGCGATATATTATGCGATTGCTGATTGATTGCTTGTTTGTGTTTATTGACATGTGTAGCTAGGTTCTCGATTCTGAATTCCCGATTAGCATGATTTTCCTGATTTAATTCTCATGTTAATCCATGCTAGGTTGTTTCTTTCTAGCATGCTCGTATCTGTTCCTTGCTTCGTAGTATCATGCTAGGCTCGTTGTATTCTTATTGAGCACGTATTGGATTTTATGGAATTGTTTGCTGTTTGCTAGGGCAGGTTAGAATTGCAGGTAGATAGCATCATCCGGGCCTGATGCATAAAGTACCTTGCATCCATGGCAGGGACGTCGAGCAAGTCATTCCGTCCCTGGACCCCGTGAGGGATTAGCTAACCCAAGCGGTAGGCCCTGCAATCTTGGGTGAGGGTGGCAGTTGTTAATGCCCCAACGGTCGGGATGATGACTTGGCATTGCCTCGTCCCCGGCAGCCGGCATGTCCTCAGCATGTTTGGCAGTAGCCCTTGATTGCCACCTGTTAAGGCAAGGACGACTTCCTGGTGTAAGCCTACCACGACCGTTCCTTGGCCCCAAGTGCGGTGGTTCAAACTGACATAGTTTACGTGTCCAGGTCTCACACCCCTATGTCAGTGACACCGATCCAAAGATTTAGTTAGGCGTGGTGACTGTATATGGGAAGCTTGCCTCCAGACCCGGCAACCCCCCATAGTCTGCAGTAGCACGCTATGCATGCTTACGCTCATTACAACGCCGACTGGAGAGCTCCTCGGGATTGTGAGCCAGTGTACCTTTCGTCGACAGTAGAAAGGCTGAGGCCGGGACTTGTTTCTCGTATATGGCGACTGTGTGTGATATTATTTCCGGACTAAGACCCTAGTTGGCATCCGAGGCCCAAGTATGGGCTAAGCTATGTGCTTTATTCTGTGTTTATATTCATAGCTTGCATACGCTCATCGAGATGACCATGTATATCGTATTGTACCCCGGTTGGGGATTCTACCGAGAGTAATTCGTTACTCACCCTTATTCGTGGTTTTCCACGGGTAATCGTGGTCTTGTGACAGGATGCCTGAAGGAGAAGCTGTGATCATGGGGCCCAGTCTTCCAACTCTGATTTTTGTATTATGACTCTTTGTGTTTTGTTTTCCCTTGAATGCATGTAGCCGGGCACGGAGCCCCAGGATGTTTTGTAAATATTTGTGGATTCCAGCATTTTGTATCTGAACAGGTTTTGAATGGTTTTTAGTAAATCTCTGATCAAAGTATACTTTGGAAATATATTTATCTTGGAACAGGTGCTTGGAAACAGGGACAGGTTCCAGGGGAATTGTCTAGTTTTTAAAGGGGTTATTTTGAATGTTTTTGTTTTAATTGGAATCCGAAATCATGTCTGTTTAAATGTCTTTTACTTTGAATGCATGCATTGGGGTAAGGGCCCATTTAGTGCCCCATTCGGGTCGGTCCCTTAGAGTTGGTATCAGAGCTCAAAGTCATAAATTCTGTAGTTTGACCTGTTGTTGTAAGTCGTTTTCCCATGATCACTAGCACTCAGACAGTCATCAGGTACTCCTAAGTTTGCTTTTTGTTGTAAGAAAAAGGGTTAAGAATTTACAATACCTATCATCGAGTGTATGCCTTGTGTAGTGTTGTGGAGCGGAGACGAGCAGGTTCTGACTCGTTATTGGTTTGGGTATAGAGCGCCATCATGCCAACTTCCCGCAGTATGTGATGTATGTTGTGGCTTGTTGTGGTATCCAGTAGGTTCGGATGCCCCTGGGACATCGTTCAGAGGAGGTAGAGATTGGACTCCCATAGGCCAAGTGTGGCCCGATTGTTGGTTTTCCCTAGTGAGAGGGTGGAGGTGCTTTGCCTTGGAATGCCACTCCAAGAGAGAAGTTAATGTGGTTGTCTTGATGTGGATGATGGTGGAGAGCAGTCCCCGTGTGGACTAGCCTGGGTAGCTCAAGTGTTGATCTTGAGCCTTGTTAGATTATTTGGTTGCCCAGAGAATGGTTGCAAAGTTGGTAGCCTCGAGGAGGTTGATGAGGCATCTTAGTGCTTCGTGAAGTGTTGTTGTTTGTTGACCCGATGGCGGAACCCAGTAGTAAGGGGTGCAGCAAGCGAGTGTCTCTACGGATTGGATCCGTTGGTGGTTTCTCGGTTGTTTGGTAAAAATGAACACTCTTCTTTTGGTAAGCCCTAGAGTAGGGCTAGCTGCGCATGTTGAGAGAGGCGGCGAGTTTGTTGAGCATCATGTGGAGATGCAAGAGTAAGTGTGAGCCTTGACTTGATGAGATGCCTTAGGCATGGTTGTTGGAGTTGAGCCCTTGTATGTCGAGCCAGAGTTCGTGTCACTTGAGGTTGTGACCTTGTGGCCCCGTTGGTAGTAAGATGTGGATTTGGTAGTAGTGGCACTTGAGGTGCATTGGTTGGCGTGCCGCTTTGGCACTAAATCTGGTTAAGGCCTGAGTTTGGCATGGGCATAGTAGATGGTTCTATGTCGTTCGGAGTTTAGCGTACTCATTTAGCCTTGGATCCGTTTATGGTAGTTGCACCTGTGGAGGTCGTGCAAAATGGCTAGTTTAGTGGTAATCGAAAGATTTCAAGCGAAAGGATGTTCAAGAGGAGCCGGAGCCTTTTTCCCAGTGCTACTGGAGGTTGAGTAAGTCAAGCAGGTTGGCGGTTGGTAAGTGTTAGTGCGCGTGCATCTCACGCTAGTGTTAAGGCCAAGAGATCCTTGTGGTTGATAGTGCGGTCAACTACCTTCGAGTGCCTAAATCTCAGGAGAGTTGAGCATCGTAGAAGCAAGTTGGGTCCAGCTGAGGGACCATGAGTTGGATGCCTATGAGGTGAGTAGGATGCCTTGTGAGAGGAGTTGGATGCCTTATGGGTAAGCACCCTTGGCAGAGGCTTGGTATAAAGTAAGTTTGGTTGGCATGGTTATGCTTTGGTAGAGCAAGGTTGCCACAGCTTTGAGCATCGTGTGGAGATGGAACTTTGGGTGTTCCATCGATTGGTTGTATCTCTGCCAGGAGCTAGTGTGGCTTTTGGGAAAAGCATTTGTTAGTCTTGGATCGCTAAATGGAGGTTGGGAGTTGTGCACACAAGTGTGTTTTGTGTGGTTCGTTCTGTGGCGAGAGTTTCAGATCCATGTAGGGTTTGCTTTGGGGATCTGGTGCTCAGTCCTTGGAAAAGTTGGACTCCAGGTGGATGTTGTAAGGCTTTAGTGAGGTGGTAAGGATACCATGCTCGTGGTATCAGGTTGTTGCTTAGGTAAGATTTGTTAAGTGGACCTAAGCTTGGTTGGCGGATCTTCTTGTTGATCGTCATGACTGAGAGAGTTGTTCGGATCCTTCCTTGGGTAGGAGTTATGTTGTGGTTGATGTCTGAGTAGGAGGATGACGCATTCGGTAGCATTTCGGGTCCTCTTGGTCCCAAGGAGTTGGAGTTGGCCAGCATGGTTATGATGCTGGAAAAAGGAGTTGTTGTTGTTCAGGCAATTGACTGTTAGCCCGTTAGTGGGCAGTAGGTGTCGAGGGTTGTCGGAGAACCCTAGGTTGTGGAGAGCCTCTCTAGAGCTCAGTCAGGCCAAGTAGTGAGTTGCATTTGGCAAGCTGAAGCCGTGTAGTTTGTAGCCTCGGGGGAAATTGCTGGCAATCTTGGTAGCCTAGCAAGTTAGTATTTGTTTGGAGTAGAGTCCGGATTGGTTCCGGTATGGTGACAAGTTGATGCTTGGTGTTGACCAAGGTGTGGATTGGAATTGCTAGAAGTCAGTTTTGCTCGTGGGGCGAATGGTTCGTGCCCTGTTGGTTGTCTTCTTGTTTCCAGGAAAGTTGAGAGTTGCCCCGTTGGTATTTGGAGGTTCAATCCGTGGTAGACCCCTGTTGCTACCCCGTAAGATTTTGATCTTCTGTCTTTAGTGGAGCAAGACAGTGAGTGTAAGTGGAGCTCCCTATTCTTCGGTTGTCAGCTCGTAGAAGCCGTTTCTTTCTGGGTTTGGCAGTTTGCTGTCGTCGGTTTGTTAAGGACTTTTCCGCCATAGCCTCGCCCCTTATTTGTCTGACGAGGAAGGGTGTCGAGTTTATTTGGAACAGTAAGTGTAATGAGAGCTTTGCGAGCTCAAGCGCAGATTTGACTTCAAAGACTGTGTTGGCGATCCGGAGGGGACAGTGGTTTCGTGATTTCAAATGATGCTTCCAAATTCGTGTTGGGTTGTGTGTTGATGCAAAGACGGGAAGGTCATTGCTTATGCTTCCCGTCATTGAAGAAGCCATATGAGCGAACTATCCGACTCATGATATGGAGTTGGCAGCAGTGGTGTTTGCGATCAAGATTCGGAGGCATTACCGTATGATGAGCGGATTCAGATATTTACCGATCACGAGCCTCAAGTATCTCGTGTTCTCGTAAGGAGTTGAATATGAGGCGAGAGGAGATGGTTAGAGTTGGTGAAAGATTATGACTGCGAGATTTTGTACAATCCGGTAAAGCCAATGTTGTAGCTGATGCTTTGAGTAGGAAGACGTCGCACTCCGCGGTGTTGTTGAGTTCCCAGCCCAGTTACGAGAGAGAGTTCGAGCGGGTGAGATTGCGTGTTGTTGGGTGAGGTTCTTGCCAGAGTAGCACGATTGATGATTCGACCATCGATTAGACGATGGATTATTGATAGTCGGTGAGTGACCCGCACTTAAAAGATTATTTGTGAGTTAGTCTTGATGGAGATTTTGACTTTGTATATTCACGAGATAAAGGCTGACGTGTCTGAGGCGGTTGTGTGTTCCGGATGTTGCAGGATTGCGAGCGAGTTGCTCTCAGAGGCCCACTGATTCTCCGTTTGCTTGGCACCCGGGGTACCAAGATGTATCGAGATCTTAGCGAGACATTCGGTGGATGGGTATGAAAAGAGATGTGGCGGAGTTTGTCGGTCGATGTCTCACTTGTCGCCAAGTGAAGGCACCAGCGAGAGACCGGCCACGATTTGCGGCCTACCGAGTGTGCCTCGGTGGAAATGGGAAGAGATCTCCATGGACTTTGTTTTTCGGTTTGCCGAGGTCTCTCAGGAAGTTCTCTCAGATTTGGGTGATAGTCGACCGATTGGCTAAGAGCGCACACTTCATTCCCGGTAGAGACACTTATACCGTGGAACAGTGGGCGCAGTTGTTTTTGGAACAGATCATTCGTTATCACGGTGTGCCTGTGAGGATTGTGTCTGACCGTGATTCGAGGGCTTGTGCGTTGGATTTCCCGAGCAGTTGGGACCAGTGCCTGTATCTGATGGAGCTTGCATATAACAACAGTTATCAGTCGACGATTCAGATGGCTTCATTTGAGGTTTTGTATGGTAAGCGTTGCCGATCTCCTGTGTTATGGGAAGAGGTTGGTGATAGACAGGTTTTGAGTCCCGAATTGCTGCAGTTGACCAATGGTGCCGTGCAGAAGATTAGAGCTCGTAAGTTGACAGCTTAGAGCAGACAGAAGAGTACGCCGATGTCCGGCGTCGGGATTTAGAGTTTGAGGTTGGTCGACATGTATTCCTAAAGGTCGCACCGATGCGAGGTGTTTTGAGGTTTGGCAAGCGTGGAAAGCTGAGTCCCCGTGTTGTTGGTCCGTTTGAGTTTCTGGGGAGGATTGGCAGAGTCGCTTATCGGTTGGCTCTACCTCCGTCATTGTCAGCGGTGCACAGTGTATTTCATGTATCAATGTTGAGGTAGTATGTGCCGGACCCATCGCACATTGTGGACTTGGAGCCGTTGCAGCTGAATGAGGATTTGAGCTTAGAGGATAAGCCAATGGGGATCCTTGCCTTTGAGACCAAGACATTGCGTAATCGTGAGATCCGTTTGGTAAAGATTCAGTGGAGGAGTCAGAGTTCAAAGGAAGCCACTTGAGAGCGGGAGGATGAGATGAGATTGCAGTATCCCGAGCTGTTCCAATCTTAAGTGACTTTCGAGGACGAAAGTCTTATAAGGGGGGAATATTGTAACGGCCCGGAAATTTCATCCCGGTCTTCCCGGGAGGCCCAGGGGCATTTTGGTAATTTTGGGTCGGGCCGACAGGGCCGATTATGTAATTGAAAATTTCCGGAATAATTATGAGTCAATTTGAATGGGATCGGGAATTTTGGTGAAGACATTTGGGCTTGGAAAAAGGTAAAAATAAATAAGGAATTAAATAGCGCGTCGAGTGAGATTCGAGCCAAGGACGTGTCGCATGCTAGGTAGGGGTCGCTGCCAATCGAGCCACTGAGAGCTCTTAAGCTTCTAAACGCGCCAGCTTCTATAAGTGCTTGTTCGATGCGAGATTTGGTTTAAAGGGCCAGGCCGCCCGAGAGCCTTCTTCTTCCTTCTCCTTTCTTCCTCGACCGACCCGAGCTCCCTCTCGCGATTCTCCCTCGCCGACCCCAGTTCAACCGAGCTTCTCCTCCATTTCAAGGTCGTTTTGCTTGTTAGCAGCAGGTACGTGTTTCTCTTCTCTTCTTCTTCTTCTTCTCCCCCAATTCCTTCCCGTTCTCCCCTGTTTCCGATTTCTTCCTTGCCGGCCGAAATGAAGCGAGTGGCTTGTAGGTTTCGTGCGGCCAGCCAAGGGGAAGTGGTCCAGCAGCGAATCGGCCATCGAATCCTCTCCAATCGCTCGGAATCGAGCTCGTCCTCTCCGATGCTCTGTTCGCCCCTGTTTGCCCGCAGAGCAGCCCAGCCCGCCAAGCCACGCCGCACATCGTCCCGTGCTCGCGCGCGCATCCTCTGCCCAGATCGTCCTCTGCCCAGATCGCCTCGCCGGCCGCGACGCGCTATGAGGCTCGCCAGCGCCCGGCCAGATCGCGTCGCGAGCCCCCTTTCGCCGAAGTCGCGTGCCTCGTCGCCACTGCGCGCTGCGCGCGCGCAGCGCGTCTCGCCGACACCAGTAGAAAGCTGCGTCTCTATCGCCACCGCTCGCCAAGACGCAGATCGCGCCCAGCGCGCCGTCGCGCGCGCGCCAGCGCGCTTAATAACCCGTTCTTTGCCCGTTCGTGCAATCGCCCGTTCGAGCGTTCGTCGCGCCTCGTGAGTTGCTCGAGTGAGCCTCGTTTATTTTATTATTTTTAGGCCTATTGTGTGATTTTTGTTGTGATTGATAGGTTCTCGATAGCTAGTTCGGGTTCGTTCGCCGCTTAGGATTTCGTGTCAAATTGTCCCCGGCCAAGGTAAGGATTTCTTACCGGAGTTGTGTGGACCTGCGATATATTATGCGATTTTTGATTGATTGCTTGTTTGTGTTTATTGACATGTGTAGCTAGGTTCTCGATTCGAATTCCCGATTAGCATGATTTTCCTGATTTAATTCTCATGTTAATCCATGCTAGGTTGTTTCTTTCTAGCATGCTCGTATTTGTTCCTTGCTTCTTAGTATCATGCTAGGCTCGTTGTATTCTTATTGAGCACGTATTGGATTTTATGGAATTGTTTCTTTGTTTGCTAGGCGAGTTAGAATTGCAGTGTAGATAGCATCATCGGGCCCGATGCATAAAGTACCTTACATCCATGGCGGGGGCGTCGAGCAAGTCATTCCGTCCCCTGGACCCCGTGAGGATTAGCTAACCCAAGCGGTAGGCCCTGCAATCTTGGGTGAGGGTGGCAGTTGTTAATGCCCCAACGGTCGGGATGATGACTTGGCATTGCCTCGTCCCCGACAGCCGGGATGTCCTCAGCATGTTTGGCGCAAGAGCCCCGATTGCCACCTGTTAAGGCAAGGACGGCTTCTGGTGTAAGCCTACCACGACCGTTCCTTGGGCCCAGTGCGGTGGTTCAGCCGACATAGTTTACGTGTCCAGTCTCACACCCCTATGTCGGTGACACCGATCCAAAGATTTAGTTAGGCGTGGTGATTGGATATGGGCGCTTGCCTCGCACCGGCAACCCCATAGTCTGCGCAGAGCACGCGGTGCATGCTTACGCTCATTACAGCCCCGACCGAGAGCTCCTCGGGATTGTGAGCCGTGTACCTTTCGTCGACGAGATAAGCCGAGGCCGGGACTTGTTTCTCGTATAGGCGATCGCGTGTGTGATATTATTTCCGGACTAAGACCCTAGTTGGCATCCGAGGCCCAAGTATGGGCTAAGCTATGTGCTCTATTCTATGTTTATATTCATAGCTTGCATACGCTCATCGAGATGACCATGTATATCGTATTGTACCGGTTGGGGATTCTTCTTGAGTAATTCGTTACTCACCCTTATTCTGTGGTTTTCCACGGTAATCGTGGTGCGTGACAGGATGCTGAAGGAGGGAGCTGTGATCATGGGGCCAGATCTTCCAACTCGATTTTTGTATTATGACTCTTTGTGTTTTGTTTTTTCCCCCGAATGCATGTGGCAAGCACTGAGCCCTAGGATGTTTTGTAAATATTTGTGGATTCCAGCATTTTGTATCCGAACAGTTTTGAATGGTTTTTAGTAAATCTCGATCGAGAGTAAACTTTGGAAATGTATTTATCTTGGAGCAGTGCTTGGAAACAGAGGGACGAGTTCAGAGGGAATTGTCTAGTTTTTAAAGGGGTTATTTTGAATGTTTTTGTTTTAATTGGAATCCAAAATCATGTCTGTTTAAATGTCTTTTACTTTGAATGCATGCATTGGGGTAAGGGCCCATTTAGTGCCCCATTCGGGTCGGTCCCTTACACGTATCATCATCTCTCAATTTTATCTCTGCTCGTATATGCGATTAAGTGCTTATCTGTTTAACTTGTTGCTTGACTGAAGTGCCTTGGGTTTATGCATGTTCTATGTTGTTGACTCTATCCTTGTTTGACTGTATACCTGCTGCCATGATTATGCTCGGTTTCTCTGTTCATTACCTAAAGGGTTGTCCGTTTATGTTATGTTGCCGTTAGAATAGCTAGGCCCGGTTACCGTGTTGACCACCTAGAAGAGCAGCTAGCTCACACATTTTGGGACTCGTGATTGCATGATCAATATCTCGTTGTTGTTGTGACTCGCTAGTGCCCCTTAGGAACTGAGCGGGGATATGGATCCTCTTTGCTTCGAGACACGTGGTGGGTTGCATTAGCCTATCGATTCACTTTTGCATCCGACCAAGGGATCAGATCTCACCTACGTGTCACACCAACCCTCGGGTGGGCCGGGTGCACTCGCCTAGGCTAGGCTAGATCTCGTGTGACTCTAGTGCTAGTTATTATCTCTCTGTGTGTACTTGTGGAACCTCATATGCTGTGTGCATGGTTCCATAAGTGTACCCGTTGTGTACGTGGGAAGGGGAGCCGGACATGACCCGCTTGACCCGAACACCTACGACAACGGCCTGGTACATGGGAAGGAGGGCAGTCATGACCTGCCTGACCCCGACACCTACCGGAAGAGGCCACTAGGACAGATGATGGTGTTGAGTAATGCCTATCGGTGCGCCTGTTTGCCCGAGTTTTAGAGATTCTGTGTGATAGTCTCTCACTTGTGGCATTAGGGACTCTATGTGTATAGTCCCCCACTCGTGGCTTTTGGGATTCTGTGGGCGTAATCCCCAGCCCGAGAATTTGGGATTCTGTGTGCTTAATCCCTCGCCTGAGGTTTAGGGATGCTGTGTGTTCCCCTCACTCGTGGCCCTCCCCGACAGGGTCGGGTGACTTTATTGGTGGGTCCCTGGCGTGGGCCAAGCTATCCCAAGACATTAGAGTATGTCTCCCCGAGCACAACGTTATGGGTCCCTGGAGAAAAGGAAGATTACTAATCTTATAATTTTTTACTTATTTAAAAAGTATTCTACTCTCAATTTATTTTATTTTTCACAAAACTAAAAAAAAAATCCTATAATTATTATCATTTTTTTATGAATGATATTATGGGCACATACTCAATACATTATAAATATATTTTGAATGATAGAAATTATCATTCAAGTAAAACTAATAAAAAAATTTGGTTATCTAACTTAAACACCATTTAAGATGATAAAATATAGCTAAAAATATGATAAAATCAGATATGGTAAAAATGATAAATTAAGATGGTAGATTGAGATTTTAATAAGAATAAACAAATATATAAACATTCTACAAATTTTTTCTTAAAATTATCTTAATATACATAAAAATTGTTATAAGAGTTATGATTATTCATCTTATAAAAGAAAGGTAAATACAATTTATAAGAAATAATACTTATTAAATTAACTCAAAACATATATGTGTATTTATCTTAAATAGAAGTCCATAACATCCTTAACCTTCCTTGTTTGCAAATCTTCTAAGTATCATTTTAAAGTACAAAAAAGTAATATTGTAACAAAGACAAATAATGAATGAAAACAGAAAAGTAAGCTAACGTAAGAATAAAACTATGCAAAAAGAAATTCAATGATCGAATAAAATTGTTGAAGTGAGAAGTGGTAGGAGATATAAATTGAAATTCTTTTGAAATAATTAAAGAAAAATTCATAAAGTTTAAATTTTAAATTAAGAAAGAAAAGAGGTGAAACATTTCGTATTCCAACTTTTTTTTTATCCTATACTTTTTTTTTTAAGAAAAAAACATATTATTAAGACAAAATAGAGTCATTTCAACGCACCTTAAATGTGAGAATATGAAAGAGGTTCTATAATCAATATTATTTATATATTATATTTTTCTAATAAATAATCATATTTAAACAACATTGAAATTTTACCAACAAAAAAAATTTACCTACGATTTGTTAATTGCATAAATTAAATACAAATAATGGTATCTTTGTAATTTAAGATTTGAAAAAAGAGTAAATTAGTGAAAAAAATGATTTTCTAAACTTGCATATTTAGTGGAAAAATGATTAGAAGATATCTTTCACATTTTTATTAGTGGTTTCAAATTTACATTCATTAATAAAGGTCGCTCGATTATTCTGCTCATGATTGAAAAGTTGAGATAACGAACATTTGAGTATCCCTCGAATATGAATACAATGATGATCCATATGAATTAAAGATGAAATAATCACATCAAAGTTGTTGAACTCTACAATAATGAATACAATGATGATCCACCAAACACTCTAACCCTTTGATACATTCTAAAATCGTCAAGACTTCTAGTACTTTGATCGAAATGTCGGACACCTCCAATTATATTATCTTCAAGGTTCATCTTTTGTGCATCTTCAAGTTTGTTCTTAAATTGAAAAGAACCCTGAATATAAAATCAAGTAACAAATGATGAGTTTAACAATGTACAAAATGAAATTTAAGATGAGAGTGAGATTAAGTAGTCAAACAAACATTATTGGGAAAGAAGGACAATGAATAGAAGAAGATCAAATTTGAACCTACACATGAAGAAAACTCAAAAGTTTGAAAAAAAAGAAGTTGAAGAAAACTCAATATATAGTGGTATGAAAGATAAAAGTTACAAAACACACATTGTTACTTAATGTCAATGAACTAATTGAAATTACAAAACACACATTGGAAGAGATTTTGGAGAGCTTAAGATATTTCTTTGAGAAATAGATCCCTTGAGCTCGAATATAACACCAACATCTTAAAATATTTTGACTATTGGAGAGCTTTTGAAGAACTATGAAATAGTGAAGATTATAAAAGTTTAAAAGATGAGGCCGATGGAATGATGAGAAAAGTTCTTTTTATAGTAGAATTTGTTAGTTTGAAGACCTTTTCAATTCATTTTCAAAGAAAAGAAAAGGAAAACATTTTCAATTCTAAAACTCATAAAATTATTTCATAATCGGTCATAGCTACTAAAAAGTAAAAATCTATTAAATAATAATAAAAAAAACCTTTTATCTTCTAACCTTTCATTTCTAAACATTTATTATCAAGTAAATAAAATTTATTAAAAAAAACTACTAAAATTATTGAATTTAGGCATTTTGTGTCAAAATTAATATCCACTTGTACACATTCAATTCTAAAATTCATAAAATTATTTCATAATGAGTTATAACTACTAAAAAGTACAAATCTATTAAATAATAAAAAAAACCTTTTATCTTCTAACCTTTTGGTAAATAAAATTTATTTAAAAAAACTACTAAAATTATTGAATTTAGGCCATTTATGTCAAAATTAATACCCACTTGCACACATTCAATTTTTCTTATGTGTGGTTTTTTTTTCTTTTCATAGTTATGTTTTAGAAAATAATTAATATTTTTTATATAAAATAAACAAGAATATTAAATGTTTAATAAATGTACCTAATTTGAGTTGTTTTATACGGGTTAGGTTCTTTTTCTTAATATATATTTGTAATTGTTGATGTGGCTTAGGGGTAGAATGGTCTAAAAATGATTTATCCTCTAAGCCACATTTTAATATTGTTAGATAAACATGTGTCGATTAGCTATCCACGCATGCTAACCTATAGTGAATCGGAAGAGGAACTATAGGATGATCCAGTATGCTACAATAGGTTAGATGTAGCACTGCTGCATCATTTAAAGTATTAAGAATAACCTTACTATCACTTGCTTCGCCTTGAGTTAGTATGGAGATTGCAGAGGAAGCTGGATCTGTCATAAATCATTAAGTGCGGAAGTTACTTTTTAGACTAGGGAAGTAAGAAGCTTGATAACTAGTCTCGCATTTTCAATATCTTTTACAACTGTTTTCTCAACACTACTCATTGCATTCACGTTTTAATTCTTGCTTACATTATCATTCATATTTACTTACAGTTAGCATTCAAAATCAAATATAAAACCAACTTCAATTCCTACTCATGACTCTCAAGTTAAAGGTGTTAGTTCTTGACATAAATCCTAGTGAAGAACAATAAAATATAAATACTTATCATTTATTGCATTCTGACCTCGTATACTTGCGCGTAAGTGAATCTGAGTTCCTCCAACAATAGGTTAAGCTCTGAGTTAGGTACTGAACAATTATATTAGCACCTGGAATGACCGTAGTCAGAAGCGATACGAAATTCTCATAGCATAAGTAGAAGATCTAATTGCGACAAGATTGTGAAATGAAAGGAAATGAAGATTACTTAACAAAACAAGAAGAATTTGTCAGAGTCTTATTCTCCAATCAACTAGTTTCTTATTCTCCAAGTATAGTGCCTTACCTTCCAAGTTGATTCCTTAGTCCCCAAACATTTCAAAGCCTATAAATAGGAGAAGAATAAAGAGAGAAAGTGTAAGGACCCGACCCGAAATACGGTCCTAAACCTAGGTCCTCACTCAACATGCAAGTTAAATATTTCAACAAGCGGTTTAGTGCTCATATTTAAAACTTTTCAAAACATTTGGAAACTGGGAACACTTAAAACATAACCAACAATTTTCATAAAGCGAATCCAACAAGGTAAAACAAGCTGGCGCTTTTTATAAAAGTACATTCAAAAGCAGTTTAAACAACTTTAACATAATTCCCTAGGACTCTGTCCATCTACATCTTTGAATAAATAAATGCAAACAATAAACGACCAGTGCTTGTGGCCCCATGATCAAACAGCTCCCTCCGCTAGCCATCCTAGTGCTGTCCCAAGTTACCTGGTGGAAAAACCACAGAAATAAGGGTGAGTATAAACATACTCAGTAAGAATCCCCAACCGGGGTACAATACGATACATCAGTCATCTAGTTACCTAGTATACATGCAAACAATACGAGCTCAGAAGCAACAAGTTGTCTCAGGCTAACCGCCGATCTAGGAATTGCCTATTCAAGGGCTTACAACCACAACCTACACTAGGTTCTACACCTTGATGCCCATCGGTGTCTTACACAACCTAGAACGCGATGATGCCCATCAGGGTCTTACACATAAGGTTGCCCAACGGGGTCTTACACCTACTAGACTCAGTGATGCCCATCGGGGACTTACACACAAGGATGCCCGTCTGGGTCTTACTCCACAAATCAATGATGCCCATCGGGGTCTTACACATACGGATGCCCATCGGGGTCTTACACCTCTAGCCATCAATGCTGCCCAACAAGGTCTTACACATCTAGGATGCCCATTGGGGTCTTACTCCAGCTATCAATGATGCCCATCGGGGTCTTACACATACGGATGCCCATCGGGGTCTTACACGTCTAGCCATCAATGTTGCCCAACAGGGTCTTACACATCTAGGATGCCCATCGGGGTCTTACACATACGGATGCCCATCAGGGTCTTACACCTCTAGCCATCAATGCTGCCCAACAGGGTCTTACACATCTAGGATGCCCATCGGGGTCTTACTCCAGCTAGGATCACAGAGATGCCCATCGGGGTCTTACACTCTCTAGCAATCTTATGATGCCCATCAGGGGCTTACACATAAGGGAACAGTGCAGTGCCCATCGGGGACTTACCTACACTGGCACCGCATCGGTGCCCATTGGGGGCTTACCCAAGCAGGACCTAAACTAGATACTCCTACAGTCTTCTACACTATAAATCACCTGCCTATCCCTAGCATGGAACTAACATAATATAACAGGAACATGGATCTGCAAGGATAAGAAAACAAACCTCTAGCAAACATGCTACGAACTCAAGTAGGAATCAACAACATGCTGGAAGAACAAACCTAGCATGGCACTAACATGAACAACAAGCAAACATGCTAGCAACATTTCAGACACAAGCTGTCGTATAGCTGACATGCTCATAACAATAACCAAGCATACAAGGCACAACCATGATATATCGCAGGGTCCACACAACCACGGTAAGAAATCCTTACCTGGAAACAAGCAGAAATAACTATCACAAATCAACCAAGCGACCCTCGAGCTTCTAAGAGAACCCGAGCAACCATCCGAGAAGCCACAAGGCTCGGGCCATACCAACACAGCAGGACAGGCTGTCGGCAGCAAGAAGGCTGGCTTGGCGCGCTGGCGCAGCAAGGGACGCGCGCGCAGGAGCTGGGCGCAGAGGCACGGGCGTGCTGGCGCGGACGGCAACAGGGACACGGCGCGCTGGCGCGGCGCTGAGGCGCCTGGGCTACGAGGAACGGCGCGTGGGAGACGCGCCTGGGCTACAGGGAACGCGCACGGGGGACTGGGCACAGAGCGGGGCTGGGCGACCTGATGCGGAGCAGGACGGCGCTGGCGCGGGGTGGTTCGGCACAGAGCACGGCTGGGAGTGGGCGATCTGGTGCGGAGCGGCCTGGTGCGGGACTGTGATGGCTGATGCGATGCTAGGGCTGGGCGGCCTGGTGCGGCGCGGCTGGGCGGCCTAGTGCAGAGCAGGGCTGGATCTTGGCGAGCTGGGCTAGATTGGGCGAGCTGGGGGCTGGGGCTCGGGTTTGGTGAGAGGGAGAGAGAGAGACTTGCAAAACAAGGGGGAATTGGATTTCCTTGATTTTCTTTCCTTTTCCTAATTTAAAATAGGTCTTGAAGACCTAAAATCCCATCCCACGGCTTCCTCCTTCGAGACCCGGCTGATGCAATCTTTTTCAATAAATAAAACTCACTTAATTCAAACTCCCAAATCAACATTAAGGGCAAGGGCTCAAATCCCAAAGGAAGCACTAAACTTAACAATAATTTTGCCAAAACCCAAACCACTTCCAAACTTCCAAACGACTAGCCCAAACATCTTGGGTCTTGCAACCAACGACAATCAAGCCTCGACAAAGAAAGGGGTGACCGTGGAATCCTGAACACCCGCAAATCCTGCCCGGGGAGCAAAAGACCAAAATACCCCTAAGGGTTAAAATAGCTCTAACGGCCCAATCGAACAACCGAATCTTGAAACGAAAGCACCTGAAAAACCCGAATAGAAAACTGGGCCGTTACAGAAAGTGTGCCTATTTTTGGAGTTCTTCTCCCACACTTGGGATGAGGATTCCAAAGCAAATTAATTCAGTTTTCTTTTGCAATGTCTTTTACTTATTTCTTATTTATTCTTTCCGTTAATTTCATATCTAGCTAACACATCTTAGGAAAAGGTTAAGGGTACGGGTTGTAGAAGCATGAACCAGGGTAATGAGAGTTGTTAATTGAAGCGTGTTGAATTAGGATCTTAATTGATAGTAAATGTCGATCAATCGTCCACATGCACTAATAGGTTGTAAATTGAGAGAGGAAACAACTTAAGGCAAGTTTCAGTAGGTTAGTACTAAGTCTTTCTTACTTTAAAAATTGGAGTTTAGAGATAAACGTGTCACTACTACATATGTTGTGCTAGCTGATAATTGTATTAAGTCGCAATGAAACTGGATGTTTGCTAGGCGGCGGAGTATGGCAATTACTACTTACTGCAATTTACCCTAGGAATTGCTAAACGCTTCCCATAACCTTAACACGAGCCTTACTTAGTTAATTTTGCATTTTTGTTTTACTTTGCATTTCGATATTAAACAAAACCAAAATCCCAAACCCATTATTTTACTTTCTTGCACGACTCTTAGATTAATCCACTAATTATAGACATCAATCCCTACCAAGAATGATAAAATATAAATACTTATCACTTGATAGCCATTTCGTTTTTTGTTTTTTGTTTCTAATTTTTTATTTTTGGATTTTGATTTTTTGTTTAAAAAAATAAAAATCGTATATGTTTGATAACTCATTTAAATTTCTGTTTTTGAAAATTAAAAAAAAAAAAAAAAACATATTTGATAACTATTTTTTGTTTTCAAACATTACTTTTTGTTTATATTTTTTTACTACTTATTCTTGAATGTTTCATACGTTTTTTAAAAAAAAAAAAACAAAAATGTGTTTTTGAAAGCTACTTTTTTTTAAAAAAATTAAATTCATTTAATATTTTTTAAAAAAATTTAAAATTTTACAAACAAAAACTAAAATTGATTATCAAACAAACTTGTTTTTAAATATTAAAACCAAAAACAAAATGGTTATCAAACGGGGTCTTAGTTTCACACTTAGAATTAATCATTAGTTCATATATATCGCACTAAAATATCGTACCAAAAACCATTCACAAACCTTGTAACAACCCGACTTCCTAAAAACCTAATGAGAAACAAAACCAAAGTAAAGAGGCAACCCGACCCAACCCAACCTAATCCAACCCTTATTATTTTTGGGTTGTGTTAGGTTGGGTCTTCGGTTTCAAAATACATTATAAATATAAATATTTTTATTAATCAAATTAGTCATGCATTGTACATAAACAAAATACAATCTTCAATCGTTATCATATCAAGTTAATGAAATAAATATGCATATAATCTAAATGATTAAATAAATAATAATTATGTTATGAGTAAAAAATATATTTTTTTAACTAAATAATAAATTCGAGTTCGTCGGATTGGATTGAGTTAATTTTAGGTCAACCATTGGCCTAAACCCAACCCAACCCAACCCATGAAAATTTCATGATTTGAATACTACCCTACCCATTTACGAATTTAATCCAACCCAACCCGTCAAATTAGGCTGGGTTGGTTCGAGTTACTCGGGTTGTCGGGTTATTTAAGCACCCCTAATTCGATCAACATTCACTATATTTTCAAGTAATTTGTGCTTACTAAATTGTATTGTATTCAATTTAAAAACGTTTTCTTTAAGTCAACTTTAAGTACGTTCACTATTTTTTTTCAAAATAAAAAAGTTCATTTAGCCTAGTTGGTAGAGTGCAAGGTTCTTAACCTTGTGTTGTGGGTTTGAGCCTTATGATGGTCGGTTAGATGTTTTTTTTATTTGAATTTATAACATAATTATTATTTTTTATATCATGAGATCAAGCCTAAGCCAGCCAACGTGTACTCTACCATGAATTAAATTGATAACGTCTTGATTCACTTAAATCGATGTTGAACTATATTCATACCTTATCAAAAGCAACAATACACCTGATAACGTCTTGGTTCACTTGAACCGAAGTTGAACTATATTCATAGTCTATCAAAAGCAATAATACATACGAAATTAGTGTATATCGATGACTTTTCTAACACTTTTTAAATGTTCTTATATAACGAACTGTATGTTTTGGTTTAATTTTTTTTTTCTTTATTAAAATATTTTTACGAAAGTATTAACTATAATTTTTTTAAATCGACATAAATATTTGCTAGTGTATATCGATTACTTTTCTAACACTTTTTAAATGTTTTTATATAACGAACTGTATGCTTTGGTTTAATTTTTTTTCTTTATTAAAATATTTTTACGAAAGTATTAACTATATATTTTTTTTTAAATTGACATAAATATTTTCTTTACTAGTTAGTAGATATCTTACTTTCTTTTAATTAATTTATTAGATTTTTATCAATTTCACAAAAACAATTGCTTGGTTAAGTTAGTTATTATAGTTTAATACTATACATCTTGAGGTTGTGAGCTTGATCTCAAAATTGGATAGTTTGGAATTTATTTATTTATTTTCTATTTGCTTCACAATAATGTTTATGAACATTATAACACATAAAAATTATAGTTAACAAATAGTAGGGATAGCTCAGTTGCAAGTCACGTGTTTGATACATGTTCACCGTATTTGTAATAATGTGCATTTCTACTATCAATTAAATTGATAACGTCGGTTCACCTATAAAGCTATATTCATATATTCATAGCCTATCAAAAGCAACGATACATACGAAATTAGTGTCTATCGATGACTTTTGTAACACTTTTTAAATGTTCTTAAATAACAAATTCTATGCTTTGGTAGACAAAAATTTCTTAGTAGATATTCTAATTTCTTTTAATTAGTTTATTAGTTTTATATCACTTATTTAATTCCTATTATTTTAAACTAACATTATACAAAAAAAAAAATCTTAATAATTTACAATTTCACAAAAGCAATTGCTTATGTTAATTATTATAGCATAAAGGTGTACATTGTGAGGTTGTGAGTTTGATCTAAAAAATGGACGGTTTGGAATTTATTTATTTATTTTCGATTTGCTTCACAATAATGTTTATGAATGTTAACATATACAAATTATAATTAACAAATAGCGTGGATAGCTCAGTTGTGAGAGCGTCAAACTAATAATAGTGGAGATAGCTTAGTTGGGAGAGCCTTATACTTAAGATTTGAAGGTCGCGTGTATCATCCAGATTCACCGCATTTTTAATTTTACGTAATTTGTGCTTACTTATGTATTATATTCAATTTAAAAATGTTTTCTTTATGTCGATTAAATTGTTCAATTATTATTATTTTAAATTTAAATTATATAACAAAGTATGTTCACTTTTTCACAAAATCAAAATACTTTTCTACCTCAATTGGCAGAGCCCAAGTCTTTTAAACTTGGGGTCATGGGTTGTCTTGGCCCGATTTTCTATTCACATTCTCGAGGTGCTTTGGTTGATTCGATGGTTGGTTGGGCCGTTAGAGCTGTTTTGACCCTTAGGGGTATTTTGGTCTTTTGGCTCTTCGTGCAGGATTTGTGGTTTTTCAGGCCTCGAGGTAGCTCCTGCCTTTGTTGAGGCTGGTTTGTTATTGCTTGCGAGTCCCGAGATGTTTAGGCTAGTCGTTTGGGAGTTCAGTTGTGATTTGGGTTTTTGGGCAAAGTGTTGGTTGGTTGTGTGCTTCCTTTGGGATTCGAGCCCGGGCCCTTGGTGTTGATTTGGAAGTTGGATTTTAGTGAGTTTTATTTATTGGGAGAGGTTGCTTCAGTAGGGTCTCGAAGGAGAAAGCGGGAAATGGGATTTTTAAGGATAAAAGTGGATAAGGATGGATTTTGGATAAAATCCTTATTTTTCCTTTTATTTCCCATTTTCCTTTTCTTTTCCAAATTCATTTTCTTTTCTTTTATTTTTTTTCCCCAAATTCACATTCTCTCTCTTTTCTCTCTCTCTCTCTCTCTCTCTCTCTCTCTCTCTCTCTCTCTCTCTCTCTCTCTCTCTCTCTCTCTCTCTCTCTCTCTCTCTCTCTCTCTCCCCAGAGCCTAGCCTCACTCCCGGTAGAGCGTGGCCCATTACCGCCGAGATCGCGCGTGTCGCCGAGTCCGCCCGCTTGGCGGCCGTCGCGACCTCGTCGCTCCCGTCGGCGCGTGCCCTCTCGCGCCAGTCTGCCAATTTGCCAGAGCAGACGCGTCGCCATTGCCAGCCCGAGCTCGTCGTCGCCCAGCCGCGCCCACATCGCCATCGCGTCGCGCGCCCAAATCCATCGCCGGCCGAGCTCGCCCTCGCCCAGGCCGTCGCGACGCCCAGCTCGCCCGAGCGAGGTCGCCGTGTCGCGCCGCAGACGCCCAGCGCTGCCGTTCGCGCGCCACCTGCTCGCCAGCCGTGCCCAGCTCCCAGCGCCCGTGTCCAGCGCGCCCAAAGCCGAGCAGCGCCAATGAAATTTGCCTAGGCCGTCTGCCGCCGCCCGTCGAAGTGTCAGCCGTGCCTCGTGAGTTGCTCCCGAGCTGAGCCCTGTTTATTTTAGTGTTTTTAGGGCTATTCTATGGTTATTGATGTGTTTGCTTGGTTCGTTATAGGTTGCTCGGGTTCGATCGCAGTTAGTTTAATTGTGTGTTGTTGCCTTCCACCCGGTAAGGATTTCTTACGGAGTTGTGTGGCCCCTGCGATATATATTATCACGATTCTTGATTGTATGCTTGTTTGTGTTTATTGACATGTTTGGTGATAAGTGCTCTATTCTCGAATTCCCGAGTCGCATGATTTCTGTGTTGTTTCTCATGTTAGTCCATGCTAGGTTGTTCCTTTCTGGCATGCTCGTATCTGTCCTTGCTTCGTAGTATCATGCTAGGTTCGTTGTATTCTTATTGAGCACGTATTGGATTTTATGGAATTGTTTGTTGTTTGCTAGAGGCGGAGTTAGAGTTGCGGTAGATAGCATCATCCGGGCCCGATGCATAAAGTACCTTACATCCATGGCGGGGACGTCGAGCAAGTCATTAGATCCCTGGACCCCGTGAGGGATTAGCTAACCCAAGCGGTAGGCCCCGCAATCTTGGGTGAGGGTGGCGATTGTTAATGCCCCAACGGTCGGGATGATGACTTGGCATTGCCTCGCGTCCGGCGGCGGTGGGATTTCTCAAAGCATGTTTGCGAAGAGCCCCCGATTGCCACTGTTAAGGCAAGGGCGACTTCTGGTGTAAGCCTACCACGACCGTTCCTTGGCCCCCAGTGCGGTGGTTCAGCCGACATAGTTTACGTGTCAGTCTCACACCCCTATGTCGGTGACACCGATCCAAAGATTTAGTTAGGCGTGGTGACTGGATATGGGCGACTTGCCTCGGACCCGGCAACCCCCATAGTTCTGCGAGAGCACGCGGTGCATGCTTACGCTCATTACACCCCGATCGAGAGCTCCTCGGGATTGTGAGCGGTGTACCTTTCGTCGACAGATGAGAGTGTGGCGAGGGACTTGTTTCTCGTATAGGCGCGACTTGTGTATTGTGTGGATGTGGTGATTGATTTCCGGACTAAGACCACGAGTTGGCATCCGAGGCCCAAGTGTGGGCTAAGCTATGTGCTCTATTACGTGTTTATATTCATAGCTTGCATACGCTCATCGAGATGACCATGTATATCGTATTGTACCCGGTTGGGGATTCTTCTTGAGTAATTCGTTACTCACCCTTACTTATCTTTCAGAAACCATGGCGCGAGGCGGGATGTTTGGAGGAGGCGTGATCATGGAAAACCCGTTGTTCAACTCTCGAGTCTTATGTTTATGTTTATGATTTAAATGTCCTCTGAATGCATGTAGTTGGGCACGGAGACCTAGGGAGTTTTCTCAATGTATTTAGGATTCTAGCATTGTTGTAACTATTGTAAAGCTTATATGTTTTAAATAAATCTCACGATCGAGTAATGTTTTGGAAATGTATTTGTCTTGGAGCAGTGCTTGGAAACAGGGACGGAGTTTTTGTGAAATTATCTTGATTTTAAATGGATGTTTTATGTTTTAGTTTTTACTTAGAATCCAAACACCATCTTGCAAATTTTCTGTAGATTTGTATGCATGCATTGAGGTAATGGCCTATTTAGAACCCCATTCGGGTCGGGTCCTTACAGTTGGTATCAGAGCTCGAGTCATAGATTCTGTAGACTGACCTTTTGTTGTAGGTCGTTTTTCAATGATCATCAAGACTCAGAGCGATCATCAGTACGCCTAAGCTTACTATTTGTTGTTGAAAAAGGGTTAAGAATTTACAATACTTGTCATCTAGTGTATGCCTTGTGTAGTGTTGTGGAGCGGAGACGAGCAGGTTCTGACTCGTTGTTGGTTTGGGTTTAGAGCGCCATCATGCCAACTTCCCGCAATGTGTGATGTATGTTGTTGCTTGTTGTGGTATCCAGATAGATTCGGAGGCCCTGGGACATCGTCCCCGTGGGAGGCAGAGCTTGGACTCCCGTAGGCCAATTGTGGCCCAGTTGTTAGTTTTCCCCTAGTGAGAGGGTGGAGGTGCTTTGCCTTGGAGTGCCACTCCAAGAGAGGAGTTAGCTATGGTCGTGCTTATGCTTATGTGGATGCTTGTGGAGCGAGGTCCCCGTGTGGACTAGCTGGGTAGCTCAAGTGTTGATCTTGAGCCTTAGCAGATTGTTTGATTGCCCAGTGAGTAGCTGCAGAGTTGGCAGCCTTCGAGGAGATTGTTGAGGCATCTTTGTGCTCCTGTAAAGTGTTGTTGTTTGCAGCCAGTAAGCTGGAACTTTGTGGTTAAGGGTGCAGTGAGCAGTGTTCCCTTCGGATTGGATCCGTTGGTGTTTTCCTCAGATGTTTGGTAGAGTTGAGCACTCTTCCTTTGGTGAGCTCCTGGAGTGGAGCTAGCTGCTGCATGTTGAGAGAGCCACGCGAGTTTTGTTGAGCATCATGTGAAGGTGCAAGAGTAGGCGGTGAGCCTTCGGTTTGATGAGATGCCATAGGCATGGTTTTTGAGTTGGAGCCCTTGTATGCCTAGCCAGAGTTATTGTCACTTGAGGTTGTGATCTTGTTGGCCCCATTGGTAGTAAGATGTGGTTTTGGTAGTAGTGGCACTTGAGGTGCATTGGTTGGTGTGCCGCTTTGGCACTAAGTCTGGTTCAGGCTTGAGTTTGGCTCGGGCATAGCAGATGGTTCTATGCCGTCTGGAGTTTGGCGCACTCCTTTAGCCTTGGATCCGTTTATGGCGTGGCTTTGTTTAGGTCGTGCGGAGGGCTAGTTCGGTGGTAGTCGATGGACTACAAGCGAAAGGATGTTCGAGAGGAGCCGGAGCCTTTCCCGGTGTTCTTTGGAAGTTGAGTAAGTCGTGGGTTGGCAGTTGGTAAGTGTTGGTGCGCGTGATTCTCGCGCTAGTGTTAAGGCCAAGAGATTTCTTTGTGGATGGTAGTGCGGTCAACTACCTTCGAGTGCCTAAATCTGAGGAGAGTTGAGCGTTGTAGATGCGAGTTTGGTCCAGCTAAGGGACCATGAGTTGGATGCCTATGAGGTGAGTTGGATGCTTTTCAGGCGAGATGAGCTGATGCCTTGCGAGAGGTTTTTTATGCCTTTTTGGGTAAGCACCCTTGGTAGAGGCTTGGTATAAAGTAAGTTCGGTTTGGCATTGTTATGCTTTGGTAGAGCAAGGTTACCTCAGCTTCGAGTATCGTGTGGAGATGGAACTTTTGGTGTTCCTTGGATTGTTTGTATCGCTGCCAGGAGTTAGCGTTGCTTTTTGGAAAAGCGCTTGTTAGTCTTGGATCTCTAAAGGAAGGTTGAGAGTTGCGCACACAAGTGTGTTTTGTGTTGTTCGTTCCGTGGCGAGAGTTTCAGATCCATGTAGGGTTTGCTTTGGAGATCTAGTGCTCAGTTCCTGGAGAAGTTGGACTCCAGGTGGTTGTTGCAAGGCTTTAGTCGAGGTGGTAAGGATACCGTGCTCGTGGTATCAGGTTGTTGCTTAGGCAAGTGTTGTTGGGTTGGACCTAAGCTTGGTTGGCGGATCTTCTTGTTGATCGTTGGTTGGAGTTCAGTTGGAAACTGATCAAGAGCGGTGGTAGCTAAGCCGCGTGGTTTCTGAGCGTCATGGCTAAGAGAGTTGTTTGGATCTTTCCTTGGGTAGAAGTTATGTTGTGGCAGATGCTTTGAGTAGGAGGATGACGCATTCTGTAGCGTTTCGGGTCCTCTAGGTTCCCAAGGAGTTGGAGTTGGCTTGACATGGTTGGGATGCTGGAAATTGGAGTTGTTTGTTCAGGCAGTTGTCTGTTAGATCGTTTGCTGGCAGTGTGTGTGTCGAGGGTTGTCGGAGAACCCTAGGTTGTGGAGATCCTCTCCAGAGCTCAGTCAGGCCGAGGTAGTGAGTTTCAGTTGGCCAGCTGGAGGCGTGTGGGTTGTAGCCTCGGTTGAGTTGCTAGCAGTCTTGGTAGACTAGCAAGCTAGTGTTTGTTTGGAGTAAAGTCCGGATTGGTTTCGGTGTGGTGGCAAGTTGATGCTTGGTGTCGACCAAGGTGTGGATTGGAGTTGCTTGAGATTAGTTTTGCTCATGGGGCGAGTGGTTTGTGCCATGTTGGTTGTTTTTCTGTTGCAGGATGTTGAGTTGCCCCGTTTGGCATTTGGAGGTTCAGTCTGAGATGGACCCCTTGTTGTTGCCCCGTGAGATTAGATGTTGTTGCTCTAGAGGAGCAAGAATGTGAGCATATGTGGAGCCTCTGCCCTTCGGTTGTCTGCTTGTAAGAGCCGTTTTCCTTCTGGGAGTTGTCAGGTTTCTCCCGTAGCCATTAGTCGATGGTAGAGGTGCTAGCAAGAAGGAAAAGTTTGTTGGCTGTTTGGAAACAGTTGTTTGTCCAGATAGGTGGACTCTTGGATGGTGTTCTAGAGGCTGCAGTAAGGGTTGTTTTGCCTCTTGTGAGTGTTTGGCCAAGATTTGGTTCTCTTGTCGTTTCGAGAGCTAGTTCGGTTCTAGCTGGGGGGGGGTTGCCCTGAGGTCTTGTTCCTAGTCAGAAAGTTTTGGGAGTTGACCCCTCCCTCAGCAGTTGAGTAAGTTCTGGATTGGTGATTCGATTGGTTGAGATTTCCCTTGGGTGTTGCTTCCAAGAGAGAGTTGGTTGTTGTTGCCTTGGGTTTGAGCAAGTCAGCGAGCGTGTGTGGAGTTCGTGCCCTTCTGAGTTGCTTGCTGAGAAGTCGTTTTCCGTTTGGCAGGAGTCAGCTTAGCTTCTGAGTTGTGTAGTTGGTCAGAGTAGCGCAGCGATCAGCCCAGCGAGAGGGTCCCTGCTTTGTGTTGTTAGCGAGCAAAGTTGTTTGTCCCCGCAAGGGCGGTGGCCAGCCAGTAAGAGTTGAGTTGTTCTGGCAAGTCGTTGGTTCTTTGGAGATTGAAGATTTCCTTTTCCCCTAGCCTCTGTGGTGGTTGAGTTGCTCCTTGGATGCCAGCCTCGAGTGTTAGCTCTTGAGGTAGTCTTGCGGATTCGTATGGTTCAGGATCCGTAAGCTTGGAGGTTGTCGTCATCCGTTTTCCTTGTGAGGTTTTGGGAGTGGAGCTTCTGGTTGGAAGTTGAGTTAGGCCTAAGCTTAAAGGAGAAGTTTTTTTTTTTTTGAGTAGCCAGTTGGATTTTAAGAGTTGAGTGGTAGCTTGGAGGCGAGCGTTGCTCGTTATAAGTTTGGGTTGAGTTCTGCTGAGCAAGCCTTTCTCGGGCTTTGTTCCTAGTTGTTGTGCGTTCGCAGTTGGCATTAGCAGAGCCGCGTTTGAGTGAGTTGGCACAGAGGTGTCGTGGCGTTGGTTGGTAGTCGCTGAGTTTGTTTTCCTCGAGAGTGTTGTGTCGCGAGATAGCTGCGTGATGGTTTAGTCCTTGCTTCCCGAGATTTTGAGAGGAATGTTGGTTGTTCCTTGCCCTGGCGGTGTTCTCTTTGGCCGATTCTTTGGTAGGCTTGCTCGAAATGTTGCGTTCGGCCGATGAGGAGTTCTAGTTTGTTGGCTTGGCGAGTGGAGTCTATGCTTGGCCTTGTCTTTTTTTAAGGTGGTCGAAAGTGAAGTTTCATTTGGTGTGGTGTTGTTAGCCGTCGGGTGTACAAGGATGGTGCCCCTTGCCTTTGGTTCGGCGATTTCTCCTTAAGATGGTTGCTTAAGTGTTGTGGTCGCGTTCTAGTTGGAGAAGTTTGCTTTTTGGATCAGTCGCCAGTTGGTGGTTTGGTTATAGTCGTTAAGGTTGTAGGCAAGATTTGAGGTTCGCTGGTCTCTTGTGAAGTGAGAGTAGGCTGTTTGGTTTTCTGGAACCTATGAGGTTCAGTTGTTTGGTCAGCTTGTTGTAGGGTTGAGGTTGTTTTGTTGTCAGCCGTGAGCTTCCAGAGGAGTTTTGCCAGTGCGTGGTGTAGAGTTTCAGAGCTTGTGGCCAGTCCTCGAGTTTGCTGAGAGTAGAACCGTTTGAGAGTTGGTGAGAGTTGAGGATGTGGATTGTTGTCTATTTCCCTTCGGAGTTCAGTATATGCCCAGTCTTGGTTGAGTTTGTTTGTGGCAGCCTGGATGGCATAGTGCCTTTGAGTTTTTGAGAACCCAAGAGGGTTTGGTTTTCGGAGAAGGTTGGCGTTGTTTTAGCCGAGAAGTTCAGTTGGTTAGGTTTTAGTGGAGTTTCTTGGAGCCGTTTCGTCTTAGGACTTTCGAGGATGAAAGTCTTAAAAGGAGGAAGTATTGTAACGGCCCAGTTTTCTATTCCGGTTCTCGAGGTGCTTTCGGTTCAGATTCAGTGGTTCGGTTGGGCCGTTAGAGCTGTTTTGACCCTTAGGGGTATTTTGGTCTTTTGGCTCTTCGTGTAGGATTTGTGGTTTTTCAGGCCTCGAGGTAGCTCCTGCCTTTGTCGAGGCTGGTTTGTTATTGCTTGCGAGTCCCAAGATGTTTGGGCTAGTCGTTTGGGAGTTCGGTTGTGATTTGGGTTTTTGGGCAAAGCGTTGGTTGGTTGTGTGCTTCCTTTGGGATTCGAGCCCGGGCCCTTGGTGTTGATTTGGAAGTTGGATTTTAGTGAGTTTTATTTATTGGGAGAGGTTGCTTCAGCCGGGTCTCGAAGGAGGAAGCCGGGAAATGGGATTTTTAAGGATAAAAGTGGATAAGGATAGATTTTGGATAAAATCCTTATTTTTCCTTTTATTTCCCATTTTCCTTTTCTTTTCCAAATTCATTTTCTTTTCTTTTATTTTTTTCCCCAAATTCACTTTCTCTCTCTTTCTCTCTCTCTCTCTCTCTCTCTCTCTCTCTCTCTCTCTCCCCCGACCTAGCCTCACTCCCAGTAGAAGCGGTAGCCCCACCACTGCCAGATCGCGCCGTCGCTGAGTCCTCGCCGGCCCGAAATCGCGACCTCGTCGCTCGTGAGTGCCGTGCCCTCGCGCGCTACTGATGCGCCTTGTGCCCGAGCAGACGCAGCGTCACCATCGCCGGCCCGAGCTCGTCGTCGCCCCACCCGCGCCCACATCGCCGTCGCGTCGCGCGCCAGATCCATCGCCGGCCGATCTCGCCGGCGAGGTCGCCGTGAAATCGCCGCACTCCAGCGCCTCAGTCGCCGCCACTGCTCACCAGCCGTGCCCAGTGCGCGCCCAGCGCCAGCCGGTACCCTAGCGCGTCTGGGCAACGGCCCGTCGAGTGTCGGCCGTGCCTCGTGAGTTGCTCCCAGGTGAGCCCTGTTTATTTTAGTGTATTTAGGGCTATTCTATGGTTATTGATGTGTTTGCTTGGTTCGTTATATGTTGCTCGGGTTCGATCGCAGTTAGTTTAATTGTGTGTTGTTGCCTTCCGACCAGGTAAGGATTTCTTACCGGAGTTGTGTGGGCCCTACGATATATTATGCGATTGCTGATTGTATGCTTGTTTGTGTTTATTGACATGTTTGGTGATAAGTGCTCTATTCAATTCCGATGGCATGATTTCTGTGTTGTTTCTCATGTTAGTCCATGCTAGGTTGTTTCTTTCTGGCATGCTCGTATCTGTCCTTGCTTCGTAGTATCATGCTAGGTTCGTTGTATTCTTATTGAACATGTATTGGATTTTATGGAATTGTTTGCTGTTTGCTAGGCGGAGTTAGAGTTGCGGTGTAGATAGCATCATCGGCCCGATGCATAAAGTACCTTGCATCCATGGCGGGGGCGTCGAGCAAGTCATTAGATCCCCTGGACCCGTGAGGATTAGCTAACCCAAGCGGTAGGCCCCGCAATCTTGGGTGAGGGTGGCGGATCGTTAAATGCCCCAGCGGTCGGGATGATGACTTGGCATTGCCTCGTCCCCGTGAGCGGCATGTCCTCGGCATGTTTGGCAAGTAACCCACGATTGCCACTGTTAAAGCAAGGATGGCTTCTCGGTGTAAGCCTACCACGACCGTTCCTTGGCCCCCAAAGTGCGGTGGTTCAGCCGACATAGTTTACGTGTCAGTCTCACACCCCTATGTCGGTGACACCGATCCAAAGATTTAGTTAGGCGTGGTGGATGGACATGGGCGACTTGCCGGACGGCAACCCCCATGGTAGTGCAGAGAGCACGCGGTGCATGCTTACGCTCATTACGTCTGGCCCGATCGAGAGCTCCTCGGGATTGTGAGCGGTGTACCTTTCGTCGACAGTGAGAGCAGTGAGGCCAGGACTTGTTTCTCGTATAGGGCGACTTGTGTATTGTGTGGATGTGGTGATTGATTTCCGGACTAAGACCCTGAGTTGGCATCCGAGGCCCAAGTGTGGGATAAGCTATGTGCTCTATTCTGTGTTTATATTCATAGCTTGCATACGCTCATCGAGATGACCATGTATATCGTATTGTACCCCGGTTGGGGATTCTTACTGAGTAATTCGTTACTCACCCTTACTTATCTTTCAGGAAACCATGGCGCGAGGCAGGATGGCTGGAGGAGCTGTGATCATGGAAAACCCGTTGTTCAACTCTGAGTCTTATGTTCATGTTTATGATTTAAATGTCCTCTGTTATAAATGACTTTAAAATTTGTTTCTCAAAAAATGACTTTAAAATTTGCATATATTTATAATTAAACTCATCTAGTAAAATTTCCTTAAAAAAAGAATTCAAAAAATATATCAAATGCTTGCTGGAGAAAAAGAAAGCCAAAATAAGAAGAAAATTTTAGGATGAAGCTGAAGTTAAAATGGGATGACGGAAGTTGAAAATGTGTGATTTTAGGAGTTTTAAATCTTTTTAGTTTTCATTTTATTAAAGGTAGTAAAGGATAGTTTTGTCATTTCATATTAAAATAAATTTCCTTATTTTAAGTGATGCGCAACTTTTGCTAAATGTTTAAAATCTAAACATTTTTATAATTATTTTTTCTGTTTAGTCTAATCACGTAAAAAGCTCAAAAAAATTCTATAAACTTCATGATTGAGGAGATTTTTAGGAGGTAATTTTAAATAGTGAAATTGTAAGGAAATTAGGAAAAATTATAATATAAGATTATTTTATAATAGGGAGGGTATATGTGTCTTTTGCTTGGAAAAGAAAATTTCTTTCAAAACACGGTTGTCTAGTTTTGCTAAATTTTCTACTTGTGTATATTTTTGTAATTATTTTCCTTATTTAACTTAAACATGCATAAAACCCTATTATTTTTTATATAATGAGATCCAGCCCAAGCTAGCCAATGTGCATCTCTACTATGGATTATACGAAATTAGTGTATATCCATGACTTTTGTAATACTTTTTAAATGTTCTTATATGAAAAATTCTATGCTTTTTTTTAATTTGTTCTTTATTAAAATATTTTTATGATTATGCCAATATTAACTAAATATTTTATAATTGACAAAAATGTTTACTTCAGTAGGTATTTTAATTTCTTTTAATTAATTTATTAGATTTATATCACTTATTGAATTCTTATTATTTTAAACTAACACTATACAAAAAAAAAAAAAATACAAATCTTAATAATTTGCAATTTCACAAAAACAATTGCTTGTCTATGTTAGTTGTTATAAAATAAAGTTGTACATGTTGAGGTTGTTAGTTCGATCTCAAAATTGGATAGTTTGAAATTTATTTATTTATTTTCTATTTGCTTCACAATAATGTTTATGAACGTTATAACACATAAAAATTGTAATTAATAAATAGCGAGGATAGTTCAGTTGGGAGAGCATCATAATAACAAATAGCGGGGATAACTGAGTTGTAAGAGCCTCAAAATAATAAATAGCGGCGATAGCTCAGTTGGGAAAATGTTAGACTGAAGATCTTAAGGTCACCTGTTTGATCCATGTTCACTATATCTCTACTATGGATTAAATTGATAACGTCTTGGTTCACCTATACTAATGTTGAATATATTCATAGCCTATATTCTTTGGTTTAATTTTTTCTTAATTAAAATAATTTTACGATCATGCCAATATTAACAATAATTTTTTAAAAAAACTTACATTTTCACAAAAAAACAATTGCTTGCTTATGCTAGTTATTATGGCATAAAGCTATACATCTTGAGGTTGTGAGTTCGATCTCAAAATTAGATGGTTTGAAATTTATTTATTTATTATCTATTTGCTTCATAATAATGTTTATGAACATTATAACACATAAAAATTGTAGTTGACAAATAGTGGGGATTGCTCAGTTGAAAGAGTGTCAAATTGAAGATTTAAAGGTTACATGTTTGATCCACGGTCACGAGTTCGATCCATCCCAAGCCAACCAATGTGCATGTCTACTATGGATTAAATTGATAACGTCTTGGTTCAGATGACTTTTGCAGCACTTTTTAACAAATCTTATGCTTTGGTTTAATTTTTTCTTTATTAAAATATAGTCGGGATAGCTTAGTTGGGAGAGTATCAGACTGAAGTTCTAAAGTCCGATCCACGTTCACCGCATTTGTACTTTTACATAAATTTATACTTCGCTCAGTTAGATTCTACGAAATTAGTGTATACTTTTGTAACACTTTTTAAGTGTTCTTATTTAAAATATTTTTACGATTATGCCAATATTAACTATATTTTTTTAAAAAATTGACCAAATATTTGCTTTGCTAGTAGATATTCTAATTTCTTCTAATTAATATATTAGATTTATATCACTTATTTAATTCTTATTATTTTAAACTAACATTATACAAAAAAAAAATTAATAATTTAAAATTTTATAAAAACAATTGTTTTTCTTATGTTAGTTATTATAGCATAAAGATGTACATCTTGAGGTTGTGAGTTCGATCTCAAAATTGGATGGATTGGAATTTATTTATTTATTTATTTTCTATTTGCTTCAGAATAATGTTTATGACTATAACAATAAAAATTGTAATTAACAAATAAAAGAGATAGTTAAGTTGTGAGAGCATTAGATTAACAAATAGCGAGGATAGCATTAGATTAACAAATAGCGAGGATAGCTTAGTTAGGAGAGCGTTAGATTGAAGATCTGAAGGTCACATGTTCGATTCATGTTTATCGCATTTATCATTTTGCATAAATTTGTATTATTATAACATAAAGATGTACATCTTGAGGTTATGAGTTCATCTCAAAATTGGATGGATTGGAATTTTTTTATTTTTTATTTTCTTCACAATAATGTTTATGACCATAACACATAAAGATTGTAATTAACAAATAACAGGGATAGTTAAATTGTGAGAGCACTAGACTAACAAATAGCGTGGATAACTCAGTTGGAAGAGTCTAGACTGAAGATCTAAAGGTCACTTGTTCGATCCACATTCACTACATTGTAATTTTACATAAATTTGTACTTTGTTCAGTTAGATGTTACGAAATTAGTATATATCGTTGACTTTTGTAACACTATTTAATGTTCTATATAACAAATTCTATGTTTGGTTTGATTTTTTTCTTTATTAAAATAGTTTTAAGATTATGCTAATTGTAATTAACAAATAGCAGGGATAGTTACATTGTGAGAGCATTAGACTAACGAATAGCAGGGTTAGCTTAGTTGGGAGGGCATCTTATTGAAGATTCGAAGGTCACGTGTTCGATCCACATTCACTGCGTTGTAATTTTACATAAATTTGTTTGGTTTAATTTTTTCTTTATTAAAATAGTTTTAAGATTATGCCAATTGTAATTAACAAATAGTAGGGATAGTTAAATTGTGAGAGCATTAGACTAACAAATAGTGTGGATATCTCAGTTGGGAGAGCATTAGACTGAAGATCTGAGGTCTCTTGTAAGATCCACGTTCACCACGTTGTAATTTTACCTAAATTTGTATTTTGTTATGTTAGATGTTACGAAATTAGTATATATCTTTGACTTTTGTAACACTATTTAATGGTTTTAGATAACAAATTCTATGTTTGGTTTAATTTTTTCTTTATTAAAATAGTTTTAAGATTATGCCAATTGTAATTAACAAATAGCAGGGATAGTTAAACTGTGAGAGCATTAGACTAACAAATAGCGGGGATAGCTCAGTTGGGAGAGCGTCAGACTGAAGATCTGAAGGTCACGTGTTCGATCCACGTTCACCGCATTGTAATTGTACATAAATTTGTACTTTGTTTAGTTAGATATTACGAAATTAGTATATATCGTTGACTTTTGTAACACTATTTAATGTTCTTATATAACAAATTCTATGTTTGGTTTAATTTGTTTCTTTATTAAAATAGTTTTACGATTATGACAATCGTAAAACGATTATGACAATATGTTTGGTTTAATTCTGCATTTGTAATTTAATTCGGCAGTTCAATATCCCATTTGGTTTCCTTGAACTACCTTACATGTATATGCACATAACTTAACTATGTCTGTTACATTGAGGTGCTCATAAGGTTTTTTGCAATAGCACGATACTATTTTCTTCCTTGTAGTCTAGCATGATGTCCATCATTTTCATCTTCCATATTACCAAATTGTTATTTTCTCTTTCTTAACTCCTACTGATGGGCTCGATCTTAACTGCAGCACACATGCTAATAGCCTAGATAATTTATTTATTTGTCTAACTATTTAATTGAATCTAACAGTTGACGATATTTGAATTTTATTCTAAATGTCTATTATATGGCTTGATACTTCTTACATGTCTATTATTGAATGTTATATTTCATACATTTGACATGTCATGACTCGTAGAGTGTAATGGAGGCAGGGTTTTAAAAGCATAGGGTGGTACAAAGGTTCAAAAGTTTTCATTCTGAGTGCAATGGAAACCAAGACCGCATGACTTAAAGCTCAACTACTGATATTCGGTGTTAGTTATCTCATTTCAAAATCTTTCTAGATTTTTTTGGCAATCAACTTACTAGAAAAGATTTCATAGAGATCTTTGATGCAATTTACAACTCACCCTCTTTTCTAGTTCATTTGATCCTGGATGAGCAACCAGAATATCAACAATAGCAATAAAAGGTTTATTATGTTTGCTAGTAGAGGATGGTGCTGACAATGTTTGCTTGGCGTTAGTTATCTCATTTCAAAATCTTTCTAGATTTTTTTGGCAATCAACTTACTAGAAAAGATTTCATAGAGATCTTTGATGCAATTTACAACTCACCCTCTTTTCTAGTTCATTTGATCCTGGATGAGCAACCAGAATATCAACAATAGCAATAAAAGGTTTATTATGTTTGCTAGTAGAGGATGGTGCTGACAATGTTTGCTTGGCGTTAGTTATCTCATTTCAAAATCTTTCTAAATTTTGTTGGCAATCAACTTACTGTAAAAGATTTCATAGAGATCTTTGATGCTAATTTCCAACTCACCCTCTTTTCTAATTCATTTGATCCTGGATGAGCAACTAGAATATCAACAATAGCAATCCAAGGTTTATTATGTTTGCTAGTAGAGGATGGTGCTGACAATGTTTGCTTCTGGAAGCACAGAATTCGTGTGCATTTTATTACAAGTACAGTAAGGTGTTATTCATATTAACTATTGTCTTTTTATTTCTCAAGAAAGATCATATTTTTAGCATTCTCAAATTATTTTCAGGCATTTCTTCATCTGATTAATGGATTTCTGATGTTGTACCTTTTCAAAAATTTCAATCATGCTAATAATTTTCTTCTTTGATGAACCAAAACCACAAAGCATCATAATTGAGCGTTGATAACTCTCAATAATTGAGAATTAAAGTAGCTTAAAATAATATATTTTCATACAAACTTCGCTAAAATTAATTAAATGTGTATTGAATTTTGCCCCCACACACTAAATATTGAGCTGAAGCGAAATATCCTATAAGTTTTCTGTTTATGATAATTTTTAGAGGTTTGCTACAGCGAAATATGATTGAATGTGTGAATTAATTAAATTTTTACAAGGATTAATATTTTTTAGTTTGTTTGCAACAATCCTAGGGAAGCAAAGCAAAAACTACCAAACGGGAACCTCGCTTAAGCAAAGACAAGTCTAACGAAGCGTCAAGGAAAATGTCCCACATTTCTGCAGCGAAAAAGGAATCTAGCGAGATGGTATGTTTTAGAAAATTTCTCAAGTAAGGGAGGAGTGGCAAAGATCCAAAGTTCATCGTTTAATCTCAGTCATCGCATTGCAGCTGTTCTGACGCACTCGACAACGTGGATCGTGGAGTAAAGAATGTTAGAAGTGGTGTAGGCTTTTGGCAGCAGAGATCGTGGAGCAGCATTTCGCAGAAATTTTCAGGAGGCCTATAAATAGCGAGCATCTTCTCCGTTTAAAGGGTCGGCCAATTTTAGAAGAAAAATCCAGAAATCCATAACTCTCCCTAGCTCCAACCAAATTTCTTCTTTCGATTAGTTTTTAAGCCACCAGATTGATTTCACAAGGGCCATAGTTACACCTTATTGCTTTCTAGCTTAGTTTACTTGATTTTTGTAGACGTTACTACTTTTGTAGCCGGAGATTAGCATCGTCGGAGACTTCAGAGTTTTTATCAATACTAAGAGTTTTCTTTATCTTTAATCTTTTGATTCTATTTTTGCTTGAGCATTGTAGTACTTAGCCTTTAATTCAATGGAAATGATCTTAGTTTCTATGCTTATTGCATTCCTGTTTCACATTATGAGTAGCTAAATCTATAGTCGGAAGGTTATGCTGAAGTTGGGTGTTTCACTAGGGCATAGAGATAGCAAAGTGAACTAATTGAGCATGCTACATGAATTCTTATACATTCCGTTTGATCAACCGTTTGTATATCTTTATTTTGATTTCGTGTAAAAACCTAACCGTCCAAAGGTCTCATTCTAGGTGTCTATCCTAAATGCATGAATTAAACACAACGTACGAGGAATATTGAAAATACTCATCTATTGAATTTAAACTGAACTCAAATTTCAAAAAAATAATCAGACGACAAGTCTAGGTCTCCAGCTCAATAAAAAGGACATAGTCATCCCGTGGTCTCCAGCTCCAACTAGCCACCCTGGTGCATCACGTGAGTACCTGTGGAAATCCAAATAAGAAAAGGGATGAGTCTCTAACTTAGTAAAGATCCCAGCACAAGACATATAATCCTCATGCATAATTCTCAAAATAAACATTTGGGCACAAACCCCACAATTATAAATCCCTCAATTGTAGATAGTAGGCATAAACCCCTCAATTGTAGATAGTAGGCATAAACCCCTCAATTGTAAATATTAGGCATAATGTAATAACCCCCCAACCCCCCCCTTAGAAAGTTTATTTAAAATAAATAATGGTCTTTTGGTAGTTTTGAGAATAAAAAGGGGCACAATGGTCTTTCTGCTATGGTATTTAAATGCATTTTGGATCCCTAGGGCTGCCACTTCACTGTTCACTCTCGACATCCGCGCCCCTTCCCCTCTCATCTCGATTTTCCGATCACCACGCCGGCGAGCTCGGTTCGTGGTCACCGGAGTGTGTGCGTGTGTGCAGCTGAGGAGCTTCGCGTGCGGGCGTGTCGTGGGTTGGTCGGCGGGGTTGCAGCTCGGGTGGAGCAGGGGTCCTCGCGCGATTGTGTGCGGCTTGGGCTGTCGGTCGCGTGCGTGTGTGCGGCTGGGTGGCGCGCGAGCAAGGTCGTGGGCTGTCGGTCGAGTGGGTGTGTGCGGCTGGGCAGTGCGCGAGCAAGGTCGTGGGATGTCGGTCACTTGGGTGTGTGAGGCTGGGCAGTGCGCGAGCAGGTCGGGAGTTGCTGCCGGTCGCGGGCGTGTGTGTGCAGCTGCGTGGTTAGCGTGCCGTAGCCGGTCATTGCAGGTGGTGTGGGTAAGGTTCTCTCTCCCTTCTTTCTTTCTCTTATTTTTGAGTTAGAGTGAAAATGGTGGCCAAATGAAGAGGAAGGTGGGTGTTTGGAAGTTGGGTTTTGTTATTTAAGTTGGGATAAAGCTATTCTAATGAGGAATAGGGACTGTTTGGCTCAGGTTCAAGCTTGTTTTAATGAGGGATTAGGCTTGTTTGATTGCATGTATAAAGCTATTCAAATGAGGAATATGGGCTGTTTGGCTCAGGTTCAAGCTTGTTTTAATGAGGGATTAGGCTTGTTTGATTGCATGTATAAGGCTATTCAAGTGAAGTTTAGGGGTTGTTTGTTTTAGGTTTAAACTCATTAAAGTAGTGGTTTAGACTTGTTTGGTTAAGGGGTTGAAGTTATTTAATTGATGATTAAGGACTGTTTGGTTGTTGGCCCTTGGATGTTCAAGTTAGGATTAATTAGTGTTGGTTATGAGTTTATGGAGTGTTGGAATTAGGGGTTGTTTGGAATTAGGTGCAATAGTGTTTGTTTGGGTAAATTGCAAGTATTGACCAGTTTGACATTTATGTTGACCAGAGTTGACCGGAGATATTCCTCGTTCTTCGAGCTGAGTCGAGAGGGCGCCAGGACACGTTTTTCGAGGTTCTTCACTGTTTACTAAATTTGACCTTCTGGATCCATCTTTAATGGTTTAAGGTGCTAGTTTTGACCGGTTTGCTTGTTTCAGGGCTCGGAGTTGTGTTTTGACTTTTGGGGGCTTCTAGTTTATTCTAAAGTGTTGTTTGGGAGGTTCAGCCGAGGTAAGAGACCCGTTACCCCTTCTCGAGGCCCGTGGCTATTACATGTGTTAGATCGACTGTATTCATTTACTTGCTTGATGTGGCATAATTTGTGTTGTTTGTCGCTTGTATTGATTACTCGAAAGCATGTAATATAAGATTGATATCATGTCCTAGGCAAGCATGTAGATTTTTGTGAATACTTGGATATGCATGAACTGATGTGTGTTGATTGACAGGGTCAGTCTTGCATGTTATGTCTTATGCCTGTTAGGGACTTGCATGATGTTTGATGCACGGCTTGGTGTTTCGTTTGGACGCAAACGAGACACGGAGACCGGATAGAGGATGCTAGTAAGCGGACGTGGATGGTTTGTGGCTGGCACATTCTCGACGGGGGATTTGTGGTCCCTCGCCGTCTGCTTCCCATGGATGGTTGGCCCACCAGGCTCACGGTTCCGTCGGCATTTTACTAGTAGCCTAGGGTGCTCTCCAGGTAATGGTTGGGTTTGTGGCCCTTTGGTGAGCGTGTTGGATCCACCCTCACCGTGAGTATGAGACCTGTGGGATTTGTGGTCCCTTAGCTACCAGGCTGCTCTACTCTCAGGATCCCTCGGCCTGGAGCAGGTATCCCAGATTGCCTTCTAGATTGTGGTCTCTATTGGCTTTTAGGTCTTTAGTTTGTGGCCTTAGATCACTCTGCGTGGCGTGGACCTGGACATGGTTCCTGGCACCCTTCGCCCAGGAGCTCGGGTTTTGTGGACCCTTTGATTATGTACTCATCTTACATGTTTGTGTTTCTTCTGGCCTGATGCATGTCTTTACCCCGAGTTGGGGAATCCTTACTGAGTTTGCAAAAACTCATCCTTTCCACTGTGGAATGCCACAGGTACTACGAGATCGTACTGAGATGGAGGATCGGACGAGCTGGAGATGACCATGGGGCCCTCTGCGTTATGTTTTGAGTTTTCCTTAGTTATTTCTTCCGCACGGATTTTAGGGGCATGCTACGATTTACTTTTACTAGAACTGATGTTTGTTTTCGAACTTATGGGTGCCCACTATTACTGTTTTATGATTCCTGGATTTTCGTTGGACATTTTATTATGATTAGACTTGACTTTCAAGCTTGGTTTTTAAACTTTGCATGCCCTACTACATGTTGTTTTTCATGCATTTAGTGTTAAGGATTTGGGTTAGACCCCGGATGGGTCGGGTCCTTACACATAAACCCCTCAATTATAAATATTAGGCATAAACCTCTCAATTGTAAATAATAGGCCCCTCAATTATGAAAAATAGGCATAAACCTCTCAATTGTGAATATTAGGCATAAACCCCTTAATTGTGAATAATAGGCATAAACCCCTCAATTGTGAATAATAGGCATAAAACCCTCAATTGTAAATATTAGGCATAAACCCCTCAATTGTGAATAATAGGCATAAACCCCTCAATTGTAAATATTAGGCTTAAACCCTTCAATTGTGAATAATAGGCATAAACCCATCAATTGTATATATTAGGCATAAACCCCTCAATTGTAAATTATAGGCATAAACCCCTCAATTGTGAATAATAGGAATAAACCCCTCAATTGTAAATATTAGGCATAAACCCCTCAATTGTGAATAATAGGCATAAACCTCTCAATTGTAAATATTAGGCATAAACACCTCCATTGTAAATAATAGGCATAAACCCTTCAATTGTAAATAATTTTAATTGCTTTACCCGTTATTTGATACAAAAAACGCTATTTTCAATACAATTTCCCTTACCTTGGCCGAATCCAAAGGTTCTACAATTCCGAGACAAGGATGCCCCTCCTAAGCTTTCTGATTTCTAGGGCCTAAAACACGCAAACAGGTCAGAATTGACACCTTAGACTGCCAAAAACGAACTCAAAATGTTGATTTTACCTATGGGGACAATATTCAATTGGAAACAAAGGTCAAAGAAACCACAAAAATACCCCAACTTGGTCGAAATTCGGCAAGACCGGCTTTGGTGGACTCGTGCGGCGGCGGTGACGGTTGGGTGTCAACGTCGTGCAGGATGAGTGTCGAAGGCAGCGACGTGGCGGTCGTGGGCTGTAAGGGACCGACCCGAATGGGGCACTAAATGAGCCCTTATCCCAATGCATGCATTCCAAGTAAAGGACATTTAAACAGATATGATTTCGGATTCCAATTAAAACAAAAACATTCAAAATAACCCCTTTAAAAACTAGACAATTTCCCTGGAACCTGTCCCTGTTTCCAAGCACCTGTTCCAAGATAAATACATTTCCAAAGTTTACTCTGATCAGAGATTTACTAAAACCATTCAAAACCTGTTCAGATACAAAATGCTGGAATCCACAAACATTTACAAAACATCCTAGGGCTCCGTGCCCGGCTACATGCATTCAGGGGAAAACAAAACACAAAGAGTCATAATACAAAAATCAGAGTTGGAAGACTGGGCCCCATGATCACAGCTCCTCCTTCAGGCATCCTGTCGCGCACCACGATTACTTGTGGAAAACCATAGAATAAGGGTGAGTAACGAATTACTCAGTAAGAATCCCCAACCGGGGTACAATACGATATACATGGTCATCTCGATGAGCGTATGCAAGCTATGAATATAAACACAGAATAGAGCACATAGCTTAGCCCATACTTGGGCCTCGGATGCCAACTAGGGTCTTAGTCCGGAAATAATATCACACACACGAGTAGCCTATACGAGAAACAAGTCCGGCCTCACCATCTCTCATCGCCGACGAAAGGTACATCGCTCACAATCCCGAGGAGCTCTCCGGTCGGCGTTGTAATGAGCGTAAGCATGCACCGCGTGCTCTGCAGACTATGGAAGTGCGGGTCCAGAGGCAAGCCGCCCATGTCCGATCACCACGCTTAACTAAATCTTTGGATCGGTGTCAGCGACATAGGGGTGTGAGACTGGACACGTAAACTATGTCGGCTGAACCACCGCACTTTGGGGCCAAGGGCGGTCGTGGTAGGCTTACACCAGAAGCCGTCCCCCGCCTTAACAGGTGGCAATCGGGGCTACGGCCGAACACGCCGAGGGCGTGCCGATCGCCGGGGCGAGGCAATGCCAAGTCATCATCATCGACCGCGTTGGGGCATTAACAAGCGCCACCCTCACCCAAGATTGCGGGGGCCTACCGCTTGGGTTAGCTAATCCCTCACGGGGTCCAGGGACGGAATGACTTGCTCGGCGTCCCCGCCATGGATGCAAGGTACTTTATGCATCACACGCCGGATGATGCTATCTACCTGCAACTCTAACCTGCCCTAGCAAACAGCAAACAATTCCATAAAATCCAATACGTGCTCAATAAGAATACAACGAGCCTAGCATGATACTACGAAGCAAGGAGCAGATACGAGCATGCTAGAAGGGAACAACCTAGCATGGATTAACATGAGAATTAATCAGGAACAACATGCTAATCGGGAATTCAGAATTGAGTACCTAGCTATACATGTCAATAAACACAAACAAGCAATCAATCAGCAATCGCATAATATATCGCAGGGTCCACACAACTCCGGTAAGAAATCCTTACCTTGGCCGGGGACAATTTGACAAAAACCTAGGCTGCGAGCGAACCCGAACTAGCTATCGAAAACCTATCCATCACAACACAATTACACACAAAATTCTAAATTAAATTAAATATAATAAAATAAAATAAATAGGCTCGGCTCAGCTCTCACTCGGCTCGGCGCTGCTCGGCTCGGCTCGGCTCAGCTTGGCTTGGCGGCTCGGCGGCTAGGCTCGACAGCAGGACACGCGACACGGCGCTGGGGCGCGGCTTCTGCGCGCGAGCGATGCAGAGGCGCGAGTGGGGCGCAGCGGTGTCTTGTGGCTTCAGCGGTGAGGCTGCGACAGGCGCCGACGCTACCTGCGCGCGAGCGAGGCGAACAGGCGTTGGAGAAAAGCGAGCTCGATTCCGGTGTTACGGTAAGATTCGACGAGCGATTTTTGTTGGGTAACTTCCCCTACACTATTTTGCACAAAATCCACACGATTCCTCACACTCTCGGCCACCAAAACGAAAGCGGAAAGCAGGAGAAGGGATTGAAGGAGGAGAAGAAGAAGAAGAAGAAGAAGAGAGAGAAAGGAGGAGAACTCACTTTGGAGGAGATCGATCGGTCGAGGGAGAAGCGGCGAATCGCTGGTCGGCGAGGGGGAGACCGGTCGGTGAGGAGAATCGCGAAGGAGAGAAATGAGGAAGAAGAAGAAGCTTCGGGCGAAAATCTGCTTTTAAACTAAAATCCGATTGAAACAAGCTTAAATACAAGCTGGCGCGTTTAGAATAACACAAACGCTAGGTGGCTTGATTGGCAAAGACACTTGCCTAGCTTCCCATGCGACCCTGGTTCGATTCCCACTCGACGCGCTATTTAATTCCTTAGTTATTTTTACTCTTTCCCAAGCCCAAATGCCTTCACCAAAATTCCCGATCCTATTCAAATTGACTCATAATTTTTCCGGCAATTTAAAATTTCAAAACCGGCCCTGTCGGCCCGACCCAAAATTACCAAAATGCCCCTGGGCCTCCCGGGAAGACCGGGATGAAATTTCCGGGCCGTTACAATATTCCCCCCTTATAAGACTTTCGTCCTCGAAAGTCACTTAAGATTGGAACGGCTCGGGATCTCGCAATCTCATCTCATCCTCCCGCTCCCAAGTGGCTTCCTCACGAACTCGACTCCTCCACCGAACCTTTACGGTACCGGATTTCATGATTACGCAGTGTCTTTGTCTCAAAAGCAAGAATCCCCACTGGCTTTTCCTCGAAGCTCAAATCCTCATTCAGCTGCAAAGGCTCAAAATCAACAATGTCCGACGGGTCCGACACGTACTTCCTCAACATCGGAACATGAAAAACACTGTGCACTGCCGACAATGACGGAGGCAGGGCGAATCTATAAGCAACCTTGCCGATCCTCTCCAGAATCTCAAACGGGCCAACAAAACGGGGACTCAGCTTTCCACGCTTGCCAAACCTCAAAACACCTCGCATCGGTGCGACCTTCAAGAAAGCATGTTGACCAACCTCAAACTCCAAATCCCCGCGCCGAACATCGGCATAACTCTATATGCGCGCGAAATTTGTCAACATACGGGCTCTAATCTTCTACACGGCACCATTGGTCAACTGCAGCAACTCGGGACCCAAAACCTGCCTATCACCAACCTCTTCCCAGAACACAGGAGATCGGCAACACTTACCATACAAAGCCTCGAATGGAGCCATCTGAATCGCCGATCGATAATCGTTGTTATATGCAAACTCCATCGAATCTGAATCTGGTCCCAAGCGCCCGGAAATCCAACACACAAGCCCTCAACATGTCTTGAGAATCTGGTTCACCCTCTCGATCATCCATTAGTCCGAGGGTGAAAAGTATCTTTGAAATCGCACTCGGTGCCTAAACCCTTACGGAGCGCTCTCTAGAAGCGAGAAGTGAACCTCGAATCACGGTCGGATACGATCCTCACAGCACACCGTGATAACGAATGATCGCTCCAAAAACAATCGCGCCCATCGCTCCACGGTATAAGTGTCTCTACCGGGAATGAAGTGTGCGCACTTAGTTAATCGATCGACTATCACCCAAATCTGAGAGAACTTCCTCGGAGTCCTCGGCAAGCCAGAAATAAAGTCCATGGAGATCTCTTCCCACTTCCATCGAGGTATACTCGTGTTTGCAACAAACCGGGTGGTCTCTGCGCTGGTGCCTTCACTTGGCGACAAGTGAGACATCGGTGACGAACTCGCCACATCTCTTTTCATACCCATCCACGAATGTCGCTTAAGATCTGATACATCTTGGTACCCCGAGGTGCCAAGCAAAGCGAGAACTGTGGGCCTCGAGAGCAACTCGCTCGCAATCTCGCGACATCCGGAAACACACAACCGCCCTCAGACGTCGCCCACTATATCGGTGAATACACAAAATCAAAATCTCCATCAAAGCACTAACTTTGTCAAATAATCTTTTAAGTGCGGGGTCACTCGGTGACTATCAATAATCCATTGTCTAATCGATGGTTGGATGTCATCCAATCGAGCCACTCTGGCGATAACCTCACCCAACAACACTCGCAATCTCGGCCCGCTCGAACTCTCTCCGTGTCTGGGTTGGGAGCTCAACAACACCGCGAGAGTGCGACGTCTTCCTACTCGAGCATCGGCTACAACATTGGCTTTACCGGATGGTACAAAATCTCGCATGATCATAATCTTTCACTAACTCTAACCATCTCCTCTATCTCATATTCAACTCCTTACGAGTAAGCAGATACTTGAGGCTCGGTGATCGGTAAACATCTGGATCCGCTCACCATACAGTGTAATGCCTCCAAATCTTGATTGCAAACACCACTGCCGCCAACTCCATATCATGAGTCGGATAGTTACGCTCATATGGCTTCAACTGACGGGAAGCATAAGCAATGACCTTCCCGTGCTGCATCAACACACAACCCAACCCGAACTTGGAAGCATCGCTATAAACCACGAAACCACTGTCCCCTCGGGGATCGCCAACAGTCTTTGAAGTCAAAAGCTGCGCTTGAGCCTGGCAAAGCTCTCATCACACCTACCGTCCCAAACAAACTCGACACCCTTCCTCGTCAGACGAGTGAGGGGCGAGGCTATGGCGGAAAAGTCCTTAACAAACCGACGGTAGTAACCTGCCAAACCCAGAAAGAAAACAGCTCATACGAGCAAACCACTGAAGAACAGAGAGCTCCACTTACACTCACTGTCTTGCTCCACTAAAGCTAGAAGATCAAAATCTCACGGGGTAGCAACAGGGGTTCACCACGGACTGAACTCCAAATACCAACGGCGCAACTCTCAACTTCCTGAAAACAGAAAGACAACCAACCGGGCACGAACCATTCGCCCCACGAGCAAAACTAACTTCTAGCAATTCCAATCCACACCTTGGTCAACACCAAGCATCAACTTGTCACCATACCGAAAGCAATCCGGACTCTACTCCAAACAAATATTAACTTGCTAGGCTACCAAGACTGCCAGCAATTCCCCCTAGGCTACGAACTACGGGCTCGCCTTGCTTGCCAAGCGCAACTCACTACTTGGCTGATCGAGCTCTAGAGAGGCTCTCCACGGCCTAGGGTTCTCCGACAACCCTCGACACCCTCGCCAACTAAGCGCCTCTGACCAAGCGCTGCACAACAACAACTCCTTTTTCCGGCCAACACAACCATCTTTGGCCAACTCCAACTCCTTGGGAACCAAGAGGACCCGAAACGCTACCGAATGCGTCATCTTCCTACATAGACGTCAACCACAACATAACTTCTACCCAAGGAAGGATCCGAACAACTCTCTCAGTCATGACGATCACAAGAAGATCCGCCAACCAAGCTTAGGTCCAACTTAACAAATCCTACCTAAGCAACAACCTGATACCACGAGCATGGTATCCTTATCACCTCACTAAAGCCTTACAACATCCACCTAAAGTCCAACTTTTCCAAGAACCGAGCACAGATCCCCACAAAGAAACCCTACATGGATGCGAAACTCTCGCCACGAGCGAACCACACAAAACACACTTGTGTGCACAACTCCCAACCTTCATTTAGAGATCCAAGATTAACAAATGCTTTTCTCCCAAAAGCAACACTAGCTCCTGGCAGAGATACAATCAATCAACGGAACACCCAAAGTTCCATCTCCACACGATGCTCGAAGCTGTGGCAACCTTGCTCTACCAAAGCATAACCATGTCAAACCAAACTTACTTTATACCAGGCCTCTACCAAGGGTGCTTACCCATAAGGCATCCAACTCCTCTCACAAGGCATTCTATTCACCTCATAGGCATCCAACTCATGGTCCCTCAGCTGGACCCAACTTGCTTCTACGATGCTCAACTCTCCTCAAATTTAGGCACTCGAAGGTAGTTGACCGCACTACCAACCACAAGGATCTCTTGGCCTTAACACTAGCGTGAGATGCACGCGCACTAACACTTACCAACCGTCAACCTGCTTGACTTACTCAACCTCCAGTAACACTGGGAAAAGGCTCCTTTCGAACATCCCTTCGCTTGAAATCTTTCGATTACCACTGAACTAGCAATTTTTGCACGACCTTTACAGGTGCAACTACCATAAACGGATCCAAGGCTAAAGGAGTACGCTAAACTCCGAACGGCCTAGAACCATCTGCTATGCCCATGCCAAACTCAGGCCTTAACCAGATTTAGTGCCAAAGTGGCACACCAACCAATGCACCTCAAGTGCCACTACTACCAAATATACATCTTACTTCAACGGGGCCAACAAGGTCACAACCTCAAGTGACACAAACTCTGGCTCGGCATACAAGGGCTCAACTCCAACAACCATGCCTAAGGCATCTCATCGAGCTAAAGGCTCACAGCCTACTCTTGCATCTCCACATGATGCTCAACAAACTCTGGCCGGCTCTCTCATCATGCAGCAGCTAGCCCTACTCTAGGGCTTACCAAAAGAAGAGTGTTCAATTCTATCACACAACTGAGGAAACCACCAACGGATCCGGTCAGAAGGAACACGACTTCTTTGCACCCTTAACTACTGGGGTTAAAACATCGGCTACAACAACCACACTTCACAGAAGCACAAAGATGCCTCATCAACCTCCTCGAGGCTACCAACTTTGCAACCACTCTCTAGGCATCCAAATAATCTAACAAGGCTCAAGATCAGCACTTGAGCTACCCAGGCTAGTCCACACGGGGACTGCTCCACAAACATCCACTTCAAAGACAACCACGGCTAATTCCTCTCTTGGAGTGGCATTCCAAGGCAAAGCACCTCCACCCTCTCACTGGGGAAAACCAACAAGCCCCGGGCCACAGATTGGCCTATGGGAGTCCAATCTCTACCTCCCTCTGGAGCGATGTCCCGGGGCATCCGAATCTACTGGATACCACAACAAGCCACAACATACATCACACCTGCGGGAAGTTGGCATGATGGCGCTCTAAACCCAAACCAATAACGAGTGAGAACACCGCTCGTCTCCGCTCCACAACACTACACAAGGCATACACTAGATGACAGGTATTGTAAATTCTTAACCCTTTTTTTACAACAAATTGAAAACTTAGGCGTACCTGATGATTGTCGGAGTGCTAGTGATCATGGGAAAATGACCTACAACAAAAGGTCAAACTACGAATTTATGACTCGAGCTCGATACCAAGCTGTAAGGGACCGACCGAATGGGGCACTAAATGGGCCCTTATCCCAATGCATGCATTCAAAGTAAAGGACATTTAAGCAGACATGATTTCGGATTCCAATTAAAACAAAAACATTCAAAATAACCCCTTTAAAAACTAGAAAATTTCCCTGGAACCTGTCCCTGTTTCCAAGCACTGTTCCAAGATAAATACACTTCCCAAGTTTACTACGATCGAGAGATTTACTAAAACCATTCAAAACCTGTTCGGATACAAAATCTTTGGAATCCACAAACATTTACAAAACATCCTAGGGCTCGTGTGCGCTACATGCATTCAGGGGAAAACAAAACACAAAGAGTCATAATACAAAAATCGAGTTGGAAAGCTGGGCCCCATGATCACGGCTCTTCCTTCGAGCATCTGTCGCGCACCACGATTACCGTGGAAAACCACAGTATAAGGGTGAGTAACGAATTACTCGATAAGAATCCCCAACAGGGGTACAATACGATATACATGGTCATCTCGATGAGCGTATGCAAGCTATGAATATAAACACAGAATAGAGCACATAGCTTAGCCCATACTTGGGCCTCGGATGCCAACTAGGGTCTTAGTCGGAAATAATATCACACGATGCCGCCCTATACGAGAAACAAGTCCGGCCTCGGCACATCTGTCTCGTCGGCGAAAGGTACAGCTGGCTCACAATCCCGAGGAGCTCTCGGTCGGCGTTTGTAATGAGCGTAAGCATGCACCGCGTGCTCACTGCGAGACTATGAAGTGCGGGTCTAGAGGCAAAGTTTGCCCATGTCCATCCACCACGCTTAACTAAATCTTTGGATCGGTGTCAGCGACATAGCGGTGTGAGACTGGACACGTAAACTATGTCGGCTGAACCACACGCTTTTGGGGCCAAGGAACGGTCGTGGTAGGCTTACACCAGAAGCCGTCCCGCGCTTAACAGTGGCAATCGGGGCTACGGCCGAACACGCCGAGGGCGTGCCCTGCCGGGGCGAGGCAATGCCAAGTCATCATCCCGACCGTTGGGGCATTAACAATCGCCACCCTCACCCAAGATTGCGGGGCCTACCGCTTGGGTTAGCTAATCCCCTCACGGGGTCCAGGGGCGAGAATGACTTGCTCGACGTCCTCGCCATGGATGCAAGGTACTTTATGCATCGGGCCGGATGATGCTATCTACACCGCAACTCTAACTCGCCCTAGCAAAGCAAGCAAACAATTCCATAAAATCCAATACGTGCTCAATAAGAATACAACGAGCCTAGCATGATACTACGAAGCAAAGAGCAGATCACGAGCATGCTAGAAGGAACAACCTAGCATGGATTAACATGAGAATTAATCAGGAACAACATGCTAATCGGGAATTCAGAATTGAGTACCTAGCTATACATGTCAATAAACACATACAAGCAATCAATCAGCAATCGCATAATATATCACAGGGTCCACACAACTCCGGTAAGAAATCCTTACCTTGGCCGGGGACAATTTGACAAAAACCTAGGCTGCGAGCGAACCCGAACTAGCTATCGAGAACGTATCCATCACAACACAATTACACACAAAATGCTAAATTAAATTAAATATAATAAAATAAAATAAAATAAAATAAATAGGCTCGGCTCGGCTCTCACTCAGCTCGGCGCGGCTCGGCTCGGCTCGGCTCTGCTCAGCTTGGCTTGGCGGCTCGGCTCGGCGGTGATGGCGACAGCGACACTAGCGCTAAGCGCGCCTGCGCGCGAGTGATGCAGTAGGCGCGCGCGCGCGCGTGTGCGCGGCTGGCTCGGCGGCTGGCTGCGACAGACGCCAGCTTCTGCGCGCGAACAAGGGCGAACAGGGCGTTGGAGAAAACGAGCTCGATTCCGGGCGTTACGGCAAGATTCGACGAGCGATTTGTTGTTGGGTAACTTCCCCTACACTACCTGCACAAAATCCACACGATTCCTCACACTCTCGCCACCAAAACGAAAGCGGAAAGCGGGGAGAAGGGATTGAAGGAGAAGAAGAAGAAGAAGAGAGAAGAGAAAGGGAGGAGAACTCACGGAGGAGATCGATCGGTCGAGGGAGAAGCGGCGAGTCGCTGGTCGGCGAGGGGGAGACCGGTCGGTGAGGAGAATCGCGAAGGAGAGAAATGAGGAAGAAGAAGAAGCTTCGGGCGAAAATCTGCTTTTAAACTAAAATCCGATTGAAACAAGCTTAAATACAAGCTGGCGCGTTTAGAATAACACAAATGCTAGGTGGCTTGATTGGCAAAGACACTTGCCTAGCTTCCCATGCGACCCTGGTTCAATTCCCGCTCGATGCGCTATTTAATTCCTTATTTATTTTTACTCTTTCCCAAGCCCAAATGCCTTCACCAAAATTCCCGATACCCAAAAATACCAAAATGCCCCTGGGCCTCCCGAGAAGACCGGGATGAAATTTCCGGGCCGTTACATGGGCTGGTGTAGGCGAATATAAAATAGAGTGGTAGGTGGGTGTGGGTTTTTTTGCGTGAAAAAAGAGATAGAAATTGAGGGAAGTTGAAGAGAATGGGTGTTTGGTGTTAGGGTTGAAACCTAGATTTTTGTGCCTTGGGTAAAACTTATTTATATATATTTATATTTATATCTATAATTAAATGGTAAAAAAATTCCCTTTTTTATTTTTCCTTTTTTTCTTTTATTTTCAATTAAGGAAAGGGTTAATGATCTATTTTTTTTAATTGGGAACTCCATAAATTATAGCAAAGAATCATCTACCATATTCTTATTTTAAATCATGATTTAATCACAAGTGGCCACCAAAATTGATTTAATTTAAAGGAACAAGTACCAAAGGCTAGGGACTTACTTAATTATGAAGATGGAAAAGCCGGGGCGTTACAATATTTTCTCTTTAGAAAACTTTCCTCCTCGGAAGTTGACTAAGGTAAAAACAGTTCCAGGTAACGAGCGCGAATGTGTAACGGCCCGGAAATTTCATCCCGGTCTTCCCGGGAGGCCCAGGGGCATTTTGGTAATTTTGGTCGGGCCGGTTTTGTATTTGTTAATTGCCGGAAAAATTATGAGTCAATTTGAATGGGATCGGGAATTTTGGTGAAGACATTTGGGCTTGGAAAAAGGTAAAAATAAATAGGGAATTAAATAGCGCGTGAGGTGAGATTCGAGCCAAGGACGCGCTGCAAGCTAGGCAAGGGGCGCTGCCAATCGAGCAACTGAGCGCTCTTGTGCTTCTAAACGCGCGATCTTCTATATGAGCCTGTTTGACGCGAGTTTTGGTTTAAAGGCCGAGCTTCTCCTTCTTCTTCCCCATTTCTCCTTCGCGATTCTTCCTCCGACCGACAGCGATTTCCCTTGCGATTTCTTCCTTCTCCAGCTCCATTTCGACCGAGCTTCTTCTCTAAATTCGAAGTCGATCTCTTCGAGCAAAGCGGTGAGCGTTTTCTTCTTCTTCTTCTTCTCCTTCCCGCCTCCTGTTTCCGATTTTGAGTTCTCACTGGCCGAGAGAGTGAGGAATTGCGTGGTTTTCGTGTGCGGCCGGTGTAGGGGATTCCAACCATCGTGAATCGGCCGTCGAATCCTCACCAATCGCTCGAATTCGAGCTCGTTCTTCTCCTCCGCTGCCCGTTCCTTGGCCCGGATCACCCGCGCGGATCGCGGTAGCGCGCCGCGTCGTGCCCCTCGCTCGCGTGCGCAGAAGCTGCCCAGCCCGCCGAGCCACGCCGCGCATCGAGTCGTGCCAGCGCGCGCGCGCTCGCCCACCTCCGTGTCGCGTCGCATCGCCAGCGCCCGGCCGAGCCTCGCTGCACGCCCCTGCATCGCCCGCGCGCCCGCCGCGCGCAGCCAGCACCCTCGAGCGCGCCCACTCCTGCGCCCAGTGCGCGCCCGGCCCGAGCCCCATTCTTTGCTGCCCGTTAAATGCGTTAAATCGCGCCTCGTGAGTTGCTCCCGAGCTGAGCCTTGTTTATTTTATTATATTTAGGCCTATTGTGTGATATTTGTTGTGATTGATAGGTTCTCGATAGCTAGTTCGGGTTCACTCTCCACTTAGGTTTTCGTGTCAATTCGTCCCCGACCAAGGTAAGGATTTCATACCGGAGTTGTGTGGACCCTGCGATATATTATGCGATTGCTGATTGATTGCTTGTTTGTGTTTATTGACATATTTAGTAATAGGTGCTCATTCTGAATTCCCGATTAGCATGTTTTTCCTGACTAATTCTCATGTTAATCCATGCTAGGTTGTTCCTTTCTAGCATGCTCGTATCTGTTCCTTGCTTCGTAGTATCATGCTAGGCTCGTTGTATTCTTATTGAGCACGTATTGGATTTTATGGATTTGTTTGCTTGATTGCTAGGGCGAGTTAGAGTTTGCGGTAGATAGCATCATCCGGGCCTGATGCATAAAGTACCTTGCATCCATGGCAGGGACGTCGAGCAAGTCATTCCGTCCCTGGACCCCGTGAGGGATTAGCTAACCCAAGCGGTAGGCCCTGCAATCTTGGGTGAGGGTGGCAGACTGTTAAATGCCCCAACGGTCGGGATGATGACTTGGCATTGCCTCGTCCCCGGCGGCCAAAGCATGTCCTCGGCATGTTTGGCGGTAGCCCTTGATTGCCACTGTTAAGGCAAGGGCGGCTTCACGGTGTAAGCCTACCACGACCGTTCCTTGCCCCAAAGTGCGGTTCAGCCGACATAGTTTACGTGTCAGTCTCACACCCTATGTCGGTGACACCGATCCAAAGATTTAGTTAGGCGTGGTGGATTGGACATGGGCGACTTGCCTCTAGACCCGCACCCCATGGTCTGCAGTAGCACGCGGTGCATGTTTACGCTCATTACTGGCGCCGACCGAGAGCTCCTCGGGATTGTGAGCAGTGTACCTTTCGTCGACAGATGAAGCGCAGTGAGGCGGGACTTGTTTCTCGTATAGGGCGACTTATGTATTGGATGTGTGGTGATATTATTCGGGACTAACACCTTAAATTGGCATCCGAGGCCCAAGTGTGGGCTAGGCTATGTGCTTTATTATGTGTTTATACTCATAGCTTGCATACATTCATCGAGATGACCATGTATATCGTATTGTACCCCCGGTTGGGGATTCTTCTTGAGTAATTCGTTACTCACCCTTATTGTGGTTTTTCCACGGGTAACCAAGTTGCGAGACAGGATGGTGAAGGAGGAGAAATTTGTGATCATGGGGCTCGATCATCAAACTCGATTTTGTGTTATGACTCTTTATGTTTTATTTTCCCTGAATGCATGTGGCGGGCACTGAGCCCTAGGATGTTTTCTGAATATTTTGTGGATTCCAGCATTATTGTATTTAGACATGTTTTGAATGATTTTAAGAAATCTACGATCGGAGTATACTTTGGAAATGTATTTATCTTGGAGCAGTGCTTGGAAACAGGGGCGAGTTCCAGGAAATTGTCTAGTTTTTAAAGGGTTATTTTAAATGTTTTGTTTTAATTGGAATCCGAAATCATGTCTGTTTAAATGTCCTTTACTTTGAATGCATGCATTGGGGTAAGGGCCCATTTAGTGCCCCATTCGGGTCGGTTCCTTACAGTTGGTATTAGAGCTCGAGTCATAAATTGCGTAGTTTGACTGTTGTTGTAGGTCGTTTTCCCATGATCACTAGCACTCGGCGATCATCAGTACGCCTAAGTTTACTATTTGTTGTAGAAAAGGGTTAAGAATTTACAATACACTGTCATCTAGTGTATGCCTTGTGTAGTGTTGTGGAGCGAGACGGCAGCGAGTGGTCGACTTGTTATTGGTTTGGGTTTAGAGCGCCATCATGCCAACTTCCCGCAGTGTGTGATGTATGTTGTGGCTTGTTGTGGTATCCAGGTAGGTTCGGATGCCCTGGGACATCGTTCCAAAGGGAGGTAGAGATTGGACTCCCATAGGCCAACTGTGGCCCAGTTGATTGTTTTCCCCTAGTGAGAGGGTGGAGGTGCTTTGCCTTGGAATGCCACTCCAAGAGAGGAATTAGTTGTGGTTGTGCTGAAGTGGATGTTGGTGGAGCAGGTCCCCGTGTGGACTAGCCTGGGTAGCTCAAGTGTTGATCTTGAGCCTTGATAGATTATTTGGTTGCCCAGAGAGTGGTTGCAAAGTTGGTAGCCTTCGAGGAGGTTGATGAGGCATCTTAGTGCTTCTATGAAGTGTTGGTTCTTGCAGCCAGTAAGCCGGAACCCTGTAGTAAGGGTGCAGCAAGCAGTGTTCTCTATGGACTGGATCCGTTGGTGGTTTCCTCTGTTGTTTGGTAGAATTGAACACTCTTCTTTTGGTAAGCCCTAGAGTAGGGCTAGCTGCTGCATGTTGAGAGAGCCGGCGAGTTTGTTGAGCATCGGTGGAGATGCAAGAGTAGGTTTGTGAGCCTTGACTTGATGAGATGCCTTAGGCATGGTTGTTGGAGTTGAGCCCTTGTATGCCGAGCCAGAGTTCGTGTCACTGGAGGTTGTGACCTTTTTGGCCCCGTTGTAGTAAGATGTGGATTTGGTAGTAGTGGCACTTGAGGTGCATTGGTTGGTGTGCCGCTTTGGCACTAATTCTGGTTCAGGCCTGAGTTTGGCATGGGCATAGCAGATGGTTCTATGCCGTTCGGAGTTAGCGTACTCCTTTAGCCTTGGATCCGTTTATGGTAGTTGCACCTGTGGAGGTCGTGCAAAAAGGGCTAGTTCAGTGGTAATCGAAAGATTTCAAGCGAAAGGATGTTCGAGAGGAGCCGGAGCCTTTTTCCAGTGTTACTGGAGGTTGACTAGGTCAAGCAGGTTGACGGTTGGTAAGTGTTAGTGCGCGTGCATCTCACGCTAGCGTTAAGGCCAAGAGATCTTTGTGGTTGGTAGTGCGGTCAACTACCTTCGAGTGCCTAAATCTCAGGAGAGTTGAGCATCGTAGAAGCAAGTTGGGTCCAGTTGAGGGACCATGAGTTGGATGCCTATGAGGTGAGTAGGATGCCTTGTGAGAGAAGTTGGATGCCTTATGGGTAAGCACCCTTGGTAGAGGCTTGGTACAAAGTAAGTTTGGTTTGGCATGGTTATGCTTTGGTAGAGCAAGGTTGCCACGACTTGAGCATCGTGTGGAGATGGAACTTTGGGTGTTAGTTAATTGGTTGTATCTCTGCCAGGAGCTAGTGTGGCTTTTGGGAAAAGCATTTGTTAGTCTTGGATCGCTAAATGAAGATTGGGAGTTGTGCACACAAGTGTGTTTTGTGTGGTTTGTTCTGTGGCAAGAGTCTCAGATCCATGTAGGGTTTGTTTTGGGGATCTGGTGCTCAGTTCTTGGAAAAGTTGGACTCCAGGTGGATGTGGTAAGGCTTTAGTGAGGCGGTAAGGATACCATGCTTGTGGTATCAGGTTGTTGCTTAGGTAAGATTTGTTAAGTTGGACCTAAGCTTGGTTGGAGGATCTTCTTGTTGATCGTCATGGCTGAGAGAGTTGTTCGGATCCTTCCTTGGATAGGAGTTATGTTGTGGTTGATGTCTGAATAGGAGGATGACGCATTCGGTAGCGTTTCGGATCCTCTTGGTTCCCAAGGAGTTGGAGTTGGCCAGCATGGTTATGATGCTGGAAAATGGAGTTGTTGTTTGTTGAGCGGTTGGTTGTTAGTCCGTTAGTTGGCGGTGGGTGTCGAGGTTGTCGAGAGAACCCTAGGTTGTGAGAGCCTCTCTAGAGCTCAATCCGGCCCGAGATAGTGAGTTTGATTGGCAAAAAAGTGAAGCCGTGTAGTTCGTAGCCTCGGGAATTCTTTGGCGATCTTGGTAGCCTAGCAAGTTAATATTTGTTTGGAGTAGAGTCCGGATTGGTTCCGGTATGGTGACAAGTTGATGCTTGGTGTTGACCAAGGTGTGGATTGAAATTGCTAGAAGTCAGTTTTGCTCATGGGGCGAATAGTTCGTGCCCTGTTGGTTGTCTTCTGTTTCGAGAAAAGTTGAGAGTTGCCCGTTGTTATTTGGAGGTTCAATCCGTGGTAGACCCCCTGTTGCTACCCCGTGAGATTAGATCTTGTTGCTTTAGTGGAGCAAGGCGGTGAATGTATGTGGAGCTCTCTGTCTTTTCGGTTGTCCGCTCGTGGGAGCCGTTTCTTTCTGGGTTTGGCGGTTTGCTACCGTCGGCTTGTTAAGGATTTTTCCGCCATAGCCTCGCCCCTCACTCGTCTGACGAGGAAGGGTGTCGAGTTTATTTGGGACAGTAAGTGTGATGAGAGCTTTGCTGAGGCTCAAGCGCGATTTTGACTTCACACTGATGTTGGCGATCCGAGAGGACAGTGGTTTCGTGGTTTACGCTGATGCTTCCAAGTTTGGGTTGGGTCGTGTGTTGATGCAAAGACGAGAAGGTCATTGCTTATGCTTCCCGTCATTTGAAGCCATATGAGCAGAACTATCCGACTCATGATATGGAGTTGGCGTGATGGTGTTTGCGATCAAGATTTGGAGGCATTACCGTATGGTGAGCGGATTCAGATATTTACCGATCACCCAGAGCCTCAAGTATCTGTTTACTCAGAAGGAGCTGAATATGAGGAAGAGGAGATGGTTAGAGTTGGTAAAAGAATTATGATTGCGAGATTTTGTACCATCCGGGCAAAGCAAATGTTGTAGCTGATGCTTTGAGTAGGAAGACGTCGCACTCCGCGGTGTTGTTGAGTTCCCAGCCAGATTATGAGAGAGTTCGGCGGGTGAGATTGCAGTGTTGTTGGGTGAGGTTCTTGCTGCGAGTAGCTCGATTGATGATCCGACCATCGATTAGACAGCGGATTATTGATAGTCAGCTGAGTGACTCCGCACTTAAGAAATTGGGTGACAGAGTTAGTGCTGATGGAGATTTTGATTTCGTAAATTCACCTGACAGTGGGCTGACGTACAGAGGCCGGTTGTGTGTTCCGGATGTTGCAGGATTGCGAGCATAGTTGCTCTCAGAAGCCCAAAGTTCTTCGTTTGATTGGCACCCCGGGGGTACCAAGATGTATCAGGATCTTAAGAAGACATTCTGGTGGATGGGTATGAAAAGAGATGTTGCGGAGTTTATCAGTCGATGTCTCACTTGTCAGCAAGTGAAGGCACCCAGGAAGAGACCAGCCGGTTTGTTGCAGCCGCTGAGTGTACCTCAGTGGAAATGGGAAGAGATCTCCATGGACTTTGTTTCTGGTTTGCCGAGGTCTCCGAGGAAGTTCTCTCAGATTTGGGTGATAGTCGATCGATTGACTAAGAGCGCACACTTCATTCCCGGTAGAGACACTTATCACGAGTGGAGCGAGTGGGCGCAGTTGTTTTTGGAACAGATTGTTCGCTATCACGGTGTGCCTGTGAGGATTGTGTCTGACCGTGATTCGAGGGCTTGTGTGATGGATTTCCCGGGCAGTTGGGACCAGTACCTGTATCTTATGGAGTTTGCATATAACAACAATTATCAGTCGACGATTCAGATGGCTCCATTCGAGGCTTTGTATGGTAAGCATTGCCGATCTCCTGTGTTCTGGGAAGAGGTTGGTGATAGGCAAGTTTTGGGTCCCCGAGTTCTGCGCAGATTGACCAATGGTGCCGTGTAGAAGATTAGAGCTCGTATGTTGACATTTCGGCTCAGAGCGCATGAGAAGAGTTATGCCGATGTTCGGCGTCGGTATTTGGAGTTTGAGGTTGGCCAACATGTATTCCTAAAGGTCGCACCGATGCGAGGTGTTTTGAGGTTTGGCAAGCGTGGAAAGCTGAGTCCCAGTTTTGTTGGTCTGTTTGAGATTCTAGAGAGGATCGGCAAGGTTGCTTATCGATTAGCCTTGCCTCCGTCATTGTCGGCAGTGCACAATGTTTTTCAAGTGTCGATGTTGAGGCAGTACGTGCCGGACCCGTCGCACATTGTTGATTTTGAGCCTTTGCAGCTGAATGAGGATTTGAGCTTCGAGGAGAAGCCAGTGGGGATTCTTGCTTTTGAGACAAAGACACTGCGTAATCGAGGAATCCGGTTGGTAAAAGTTCAGTGGAAGAGTCAGAGTTCAGAGGAAGCCACTTGGGAGCGGGAGGATGAGATGAGATTGCAGTATCCCGAGCTGTTCCAATCTTAAGTGACTTTCGAGCCAAGGACGCGCTGCAAACTAGGCAAGGGGCGCTGCCAATGGAGCCACTAAGCGCTCTTGTGCTTCTAAACACGCGATCTTCTATATGAGCCTGTTCGACGCGAGTTTTGGTTTAAAGGCCGAGCTTCTCCTTCTTCTTCCCCATTTCTCCTTCGCAATTCTTCCTCCGACCGACAGCGATTTCCCTTGCGATTTCTTCCTTCTCCAGCTCCATTTCAACCGAGCTTGTTCTCCAAATTCGAAGTCGATCTCTTCCCGAGAAGCAGGTGAGCGTTTTCTTCTTCTTCTTCTTCTCCTTCCTGCCCTCCCCTATTTCCGATTTTGAGTTCTGTTGGCCGAGAGAGTGAGGGAATTGCGTGGTTTTCGTGCAGCCAGTGTAGGGGATTCCAGCCATCAGCGAATCGGCCGTCGAATCCTCACCAATCGCTCGAATTCGAGCTCGTTCTTCTCCTTTGCCCAGATCGTCCTCTGCCCAGATCGCCTCGCCAGATCGCACGCGCGGCCGCGTCGTGCCCCTCGCTCGCGTGCGCAGAAGCTGCCCAGCCCGCCGAGATACGCCGTGCATCGAGTCGTGCCAGCGCGCGCGCGCTCGTTCACCTCTGTGTCGCGTCGCATCGCTAGCGCCCAGCCGAGCCTCGCTGCACGCTCTGCTCGACGCTCGCCGCGCGCCCACTCTCTGCGCCCCCGGCATGCGCCCGGCCCCATTCTTTGCCCCATTAGTGCAATCGGCCCGTTCGTGCGTTCGTCACGCCTCGTGAGTTGCTCCCGAGCTGAGCCCTGTTTATTTTATTATATTTAGGCCTATTGTGTGATTTTTGTTGTGATTGATAGGTTCTCGATAGCTAGTTCGGGTTCGCTCGCCACTTAGGTTTTCGTGTCATTTCGTCCCCGACCAAGGTAAGGATTTCTTACCGGAGTTGTGTGGACCCTGCGATATATTATGCGATTGCTGATTGATTGCTTGTTTGTGTTTATTGACATATTTAGTAATAGGTGCTCATTCTGAATTCCCGATTAGCATGTTTTTCCTGACTAATTCTCATGTTAATCCATGCTAGGTTGTTCCTTTCTAGCATGCTCAGATCTCACATTCTTTGCTTCAGTAGTATCATGCTCGGCTCGTTGTATTCTTATTGAGCACGTATTGGATTTATGGATTTGTTTCTTTGATTGCTAGGCGAGTTATAGTTGCGGTGTAGATAGCATCATCCGGGCCCGATGCATAAAGTACCTTGCATCCATGGCGGGGACGTCGAGCAAGTCATTCCGCCCCTGGACCCGTGAGGATTAGCCAACCCAAGCGGTAGGCCCCGCAATCTTGGGGTGGGGGTGGCGATCGTTAAATGCCCCAACGGTCGGGATGATGACTTGGCATTGCCTCGCCCCCCGGCGGCCGGCATGTCCTCAACATGTTTGGCAAGAGCCACGATTGCCACTGTTAAGGCAAGGGCGGCTTCGGTGTAAGCCTACCACGACCGTTCCTTGCCCCCAAAGTGCGGTGGTTCAGTGACATAGTTTACGTGTCAGTCTCACACCCCTATGTCGGTGACACCGATCCAAAGATTTAGTTAGGCGTGGTGACTGGACATGGGCGGCTTGCCTCTAGACCCGGCACCCCCCATGGTTCGCAGAGAGCACGCGGTGCATGTTTACGCTCATTACTGTAGCGATCGAGAGCTCCTCGGGATTGTGAGCCGTTGTACCTTTAAATCGACGATGAGATGATTGAGGTAGGACTTGTTTCTCGTATAGGCGACTTATGTATTGGAGTGTGTGGTGATATTATTCTGGACTAAGACCTTAAATTGGCATCCGAGGCCCAAGTGTGGGCTAAGCTATGTGCTATATTCTGTGTTTATACTCATAGCTTGCATACATTCATCGAGATGACCATGTATATCGTATTGTACCCCGGTTGGGGATTCTTTCTTAGTATGTAACGGCCCGGAATTTTCATCCCGGTCTTCCCGGGAGGCCCAGAGGCATTTTGGTAATTTTGGGTCGGGCCGACAGGGCCGGTTTTGAAATTGAAAATTGCTGGAATAATTATGAGTCAATTTGAATAGGATCGGGATTTTTGGTGAAGACATTTGGGCTTGGGAAAGAGTAAAATTAAATAGGGAATTAAATAGCGCGTCGAGTGAGATTCGAGCCAAGGGCGTGTCGCGTGCTAGGCAGGAGGCGCTGCCAGCCGAGCCACTGGGCGCGTTTGTTAATCTAAACGCGCGATCTAATACATATGCCTGTTTGATGCGCGTTTTGGTTTAAAAGGAAATTTTCGCCCGTAGCTTCTTCCTCCTTCTTCTTCCTCGCGATTTTCCTTCTCCATTTCTCCCCGACCGACCGAGCTCTCCCTCGCCATTCTCTTTCGCCGATCGTCTCCTTTCCGGTGAGTTTTCCTTCCTCTTTTCTTCTTCTTCTTCTTCTCTTCTTCTTCGCCTTCAAAATTCGAGTTCTTCACCCCTGTTTCGAGCTTCGCCATTTCCGGCCGAGTCGAGGTAATTTGAGGTATGGGTTTTGTGCAGCTAGTGTAGGGGAGTTCGCCATCAAAGAATCGCTTGTCGAATCCCCGTGGATCGCTCGAAGTCTGGTTTTCTCCATCGCGCCTGTTCGCGTTTGAGAAAGCAGAGCGAACGCCGAGCTCGCCCGGTATGTCCGTCCCGCGCACGTAAGCCTGGTCTAGACGCCTGTCGCGCGCCCTGCCGCCGAGCCACGCCGAGCCCGAGCGCCCCTGTGTCGCCCATCTCCGCATCGCGTCGCCCGAGCCCCTGCTCGCCGAATCGTGCCGCGTCGACCAGTGCCGCTCGCGTCCGCGCGCGCGCGTCCTCGCCAGCGCCCAGCCGAGCCTCGCGCCGCTCGCCCGCACGCCCTGTTCGTCTCTCGCATGTTGTTCCTGATTAATTCTCATGTTAATCCATGCTAGGTTGTTCCCTTCTTGCATGCTCGTATCTGTTCCTTGCTTCATAGAATCATGCTAGGCTCGTTGTAATCTTATTGAGCACGTATTGGATTTTATGGAATTGTTTCTTTGTTTGCTAGAGGCGAGTTAGAATTGCGGTAGATAGCATCATCGGGCCCGATGCATAAAGAACCTTGCATCCATGGCGGGGACGCCGAGCAAGTCATTCCGTCCCTGGACCCCGTGAGGGATTAGCTAACCAAGCGGTAGGCCCCGCAATCTTGGGTGAGGGTGGCGATCGTTAAATGCCCCAACGGTCGGGATGATGACTTGGCATTGCCTCGCCCCGGCGGCCGGCATGTCCTCGGCATGTTTGGCAAGTAGCCCCGATTGCCACTGTTAAGGCAGGGCGGCTTCTGGTGTAAGCCTACCACGACCGTTCCTTGGCCCCGGTGCGGTGGTTGGTGACATAGTTTACGTGTCCGTGTCTCACACCCCTATGTCGGTGACACCGATCCAAAGATTTAGTTAGGCGTGGTGATCGGATATGGGCGGCTTGCCTCGGACCAAAGCAACCCCCATAGTCTGTAGTAGCACGCGGTGCATGCTTACGCTCATTCTGTGCGCGGGGGAGAGCTCCTTGGGATTGTGAGCCAGTGTACCTTTTCGTCGACGATGAGAGCAGTGAATTTGGGACTTGTTTCTCGTATATAGGCGACTTATGTATTGGGTGTGTGGTGATATTATTCGGACTAAGACCCTAAGGCGGCATCCGAGGCCCAAGTGTGGGCTAAGCTATGTGCCTTATTCGTGTTTATATTCATAGCTTGCATACGCTCATCGAGATGACCATGTATATCGTATTGTACCCGGTTGGGGATTCTTCTTGAGTAATTCGTTACTCACCCTTATTCGTGGTTTTCCACGGGTAATCGTGGTCTTGTGACAGGATGCAGAAGGAGGAGCTGTAATCATGGGGCCCAGTCTTCCAACTCTGATTTTTGTGTTATGATTCTTTATGTTTTATTTTCCCCTGAATGCATGTAGTCGGGCATGGAGCCCTAGGATGTTTTCTGAATACATTGTGGATTCCAGCATTATTGTATTTAGACATGTTTTGAATGATTTTAAGAAATCTCTCGATCGGAGTATACTTTGGAACTGTATTTATCTTGGAGCAGTGCTTGGAAACAGGGGCGAGTTCAGTGAAAATTGTCCAGTTTTTAAAGGGGTTATTTTGAATGTTTTGTTTTAATTGGAATCTGAAACCATGTCTGTTTAAATGTCCTTTACTTTGAATGCATGCATTGGGGTAAGGGCCCATTTAGTGCCCCCTTCGGGTCGGTCCCTTACAGTTGGTATCGAGCTCGAGTCATAAATTCGTGAGAATGACTGTTGTTGTAGGTCGTTTTCCCATGATCACTAGCACTCCGACAGTCATCAGGTACGCCTAAGTTTACTATTTGTTGTAGAAAAAGGGTTAAGAATTTACAATACCTATCATCTAGTGTATGCCTTGTGTTGTGTTGTGGAGCGGAGACGAGCAGGTTCTGACTCGTTATTGGTTTGGGTATAGAGCGCCATCAGGCCAACTTTCCGCAGTGTGTGATGTATGTTGTGGCTTGTTGTTGTATCCAGGTAGATTCGGATGCCCTGGGACATCGTTCCAGAGGGAGGTAGAGATTGGACTCCCATAGGCCAACTGTGGCCCGGTTGTTGGTTTTCCCCTAGTGAGAGGGTGGAGGTGCTTTGCCTTGGAATGCCACTCCAAGAGAGGAGTTAGCTGTGGTTGTGCTGATGTGGTTGTTGTGGAGCCGGTCCCCGTGTGGACTAGCCTGGGTAGCTCAAGTGTTGATCTTGAGCCTTGTTAGACTATTTGGTTGCCCAGAGAGTGGTTGCAAAGTTGGTAGCCTTCGAGGAGGTTGATGAGGCATCTTTGTGCTTCTGTGAAGTGTTGTTGTTTGCACCCGATAGCGGAACCACTGTAGTTAAAGGGGTGCGCAAGCGGTGTTCCCCTACGGATTTGGATCCGTTGGTGGTTTCCTCAGTTGTTTAGTAAAAATGAACACTCTTCTTTTGGTAAGCCCTAGAGTAGGGCTAGCTGCTGCATGTTGAGAGAGCCGGCCATAGATTGTTGAGCATCATGCGGAGATGCAAGAGTAGGCCGTGAGCCTTCAGCTTGATGAGATGCCTTAGGCATGGTTGTTTGGGTTTGGCCCCGTTGGTGGTAAGATGTGGATTTGGTAGTAGTGGCACTTGAGGTGCATTGGTTGGTGTGCCACTTTGGCACTAAATCTGGTTCAGGCCTAAGTTTGGCATGGGCATAGCAGATGGTTCTATGCCGTTCGGAGTTCAGCGTACTCATTTAGCCTTGGATCCGTTTATGGTAGTTGCACCTGTGGAGGTCGTGCAAAGGGCTAGTTTAGTGGTAATCGAAGGACTTCGAGCGAAAGGATGTTCGAGAGGAGCCGGAGTTTTTTTTCCCAGTGTTACTGGAGGTTGAGTAAGTCAAGCAGGTTGACGGTTGGTAAGTGTTAATGCGCGTGCATCTCACGCTAGTGTTAAGGCCAAGAGATCCTTGTGGTTGGTAATGCGGTCAACTACCTGCGAGTGCCTAAATCTGAGGAAGGTTGAGCATCGTAGAGGCAAGTTGGGTCCAGTTGAGGGACCATGAGTTGGATGCCTATGAGGTGAGTAGGATGCCTTGTGAGAAGAGTTGGATGCCTTATGGGTAAGCACCCTTGGTAGAGGCATGGTATAAAGTAAGTTCGGTTTGGCATGGTTTAGAGCAAGGTTGCCACAGCTTCGAGCATCGTGTGGAGATGGAACTTTGGGTGTTCCGTTGATTGGTTGTATCTCTGCCAGGAGCTAGTGTGGCTTTTGGGAAAAGCATTTGTTAGTCCTGGATCGCTAAATGAAGGTTGGGAGTTGTGCACACAAGTGTGTTTTGTGTGGGTCGTTCTGTGGCGAGAGTTTCAGATCCATGTAGGATTTGCTTTGGGGATCTGGCGCTCAGTTCTTGAAAAAGTTGGACTTCAGGAGGATGTGGTAAGGCTTTAGTGAGGTGGTAAGGATACCATGCTCGTGGTATCAGGTTGTTGCTTAGGTGAGATTGTTAAGTGGACCTAAGCTTGGTTGGCGGATCTTCTTTGCGATCGTCATGGTGAGAGAGTTGTTCGGATCCCTCCTTGGGTAGGAGTTATGTTGTGGTTGAGGTCTGAGTAGGAGGATGACGCATTCGGTAGCGTTTCGGGTCCTCTTGGTTCCCAAGGAGTTGGAGTTGGCCAGCATGGTTGTGTTGCTGGAAAAAGGAGTTGTTGTTGTGCAGGCAGTTGGCTGTAGGCAGTTAGTTGGCAGTGGGTGTCGAGGGTTGTCGAAGAACCCTAGGTTGTGGAGAGCCTCTCTAGAGCTCAATCAGGCCCTGATAGTGAGTTTCAGTTGGCAAGTTGAAGCCGTGTAGTTTGTAGCCTCGGGGGAATTGCTGGCAGTCTTGGTAGCTAAGCAAGTTAAATTTGTTTGGAGTAGAGTCCGGATTGGTTCCGGTATGGTGACAAGTTGATGCTTGGTGTTGACCAAGGTGTGGATTGAAATTGCTTGAAGTCAGTTTTTCTCGTGGGGCGAATGGTTCGTGCCTTGTTGGTTGTCTTCCTGTTTCCAGGAAAGTTGAGAGTTGCCCGTTGGTATTTGGAGGTTCAGTTCGTGGTGGACCCCTGTTGCTACCCCGTGAGATTTTGATTGTTGCTTTAGTGGAGCAAGACAGTGAGTGTATGTGGAGCTCTCTGTCTTTCGGTTGTCTGCTCGTAGGAGCCGTTTCTTTCTGGGTTTGGCAGGTTACTACCGTCGGTTTGTTAAGGACTTTTCCGCCATAGCCTCGCCCCTCACTCGTCTGACGAGGAAGGGTGTCGAGTTTCATTGGGGATAGTAAGTGTGATGAGAGCTTTGCGTGCTCAAGCGCTTGATTCGACTTCAAAGCACACGATGTTGGCGATCCGGGGAGGGGACAGTGGTTTCGTGGTTTACAATTATGCTTCCAAGTTTGGGTTGGGTTGTGTGTTGATGATGTAGCATGAAGGTCATTGCTTATGCTTCCCGTCATTTGAAGCCATATAAATGAAGCTGTCCGACTCATAATATGGAGTTGGCGCAGATGGTGTTTGCACCGAGGAGTTGGAGGCATTACTGTATGGTGAGCGGATTCGAGATGTTTACCGATCACCAAAGCCTCAAGTATCTGTTTACTCAGAAGAAGCTGAATATGAGGCAGAGGAGATGGTTAGAGTTGGTAAAAGTTTATGACTGCGAGATTTGGTACCATCCAGGGCAAAGCAAATGTTGTAGCCGATGCTTTGAGTAGAAAGAGCGTCGCACTCCGTGGTGTTGTTGAGTTCCCAGCCAGTTGATTGCGGCGGGAGTTCGAGCGGGTGAGATTGCGATGTTGTTGGGTGAAATTACGGCGGAGTAGCTCGATTGTGATTCGACCATCGATTAGACAATGGATTATTGATAGTCGGTGAGTGCCCCCGCACTCAAGAAATTGGGTGACAGAGTTAGTCTTGATGGAGATTTTGACTTTGTGTATTCACGACGGTGGGGTGACGTCTGAGAGCCGGTTGTGTGTTTCGGATGTCGCAAGATTGCGAGCGAGTTGCTCTCGAGAGGCCCACAGTTCTCCGTTTGCTTGGCACCGGGGTACCAAGATGTATCGAGAATCTTAAGCAAACATTCGGTGGATGGGTATGAAAAGAGATGTTGCGGTGTTTGTCAGTCGATGTCTCACTTGTCGGCAAGTGAAGGCACCTGAGCGAGAGACCAACCGGTTTATTTGCGTGGCCATTGAGTGTACCACAGTGGAAATGGGAAGAGATCTCCATGGAATTTATTTACGGTTTGCGAGGACTCAGGAAGTTCTCTCGATTTGGGTGTTAGTCGATCGATTGACTAAGAGCGCACACTTCATTCCGGTAGAGACACTTATACCGTGGAGCGAGTGGGCGCGATTGTTTTGGAGCAGATTGTTCGTTATCACGGTGTGCCCGTGAGGATTGTGTCTGACCGTGATTCGAGGGCTTGTGTGTTGGATTTCCCGAGCAGTTGGGACCAGTACCTATATCTGATGGAGTTTGCATATAACAACAGTTATCAGTCGACGATTTAGATGGCTCCATTCGAGGCTTTGTATGGTAAGCGTTGCCGATCTTCTGTGTTCTGGGAAGAGGTTGGTGATAGACGGGTTTTGGGTCCCGAGTTGCTGCGATTGACCAATGGTGCCGTGCGAGAAGATTAGAGCTCGTATGTTGTATTTCGGAAGCGACAGAGAAGAGTTATGCCGATGTTCGGCGTCGGGATTTGGAGTTTGAGGTTGGCCAACATGTATTCCTAAAGGTCGCACCGATGCGAGGTGTTATGAGGTTTGGCAAGCGAGGAAAGCTGAGTCCCCATGTTGTTGGTCCATTTGAGCTTCGAGGAGAAACCAGTGGGGATCCTTGCCTTTGAGACCAAGACATTGCGTAATCGTGAGATCCGTTTGGTAAAGGTTCGGTGGAGGAGTCGAGTTCAAAGGAAGCCACTTGGGAGGCGGGAGGATGAGATGAGATTGCGATATCATTTGTTCCAATCTTAAGTGACTTTCGAGGACGAAAGTCTTATAAGGGGGAATATTATAACGGCCCAAAATTTTCATCCCGGTCTTTCGGGAGGCCGAGGGGCATTTTGGTAATTTTGGGTCGGGCCGACGGGCAGTTTTGAAATTGAAAATTGCCGGAATAATTATGAGTCAATTTGAATAGGATCAGGATTTTTGGTGAAGGCATTTGGGCTTGGGAAAGAGTAAAATTAAATAGAGAATTAAATAGCGCGTCGAGTGAGATTCGAGCCAGGGCGTGTCGCGTGCTAAGGCGGCGTATTGCCAGTGAGCCATCGCTTGGGCGCGTTTGTTAATCTAAACGCGCGATCTAATACATATGCCTGTTTGATGCGCGTTTTGGTTTAAAAAGAAATTTTCGCACGAAGATTCTTCCTCCTTCTTCTTCCTCGCGATTTTCCTTCTCTATTTCTCCCCGACCGATCGAGCTCTCCCTCGCCGTTCTCCCTCGCCGATCGTCTCCTTTCCGGTGAGTTTTCCTTCCCCTTTTCTTCTTCTTCTTCTTCTCTTCTTCTTCTCCTTCAAAATTCGAGTTCTTCACCCCTGTTTCGAGCTTCGCCATTTTCGGCCGAGTCGAGGTAATTTGAGGTATGGGTTTTGTGCAGCTAGTGTAGGGGAGTTCGCCATGAAAGAATCGCTTGTCGAATCCCCGTGGATCGCTCGAATTCGGGTTTTATCCATCGCCTGTTTGCGCGAAGCAGGCAGCGAGCGACGCCGAGCTCGCCACCCATTGTCCGTCCGTCCGTATGAAAAAGCTGGTCTAAGGCGCTGTCGCGTGCTGCCTGTCGCCGCCGAGCCACGCCGCGCCCGAGCCCCCCTGTGTCGCCCAGCTCCGCATCGCGTCGCTCGAGCCGTTGCTCGCCGAGTCGTGCCGAGTCGCCCAGTGCCGCTCGCGTCCGCGCACGCGCGTCCTCGCCAGCGCCTAGCTGAGCCTCGCGCCGCTTCGCCTCGTTCGTCGCACACCCGGCGCGCTCGCGCCCAGCGTCGACGTCCGCGCGCGCCGTCGCGCGCCGGCGCGCGCCACGCGCCCATTCTGCGCGCAGCTCGCCCGGCCCGGCCCGTTCTTTGCCGCCTGTTTCGTGCAATCGGCCGGCGTTAAATGCGTTCGTCGCGCCTCGTGAGTTGCTCCCGGTGAGCCTTGTTTGTTTGATTATATTAAGGCCTATTGTGTGATTTTTGTTGTGATTGATAGGTTCTTGATAGCTAGTTCGGGTTCGTTCGCCACCTAGGTTTTCGTGTCAAATCGTCCCCGACCAAGGTAAGGATTTCTTACCGGAGTTGTGTGGACCCTGCGATATTATATGTGATTGCTGATTGATTGCTTGTTTGTGTTTATTGACATGTATAGCTAGGTACTCATTGAATTCCCGATTAGCATGTTGTTCTGATTAATTCTCATGTTAATCCATGCTAGGTTGTTCCCTTCTAGCATGCTCGTGTATTCTACATTCCTTGCTTCATAGTATCATGCTAGGCTCGTTGTATTCTTATTGAGCACGTATTGGATTTTATGGAATTGTTTCTTTGTTTGCTAGGGCGAGTTAGAATTGCGGGTAGATAGCATCATCCGGGCACGATGCATAAAGAACCTTGCATCCATGGCGGGGACGTCGAGTTAGTCATTCCGTCCACTGGACCCCGTGAGGATTAGCTAACCCAAGCGGTAGGCCCCGCAATCTTGGGTGAGGGTGGCAGATCGTTAAATGCCCCAGCGGTCGGGATGATGACTTGGCATTGCCTCGTCCCCGTGGCGGCATGTCCTCGGCATGTTTGGCGGTAGCCCCGATTGCCACTGTTAAGGCAAGGGCGGCTTCACGGTGTAAGCCTACCACGACCGTTCCTTGGCCCCAGTGCGGTGGTTGGTGACATAGTTTACGTGTCGTGTCTCACACCTCTATGTCGGTGACACCGATCCAAAGATTTAGTTAGGCGTGGTGATTGGATATGGGCGGCTTGCCTCGGACCGCAACCCCCCATAGTTCTGCAGTAGCACGCGGTGCATGCTTACGCTCATTCTGCGCCCGGCCGGAGAGCTCCTCGGGATTGTGAGCGGTGTACCTTTCGCGTCGGCGATGAAGCGGTGCCGAGGCGGAACTTGTTTCTCGTATAGGGCGACTTATGTATTGGATCGTGTGGTGATATTATTCCGGACTAAGACCCTAAGGTGGCATCCGAGGCCCAAGTGTGGGCTAAGCTATGTGCCTTATTGCGTGTTTATATTCATAGCTTGCATACGCTCATCGAGATGACCATGTATATCGTATTGTACCGGTTGGGGATTCTTATTGAGTAATTCGTTACTCACCCCTTATTCGTGGTTTTCCCACGTGTAATCGTGGTGCGCGATAGGATGCCTGAAGGAGGAGCTGTGATCATGGGGCCCAGTCTTCCAACTCTGATTTTTGTGTTATGACTCTTTATGTTTTATTTTCCCCTGAATGCATGTAGTCGGGCACGGAGCCCTAGGATGTTTTCTGAATACATTTTGAATTCCAGCATTATTGTATTTAGACATGTTTTGAATGATTTTAAGAAATCTCTGATCGGAGTATACTTTGGAACTGTATTTATCATGGAGCAGTGCTTGGAAACAGGGACGAGTTCCAAGAAAATTGTCAGTTTTAAAGGGGTTATTTTGAATGTTTTGTTTTAATTGGAATCCGAAACCATGTCTGTTTAAATGTCCTTTACTTTGAATGCATGCATTGGGGTAAGGGCCCATTTAGTGCCCCCTTCGGGTCGGTCCCTTACAGAGTAATTCGTTACTCACCCTTATTGTGGTTTTTCCACGGGTAACCAAGTTGCGAGACAGGATGGTGAAGGAGGAGATTTGTGATCATGGGGCTCGATCATCAAACTCGATTTTGTGTTATGACTCTTTATGTTTTATTTTCCCATGAATGCATGTAGTCGGGCACGGAGCCCTAGGATGTTTTCTGAATATTTTGTGGATTCCAGCATTATTGTATTTAGACATGTTTTGAATGATTTTAAGAAATCTCTGATCGGAGTATACTTTGGAAATGTATTTATCTTGGAGCAGTGCTTGGGAAACAGGGGGCAGGTTCTAGGAAATTGTCTAGTTTTTAAAGGGGTTATTTTGAATGTTTTGTTTTAATTGGAATCTGAAATCATGTCTGTTTAAATGTCCTTTACTTTGAATGCATGCATTGGGGTAAGGGCCAATTTAGTGCCCCATTCGGGTCGGTTCCTTACAGAATGTCTTCCTCACGCTCCCAAGTAGGGGTGTACTTGGGTTGGGAAGAATTTTAGGACCAACCTAATTTTTCGGGTTGGCCAATTTACCAACCCATCCAACCCTATTTGTTGAAGCAACCCAACCCAACCCAACCCTTATATTTCGGGTTGGGTTGGGTTGAACCATCGGGTTAATATAGTTTTAAAATCTTGAATAAATATTTATTGTTTTAAAGGATATTTCATTAAGAAATGAAAGTTTAAGTGAACATTATAGAACATGTTGGATACATACATCATATTGAATAAATATAGAAACCATGGAAGTGTTTTTATATACAACATTAAAATATCTTGGTTGAGCACTCACAAAATAAAACACCCATTGAGGTTATAAACTATCATAAACTTTCAAAAAAGAATTTCTTCGTTGAACAAAAAATGTTGGAGATATATGGGCATTCCATATAAATATGTTGAAGAAGAGATTCCATGTAGCACTCACAAAATGGAACACCTGTTGAGATTAAATCAAAACGAATACTTCAAACCTTCAACGACATCAATTTGAGTTGAGCAAAAAGGTGGTTCCTTTTTTGTATGACGTCTTCAATATTGCTCCCTAATAGAAAATTGTCCAATTAGATAATTACTACAAATATTCAAGTTTCAATCATGCAACTATTTTATCTAATATAATACAATTTTCTCAACTTGAAACTCCACGAGAATTGACAAAATCACAAACATAAATTCAATTCTTCCATCTTGAACTTTCCGTTGTTAATATCAACATCTGAAAATACAAACAACATTTATATTATAAAGAATTGTATCAAAGATAATAAAATCAATATAATGATAGAAAAACTTACAACAGAAGTCATCAATCAATCTACTTCCCTAATTTAGAATATTAGAAGATGATCCAACATCTGAAAACAAATCAAACAAAACAAAAGAAATGTGCATTATATATTTAATGATCAAACATGAGATTTATGATAGCTAGAAATTAATTTAATTACCTGACTCAATATTATCACAAGCCTCTAGCTCTTCAAGTAGTGGAAGAAGATCTAACAATTTTGTGCTCCCACGAATCCAATTTTGTGTACATATCAAGGCCTGCACTGTTTTAGGAGTCAAAGAACTCCTAAAAGTATCAAGAATCCTCCCTCATGTACTAAATGCAGATTCAGAAGCCACAGTAGATATTGGAACCGCCAAAACATCTTGGGCAATGTTAGATAAAATAGGATATTTATGACCATTTTCTTTCCACCAAGACAAAACATCAAAATCATCTTTAACTTCTTCATTAGGCTCACACAAATACCAATCCAAATCATTCTTCACATTCAATGAATTCTTCTCTTCTCTTCTTTTCTTATACCTTAAATGCATTGGAGTTTCTTCTTCTTCTCCATCACTACTATCTATACTAGTGATACTGCTTGATTGTTGAGAATCATTACTGCTGGTATCTCTACCTCGACTCACTTGAGAACCAATGTCTTGTGATTTGTAAAAATCATAAATGTGAATTAAACGTGACTTTATATCTTCCATCATCCTTTTGGCCACATATTCCTCATAAACATCGGAAAAACAAAAAGACACATATTCCAACTTATAGCGAGGATCAAGTACAATAGCAAGAAATAACAGCTTATTAATCTTCTCGATTGAACCCCAATACTTGTCAAACTTTTTCTTCATCTCTGAGGCCATCTTACATAGAATAGAGTTCGTATTTTGACTCCATTTAATTAAGGTATATTGAATATCATAAAGTTCATGAAATCCAATATTCGAAGTCACATATAAAGAACCACTAACCTTTGTAGTCATATCATAAACTTTCTTTAAAAACTTAACAAACACCTTCACACTATCCCAATCAAGTAAACTTGGTGGCCCCAATCTTTTATTTCCACGATCATCTTCCTCAAAATAATCATTATAATCCGACTCATATTTTTCTTCTTCCAAGATTTTAAAAGCCTTCTCAAATTTTAGTGCATGATCAAGCATTAAATAAGTTGAATTCCACCTAGTGGACACATCTAAGCAAACTAGAGCCTTGGACTCAATTTTTGCTTGTTGCACACTAGCTTTAAATTTTTCAAGTCTCTTAGGTGAAGATCGAACATATCTTACTGCATTACGAACACTAGCAATTGAATCATGCATATCTTTCAATCCATCATTAACAATCAAGTTAATTATGTGAGCACAACACCTCATGTGCAATAATTCTCGATCTAAGACAATAGATTTCCAAGTTCTAAGTCTTCTTTTAATGTAAGAAATAGCTACATCATTAGAGCTTGCATTATCAACCGTGATAGAAAATATTTTCTCGATTCCCTATTCCAACAAACAACTCTCAATAACCTTGCCAATAGTCTCTCTCTTGTGATTAGCAACTTGACAAAAGTTCAAAATCTTTTTATGCAAATTCCATTCATGATCAATAAAGTGTGTGGTAAGTACCATGTAATTAACATTTTGCAACGAAGTCCAAGTGTCTGTTGTAAGACAAACTCTCTGCGAGTTTTTACCTAAAAAGAATTTCAAGTGTTTTTTCTCCTCCAAATACAATTGAAACACATCTCTACCGATTGTTACTCTCGATGGAATGTCAAACTTCGGACATAAAATACTATAAAAGTATATAAACCCTTCATTCTCTACAAACCGAAAAGGCAACTCATCAATAATTATCATTTTAACACAAACTGCTCTACACTCCTGTTGACTAAATAATGTCGTCCAAAAGTTACTAACAAATCCCCCTTTTTCCATCACTAGAAGATACAAGAGTCAATGTGGTTTGTCCTTTTTCTTGTTCTTTGTATGGATACTTTTTACATTGATTTTTCAAGTGTTTCCACAAAGTGCTGGTTCCACAAGTATTAGTATCACAAGCATAATCCTTATCACAATAATTACACTTGCATCTTTCTCCATTATTAGCACTTATTTCCATTTTCGTAAAATGATCCCAAACATAAGAGAATAATTTACTTGGCCTCTTTTTCCTCGATGGTAGAGGTAAAGGTGGTTTAGGCATTTGGCTAGGATTAGGAGGATGAGAAGTTTCAACATTATGCCTTGAGTCTGATCCAGTTGTATTTGCATTATCACTATTCTTGTCCATCGATAAAGTAAATTAAACTAAAATAAATAAAAATAAACTCGAACCTATAATCAAAGTAAGCAATAAACCATCGTCAGAATAACCAAAGTTTATATCCATTAAATCACAAAAGAAATAAACCATCATTGATATTAATTAGATAAAAAAAATATATATTTACAACATGTGTAAAGACTAATGTTGAGCACAATATATAAAGTTAGATATGGGTGATTACTCTTCCTCTGAATCTGACCACGTGGTGACGACTTTGAAATATGCCAAATATTCTACAAAAGAAGAAAACATGATCACTCTATGATATCATAGCTATGATATAAAAAAGAATGGAAACTAATTATTTAGTGAAAGAGATAAATAAAGCACACAAGACAATATTTATTTTACATAAAAGTGATAAATGTATCCATGCATTTTTGTTGGAGAATTGTATTTGGAATCGATTAATATACACAACTTTTATTTTAAACTACACTTTAATTTTCTTAAAAATAAACAAAACTTAAACCAAAGCCATAACTTTTCCTCTGCCTACAAATAACCTCAACAACAACATTAAGACTTACTATTTTTTAATTGTAAAAATAAAATGTTGCAATTACATAACATACTAACCATCATAAAAATGAAAATGAAACTTGATAATCTTTAAGAATGAAGAAAAATCATAAAACTCCATTCTCATTATTGATAATAATACCAAATGAGAAAGAAAAAAAAAAGGAAAAGAAAGAAACAGGGAGAAAAAACTACCTAGAACAATACAAATACAACCCAATCTCTTTTTGTTCCTATCATTATCACATTTGAATTATGCCTAACATGGCAAATTAAGTCTTGCTTGGAGATTAATTTGATAAGTATCAAATTTATAATTTACTAATTTTTTAATGACATAGAATTATGACATATGCATCATATTTGTATATATAATCTAACAAATGTTTATTTATTGTAATCTTGAAATTAATTTTGTTCCAGTTTCCCTTGTGATAATTAGGGGCACAACAGTTCTTCTCGATTTCTCTATTTTTCAACTCTTTTTTTTCTTTTTTCGTATAAACTTAATCCACCGGAATTTACAGTTTGGGAAGTCGGAGCAATCTCAGCCCCTATAATTTCTTCGATTTTGCTTCGATTTAAAAATAACCAGTCTTACATACATAATTCCTAAAGAAAATAAAGCATTTATAAATCTCAAATTCTTCCTTCATGAATTAGAAATACAACCAAATGGCAGAAGTAGAAGTCAAGAAACCATTAATCAGAAAAATCAAGCAAAAAAATGAAGAATAGATATCATCTATTGATTTTAAAGTTAATAAACCCAACCTTTTGTAGTGTTGTTGGCAAGCCCGACCTTTTTCCCGAAGACAGAATGTGAGTGAAAGAGATGAACGGAAAAGGAAAATGGCGTTGAGTGGAAGAGAGAAATAAGGAAGAAATCGCAAAAGACGCTTGGAGAAAAACGACGTTGGAGAAAGAATAGGGTTTACTATTCTTATAAATAAATATATATTTTTTTTTTTTAATGAAATTCGGGTCGGGTCGGGTCAACCCGAACCCAGAACCCCCTAAAAAACTAACACAACCCATTTTTTTTTTTAAAAAAACCCAACCCAAACCGTCGGGAGTTCATGGGTATATGTGATTCTTTCATCATTTCGGATGTCACTCTCAAGACAATCTGTAGCTGAGCTTATTCTCTCATTCGCTGCAAGGCAAGGCGAAAGAGTGGTTAAATACAGTGGAAGCTTTGGCCGATATCACTTAGGAAGAACTCGCGAAGCAGTTCTTGTTAAAATAATTCCCACTAAGGATGTACAAAAAAACCAGTAACCGGACGAACCAAGACTACCTAACCCAAATCATAAGAGTTGGGTTGTGTTGAGTATTATTTCGGGTTGGGTTGGGTTGGGTTGAAAAATTAGAAAAAATGAAATTTCGGGTCGGTTATCGGGTTGACCCTTTTTGGGTTGGGTTCAACCCAAATCAAACCAATGTATATAATATATTAAACATTAAGTTTTATAAAATGTTTGTAGCATGTGTGGTTGGAAGCCTTCCTTATTGCATCATTTATATAGGTTTGAACCCCAATTTGTAATTTTTTAAATTTTATTTTTTTAAACATATTTTTATATTATGAATTCACTTTTCTTTTATAGAGAATTATCATTTGAACCACTTTCCTTGTATATTTTTTTAGGGCAGTTAGCAGAAGTATGCTAAATATAGAAACAATTTACAAAAATAGTCATATAAATAAAATTTAGCAAAAGTAATCATCCACTTTTCAATAAAAATGTTTATTTATAGGAAAAAGACACAAATATCCTTACTTTAAAGTAATATTTTAAAATTATTGTATAAGATATATCAACCTCTTAACAAATCTCCCCAAAATCGTAGACGGTTTTAAAGATTTTTTTTTTAATTTGGTACAAGTTTTTATTTATTTATTAGTAGAGATTTGTTTTGATTTTGTCAATATACTGAATCATGTATTAATAAATAAATACGAGATTCTAATTCTCATCTAAATAAATAAAGAGGTTTTTTTAGGGATGGGTCAAATTGGAAAAATATTTACAATTTTAGGCAAAAGAAATAATAATAATAACAATCATAGTCATAGGTATAAAAGAATAATACATGTTTTAAGTAAATAAGGATTATGAATATATTTTTTTGTATCGATCATGTTATATATAAGTATTGTAATATTTTTTTTAGAAAATTATATTAGATGAACTCTTCTCACAATTTAATTATAAATGCACGAAAATTCTAAAATATTTTTATCAGTATTATAAGAAAAGTATGTGACAATACTTAATAATATCAATGACTTCTCTTGCTATTTTTTTAAAGTTGCCGCATTGTTTTAGAAAAGATAGCGAACAAGTAGCGGTATGATTATTAGGTTATATAAGATGTCATTATAATTTAAAACTGTATTTATTTTGTAATACCAAAGTTTTAAGGTAAATGAATATTGTTTTTGTGGTATTGATTATATTTTTTTATAGAAAAATTGTATTGTTTCTCACAACTTAATTACAAATGTAGAGAAATTCTAAAATATTTATAGGGGATTTTGCATGTATAACAAAAAAAGACAAAATATTTACATCTATAGCACAAAATCTAAAATAATTTCATTTGTAGCAGAAAATCCAAATTGACTTCTATCACTTGTTGAGTTCTATTAGTGATAGAATTCAATCAATGATAGACTCATTCTATCACTCCTTAAGTTTTCTATCAGTGATAGAAATCTAAATTGAGTTCTATCACTAGGCGAGTGATAGACTATCACTAGGTGAGTGATAGAAATAAATATGTTATAGATGAATTATTTTAAAAATTATGCTACAAATATAATACAAGAGGTAGAATGTGCTGCTGATGGTAAATTCTCATATTTATATTTATAATCATTAATATATTTTAATACTCCATTATAAATACTCATTAAAATGAGTATTATAATAAAAGTATGCAACAATACTTAGTAATACCAATAACTTCTTTTTCTATTTTTTTTTCTTTTCAAAGTGACTGTATTTTTAGAAAAAAGATGAACAAACGAGTTAATGTATGATTTTTAGGTTATAGAAGATGTCATTAAAATCTAAAACCTGTATTTATTTATTAATTCAAAAGTAAATGGAGATTTACGATATTGTTTTTATAGTATTGATCATGTTTTGTATGTACTCGAAATCTTTTTTAGAAAAACTATATTGCTTCTCACAACTTAATTACAAATGTATACAACTTCTAAAATATTTGTATTTATAATCATTAATATATTTTTAATACTGTATTATAAATAATTATTAAAATGTGTATTATAAGAAATTTTTGTGATAATACTCAATAATACATAAGACTTATTTCACTCATTTTTTAAAGTGACAGTATTTTTAGAAACAAAGATAAACTAACAAAAAGTCGTATGATTCTTAGGTTATAGAAGATGTCGTTAAAATTTAAAAACTGTATTGATTTATTAATACATAAGTTTTAATATAAATAAAGAATTATGCATATTGTTTTTGTGGTATCGAAATGTTAGGTACAAGTATCATAAATTTTCTTTAGGAAAATTGTATTGCTCCTCACAACTTAATTATAAATGTAGGTAAATTCGAAATATTTGCATTCGCAATTAATATGTTTTAATATTGCATTGTAAAAACTCATTAAAACTAGGATTATAAAAAAAAAATGTGACAATACTCATTAATATCAATGACTTCTTTTCCTATTTTTTTTATACTGGCCTTATTTTTAGAAAAAAAATATGAAAAAACAAGTAGTCCTATGATTATCAGGTTATAGAAGATGCCATTAAAATTTTGCTCTAAAAAAAATCCCTAATGTCACCTTAATAGATTGTTAGACAATTTGACATTTGAAACATCAAATAAACCTTTTTTACCTTAGATTTCAAATCAATTCAACTCATTAAATAAAATTACGATATAGAAGTTAAATGTCTTTCTTCAATATTCAATAATCACCATAGCTGAATTTTTTTTTTAAAAAAAATCATCGCTTTGGAAACACTAGAAAAATTGAGCAAATGAAATCCACCCCATAGCAGATAAAAAATAAAGAATAAAATAAAAGTGAAGATTTGAAAGAAAAAAAAAAGTTAAATTCAAAGAGAGAAGAAAGAGAAGAGAATCGATTACTTTTTATAAACTAATTCAATGGCTAACCACATTAAATTGGGCGGTAGAAAGAAAGAAAAAAAGCGTGAAAAGAAAGGGTATAATAGGTATTTTTAAAAATATTATTAATTAAATTTAAAAGAAAAAATAGATTTACAAATACTTTAAAATATGTTTACACATAAAATTATTTTGCTAAAAGTGACCACCCACTAAAATTTCCCTTTTTTTTATTCAACCATTTCTAGAATATTCATTAGACTTCTCATTTATATTAAATTATTAAAAAAAATTATCTATATTACACAATTTTCTATAATGTAAAATCTTAAGTTGTTTTTTTTTTCTTTTTCTTTTTTTAATAATATGTCATAGTATTTACAAATTAAAATTTACATTTAAGCTTAAACTTGATTTATTTTGATTTCATTTCATACGTAAGAGGTATAGTGAAATCTTGTATGTTGAAGCAATTCTCAAGTGTGTTGATGTTAAGTTTCAGTTCTGTTTCGAGGTTATAATTTTTGTGAACCCGATGATCAAACCCAACCCAACCGGAAATATAAGGGTTGGGTTGGGTTTTGTTGGAAAAATGACCCACCCAAATTTTTGGGTTAGGTTTAAAATCACCCTCAACCCTACCCTACCCAACCCAACCCATATACACCCCTACTTCCCACCAAAGAATTTAATGAAAATTAGACATGAAATCAGGCCATTTGAGCAAGAACCAAGAGAATCTATCGTTGTAGCGTGGGATCGCTTCAAGGCAATTATGCAAAAATGTTTGCAAAATGGATTTCCTTGTTATTTACAACTTGAGTATTTCTACGGTGGCTTGAGCAAAGCAGCTCAAATGGTGGTAAATGCTTTAGCGGCTGGAGCATTGCTTTCAAAGACGTATTACCTTGCTTTGGAAATAGTGGAGCGGATAGCCTTAAACCCAAGAAAATGGAAGGGTGAAATGCGAAAAGAACTCAAGCCCGCATGCGACAAAATTGAAATAGGAAGTGACCTCCTGTTGAGAAAGCAAGTGTCTGAAATGCATGAAATGTTGCTAAACATGCAAAATGCGAACAATGTTAATGCGGCAGTATAGAGTATTAACTCATCACAATTAGCACTAGCAAACAACCAGCAATAATTATCTATGACGGAGTCATGTGCTTTGTGCGGCAACACGCATTTTTATGAGAATTGTCCCCTCAATATAGCTTCGGTATGTTTCGCACAAGCTAATTTCCAAAACAACCCGTTCTCTAATACCTACAATGTCGGATCGAGGAATCATCTAAATTTCTCATGGAGTAACAATGAGAATGTAGGTAGTTCGAGCAATCAGGGATTCCAACAGAGGAATAATGGAAATCCACCAAGATTTGGCACACCAATGGGCCAATAAAACTGTAAGGGACCGACCCGAATGGGGCACTAAATGGGCCCCTATCCCAATGCATGCATTCAAAGTAAAGGACATTTAAACAGACATGATTTCGGATTCCAATTAAAACAAAAACATTCAAAATAACCCCTTTAAAAACTAGACAATTTCCCTGGAACTGTCCCCTGTTTCCAAGCACTGTTCCAAGATAAATACATTTCCAAAGTTTACTCGATCGAGATTTACTAAAAGCCATTCAAAACACATTCGGATACAAAATTTGGAATCCACAAATATTTACAAAACATCCAAGGGTTCCGTGTCCCGCTACATGCATTCGTGGGAAAACAAAACACACAGAGTCATAATACAAAAATCGAGTTGGAAGATGGGGCCCCATGATCACAGCTCCTCCTTGGAGCATCCTGTCGCGCACCACGATTACGTGGAAAACCACACAGAATAAGGGTGAGTAACGAATTACTCAATAAGAATCCCCAACAGGGGTACAATACGATATACATGGTCATCTCGATGGCGTATGCAAGCTATGAATATAAACACAGAATAAAGCACATAGCTTAGCCCATACTTGGTCCTCGGATGCCAACTAGGGTATTAGTCACGAAATAATATTACACACGATGCGCCTATACGAGAAACAAGTCCCGGCCCTCGGCTGTCTCTTTGTCGGCGAAAGGTACACGGCTCACAATCACGAGGAGCTCTCGATCGTGGCGTGTAATGAGCTTAAGCATGCACCGCGTGCGTGCTCTGCGAACCATGGGGGTGCGGGTCTAGAGGCAAGCCGCCCATGTCCGATCCACCACGCTTAACTAAATCTTTGGATCGGTGTCAGCGACATAGGGGTGTGAGACACGGACACGTAAACTATGTCGGCTGAACCACCGCACTTTTGGGGCCAAAGGCGGTCGTGGTAGGCTTACACCAGAAGCCGTCCCCGCCTTAACAGTGGCAATCGGGGGCTACGGCCGAACACGCGAGGGCGTGTCGACTCTCTGGGGACGCGAGGCAATGCCAAGTCATCATCCCGACCGTTGGGGCATTAACAACTGCCACCCTCACCCAAGATTGCAGGGCCTACCACTTGGGTTAGCTAATCCCTCACGGGGTCCAGGGACGGAATGACTTGCTCGACGTCCCTGCCATGGATGCAAGGTACTTTATGCATCAGGCCCGGATGATGCTATCTACCTGCAATTCTAACCTGCCCTAGCAAACAGCAAACAATTCCATAAAATCCAATACGTGCTCAATAAGAATACAACGAGCCTAGCATGATACTACGAAGCAAGGAACAGATACGAGCATGCTAGAAGGGAACAACCTAGAACGGATTAACATGAGGATTAAATCAGGAAAATCATGCTCATGGGCAAGCCTCCGCGCTAGCGAAGGTCAGTTTAGTCGAGTCTGCTGAGCTGCAGCGCAAGAAGTCGGTTGTGAAGAAAGCGACCAAGGCGAGGGAAAGCGAAGAGCAGTTAGCCATGAAAAGGAAAATGGCGAAGCTGGAGGCCGAATTGGCGAAAGCAAGGGCTGAACAACAGCGTTTACTGGAAGAGAAGGAAAGTAAAGAAAAAAAAAGGAGCGAAAAGAGAATGAGAAAAAGGAGAGGAAAAGAAAAAAGAGAAGAAGTCACTGCGGTGAAAAGGCAGCATAGGGCGGGGAAGCCTGCCGCCAAAGCGAAGAAAGCTCCTCAGGCTTCTGTGGCCGAGAGGAGCGTAACAATGGAATTCGAGACGAGCGACGAAGCGTAGCTCGCTAAACTCCCCGAGGAAGAGGACGAGATTGAAGTTTATGAGGTTGAGCTCAGCGAAGATGCGGATGATGCACCGCTGGTACGTCGGCATAAGGGTGCTAACGCTCCAGCGTTGAACTCAGCAAGAGGCGAAGAGCCAAGAGAAGAAGCCAAAAGTTGAGAGTCATGCAGTAGAAGAAGAAGAGCTCGAATGTTTCGCGAGCCTAGAAAAGGACGGCGAAGAAGAAGAAGCGGGGGAGCTGGGCGAGGATTCGCCATTCCCTGGAGATGACGCACAGTTGACATCTAGTCAAGTTGCTACTGATTCAGCGAGCAGCAAGCCTGTAGGAGGAAATGGCAAGAGATTCTTTCTCAAGGAGGTCAGCAGCGATGAGGATCTCGAGGAAGAATTGGACGAAGGACTCTTCGCCCTAACAGACGAAGATGAAGAAGAAAAAGTAGATCAATAAGCCACCGAGCCCCAAAGACAAGCCAGTTCGTCTGCTAACCCACCGCCTCAGCGAAGGGCTCTCTGCGAAGGGAAAGAGCCGCGAAGGACTCTTTCGGTTCGCTCGGTCGAAAAGATTCTCAAGCTTATCAGCAAGAAAGTCATCGAGTATCAATCGAAGAAGTTCTTATCAGAACAGTCTTTCGACCCTGATCTTAGAGGGCTTCCTGCGAACGTAGTGAAGCAAATTGAAGAGCGAGGCTAGGAGAAGTTCTGCACGGAATTGGGCTCGACGAGGTGAGACTGGGTAATTGAATTTTACCCGAGCTTGTTGGATCCCAAGAGAGCTACAACCTGCGTTCACGGTCGCGAAGTTGACTGTTCTCCACGGGCTTGGAATTTGTTGTTCGGCCTAAGCAACAAAAAGTCCGAGTTTGATATGCTCTTGGATGAAATTTCAGAGGAAAACTTGTAGCTCTGCCTTGAAACGATTGAAGTTGAAGGAGCAGAGTGGGATGAAGGCCCGCAATCTCGCTGATTCCACACAGCGAATTTAAATGAAAAGGCAAAAATCTGGGCTGCCTTCATGAAGTCTTCGCTGCAGCCAATCTCCCACGAGTCCACACTTACCATGCTGAGAGCGTTGCGAATTTGTGCAATAATGACTGGTCTGTCCATCAATATCGGCAGCATCATAGCAAAAGGGATTCGGGCGTGGTAGGGGCCAAAAAGGCCAGCTATTTTTTTGTTTCCACATTCCATCTCAGCTTTGTGCCAACATCAAGGGCTTGTGGGCAGGCCGAACGATCCCTTCGTACCAGCGACGAAGTGCCTCAATTTTGCTCCAAAGGCGCAAGCGAGAGGAGCTCGCGCAACGAAGAAGCCCACGGCTCAACCTCAAACAACGACGAGCAACTTAAATTACTGAGGGAAGATTAGGGATGAAAATTGCAAATTTCATCACTATTTCCTTCAGCAAGACCGAGTAATCCAACGAATTTTGAGCCGGCTAAAAGGTGGCCCTTATTAACTTCCGTCGTTCCGAAAACTCCCGCCTCTTCTAGAAGATTCTAGCGAAGCTCCGCCAAATCAAGAGCCATAAATGGAAGTCCTCTGTCCGCTTTATCTCTTGTTTCTTTTAAATTTATGTATGATTGCATGTTGCATTTCGCTTAGTTGGAAATAATCTTTTGCAATCAAACATGTAAAATTGTCAATATCAATGCTATTTTATTTCTCCTCGGCGAACTTTTGTATCTATTTCTTGCGCAATTTAGTCAATCTTCTTTCTGTACAAGTCAATTTTATTTCTCTGTAAATTAATTTTATAACTCCTCTATGCTGGCACGAAACCTTACATTGGACGGAGCAAAATTTTGTGAGGAGCAGAGGTCATAGTTTGTGAAAATTCATTAAGTTTAGAAATTTAATTTCGCAAATTCTTTTAGCTTAAGCAAACCCAATTCAACTCAACCCAAGCCTTAAAATTTTAGCAAACTTTATTGGAATAATGAAAAGTCCAAGTTTGGGGGTGGAGTTTGTCGAAGCGAAATATGTACATACTCGCGAAAAGCGCAGAATTGAAACATGCTTCAAGAGTGATTCAGCGTAGAAAAATTAATTGGATAGTTGCCATTTCGCTGAAGTAAAAGGTGAGATTTACAAGCCAAACCCTGGATTGGATAAAATCATGAAAAATTAAAACTTTTCCCAACTACTCGCGAGAGCGAAGTGAATCAAAGGGCTAGTAGCCTAAGTCCTGGGATCATTTCTCCACTGTCGCTTGCTTTAACATTACGTATCTATCATTATATCAAATATTCAATGAAAATTGAGCAAACGATAGTAGGATACCGTAAGTGAGGAATCCCCAGCGAACTGTAAAAGAAGAGTATTCACGTCGGCAAAAGACGAGTACCAAAGTTAAAAGAAGCGAAAGAGTTTAAAGCGAAAAGTTATGAGCAATTGGCTAGCGAAAACTAAAAGAGCCAAAGAATTGAACTTCTGAACTAAAAGAAGTTTTCGCGAACAAATGGCTAAAGCGATTTGTAAAATAGAGTTTCTGAAACTTTGAAGCTTCGCCCAACATTGTTTAGCTATAGAAAAGATTTACTTAGAAATACTGTTGAATTCTCAGATTGATCTATTGATGACTTTAGCAAAGTCAGATGCACTGTTCGCTTTTTCGAAGGAAAATAGGAAAAAGCAAATTCCCTCCACTGGAAAAGGAGCTATTACTCTAGACGAGAAATAATGCAAGAATTGAGAGTTAAAGTAGCTTAAAAAAATATATTTTTATAAGAATTTGCTAATATTTAATTAATTTAATATTGAATTTCGCCCCATCATACCTAAATGCCGCTTAAACGAAACATACTTTAGTTTTTTTATTAGGATGCATTTTATGGGTTCACTGTAGCGAAGTGTGCTTTAATGTGTGCGAAATTATATGTTTTAAAAAGAATTGATATTTTTTAGTTTGTCTACAACATTCATAATGGACCGAAGCGAAATTCACATAAGAAGGAGTTCTCCAAAACGAACAAACAGCCAACCAAGTGAGCCAAGAAGATTCCCAACACGACACCAGAGCTTGAAGTATTGTCAAATCTTTGCTACAACGAAGGTATCCTGCAAAAGAATTAGCTCGTGAACATAGTGAAGCCAAGATGCTCTGACAACCGACAATGTGGATCGTGGAGCAGAAATGCCAGATAAAGTAGTCCTTCGTCTGAAAAGTAATCGAAGAGCAGTCCAACATTGTCAAGATCGTGAAGAAGGGTTTGTCGCTTGGAGCTGGAGTATAAATAGATGTTTTCTCCTTCAGAGCAAAATGTCACCCATTTTGGGGTCGATCACCATTCCTTAGAAGAGTTTTTTCGTCGAGCAATTTTCAATCAGCATTCCTTTATTTCTTAGCTTAGTTGTAGTTTTGTTATTTTCCCTCATTCCCTTTTGTTGCTTTCATCTACTTCTGTCTTAGTGTAGTTTTAACGAACCTTGTTATTTGGTATTTTCAATGAAGATGAACTGTTGCTTTTATCTTGTCCTACTTTTACTTTTCATTATGAGTAGCTAAATTCATCATTGGAAGGAAATAGACAAATAGGAGAAGTTCGCCTAAGCGAAGCTTTAGTGAGATGATAAATTATTATGCATGTTGTGTTAATTCGAAATACATTCCGTTTGATCCGCTGTGTGTATGTCTTTATTTCGCTTCGAGAGAATAGAAACAGAGTGATCTTGCATGTATAACATTAGGTTCGCTAAGTTTGCTTAGAGATGAGTTTACTTGCATCTTAATTGAACACTTAGAGATAAGGTTCACATAATGTTGTGTTGCTTCGCTTTAGCAGTGTTTGAATTTGTAACGACCCGACTCCCTAATGACTCTAGTGGGATGCTACGCATGCATGAATTTTGAAAACATTTAGAAAAAGAAATCAGCACGACATGCATTCTCGTTTAGTGGAAATAAAATAGATGTTTTGGAAAAAAAGGAAAACATCCAAGGTCAAGGTTTTTGGGATCCCAACAGTCATAAAACGAATACAGTCAAAACGAGTCTAAGATAACTGAATACGAAACGTATTGCTAAAGAGAAGACCGACGCCGTGCTCATGATCAAGCAGCTCCGCAGTTAGCCACCTCTGTGCACTCCCATACCTAAAAGATGTAAGGGGTGAGTACATATATAAATATATATACCCAGTAAGAAGTTCACTATGGGGAAAATCATGCAAGCACTAACAGGACTCGAATAATCGAGCTAAGAGCACGACACCAAACAAACAGGGGCTCGAGTTGAAGGAAACCAAAATCTTCTTATCTCTATCAAGAGGGGACTGCGAGTAAGAGTACGCACAGGTACTCCGAGCCTCGGGTCGGGACTCATCCCATACCGTGTCCAAGGAGACATACACGAATATCTCGGGGTAGTATGACCACTGTCTCAGTGGCCTCTTCCAGTAGGTGTCGGGGTCAGGCAGGTCATGACTGCCCTCCTTCCCACGTATCGGGTCGTTGTCGTAGGTGTCAGGGTCAGGCGGGTCATGCCCCGCCCTCCTTCCCACGTACACAACGGTAAGTAAGTAAAGTAGACAAGGCATATATGATTCGCACTAGTGAAGTCGAACAGGAATGAAAATTAAAGAAGTGTGAACGAGTCCCTAACTAACATCAGAGATACAATATATTGCATGAGTTGGAAGTAAAGCAAACCCAACAAACACGCATCAAGAAATAAAGATTCAAACACGAAAGAACATTATTATTGTCATGTCGAAGCTCGGAGAACCCTAGTTATCCCACTACTTGCTATGAGATGGCCACACCCAGCTCATAGGGAAACCCCTTACCTCTCTGATATCTCGACCGAACTCTGAATCAACTTTGCTAACTACGATAGCAACCTGGGTCACCTAAACATAAAACCACGTGGGAAGAAACTGCCTGGAAAGAAAGGGAACTAGGATCACGGGAACGAAGGGAAGAAACTGCCTGGAAACCTCACCAAAACGTGGCGGCGAGACTAGACGGTTCATACCTTGTTTCAAAGGTCATGGTCTCTAGGTCACGGATCTGGTCTCAGATTGTCAATCGAAGTCTCTTAGCCTCGGCAATCTGCAAAAGAAGTCATGAATGAGCTTGGAGCTTGCTGCAGGAATCGATGGTGAAATAGGAGGGAACTTTGGACAGAGATAGCTAAAGAGGGTCTTACCACAAGGAAGAACTAGGTGCCAAGGGAGATGGTCAGAAAACAAGCTCTCGCCTGCTTGGGACGAAGACTCATGGTGAAACTCGAGGCCTTACTCGCGAACTTATGCGAAGAGAGAAACGGTTGGCTCGTCGATTGCATGGCGACGTTGGAGGCTCGGTCGACGGAAAACTGGTTTGGAAAAGCAGCTAGGTGCAGCCTGCGTGGCTCAACGGCCGGATCTCGCACTTAGAAGATAGACTGGCAGCTCGTTGTGGCTGGAACGCGAGCTTCACATGCGACGGCTGAGACGACTAGGCACGGGGACACGCACCGTAGAGGAGAAGCGGGGACGGCCGGGATCGTGCCACGTGTTTGGAAGTTGGGGAGGTAGGTGTGGAGTGCTAGTGGTGGCGATGGGAAGGGTTTTGGTTGGGTGGTTTTACGAGAATCCCAAGGGAAGGGGAGAGGGTGTTTTGATGGCTGGGATAAAATGAAGGGGCAACTTCTTTAAAAAAGTAAAAAATACACAAAACCATTTTCTAATTAAGGGAAAACCCTAAAAACACAAAAACCCTTATCTTACCACCCCAAAACTAGACAAAACAAAGGACATTACCAAAACCCAAGGCATAAATTCTAAATCACAACATAACAAGGGAAGATCACACAATGGTAGTATTAATAGAAAGGAATTATAGAAGACATAATAATAATGGAAAACTTAAGGTAAAAAGATAATAACCATGCTCTTACAGAATTCGAAAGAACCAAACCAAGAGCTCGAGAGAGCTAGTTTCTAAGACTCAAGAGAGTAAAAGAGAAAGCTATCAGTTGTTGCTTCTTAGCTTTAAATAGTTTCGCCTAAGTGAAGCTCTCTGAAAATGTCTTATTCCCTTCCGATGTATTTCGTCAATTCGATTTACCTTAAATTTACTTAGTTTAGATTAATTTCGCCACAACAATTTCCCATGTTACCCTGACTCTCGATTTCGCTTAAGCATGACACTAATAACTATCCCATGTGGAGATGACCTTTACTTACTTTAAAACATTCTGCAAAAAAGACTGTGTATACTTGCACAACCTTTGGGAATCACACACACACATTTCACTCAATCAGAAGTAGAGACTTTGATTTAGCGAAGTCTTGAACTAGCCACGTCATCATTCTTCTTAATTATTAATTTCTAAAATTGTGTGTTGCGATTCGCTCCCAACAGTAAATAAATGGGTTGTAAAAGTGTGTTTGATTGTATTTTGAATGCTTAAATAAAATATGCAAATGATTGATAGAAATAAATGTGAATGCAATGAGTAAAGATAAATAAACAGTTATAAAATATGTTAAGAACGCAGGACTAGTTATCGAGTTTCTCACTTCCTTCAACTAAGAAGTGTTTCTGCACTTAGTGATTTATGGAAATGTGGCTTCCGCTGTGATCTTCATAATAAAACAGGGCAACATGAAGAATATTGAAGTTATTCCTAACTCCCTAAATGATGCAAAGACTTGCAGTCAACCTACATTAGCATACTGGATCTCCATGTGGTTCCTCTTTCCGACACACCACAAGTCATATACATGGGTAGTTAAGCAACGCATATATATATAAACAATGCAGCAGTGTAAAATTCTTTAACCTACGCTCCTAAGCATGATTCTACTTGTGAGAATTCATTCAAGACTCTTATAATGCAGTATAATAATGAACACACAGTAAAAAGTTTAATCAGCTAATTTTATTACGAATACTGAATGTTTATTATTATAACTACTTCTTAGGAAAACAGTAAAATGGAATTGGCACGGCTGTGAAGTGTACAGTCCCCCTTGTCATCGGCTCCTACAGTCACCACCTATTGCTTCTCAAATGAATTGGGTTTCAATCATTTGACTTAGCCCCTTTTTCATTTGGATCGGCATCTGGCCATCCGACCAGCTCACCAAACTTCGGCTACCTTCTTGTAATTTAGAGAGTTGATTTACTTGGTCGACAAGCCTAGGTGAGCTAGAAAATCTTCATTAATGCAGGATTTCTTGATTTTTGCTGGAATTTATTTTATTGACACCACTTTAATTGTTTGACTGATTCTCTGTTTATTTCCATGTTGGTGTGATTCTCGAGCGCGATCGCCTTGTGAACGCGTGATTCTTCTATGTGCGTTGTCGCTCGCATTGTTTCGCTCCTCTGGCATCAGTGTTTACCATTTCCTACATTTAATATCTTTTTTAGAGCAAAATTGTATAATATTTGAATCTAATTCGCATAATGCGCTGATGATGCTATTTTTTTAACACACACTGATTTCTACACTTTTATTCACAAAATGCTCCTAATAGCTCGAAAAACATCCTAATCCCTTAATAAAATGCTTAATAAATCAGTCAAAATAATGACCTATTTGAGAGCTATCAATATTGTTGGAAAAGAATCGAGTGGAGGACTTCAAAGTCATTTCACTAAATGAAGAATGTAGCGCTCTGATTTCCAACAAACTTCTGGCAAAAGAGAAAGATCATGGAGCTTTCACAATCTCGATTTCGATAGGAGGACAATATATTGTAAAAGCATTATGCGACCTCGGAGCGAGCATCAATTTGATACCTTTATCGGTCTATAAAAAATTAAGCATTGACGAAGCCCAGTCGACATCTGTGACAATTCATTTGGCTGATCGCTCTATAATTCAACCAGAAGGAAAGTGATAAATCTCAGATAAAGCATATTTTAGGTTGTCTTAGTTTGCATTATTTTAGATTTAAAAGGGAAAAACATGTGCTAATAGAAGAAATGTGATGAAATAACTTAGAAAATCAATATGCATTCATAAAGTACCATAGGAAGCACATATTCACGTTTTTAGCATAAATCTTGAGTAAATTGTGCCCAATCAATGCTATTGGCAGGACATATTGAGCGACACTGCAAAAAAGACAACGATTGAGTTTGATTTGATAGTATTTGCTAAAAACTATCAGAATTTTGGTAGGACATATCTGAGAGTATTTGCTATAGTATTGAGTATATTTTAAGAAGAAAACCCCGACTTGATAATATGAGTTGAGAAGTTTTGATTAAAGATTTAGAATGTGTTAGCAATTTGTTGAGTTCTACAGTATTTTGAGTAGAACAGGTTGTTCTGGAATTTTGTAGGATGTGTGCATGAATGTATGAAATAATAGGTTGATAAGTGAAAAATTCGTATTACCTCGAATTGTTGTGACATTCAGGATAACAAAGTGTTGTTAGCGGGAGCATTATTGGAAGATAAGATGAAGGAAACAGAAATGGTGAGACTACTTTGAAAAAGGACACGTGTCAAACATCAACGAAAGGGCGATACTTACAATGTTGGAGCGCTTAATCCCAGCCGTTGATCATTCGAGCGAGAGCAATTAGGATGAGTATTTAAGTTGGAGCGTATTTGAATTTAGGGAGTTTTTCCAATTTTCAGATTTCAGAATTTCATTTCTACCCAGTTTTTCTTTAGTTTCCTGCACTTTATCTTTTAGAGAGCGTTTTTATTTTCATTAGATTTGTTAGATTCTAGTTTAGATATTTGAAATTTTTTAGCGAGAGTTCAAGTTTAGTTGAAGTGTTTATCGATCATGAATGTAATTTGGAGTTCTTGCTGATCTGAGGAGCGTCGTGAAACAAAGTAGGGGAATAAGTTCTAAAGCAATCAACGATTCGACGATCGCAACATGCTTTCTCTTCTCTATGCTTTTTGATCTCTATTACTTGATTTTATATTGATTGAAATTTTTGTGTATTGATTTAGCATATTTGTGAGTTATATGATGACTGATTTTGTTCATTTTGAGTTTGTTGTTGTTCTGCTTAATAACATGAGTTGCTAGATTTCTAATCGGAAAGATTAGGTAAGTAGAAGCGAATTTGTCATAGCATTGAGTAGGAAGATGATGAATTATGTATCCATGCTGTTTTAATTCTTAGTATGTTTCATCTGATCAACCATTCATGTTTGCTTTGTTTTGATTCCGAGAGGAACGAGATAAAGTAGACTTGCACAGGATCACATTAGGTTTGTTTAAGTTCCTTGCAATTTAGAGATCTGTTAGAGATAACGATTTCACTAATGCTGTTGACTGATGACTCTAAAATAGAGTCAGATTTTAGCCTAAATTCGGATCATTATTCATATTATTCAATTCATATTAAGTGTTTGCGAAGGCAAAAAGTGCGCACTAAAGGGTGTAATTCGCTAATGTTGCGCATTGGCAGAGTTGAATGCTAAATGTCGGTTATCATGACAAAATAAAGATAAAAGAAGCGCGGTTAGCATTAAGTTCGCGGAAACTTATGACTATTTCTATTTTGCAGGATTAACGCTAGGGAAGCATCGCCACGAAGGAAGTCAAGACGCGCGAGCACGAGTACTTAAGCTCGGAAGATCAAGGCCAGTTGCCTACAAGTAAATAAGGAAGGAAGAATCCGCCAGCGAGAAGTTGACTAACCAGAAAATTAAGAGATGGGTTGCTGAAATCACGGGATTCCTACCTCAGACAAATCAAACAAGTATGGAAGAAAATTAAAAGGAGAAATCATCGTGCAAATTGATTCTTACCATTCTAGAACATTCGGAAGCCTGACGTCCTAGCTCTATAAAAAAGGTGTGATGTAATAGAGAAAAAGGGAGTTGGATCCTTACCCTACTCTTCTTCTCAGAGAATTTCAGAGAATTGATCTATGCTACAATTTTACAACTATATTTTTGTTTGTTTGTTTTGTTAAGACGTATTGTTAAACTCATTTTTAATTCAGTAATACAATTTATGATGTTTTCTATATTGTACATTGTGTTCTCTGTTTTCATTATGAACTAATTTTCGTTAGGTGAAACTTGGGAACGTGAGTTTAGTAGCATGTTGTAGAAAGGAATTGGAAAGATTAATCTCGAGCATGTAAGATAGGTACTTCATCAGAACAGTAAGTGTCGACCAGCCATTCACACAAGCTAATAGATTGTAATTCGAAAGAGGAAACGATCTAAGTCTATCATGCATGTTTAATAGGTAGTGTTACAGTTGTGACATTTTAAATTAGAGTTTAGGAATAAATATAAACTATTACATACTTAGCGCGGTTCATAATTACATTTAGTCGTAGCGGAATCTAGGCTAGGTGCGCAACAAAAGCGGAAGCAGTAGTTAGTAAGCGTAGCATGATAGATTCCCTGTGTTATCGCATTGCTGCTGCACTAACAAGTATCCTAGTTTAGCCTTAACTTAAAGAAACTGTTTTCTCGTTTAATTATTTCCTTGCCTTGCAAAACCAAAAATCATATCAACAATACTCATTCATGCAATTTACATTTCAATTCTAAACATTACCTCAAATAAATTTCCAGTCCCTGTGGAGAACGATAATTTACTTATTACTTTCTACAGACCACATATACTTGCGTGTAGTGGGATCAATTCACACTATCGTAACCATGTTTGTAACACAGATCCCTACGTCCATTCAAGACCAATATCATTGACTTTGTTTATAATTTAATGTAGTAACCTCGAGAGAGAGCAGAGTAAGAGTATATCAGGAATTCACTTATTACTAGTAAACCTTGATGTTGAAGTAAATTTCCTCTGAAAGCGCCTAATTCATTCTAATCATTGAATTTGATTGCTTAGTTTGTTTACTCGATCATACTACTTATGTTTATTGCATTGTCGATGAAGCATTCGATTTCATTGTTTGCTCTAGCATTTTATTTTTTAATTCACCTACAACATCATTTCACCCTCGCATGTTTTCAAACTAAGGAAGGAATTGAAAACCAACATCCAATCCCTGAGGAGATGACTTTGAGAAAGAGTAACACTTGCTACAACAATGATTGTGTATGCTTGTGTATATATGCTTAAGAACTTTTACATTTTTAACTCATTTATACTATAGCATATCTTAAGCATAAACTGGTTGTGCGTTTAAATATTTCAGACATTGGGGAAGCAAGACTCTCTTTGACTAGCCCGTGCACTTATCATCTTCTAGGATTGATAGTTAGCATTACTCATTGCATCGTATTTTCAGCATCGTGTTTATTTATTTCTTTACAACAAAACAAACCACAACTTATCCAATACATTCATGCTTATCTTCTTTTTGCACGACACTAACTTAAACAATATTACTTGCTACAACTCCCGACCGCGTATACTTGCGCTTAAGTGATTCCGAGTTACACTTAGTAAATTAACTTCGAATTAATTAATGGAAATATATCAGCATTGGAATCGCAACCCATCAGAAAGATTGAGGATATCTTAGTCAGGGTGGATAAGTTTATTTACCCCGCAGACTTCATAATTCTGGATCATGAAGTGGATAGAGAGGTCCCTATTATCTTGGGGAGACCATTCTTAAAGACGGGGGCGAACCCCGGTTGATGTTTATAAGGGCATAATCACTTCACAGATGGATGGAGAGAAGATTAAATTCAACGGTTGTGACTCTATGAACAACAGCAGAGGTAGAAGAATGCTCCGCAATCACTAAGCTGGAAGATGACATCAGCGAAGTCTATGCAAACGATTCGCTTGAGCGAGGAGAATATTCTAATGTCGATTCTGTGGGACTTAGTGAAGATGATTTATCAGAGGATGAACAAGAAGTTCGCGAGATTCTGAGTACTATAAATGACTCGCTAAACATAGCTGATAGATTGCCGTCAAATAAGTCGTCTATAGGACAAGCACCCGATTTGGAGCTTAAGCCATTACCAGAACATCTGAAGTATGCTTATTCGAGCGAAGAGGAAACCCTACCAGTGATTATTTCTGCAAAACTTATGTCGTAACACGAAGAAGTGCTGCTATAAGTCCATCTTTTTGCATGCATAAGATCAATCTAGAGGATGAAAGGTTTCGCTTGCTCGATCGAGCATCAACAAAGACTGAACCCCGCTATGAAGGAGGTAGTTAAAAGGAGATAATCAAATGGTTTGATGTTTGAGTCATCTACCCTATTTCTGATAGAAAATGGGCCAGTCCAGTTCAATGTGTGCTGAATAAGGGAGGCATAACAATTGTGAGAAATAAGAAAAACAAACTCATTCCAATGCGCACAGTATCTGGCTAGCGTGTATGCATGGACTGTAGGAAGGATCATTTTCCACGACCATACATTGATCAAATGCTTAATTGTGTGGCTGGACAGGAATACTATTGCACCTTATTGCTTTCTAGCTTAGTTTACTTGCTTCCTGTAGACGTTATTACTTTTGTAGCTGGAGATTAGCATTGTTGAAAACTTTACAATTTTTATCAATATTAGGAGCTTTCTTTATCTTTACTCTTTTTATTTTATTTTCCCTTAAGCGTTGTGGTACTTAGTCTTTAATTCAATGGAAATGATATTAGTTTATATGCTTATTGCATTCCTGTTTCACATTATGAGTAGCTAAATCCATAGTCGGAAGGTTACGGGGAAGTAGGGTGTTTCATTGGGGCAGAGAGGTAGTAAGGTGAACTAATTATGCATGTTGCATGAATGCTTATACATTATGTTTAATTAACCGTTTGTATATCTTTATTTCGCTTTCAAGAGAAAAAGAGTAGAGCGAACATGCATGTCATAACATTAGGATTGTTAAACTCTGCTTGCTAATTAAAGAACACTTAGAGATAAGGTTTGCCTAAAGTTGATTGCTTAGTTAATTGTTGTTTGATTTTGAGAGAATCGGACTAGGAGCTCGAGAGAGCCAAATTCTAGAGCTCGAGAGAGCCAAGAGTAGCCCATCAGTTGTTCGCTACTCGCTAACCTTGTTACTCCATCAAAACACCTAAAAACCTTATTCCCTTTCGATGCTGAGTCTCATAGTGTCTCATTTATCATTCACTCTTGTTAGATTAATTTACACAGTTACATTCACAAAAATTATTCATCATTGACTCTTACTTGAAACTAAGTGAAATTAGACAAAAATACCTATGAAGATGACCTTTACTTACTTAAAACTTGCTGCAACTAGGATTGCGTATACTTGCACAACCTAGGGAGTTTACACACGTTCACAATATTTTGAGGTTGAGAATTTGATTCATCGAAATCGTAGCATTCCACATCACACCACCATATTTTTATATTTTCCGTGTGTTGTGTCGAGAATTCTTCCAACAATCGTACTAGGTACCAATGTACTTCAGAGATTTTTGGGCTTATAATATTTAGTTAGATTTGAGATCAAACCCAAACTAAAATCAAGAAAACTAAGTTCTTCACTGCTCTAGAAACCCCAAGACACTAAAAAGCTAAGAATCCAATCAAGATCTTTGACTTCCAGATTACTATAGTATTTGGAGATTTGAAGATTTTAAGCTAACTTGTTTTCCTTTTAATACGTGCTTTTATTGAGATCATAACGTAAGATAATACAGGAGCAAAGAACGACATACAAAAAAAAAGAGTGCCCACACACAAAAAAAAAAAAGATAACTTATAAAAACAGTCTTCAATCGAGAAAAACAGAGCCTAAGAAATAATTACAAAAGAATTTAGTAATAGAGATCTAAACGCTAGAGAGAAGCATAGAATTTAATGAGGCTTCAAACATCTTTACTAGATCTCTCTGTGCCTTTTTTCTTTATAGGAAACAGAAACTCTCATTGATATATGAAAAGTTACAAAAGATCAATCCTATTAATTACAAAAAACATTGCCAATTAGACAAAAGTGTAGAAAAGCTATAATCTTTAAAAGATTGTATACTATGAGCCCATGTGATTGCAAGAATAGCAATGGATTCGACAAGGCACTGTCGTTCAAGATCATTTCAAGATCTTTACGAGATCTCTCCATGCCTTTTAAAGATTCTATTGTTTCTCTCCCCATAAAACCCTCACAAAATGGAATATGCTCTAGCTTGCCACTAAAAGGAACCTTTCTCAGAAAGGGTAGGGGAAGACAACAACTCCACCATCATATACTTTCAAAGATTATGCTTGAAAAGAACGAACTCAGACTCAGAGAAAAAATGGTACCAAACCTCAACCACAATTTCATAGTGTCAGCGCAAGTGATCTAAGTCTTCGTTTCTCTTTCTGCGTAAAATGCAACATACGGCCCCATAAAGGAGGAGACTAGCTATCGAACTCGCTCTAAGGTGTTAATCCTATCAAAGAGCACCTATCAAGTAAAAAAACTTAATATTTTCTAAAAAATTTACCTTTCATACAGAAATTAAGACGGAATCCCCAAGGAAGAGGGAGGGAGAGTTCACAAGGAAACCAAAAAAAGAATGAAAGGTGAAACCTTTGGAAAGAACAGGGATCCCACTATGAATATCCCTACGGCCAAGGGAGAAAACGAAATCCCCTAGGCCCTAACAAGGCTAGAACATCCGTACGAGCAAGTGATTTGAAGCTGACTTTATAAGTAAACAAATGTTGAAAAAATTGTTTCATTAGCCTTAGTTTTCTACATTAATGTTAAGTTTTATCTTACAATAATCTTGTCTACTGAAAATTTGAAGATTGCACATGAACAGTCTAGTATATACTATGAGTTTTATAATGAAATATGCATGCATTATAAAAGTAGAAAACTAAATACATATATAGTTGTTGAATTTTTGTCTATTAGAAAGAATATTACGACTATCAAACACTGTGAGACATTTATCGTGCTATTCAGTAATGCTATTGTTGGCCTAGGAATTATAATGTTATTCATCTATTCTTATACAACAATTTATTTTTACCTTCCCATCGATTGAAGGTTCTTTATAGTTTCTGCCTCATTAGCCTTAAACTCGTGTTTATTCTTTTCTGGTTTATAGATTGCCTAGAGGAACAGCTTGGACGTCGATGTTGACCTGGCATTGGGTTTTGCTTCTTACTACTGTAAGCTTGGTACAATGGAGTGCTTGGTGGAAGAGGGTAATGTCATAGCTTTTTTGGGTCTTCTTATAAGAGTAGCTGAAAGAGGGTGTTTGCCTGTTGTTGAGTGGTTTGTGAAACGAGGTTGTTAGGACATGGAACTCTGCCTTGCCTTCACAACGGCCACGTCTAGCATCCAAATTAGCATCGCTGACTATCTTCTTTCCCATATTCCTCAACACGTACTTGATGCCCTTAGCATTAAAATTCTCAAGGCTGTTGGGAAACGGAGTAGCAGTTCTCTTGATGGTGTGGAGTTTCTTCTTCATTCCAAATTTCTTAGCGATCCTTCCACAACATTTACTATTGCAGGTAATATCTCCAAGTCGAGCGACAAGTCTGTTGCTCTCGAGCTTAGGGCATTCCTTCAGGATCATTGGTCAGAGGTAGCTTACTTAGATGGGTTGAGACAAGGTCAAGAAAATTACTTAAACTTTGTGTTGGTTTTGAGGTGGGGTTTGACCGGCAATTTCAACACTATTATATTGTACATTAATTAATTCGAAGTCAACTTATGCTCAATGTAACACAGAATCACTTACGTGCAATTATACACAGTCGGGAATTGCAGCAAGTAATAAGTATATAATTGTATCGATCCCATCAAATTGATGTCTAGAGTTAATATTGTTTAAGTTAGAGTCGTGCATAAATGTAAAGCATGAATTGGATAAGTTGTTGTCCTGTTTTTAGTAATAATTGTGTAAATGAATATGATACTAAGCTAAATATGATGTTGAAAATAAATATGATGCAATGAGTAATGCTAGCTATCAATCCTAGAAGATGATAAGTGCACGGGCTAGTCAAAGAGGGTCTTGCTTCCCTAACAAATAAGTACTTCCGCACTTAATGATTTATGACTGAACTAGCTTCCGCTGCAAACTCCATTCTTAGCACAGGGCAACGCAAGCATTAGTAAGGTTATTCCTAACACTCTAAACAGTGGACAGACGTTCACACGACCTAATGTAGCATACTGGGTCAACATGCATTACATGCGTGGGTAGCTAATCGACACACACACACACACACACATATATATATATATATATATGAACATGCAACAGTGTAAAACTCAATGACCTACGTTCTTCGCATACTTCTATTTAAGAACAGTAAACATAAACTTCTATAGCGCAACCATAGAAATAAACATCAAATAGAAGTTAAACCAGACGATTTTAATGCATCTAAGAAAATTTTAAATCTACAAGCTACTCCTAATAAAAACAGTAAATTGGAATTAGCACAGCTGAAGATGTGCAGTCCCCTTATCATCAACTCTTACGACATCACCATTTTCTTCTCTCCACGATAGGCTTCATGGCCAACCGACCAGCTCACCTTTCTCAGCTCCCTTCCTTGGTATTTATATAATTGAATTACTTAGCCAACAAGTCGAGGTGAGTTGTGAAATCTTCATTAATGTAGAATTCCTTGATTTCTGCGGGAATTTGATTGACGCCGCCTTGATTACTTGATTATTCTCGGTTAATTCCTTGTTGGCATGTCTTTTTTTTCAAACGTGTTTTCATTTTGAATTCGCACCTTTTTGCGCTGCTGGTCATCGTTCGCGCTGATTGTCTTTCCCGTTGTGCAGCTGAATTGTCCTGCCAATAGCATTGATTAGGCACAGTTTACTCAAGATTTATGCTAAAAACACGAAACTGTGCTTTTGAGGATGCTTTATGAATGCATTCTATTTTTCTAAGTTATTTCATTGTATTACTCTTATTAATGTTTGCTTTCCCCCTTAATTCTAGAATAATGCTAACTAAGGCAACCTAAAATACGCTCTATTTGAGAGCTATTAGGGTGGATCTCCAATTTCCTTGAGGGATATTCCAACACCTCTAAGGCTTGCTATAGCTTACTTACCTCTGTATAGGGAATGTATAAAAGTGAATGGATACTTATTTTCACAAATGCTGAGGGGGGGAGCTAGTCGAAGCCGCTAGAATGCCTAGAGGCAAAGCGTTAGAAGAGGTGAGCCGAGGCAGGGAGCTCTTGGCTATTTTGGAGCACCATCATCCTACATTTTTGCTTCACAAGTTCAAGGTTACGTAGCAACACTTCTCGTATTGCATCTTTTATTTCTCACCCGTTAAAAAGGAAAAGAATCGAATAGAAAAAAAGAGAATATGATTTTAGTTCAATATATCGGGATGGCATGAAGCATTTGCATTTTTCCTATAGTTCTTGCATTTGTCTGCCTGGTCATTTTCGAGATAGGTGTACTATTTTGAATGGATGGTTCATATTGTATCTTATGCTAATGCACACGATGCTATGTAATGTAGGGTGTGGAACAACTTCTGAACGATATGATACGTACATTATTGGTATATGCCATCTTCTGTTTTCTGATCTTGTGGGTTAATGATAACAAGGATGCTTAAAATTGCTTCTTCGAATTGTGGCAACATCTACTGTTGCAATGTGTTTTTTTAGAAGCTAGTAAGAATGTTTTGTTCTTTTACATGCTCTAATAATGAAATTCTTGATTGTGATCATTTCATATTCCAAGATCCGATTGAATATGCTTTAGATCTTAGAAGGGAATGATTAACAATCGAAAAAGATGCAGTTTTATTGTAAGGGAGTGTTCATATAATAGGTAGAATTTATGGATGCAAAATCAGTAAACTAAAGGGGTACATCAACCTAAACAAAACTTTTTTTTTTTTTGGTATAAACTTGAATTCTTTTAGATTAGACAAGTCTCATTGTTCTTCAAAATGGAAATGGAAAACTTTGGCCAACAAAATTTGGTGAAAGTGGGCACGAAAATTGGCCAACCATGTCATTAATCTCAATCTAACACAACATCCTAAAACAAGTATTCGAAAACTATAATAATGTTAGCTGAAATTTTTATACTATTATGATAAGTTTGACCACCAATTTAGTTGAGTTGAATATAGTTTTACGTTTGACTCACATAAGTGTATTTTCATTAGTGACTATTATAAGGATATACTTGCACATCATTTTGTTGAAATTTGAATTTAAATGATAATTTTATAATTGTAGAGGATGTAGCAAACATATGATCGCCATTAAAATTTTCTTACATAAAAATGTCATTTAACTTCATTTGATTTATAAACAACAAAAATTACTTTTTTCTTACAAACAAAATGCTAAATTTAACATATCATTTTTTTTTAATACAATCGGAATTCAAAAATTCAAACCACAAATCTCGTGATAAACCAACCATCCATAAAAGATAGAAGCTATAATTGATAACCAAGTTCAACTATAAAATATATATTCTGTCAAAAAAAAAAAGTTTAACTAGAAAATAAATTCATACCAAAAAGTTTAACTATAATAAATGTTAAATTCTTATGAGCTATAACCCATTGCTAGGTAATAGAGTTGAAAGACTATTTTTTTTTTTTTGGAAAAAATACATTTTTGATCCCTAGATTTGAGGTCTAATTTCAATTTAGTCCACATATTTCAAAATTGAACACTTTTATCCTTTCATTTCAGTAATGCTTACTTTGAATTCCTGAGACAACAAAATTGATGAAGTGATTATTTAAAAACCACGTGAATTTAATTTAGGAAAATTATGCTAGATAATTCAATTTCACAAAATAATTGTAGATCTTGTCAAATTTAAAAAATATTTGCATCCATGGTAAAAAATACAATATGATTAATACTCATTATACAGTATAATTTAGGGTATTAATACATTATTATGATCAATATTGTGTATTAATATAGTATTATGTATTAATAATATTGTATAATGAATATTTATTATACTATATTTTTTACTATGATTGTTATTTATTTATTTATTTTAATTTTTGCTTAATATTGTAAATATTTTTCTAATATTGTATAATAAGCATAAAAATAAACTAAACAAAGACTAAAAATAAGCATGAGTTTAATTCTTTAAAAAATAAGCACAAAAGTAAACTTTAAAAAAAAACAATAATTAAAAGTGGACATAAATGTCCAGTAACAATATTCGATTTTAAAACTAAATTGAAATTACATCATAATTTTTCTAAGTTTTTTTTAACAAAATATTACAAATGATTGGGTTTCCTGTTCTTTTTTTTTCTTTATATATATATGACGCATCATTGGGTTCTTATAGCTCATAAAATTAGAACAAAATATTTTCCTCAACAATCTTTTACATTAAGTGTCATTGCTATGCAAATAAATATGTCACACATATGTACCCTTTCAGGTCACTAGAGCAAATGTTCTTAATAAATTGTATTTAAACGAAAGATAATTAATTAAAAAATGATTTTCGAACAACCCACAAAAATGGATCAACTGGCTGAATATCAAGAGCCATAATTGCAAGATTAATAGCAAGAGCTCTTCAATATAATCTTTATTCATTTTGCATCACAAATTACAGAGTGCCACAAGTGAACCAGATATCTTTATTCTACAAAAAGAGTTAAAAGACAAAGGTAAGGAAAACAAACTTGAGAATGGAAACCATGAAACCAACCTTTCATTTGTAGCAGATTCAGCATAAGAATCTCTAATAACCTTGAGGAGAGTAAAGCCACCCCCACCTACCCACCAGTTATTACCTGACTTCACTCTGAGACATCATGTTGTGGCCTTTTGCAATTTAATGAAGCATTCTACCATTACCAAAGATACCAGAAAATCAGCAAAAAAAACCGCAACACTACCGATAAAGGAAATCGATAGATCTAATTTCTTGACTACTTCAGGTCATACTCGAACATCGACGCCAGCTCCATCTGCAGGACAGGTGAACTAGGTTCATGAATACTCAAGGATTTCAATACAAAAAGGAAAATTGTATTTAATGGACTCTTCTCACAAAGTAACTACAATATAGGCAAATTCTAAAATATCTACATTCATAATCATTATTAAATTTAATACGGTACAATAAATACTCATCAATGTCAGTATTATGTATCATAAATACTCATTAATATCAGTATAATACAATGACTTGCTAATTTTTTTTAAAGTCACTAATTGTAATTATTGTGTAGATTTGACTAGTCTGATAAGTTTCTCAAAAGGTCAAAGTATAAGGACAGTTATGATCTTTCGACTAAAATTCCATTTTAAAAAAAAAATCAAACTACCCTCCTCCACTATAATGATTATAACAACTGATTATCCCAACAAAGTGATTTTGACAAGAAAATAAACATAAGTGGACTTTGGCATGTTCTCCCCTATATTCACTCCATTTTCCTTGCAATATATGCTATAAAGGAAGAGTAATTGGATGCAGACATGAAATTTTGGTAGAGTACTTGGATGCAAACGGTCACTAAAAACTAGTGAAAGAATTGTGTCAGATACAGATTAATTAAGTTGATATTATATACTTTTTAAATAGAAAACATTTAGAATGTTATGCTATATTTACATAAATACTAAAAAAAGTCAATGTATCCGTGTCCCAACTTTTTAGAAATTGGCATATCATGACGTGTCACGTGTCAGTGTCCATGCTTTATGGTGAGAAATCTACGAGCATGGATACAGATAAATGGACATCCCCCAAACACACACAAGCAATCATAGTATTCATCACTTGAACAATTCTGGACAAAATGTCACTGTATTCTAGGATCTCCTCTGATGAGCCAAGGAAAATGCCGGCATTAAGTAGTTTAACTATTATGAAAGCGCAAAAATGAAAGTGGTAAAAAAGCATAAAACTATAATGGAAACTAAATGAAAACAATATCTTATTTTCTTCTAGCAAGTCACGACAATCTACATATCAACCATGTTTTAAAAAGTTATCGAGGCTTACGCTTTGAGGCTCGCTTCAAGGCGAGACTCTAACTTTTAGCCTCGATTCTTATGCCTCTATTGGATCATAAGAGGCTTACGCCTCACATAGGAGAGGCTTATGCCTCTCGATGATAACGCATTGAGTTTTAAAATCTCTACGCATCGTATAATAACTAGGAGAATAGTACTAATACTTTTCATTTTTTTAATATAAGGGCTTGCACCATAATAATATAGATTTTCTCTTATGGATTCTTTTGTTAGAAAGATATAATCGTTTCAGAATCGTCAATTTAATTTTGATCATTTGTTGGCTTATTTTCCTTTAGCATATCCTTTTGGAGTTCTTTGTTGTATTCACTATAGGTGCTTGGAAAATTCACTTGTGTTTCATTCATCAATGAAATTATTTCTTATTCCAAAAAATACTCAATCCTATTAGTGTTGATGTTATGTTTTATGTATTTTTACGTAAGTATTATGTTTTACCATACATGTTTATAGAAATTTAGATTTTTTATAATATTTTTTATTAAAATTGAGGCTTACGCCTCATACCGCCTCAAGACTTACGCCTTGCCTCGTCAAGAGAAAAAACCTCGAGGCCACCTTTATCCTTTTAAAACAGTGCATAAAAACATACAAGCAGATCAAACAATGAACAATATCATGGAAACTAAATGAAAACAATATCTTGTTTTTTGGAAAACAAAAACAATATCTTGTTTATTCTAGCAAGTCACGAGTCGACAATCTACATATAAACACACTAGCAGAACCCCAAAACATAAAACAATGAATTTAGGACAAGAATTTTTTTTTAAAAAAAATGGAACGCAAGAATGAGGAATCATATAGACTAAGGGATAATTCATCAAATGAAACACGAACAAGTTCTACAAAAAACTAACTTAAGTAACTTACAGCTGTCAAAGCACCTTCAGAACCTTTATTTCCAGCCTTACCACCAGCACGATTGAAAGCCTAAAAACAGTGGCAAAAATTGCATAATGATCAGAAATCATATAGCACCTTAAAAACCAATTCTCTAGTTTATGATACTTGTTAATAGTCAGTTCAAATCATATTTACCTGGTCTAAGGTGTCAGTGGTCAAAACACTAAATACGCATGGAACTCCTACGTAGGCAAAAGAACACAGCTAAGTATCATCTGACTTCAACTAAAAGATGAAGAAAGAGTAGAACTAAGATGACAACATGGATATAAATGGTATTTCCCAAAACAGATGGTTACGGAGATTACTTATATTGTAGTTGTCAACCCTTCAATATTTAAACTAGCGATAAATTCAGCACATGTTTACACTAAGAAGCACGGACACAATACGTAAACACGCCATTATTTAAAAATGCAGGATACGGATACGTCAAGGACACATTATTTATTATTATTTTTTATGATATACTATTAAAAGATCAAATCCAAAATATTTTAGTTAGTTATAAGTCTACCCTTAACAATCTTTAAATATTTTACTTTTTACCTCACTTTCCTTCCCTCCATTTTATTCTCTCTCTTTTTTTCCTTTTTCCATTGTAGTCCATCTATCTTTTTATAGGCATCGTCATCGATGGCCTCCACCAACACTATCCGTTGTCATGTTATCTGCCTTTAAAAACAAATAAGTCTTAATTGAGGTGTCCATGGTGTGTCTGTGAAGTGCCAAAAATTAAAAATAAGAGGACACGGAATTTTGAGTGTCGGGCACGTGTCCAACGAGTGTCCGGAAGTATCGGTGTCGGACAAGTATACGACAGAGATACTTTGTCAAAATAGAAGTGTCCGTGCTTCCTAATGTTTACACATATAAAGTAAAGGTTAAAATAAAATTCTCATATAAGTTATACAAGTACAAGAAAACAGTTCAAAGCACCCTAGAGCTTAAATCTAAAACCATTATGGTTGCAAATCAAACTACTACCAAGGCCTATAGCGAAATGCTTTTAAAGGGGCCTTGCTCCATTGAATTCTTACCTATACATAATCCTGTTATTCCATATTAAAAAAAAGATAGTTTGACTGAAGACCATGCCATATGACATTTCCATATCAAATAAATTATGATTATAGCATTACCAATTGAGGGGAAAATATAAGCTTTAACTGGATACATAATGTTTAGTAAAAAACTAGGAATGTGCATGTCATGGCACAATTATATTTATCTACATCCAGAAATGAATCTGTAGCAAGTAACAAATGTTCTTCCTTTCCTTTCCATACCATGTTATTTCTTTATCCCCACGGCTCATTGATGTCAAAACTGGAAAAATTAAGTCAATTTCACTGCAATATTTAGCATTAAGAATCTTATACGATCTTAAATATCTCAAGATATGATGCCCCCAAAATTCTTGAACATATCGTATCAAGTTGGATTCATAACCCTTAACCACTATGCTAAACGATCAACCCTTGAGGTTGAACTTATAAAAGATAAGCAATACGGAATAAAAAAATTGTTCAGTAGAAAGTTAAGTCCTCATTTGATAACCATTTAATTTTTTAAATTTAAGCTTATTTCTATTTAAATTTCATACAATGTGCTCCATTTTTCTTTCCATGTATCTATTTTTCCTTAATAAAGTAGACGGATACTAACCAAATTTCAAAAACAAAAACAAACTTTTAGAAGCTACTTTTTTTTGTTTCCAAATATTGGTTTTTTTTTTATAAAATAGGTAAGATATAGATATTCAAATAAGAAAAAAGTTATGGTACGGTAATTGTTGTAGGCTTAGATTTCAAAAAATAAAAAAACAAAAAAAAAAATGGTTATCAAACGAGACCTAAATTAACAGAATAACAGAACATAAAATTGTACTAAGCTACAAAAACAAGAAAACCAACCTGATTTTAAACCGGCAGAAAGTACTCCAGATGCAGCCGAGTTTACAACGGCATCATAGTGGGATGTATCACCTCGAATCTATCATAAAGACGCGGTTCATGAGATTAATAAACGCACCCAAGACTATCATATATAAGATGACTTGATATATCATATATGTTTGGTGAAATCATACCACGGCCCCAATGCATAAGACAGCATGGTACTTTCCAGATCCCCCAAGCCTTTCAGCGACTACAGGAATATCAAAGCTCCCCGGAACCCACACAACCTGATATAACATGCCAAGATAAAACTGGAAATCAACAAACAGAAGCCACATTCACATCCTCATGGAAAATCTGATGAAAGGAGTAGATTCTGCTTATTGTCTGCCAATCAAACTCTTTCAGCCTGCTCTACATCAACCTATAATATCTAGTTAAATTGGATTACCTACACTCATGGCCATGGCCTCAAACGAGAATCTAGTTTTGAAAAATTTAAGGTAAAAGCAACATTAGCACAAAAATTAGAAGATCTGACTTTCAGATGTTATATACATAGTTGTTAGAATCTCACAAATGTCCTACATTGAAAAGATAAAAGAAGGTTACTCCCCTCATTTCTAATTGGTTTTGGATGGAACTTCATATTCTCTAATATGGTATCAGAGCCCATAAAGCTCAAATGGGTATCGGTCCAATAAAATAAAATTGAGATTCGATTCAAGAATGGTGAGCCCAAAAGAGGAACCTCGTATTCTCTAATAATAGTGAAGGGCTTACATCAATATCCTCGTCTTGAACTGAATAACTTTTGAATGTAGACAAAGCTCCCTCAAGCATTGGCCTTGTCACAATTTCGTTGAACCGCCCCACAACCTTTGTCAAAACAAAAGGATGTGTTCAATAATGAAAACCCCATCAAAGGAACATGCAAGCATGAAATAAAATCGATGTTATGGCTAAATCCAACGAGCCCATCATGAAAATTGATAAGGGGCCACTACAGTACACGGGCAAATCATCCCAAATCCAACCCCTAGAATCTAAAGGCGGATAAGGAAAGAGAAAAGACCACAGCAAAGCGAAGGCCGGCAGCTTTGGCAAGAGAGCCGACGATGTGGCGGACGGCAGGCGTGTGCACGAAAGAGGAACGGTGATCCTTTGCAAGCTTTAATTGCGAGGAAAAGGAGAGGGGCTGGGATTTTGCAAGAGTTGGGCCCTGAAATTGAAGTTGAGTGCGATTCGAGTTCGAATTGGGAAATGTGAGCGTCAAATTTTGACGGTGAATCAAACTATGAGACGGAGCACCAAATGAGGCGGCCATTATCAAAGAAGCGATACCACACGAACAAGAACAAGAACAAGAACAAGAAGAACAACTGTTTAGTCGCTTCTGCTTGCTTTACTTTAATACCCATTTATATCACTTCTCATTTCCCGGATATTGTTACAAAATACTATTTTTATGGGGTGCTTGGATGTGTATTTGGCTCAGAAGTTATTTTGTATAGTTCAAAAAGATGTTTTTATTAGAGGAGTTGGAGTCAAAAGATTTTTTGGATGTGAATTTAAGATGCGTAGTTAAAAAAAAATTAGAAATGAATAGTTATGTAAACAATATCAGATGTTAACAATCCAAACCTAATCGAATACGGAACACTCAAGCAAGGAGATGAGCGATGAATTCTAGTGAGAGAGATTGAATGAGAAGAAGAAGAAGCTCGGGAGAATTTATACCCTAAATTTTATTTCAATTTAAGCCACACATTACACTGATAATAGTGGACCCTTTTATACAAAAAAAAAATAGAGTGTTTATTACGGCTTGTAAATTCACCTAAAAGGGTAAAGTTCACATATCAGTAAAAATGCAATTTTAACAAATTCCCCCTTGAACCAAAAACCTTTGATTCAAAACAAAAACAAACTTTGAAATTTCTTCAATGAAAAAAAAACTTGACCAACCATATCCCAGTTTAAGTAATTCACAAAGATAATGAAATCTATCGTCTCCAAGTGCCTTTGTGAATATGTCTGCTGGATTATGCTCTGTTTCCACTTTGTGAAGATCAATGGTACCATCTTGAATAACATTCTGCACATAATGAAACTTCACGTCGATGTGCTTTGCCCTTCCATGGTGGACCGGGTTTTTAGCGATGGCAATGGCGCTTTGGCTGTCACAGTACATGTTCACTAAGCATTCTTTTCCAATCATCTCTGAAATCATCCCTTTCAACCAAACGGATTCCTTCACAGCCTCAGCTAATGCAATATACTCGGCTTCCGTAGAAGAGAGTGCGACAACACTTTGGAGTGTAGATTTCCAGTTTATGATATTTCCATGAAAATAGAATGCAAAACCAGTGAGTGACCGCCTTTTGTCTACATCCGCCGCATAGTCAGAATCAACAAAACCATCAATGATTCCTTGCTCATGACTCTTCGAGTATATAAGACCCATCGATACAGAGGTAGCAATGTACCTCAAAACCCATTTGCAAGCGTCCCAATGAGCCTTTCCGGGATTTGCCATAAAACGGCTGACAACGCTCATAGCATATGCCAAATCAGGTCTGCTTGACACCATTGCGTACATAAGACTACCAACTAAATTTGCATAAGGTACGCCCTTCATTTCTTCTATCTCTATTGGGTTTGTTGGCGACTGACGCAAACTAAGTTTTGTGTGCTAAGCAATGGGAGTTTTAACTAATATTGATGTCTTCTCCATATGAAATTTCGCAACCACCTTTTTTAGGTAACTTGTATGAGATACATGTAGAGTATTTTTAAATCGATCTCTGTCAAGCTCCATCCCTAAGATTTTCTTCGCTGATCCTAGATCTTTCATTTCAAAAGCTTTCTTCAGTTGTTGTTTTACCTCATTTATTCCTTTTGTCATTTGAACACATCAATATATCATCGACATATAAAAGGAGGATCACAAAATCACCTTGGTTGCCTTGCTTTCTATAGACACAATTGTCATAATTGTTTCGGATGAAACCAATTGAAGCAACTACACCATCAAAGCATTTATTCCACTGTCGTGAGCTTTGTTTAAGGCCATAGATGGATTTTTTAAGAAGACAAACATCATTCCTTCTATTTTTGTCCTCAAAACCCAATGGTTGACTCATATAAATTTCTTCATCAAGTTCTGCATAAAGAAAAGTCGTGGTCACGTCCATCTGCTCCAATTCTAAGTTGAATTGCACTGCATAGGATAACATGGCTCTAATGGAGGTATGCTTCACAACAGGTGCAAAAACCTCATTAAAATCCACCCCTTCCTCTTGTGTGTATCCTTTTGCAACGAGACGAGCCTTGTACCGAGGATTTTCAACTCTTTCAATTCCAGGCTTCAATTTATAGATCCATTTACAAGATATGACTTTCAGTTCATTTGGTTTAGGAACCAATATCCATGTACCACTATTGATAAGTGATGCAAACTCATCTTCCATAGCTTTTAACCAATCATGTGAATCATTTGATTGAATAGCTTGTTTATACGTACATGGTTCATTGTCAGTGAATTCTTCAAAACAGCTCAAAGCATAGCTAGCATATTCAGCTTCTTCAAATCTCGAAGGAGGTCGAATTACTCTTCGTTGTCTGTCTCTTGCCAACTGGTATGTGCTAAGATCAGTTTCTACCTCATTTCTTTGTACACTTTCTACAAGTTGGAAATTTTCACTTTCAACTTCTGTATCAACAATATCTTCTACATCAACATGTTGAGTAATCTCCACATTGTTTGGTCTAGCAATACTATTCATTTCCAGTTTGATTTCAAAACTCGGTTCAGTTGACAATCCTCTACTTGAAACACTATTAGTCCATGGCATCAGGTCCTCATTGAATGTGACGTCTCTACTCACAAAGCACTTTTGTTCTCCCTCTTCAATTGACCATAATTTGTAGCCCTTTACACCAGGCGGATATCCTATGAATATACATTTCTTTGCCCTCATATCCAGCTTGTCCTATCTTTGATGTGCATAGGCTGCGCAACCGAAAACTTTCATATGATTAAGTTTTGGTGGCTTTCCAATCCAGAATTCCTGAGGAGTCTTTAGTTCAAGAACTGTTGAGGGACTACGATTTATCACATAAGCAGCCGTGTTTATGGCTTCTCCCCAGATCGTTTTTGGAAGCTGCGCATTTGAAAGCATGCACCTGGCCTTCTCTAGGATTGTTCGATTGTATTTCTCGGCTAATCCATTCTGTTGAGGATTTCCTGGGACAGTGAGATGTCTTTGAATTCCACTTTGTTTGCATAATTCATCAAAGTTTGAATTCAAGAACTCTAGTCCATTATCTGTTCGAATAGTTTTGATTGTCTTTCCAGATTGATTTTCAATCAACTTCTTCCAATCTTTAAACTTCTGGAATGTCTCATCCTTTGTTTTCAACAGAATGATCCATAGTTTTCTAGAGTAATCATCTATAATGGATAAGTAGTATCTTGCACCTCCATGAGTAGAAACTCGCGATGGCCCCCATAAATCCGAATGAATCAACTGGAGAGTCTCTGTTGCTCTAAAATTTGATCTACCGAATGACTTTTTCTTGGACTTTCCAAGCACACAATGCTCACAAAATGGAAGCGTTTCTGACTTCTTAATATCAATTAGCGTTTGTCTTTGTAATGCTTCAAGTCCCTGATCACTAAGGTGACCTAAACGTTTATGCCATAGACAAGTTTTGTTTGTTTTCAAACATGAAATTGCATTAGCTTCAGTTTCAATCGCACTTCCAAGCAATATGTATCAACCTCCTTGAAGCCTTCCAGTCAATTTCACATAACAGTTTTTAGAAATCGAAAGTGTACCTCTGTTTGATGTAAATTCATATCCGACATTGTCAAGAGTACCAAGAGAGATCAAATTCCTTCTCAAATCTGGAACATATCGAACTTTTGGCAATATTCTAACACACTCATCTTCTAATTTGAAAGCTACATCTCCAATACCTTCAATATTGCAATATTGATTATTTCCAAGTCTTACCTTTCCGGAGCTATATTTCTCAAGATTCATAAAATATCCAATGTGAGGCGTCATGTGGAACGTGCAACCTGAATCAAGTACCCATTCTATATCAATATTCATAGAATCTGTTACCATCAACACTTCGGCTGAATCGTAACCAGTCATTAGATTTGTAGATTCTTTTCCTTCAGGTCTTGAGAATAGTCTCCCCTTTCTTTTGAGAGTTGGACACGCATACTTTGAATGCCCACGTTTCTTACAATAATTGCAAAAAACCTTTTCTTTTGAACTTCCACATGAAGATGAGGTAGGTTGAATCGTCTTGGAATTCTTGTTACTCTGTTTGTAACTCTTTGAGGTATTCCCTTTGAAAGATTTTGTTTTAACAAACAATGCTTCAGAATTACCTTTTTCGAGCTTTAATTCCAACTTTTTCGATCGAAGGCCATCGATGATCTGATCAACAGTCAACGAGTCTCTTCCATACTTCATAGCCGATTTCACCTCACTATACTTCTCTGGTAGTGAATTCAACAAGATCACGGCCTGATTCTCTACATCCGCCTTCTCACCAGAATTTATCAATTATGAGCATATCTTGTTAAATTCATCAAGATTCTCTTCAAGTGATTTTGTTGATTCCATTTTGAAGCCAAAATACTTTTCTTTAAGATAAATCTTGCTACTGAGAGTTTTAGAAACATACAGGGTTTCAAGTTTGCTCCATAGTTCAGTCACATCTTCGATATCTCCTACTCTTCTGAGAACACTATCTCCAAGGTACAGAACAATTGTGCTGAGAGCTATTTCAGACATTTCTTTCTTCTCTGAATCGGAAAGAACCTTCGCTGATTCATCTTTCTCATTAAGAATCTTTGAAACTCTTTGTTGAACCAATAATGCCTTCATCTTTCGTTTCCAAAGGCAAAAATCACTCCGTCCATCGAATTTTTCAATCTCAAATCTTGCAGACATCGTTCTTGCCGATCAATTTGAGCGAAGCGAATCGAATTCGATTTTCTTGAGTCTTTGCGTTCCAGAGGCTCTGATACCAATTGTAAACAATATCAGATGTTAACAATCCAAACCTAATCGAATACGGAACACTCAAGCAAGGAGATGAGCGATGAGTTCTAGTGAGAGAGATTGAATGAGAAGAAGAAGAAGCTCGGGAGAATTTATGCCCTAAATTTTATTCCAATTTAAGCCACACATTACACTGATAACAGTGGACCCTTTTATACAAAAAAAAAATAGAGTGTTTATTACCGCTTGTAAATTCACCTAATTACAGCAAAGGGTAAAGTTCACATATCAGTAAAAATGCAATTTTAACAAGTTAAGAATAATTTATTTCGATTGATTAAAAATTAGTGATGTGTATTGATGAGTTATATTGAGTACTTATAAATCAATGATTATAATAATTAATAAAATGATGAGTTGTTTAGAATTATTGTTGGGAGTTTATTCTATTTTATCCTTCCAACTTTAAAAAAAATCATCTTATAAATCAACTAACTCACAACAATCAATCTCCACTAACGAGCCAATCGAAAGATTCCCCTCCAAAAATAAGAACTCTCCTCTACTTAAGATGAAGAGCCAGTGAAACAAAAGGAAAAGTTGAAGTTCAACTTAGCTAAGCTATCAAAAACACTATTATAGCTTATATTACAATAGCATAAACTAACTAATTTGATATTTAAAACCAACCACTTGATATCAATAATCATATTGTTAAATTCTAACAAATTTTGTGAGATTCCTACCATGGAATCAATAACAACATAAGATCTGACTCTGTAAGAATGGGGGAGCCAAAGGATGTTGGCTTCGAGATGAATTTGAACCATCCCCTAATTGCATTACCCTCTAAAAACTTAACAGATAAGTTCTTAAACCACACTTTCTAGCCATACAATATCAGGGTCCCTTTCCAATCAAGAACAATTCACCATTTTCCTCATTTATTTAATGTAGAATGCAAAGAAGCATCCACATTTAGCTTCCATCAACCACGAGGGAAAGCTTTCCACTTCTTACTAATAGCACTTATAGCGGTGGAGCCTGAACTTAGAGGATCTGTAACAGTCAAAGTATGAGAGTTAATACTCATTTCAATCATCTCTTGAAGTTTGTGGAACTCCTTAGAAATAATATTGATCACACAAACGTTCCTGATATTTCATAAGCTTCAAATAACAATGAGCACCTTTTAACACTCGTCTTTAGCAATTCTATAAAAAAATTTAAAAAAAAATTAAAAAAGACATCCATGAACTCTACATCTCTCTGCTTTGACCTGAAACAAAAAAAAAACGATTAGATCAAAAAACCAAGGAAAAAGTTCTTCCAAACTCAAATTAGAATTTACAGTCCTTTAAAACATAAATATAAGATTCTCTACCCTTTCCACATAAAGGGCAAGTCATAATGATATCATTCCTTTTATTATAGATGTTGCAATTGGAAGGAATTACATTGAAAATCACACTCTAGGACACCATTTAATCAATTAAATGGGATCCTTATTGAGTATCCAATACTCACCATTTAATACAAACATTTTTTCCAAGTAGTGAAGCATGTGTTGTGCTAGTTGAATGAAGAGCTAAAAAAATTATGGGCACAATTTTGAGTCATTTTATTCCACTTTAGACTTATGACCTAGTTATTTATATTATTCTCTTTAATAAATTTAAACTATATTTTATAATAAGAAGAATAATCTCAAACTTTTTGTAAATAATTAATGTAGATTTAAGTTATTTCCTAGTAATTGCATCTTTTTTAAGTTAAAGTCAAAGTAGCTATTGCAAGCGTGATAACTACTCTTAAGGTCTAGCTAAATTTTTGGGGTTATTACATAAAATATATATTTAGTTTGTTCCTCCACTCACCCCCTTATTCTCTGTGTAAACACAAGAATTCACCGCCCAGTTTAGGGTGGGTCTCCACAAAACTCCGACCTTGGAAGAATGTGGACATCTTTATGTACTATAGAACTTCAGGAATAAACAAAAGTTCATTCATTTGAAGGATAAAATAAATATAAATTGCAGGGTTAATTAAATGGATGATGCAATTGCCTTAACAAATTCTTCAATGTTTTTATCAGAGCTACCACCTTCATCCACTGCCTCTTTAGCCAATTTCCTCATCTTGATTGAGTTTCTCTCAATCTCATTCTCTCCATTTCCTCGAGCAGCAAGTCGAACAGAAGTTTCTAATTCTTCCTTCACTGCAATCCCTTTACCATCCATCTTCACTCGAGCTCCGACTCTCCAAACATCAGCCACAAACTTGGCATTCGTCGTCTGATCAACCCACTGCGGTACGGCAACCATCGGGACTCCCAAGCTTATAGCTTCAAGTGTCGAGTTCCAACCGCAGTGTGTGACGAAACAACTAATAGCCTTGTGAGAGAGAACTTGTAGTTGACAACACCAACTGCCAACTAAGCCTTTGTGTGATGTCTCTTGTACAAAGTTGTTGGGAAGCTTATCCAATTCTGATTCTCTCAAAACCCATAAGAAAGAAAGATTAGAGTCTTTGAGAAAATTGGCCAGTTCCTTCACTTGTTGTTCTTGTAAGATAACTAAGCTTCCAAATGAAATGTAAAGCACTGAAGCAATCTGTTTGGAGTCTAACCAATGCAAAATTTTGTCATTGTTGAGATTTTTGTGGTTTAGGCCATAAGTTTTGTCATCCTTCAAGCGACCGTCCAAATAAGCTGAGGGAATGGTTGGTCCGACTGTTTTGATTGGCCACCTTTTTGCCATCCAATTCACTACCTGGTTGGTGCAATTAATTCTATGATATCAAATCTCAAATCATAAACTATTTCTTAGTGTCATCACTACAAAGAAATTTCGCTTGTCACAGTGATCATCATTTCTACTTCTGTCAAATCTCGTGTGAATATTAGTTACATTATCATTTGTGTGTGTAGATTGATTCCTCTATTCTTAAACATGGTTAGCCTCAATTTTATTGGATCTATTAACATTTTGGCTTCTAAATATCATTATGTCTCTGTTTTAATATATATGTGTGTGTCTTTGTTTTTTTAGATTTTTTTTATTTTAATTCATGTATTTTAACATATCAAAGTGTAGTTTAAATATACTTCAAAAAAAAAAAAAAGCGTAGTCTAAATAAAACTTAAAATTGGTATTTATGTTCAGTGAAAGTACACACTTAAAATTACAAAGCCTAAATAGAATAAAATTTAAAGTATCCATTTTAACCAAAGACTTAAGTTACGGCCTAAGTTAATATAATAACACCATTAAATCATTGAAAATTAATAGAATATGAGCAATTATATGTCAAGGTGATAAATGTATTTATGATTAAGAAATCATGATTCAAATCTTTGTTGAGTTCAAAATAATAATAATAATATCTATAACAAAAATATAGTTCTAAATTCTTAACTTGTCATGGGAATGACATAAAAAAAAAAAAAAAATCGTTTTCTTTTTTGATAATTTTTATTTATAACATTTTTGTGGCGTAACAACTATGAATTCATTTGTAGAAGTTTTTGTGTGAAATTATAAAAAGAAGGCAATAAACGAGCATACGCTTTTTCGTACCTTCATTTCCAGGTGATCAAAAGAGTTAACGAAAATCCATTTGGCATTCTTGAAACTGGAGAATTGGCTGGTCATGAACTTCAGAACCACTTCCGGCTCGTACGGGAAATACGGCAGATCCTCTGTTTGAAGAACGGGCAACTGCGGGATCGAAACCGCCGCATTTTCCATGGGAAGAATCCTCAGCGATCCTTCATACACCAGATTCAGAATGTGATTGACGGCACAGGATTGTGTGAAAAATGGTGCCGAGTCCACCCCTCGCTCTCTAGCCACATCCATCGCCCATGGCATTACGGAATCGAAAACCACAAAGCTCCGAGAAGGATCGCCATTCGAGTTTCTCATGGCTCCGTCCATGAAATCCCCAAAGGATCTGGATACGACAGCCTCGAAGCTCTCCTGCTCGTGGCTCAGCGACAGGATCTGTTCGGTGCGGACGTCGGAGATGGGTCGGAGGTCGATTCCATACAACGGAACAAGGTTGGTTTGTAGAGTTTCAGTTGCAGTTGCAGAGGAAGTGGTGAGGAATGTTATTGGAACGCCTTTGGAGGCCAATCGCTTTGCGAATTGGAGCATCGGACTCATGTGGCCTTGCTTCGGATAGGCGAACAGCACCACATGCCTCCATCTCCTCTCGCCGTCCGCCGCCGTGTCGCTCATTCTTGCCGGCGGAGTTGGTGTCATCCACTGCGATGGAGATTGGGGTCGTTAAATAGACCCCTCACGGTTAACAGACCTTTTGAACTTTTGAGGATTACTTTAATCACACTGCCTAATTAACTTATTTGCCAAGTCACAAGTGTATTTAGTAATTGTTTTTCTCAAATATTGAATTAAAAAGTATTGTCAATTTTACATTAAAAAAAGAGAAGAATTTGGATGAGGCACAAGCTACACTTTGATCGTGATGTCACCCATATGACACCTTTGATGCCACACATCTCATCTCTTTTTTGTTTACTTAATACTTATTATAAAAAATGTGTGGCTTACATGAGTGACATCACGAATGAACTGCATCCAAATTCTTCTCTTAAAAAAATGGTCAAAGTTATTATAAATGAGCCAACAATTAATCCATTCTCAAATAAAATAACATTTAAATGAGTTAATGTTACAATTCAAAATAATCTCTCATTTCAAAGCACTCAAAATAACTTCTCATTTTAAAATAATTCATTTCTAACTTTTTACTAAATACTTAAAATATTTGAAGATATTTACTTATAATTTACTTGAGATGCAATGTATTGCCAATAATTTTCTTGTGACCACCTTATGTGCATTATTAAATGTACTTGTGACCACCTTATGTGCGTTATTAGATGTAGTTTGATATTTGATTAATAATTTTGTTGAGTTCTTACATTAAATAAAGATTTAAAAGGATTTTGCATGTTTATAATAAAAATAAACCAAGAAATTGAAAGTATAGCACAAATGAAAATTAATTCATTTATGACAGAAAAAAAACGAGCCTACTAAAAATTTTAAAAAAAAAAAAAAACCCTTGCCGTGACTATCATCTATGTTTGTGGCCACTAGTTGACTTCATTATTTACAAAACGATTCATTCTATCATGTAGAAGAAACTAATTTCTACATGTAGAAGAATGATAGGCTTCTATTACTTAAAAAACTAATTGAGTAAAAAAAATAAAAATTAATTAAATTCTGTCGGTTGAATTAATACAATTAAATTTGATTAAAGACAATCAAAGTTGACAATTAACTTCTTTTTTTTTCTTCAATTATTTTGTTTTTGAATTTCAATCATTTTTTGTTTTGAGTTTCAATCAATATTTGTTTTGGGTTTCAATCAATTTTTTATTTGAGCTTTTGGCACACATAAATATTATAGCACTTTATTTGATTATTGATTAAACCTATCAGTAGCTTACTGATTGAATCTATCATTTGCATATTAATTGTATCTATGAGTTGCTTATTGATTGAATGTATCAGTAGCTCATTAATTGGATTTAAATTGCTTATTAATTGAATCCATTAGTTGCATATTGATTGAATCTATCGGTTGCGTTATTAATTGAATCTATGAATTGCTTATTGATTGAATTTATCAATTGTTTATTGATTGAGTCTTTCTCTTCGACTTCATCTTCTTCCTCAAGCCCATTTTTAAGCTCTGTTTTCCGTCCACCGTAACTCCCTTCGCTCCTTTTTACTCATACATCAAAATCCCCATTAGCTGCCCATCTACTCTTCCTATACATCAATAAATCGCGAGATATCAAAGATTGGAATTTCGAAATCTTAGATTCAATTTCAATCGGCAAGTGATGAATTTCCGGCAAGCGATAATCTAAAACAAAAAAATAATAATAAATAAATCTAAAAAACGAAAGTATAGAAGAAAATGAGCAAACAAATCGAAATAAAACAAGGATTCGGAAGCTAAAGAAACCAATTAAAGAGAAAGAAGAACGATGACACAAAAGGAATTAAGTGGTTCGGCCAATTGCCTACCTCCACAATATAATGGGAGAAAGATTTTATTTAATTGTTGAATAGAAGGATCGATCCAAAAGTTTGCAAAATCAACTATATGTACAAGAACTGGTAAAAATCCTTTTTATAAGATAAAGGGAACAACCCTTTTTGAAATTAAAAATGTAAAGAGCTCACTTAACAAATTAACCAACAATTCATTTTTGAACTAATTAGTTACGACTACTCTCAAATAATATGAGAGTATTATTTGACTCCACTCGTGACATAGAGTTGAAATAGATTAACTATTGGATCGGTATGACAACCCTAGAGGGGGTGAATAGGGTTTTACACAAATTTTTCTAAATAAGCTTAAGATATTCTAAGTATCAAACTTTTTACAAGTGATTAAAAAGAAACAATAATGCACCACACAAGATTGATAAAGATTATGTAAAACCAATTTGATTTAAAGCAATTCAAAATAAAGCATGAAAGACAATACTAAAAAGTAAATAGGAAAGAGTTAGAGAAGATGACACCGTGATTTATAGTGGTTCGGTAAGCCTACTCCACTACCCAAGCTCCTTTTGGGATTTTGAATAACCTTTTTGCTTAACTCTTTCCACGGATTAGAGTCCAACCGTAAACCGCTCCTTTTACGAGTTCAAGAGCAAACTCGATCTTTTCCACGGATCAAGATCAAACCGTTACAAAGTATAGAATTTTTGGGAACACACTTTACAACTCTCTCAAAAGAGTGGATATACAAGTTTTATCTCACACAACCAAATCCTCACAATACAATATGTCTCTCAAGAATAAAATCTAAAAGAAAAAGTTGAGAGCTTGGAGAGAGCAACAATGGAGCTTTTGATTTTTGGAGGATTGAATAATAAAAGTTATGTTGTAATTTTGGAGAAGAAGATTGAGTTTAAAAAGAGAGGGAAATGGGGTAAAAGACAACATTTAATTTGAGTCATTGGATATATAAAATATAAAATGAATGGTGGAGATTAAAAGTTAAAAAAAGTAAAAAGATAAAAGGTTAAAAGTTAAAAAGTTAAAAGTTAAAATAATAAATAATAAATAATATATATAAAATATTATTATTATTATATATTTTTTCAAAACAATCAAATCAGAACGGTCACTGACCAGTTCTGATTTTTTTTTTTTTTTTACCGTTGGAATATATATATTAATATATATAAATTTTTTTTTAATTTCTTTTTCCTTTTCTTTTTCATTTTCTTTTATTTTCATTTTATTTTCAAAACTATCAAAAGTCACCGTTTGTCACTCATCCAAAACTTCACATGTCAACTTCTAAATAGCTTACGATGTACACTCGCCGCCACGTCACCGTCTCGGAATTTTTTCGTTCAAACTTGTTTTGTCAATAACTTCTTCGTTTCAACTCCGATTTGAGTAATTCAAATTGCGTTGGAATCCTTGTTTCGAGCACTACACTGTTGACATCTTAAAACATCAAAATTATTAATAAATAATATCAGGTTTGTTATCATCAAAATATTAATAATTAATTAATTAAATCAATTAATTTGAGATAGGGCCAAAAAGTCAACATTAACATCATATAAAATAACCAACTGTGTCACTAAGCCTCGGTAAATTGTGTTTCATTTTTAAATATTCTCCCATTAATTTAAGATTTGTCACTTTGTATTCCTAATTATTTTGTTTTGGATTTTTAAAAAATCTAATTTAGATTTGCCGTAATTTTATATAGAATTTGTTGTAAAATTGTGATTGATCCTTAAATAAATAAACAGTTTCGTCCAGATTGATATTCACCCAGCTAAATTTATGAATAAAAATACTTTTTCAAAGAAAATTTCTATTTAAAAACAATTTTAAAATACAAGGAAAGCACTGCAGAAAGTACTCTGGTTTTGTTTTCTTCAAAAAAAAAAAAGCACTCTGCCTTTGTTTAGTGTATCCGATTGAGAAAAAGAAGAAAGATCCTTGATTCTGACCTGGAACACGTGAATCACGATAATGTCTTAAAAAAGATATTGGATTTTAATACAACAAACAACAAAATGATTCTAAAATTAAAACTAGACAAAATAATATTCAAAGTTCAGTACATATCATACTAAAGTGTGACTAGAAAATCATTTTTAGATGATTTTATCTCTTAAGTCATATTCTAAATTATAAATATACCATCTATTGGAATATAAAAAAAATAAATGAAAATAAGGTAAAAGATATTTACTATATCATTTTCATCGGTAGAAGATAAATATTTTTATCAAATCTATTTTATGACTAAGTTAGAAGATAAGAGATTTCAATATTTATAATATCATTTAAATTTTCATCCTGTTTATAACGTCGAAAATAAGATATTTTTACAAAATGTCATAGATTTTATTTGAACAAATTGAATTTTCCAATCCTATAAATAGTTATCTACATTTTGTTTACAAGAACACTTTCTGTTTATATTAAAAAAAAACACTTTTTGTTTGTTTGGATTTATTTTTATTTTTTTAATAAGTTCTCTTATTTTTGTTGGATTATTTACTTGACTTTCATCTAATTTTTCTCTTGTCACAATAATTTTTGTAGGGATTTTTTTGTAAAATTGTTGTCTAAGGTTAAAGTTAAGATTATCATCTGATGTTAAAGTGTGAAGAAGGATAAGTTTATCATCTGAAGTTAAAGTGCATGATTCTTTAGTTTCAAAAATTGGGTAACAATGATTTCCTATTATATATATATATATATATATATATATATATATATATAGTTCTTTGTATTTGTACATTTGAAACTTTCTTTTTGTTTGAGGTTTCCTCTTTTTGTTTCGTTTTGTTTTTTTTTTTATAATAAAAAATTTAGTTATCTTATTTTTGTTGGATTATTTACCTTAATTTTCATCTTAACTTTTCTTTTGTTACAATAATTTTTATAGGAATACTTTGGTGCTTAATTGTTAACTTGGAGATGTGAAATTTTTTTTGAAGAATGATAAAATTATCATTTGAGATTAAAGGTAAATTCATAAATGTATACTAATAAATACATTTAACTTATTTATTCAAGAGTAATTGGTCTATTAATAGATAAATTGAAAAAAAAATTAAGAGTATCGATTTTTAAAAATCAAAGATAAATTTTAATTTTAATGCGATAAATTTATTAAGTTTTTTTTTTAAATAATAACATCTATTATTTTTTAAGCTCAAAATAAAATATTAACTATTTTTTTAACATAAATGCGAATTTTAATAAATTTAACTAACATAAAAAAATGATTATAAAATTCAATATTAGATTGAAATTATTATTTGATGATTTAAATTTAATATAAAAATGTAGGAAACAATTGATAATTATAAATATATATATATATATATATATATATATATTTATTATTTATTATTTAAAAAATTATCACGTGTCCGCGTTAAAATTCTAGTACATTTAAGAAAATTCAAATTTGATTCAAATTGTACATATTTCTAAACTTAAAATTAAAATAAATATATTAAAAATGGTTTATGCATTTATAAATGCTTAATTTTAATTATATACAAATTAAATTCAAACTTGATTCATATGATAAGTCACAATTAATTAAATAATCAACAATAATATTAATAATTCCAATTCAAGAAATAACACAAGTTGGTACATATTTATAAAACTAAAATAAAATAAAATATTATTCTAAAAATTGTTTATGCATTCACAAATGACCAATTTCAGATAATTTATGTTCAATAAAACTTAAAATTGATTCATATAACAAAATTGAAAATGACTCATTAATAAATAATAATAATAACAATTTCAATTTAATAAGGAAAAGTAGTCAAATTTAGAAAATAATTATAAATATTTTGATTTTTTAAAAAATTTAGCATTGTCATTAGTATTAATAACAATATCGTATTAGTAATACATAATATTATACTAAAAAAAGTAATATATAATACTCTATTAATTAATATTTATAATACAACATTAAAACGTATTATTGATTATGAAAACAAATATTTTAACATTTTCTTACAGTTGTATTTATATTGTGAAAATAGAGATGTTCATCGCCCCTATAGAGGTGGTGAATCCTTGAATAGACAGGGAATAAGAGATTGAATGAGTATGAAAAATTTCCTACGAACTAAATTGGGATGGGACGGGGAATGCATTCTTCATCCCCGTTCCCCGCCCCATTCATATTATATATATATATATATATGTTATTTTTTATAAATACATTTATATACATAAAGTAGTAAAAATACTTATTTTGATTAATATTTTCCTTACTTAATTAATTAAAAATTAATAAACATTTCTTTTAATATTAAAAAAATTATATAAAATTCAGTTAATTGAGTTAAAAAGAGAAAGCCTTAAGAATAAAAAAGGAAAAATGAAGAGTTAATTGAGGAATAATTCCCCATGAGGAACCCGATCCCCATGATTACCCCGCGATAAATTCTCGCTCTGTTATCCGCAAAATTTTACGGTCAATTGCACGGAGATGAGGATTGAAATGAGTAGCGGGAATGGGGGCGGTAAAGCCATCCCCATCCCCGCTCCATAGACATCACTATCTTAAAATAATCCCTTCAATACAATTTTCATAAAAAATATAATCTATTTTTTTAATTCAACAACATGAATTTAAACTCACCACTTTCTTTTTTTTTTTTTAAAGAAAGAAGAAAGAAAAACTCACCACTTTTGATCCTAAATAATATATCATCTGAGTTTGAACTATGCTCCTCTACTCAACAATCAATTTAGAAATTTAACTACGAATAAGAACTTTTAACATTGTCTCGACAAACATAACTATGCTTTTTTTTTCTTCATCGATTTCATCTTTCTTCTCTATTTCGAAGGAAAACAAGCAATTATATTAATGAAGCTCATCATATTATTTGATTTTGGAGGTGTGGCCGAGTTCAAAACGAGTTATGCTTGATCATGGACACAAACTCCATAATGTTCCTATCAGAGCTCCCACCTTCATCCATGGCTTCTTTAGCCCATTTCTTCCACTCCATAGCATTGCTCTTAAACTCATTGGCTCTCTCTCCCTCCATCACTTCACAAATACAACTCCTTATCTCTTCTTGACTTGCCATCTTCTTCTCATCCAGCTTCACCCTCTTCCCAACCTTCCACACATCCTCCAAAAACTTTGCATTCGTCGTCTGGTCCGCCCACTGCGGGAACGCGACGACTGGGACGCCCAAGCATAGCGCCTCGAGCGTCGAGTTCCACCCGCAGTGAGTGAAAAAGCAGCTGACTGCGGGGTGAGCCAGGACCTCGAGCTGGGAACACCAGCTCACCACAAGGCCAGTGTCCGCAACACTCTCCACATAATTAGGAGGAAGCTTTGGAACTTCAGTGTCCCTGACAACCCACACAAAGAATTTGGCAGTTCCTTTGATTCCAAGAGCCAGTTGCTTGAGCTGATCTTCTCCCATTTCGACCAGGCTTCCGTAGGACACGTAGAGAACAGAGGCAGGGGGCTTGGTGTCGAGCCATTCGAGACAGGCGTCTTGCTTCGGCTCGAATAGGCTCACGCCATAGTGCCTGTTGTTCTCTACTCTTTTGTCTAAGTAGGCTGATGGAACGGTTGGTCCTACACTTTTCACTGGCCGTCCCAGGCTCTCCATCCATGTGATAATCTGATAAAAGTGTGGCAGTTCAATATAATCAGTATAATTGAGACTTTCTAAATTCTACATGGTCTAATTGTAACAAACTAGCTAGATTTCAAGTTGTAGATTTAGAATTGGCAATCATTACCAAACAGAGATTTAAGTACATTCAAATGAAAAGCTTGGAATTGAAATGGAATAAGAAGTAGCTCAGCGTCATTAATACATACCAAAGGAACAAAGGTTACGGAAAATGGATTCGAGATTCCTTTCTGAGTTACATTTGGACTAAAGAAGGCATAAGGAGAGTTGCAAAGTAATGATGTGTACATACCTGTCCTTCCAGCTTGTGAAAAGTGTTGCAGAAAAGCAGATCCGCGTCGTGAATATTAGAATACTGACTGGTAAGGAGATCGATTATGGTGTCGGTGGAGGCGGGATCGTAATCATAAGCAGGAAGATCCGTAGGGCAGAGCAGCGGCATACAAGGCAATGCGATATTGGCATCCGATTCAGGAGGAAGCTTCAACTTACCATGAAGAACATGATAGTTAATGCTGTTCAAAGCACAAGATTGGGTGTAAAACGGGGCCCTGCCCAGGCCGAACGCCTTGGCCACACCCAACACCCAAGGCATTGTGGAATCATACACAATGAACCGAGGCGGGTTGGGAGACTTCATTGCCTTTTCCAAGTAATTTTCCAAGTTCTTGGTCATCTTGTCTCGAAATCGATCCAGAGTTTGGCGCATGGTGTCGGTTTCTTGCCGGTTCTCGGAGCCATCGGAAATGATTTCGATGCTCATGGAGTCGGAGTACTCGCCCTGCAAGTTCATGGTTTCGCCAACGTGTAAGATTGTGAGCATGGTTACCTTGATTCCATTTGCGATTAGGCGCTTTGAAAATTGAAGTTGGGGATTTATGTGGCCTTGTGATGGAAAAGGGAAAATTATGATATGATGATGCGCATACAGCTCGCCGCCTTTCTCCATTTTTCTTCTTCTTCTTCTTCTTCTGCTTTATAATGGGTAGTTTCAATATGAGAATAACTTGTTCCTTTTAAACGAATTTCAGCTCCTCTGTTTTTTTTTTTTTTTTTTTTTTATATTCAACCATGATGATTGGGCTTTGGAGTTAGAGAAAGACAGGAGAGAAAATGGAAGAGGAAGAATTCAACTGATTTAGAAATATTTATTATATATTATTTTTTTTAATGTAATCATTGCATATTTATATTAATTTAATATATTTTATTTTATATTATGTGTTTGAAAATTAGAGAAAATTTCATATAATAATTGATGAGATTAAATTAAAGAAATTTTATATTATATTATATAGTTGAAAATTAGAAGAAAAAAAATGTTTGATGTAATATTTAAAAGATTAAATAAAAGATTTAATGTGATGTTGGAGAGGAGAGGTTGAGATTGAGGAGGAGTTGATGAGAGGTAGATGCCCTAAAAACAAGAAGTTAAGAAATTTCAACTCTTCTATTTCCTCTCTTCCCCTCGACACCAAATCTCAAATACTCCATAGATCTTGCCAAGATACAAACTAGTTATTGCTAAGCTCAAATATAACTAAGCTGAAAAAGATCCATTCGATTTTAGTAAAATGTTGAAACTAAGTCGTGAATCATGTGGTTGAGATCCTAAAAAAAATAAATTATAAAAAATATTTAAATTATTTCGTTGGGCCCATAAACAAATATTATATTGGATGAAACGCACCCCGACTAGAATTTTCTATTTTGTTGCAACGAAAGGAAAATTTTTAGTTCTCAGGGCAAAATTATAACTTCATTATTACAAGTGTTGATGGAGTGTTCATTTATTTAATTAATTATATATCGATGTTATAAATTTGATGAAAAAAATTGATAGAGGCTTTAGCAAGAGACCACAACATTAATATGTATATTTAAAGACCATGATAATCAAAATGTCATTCTTGTAAAATTAAGAAACTAAAATAAGCATAAATATAAGTGTGGTTCAATAGGTTAATATACATATATTATTTATCATGAGCTTAGATATTCGAATTTTCCATCTTCACATATTGAAAAATAACTTCAAATTGATACTAAGTTCAGAGACTAATTAATTCATATAATTCTAAACGATGGTGAATGATGGAATTTAAACTAAAAGAAAGAGGAGTCTAGATCTATATTGACGTATAAAATGGGTTGTGATCACATCGAACTAATAATTTAAACTAAAAATAAGCACCGCATATATAGTTCCTACAATTTATCAGTACATCCATTGTGTATCGTGATCGACAACTTTGATTGAACGTGATATTTAGTTCTTTTGTATTTTTCAAGTGCAGTCGATGATGATTTTCATTTTTTTTAGCCACCTCCCTTAATTTTAAGGATTTGTTTCTAATTAAATATTATTAGTATTTTCATTTTGAAATATTATAAAATAACAACTAGTCAGTTAGGCTTAAATTTAAGAAAAATGAAATATTATAAAATAAAATTGGTTGGTTATACTGAGATTTAGGAAAAAATTGGTTTTCTTCCCTTTTTTTTTTAAAAACATTTCGGTAAACACCTAAACCAAAAAGAAATAAAATGATATTTTGGGAAAAGAATATTCATCTTTCCTCCGGATTATTTTTTTTGTCATTTCCTACCATGTCTCAATATTATTTAATTTGGACCCAAATTCCAAATAAATAAACCAACTTCTAATCCGATTAAGTTTGAGATAATAATAGATTTGTTATTGGCTCAAAAGTTGATAAATCTCGTCGTTAATTTGTACATGTCATGGGAATTTCTAAATGGCCAAAATTCAATAGTCAATAATGACTAAATTGAGATAAAAGATTAAATATTTCTCATGTTATAGGGTAAAATTTACATTTAAGAACATTGTTTTACTGCTAGATCTTGTCTAAAATATTTTTAGGATAAAATACCATTTTGGTCCTTCAACTTTCAAAAGTCTAATTTTGTTTCCTGAACTATTAATTTTGTTTCATTTTGGTCCCTGAACTTTTAAAAGTTCAATTTTAGTCCTCAAATTTTCTAAAAAGTTGAAAAGTGTTGGTTTTTGGCCCTATCTCAAATTAATTGATTTTAATTAATTAATTATTAATATTTTGATGATAACAAATCTGATATTATTTACTAATAATTTTGATGTTTTAAGATGTCAACAGTGTAGTGCTCGAAACAAGGATTCCAACGCAATTTGAATTACTCAAATCGGAGTTGAAACGAAGAAGTTATTGACAAAACAAGTTTGAGCGAGAAAATCTTGAGGAGGCGTGACGTGGCGGCTGAGTGTACATCGTGAGCTATTTATAAGTTGACATGTGGAGTTTTGGATGAGTGACAAATGGTGGCTTTTGGTAGTTTTGAAAATAAAATGAAAATAAAAGAAAAGGAAAAAGAAAAGGAAAAAGAAATTATATGTAATATATATTCCAACGGTATAAAAAAAAAAAAAAAAAAAAAAAAAAAAAAAAAAAAAAAAAAAATCAGAACTGGTCAGTGACCGTTCTGATTGTTTTGAAAAAATATATATAATAATAATAATAATAATATTTTATATATATTATTTATTATTTTAACTTTTAACTTTTAACTTTTTAACTTTTTATCTTTTTACTTCTTTTAACTTTTAATCTCCACCATTCATTTTATATTTTATATATCCAATGGCTCAAATTAAATGTTGTCTTTTACCTCATTTCCCTCTCTTTTTAAACTCAATCTTCTTCTCCAAAATTACAACACAACTTTTATTATTCAATCCTCCAAAAATCAAAAGCTTCATTGTTGCTCTCTCCAAGCTCTCAACTTTTTCTTTTAGATTTTATTCTTGAGAGACATATTGTATTGTGAGGATTTGGTTGTGTGAGATAAAACTTGTATATCCACTCTTTTGAGAGAGTTGTAAAGTGTGTTCCCAAAAATTCTATACTTTGTAACGGTTTGATCTTGATCCGTGGAAAAGATCGAGTTTGCTTTTGAACTTGTAAAAGGAGCGGTTTACGGTTGGACTCTAATCCATGGAAAGAGTTAAGCAAAAAGGTTATTCAAAATCCCAAGAGGCGCTTGGGTAGTGGAGTAGGCTTGCCGAACCACTATAAATCACGGTGTCATCTTCTCTAACTCTTTCCTATTTACTAATTTTTAGTATTGTCTTTCATGCTTTATTTTGAATTGCTTTAAATCAAATTGGTTTTACATAATCTTTATCAATCTTGTGTGGTGCATTATTGTTTCTTTTTAATCACTTGTAAAAAGTTTGATATTTAGAATATCTTAAGCTTATTTAGAAAAATTTGTGTAAAACCCTATTCACCCCCTCTAGGGTTGTCATACCGATCCAACAATTGGTATCAGAGCCAAGTTGCTCTTCTAGATTTTTAATATAAACTTTATTGTTTGAGCTTTATGGCAAACCTTGTAGGAAGTGGTATTAATGAAGGACAATCATCCTCTAGGCCTCCTTACTTTGATGGGTCAAATTATGGTTATTGGAAAGTTAGAATGATGATATATTTGAAATCCATTGACTATAAGTTGTGGTTTATTGTTATTAAAGGTCCCAATATTCCCATGAAAAAGGTTAATGATGAAGATGTGCCTAAATTAGATGATGAATTGAAAAAGCTTGCTTTTAATGCTAGAACTATGAACTATTTATATTGTGCCTTAAGTTGTGATGAGTTCAATAGAGTATCTATGTGTTCTTCGGCTAAAGAAATTTGGGATATTCTTGAAGTGACATATGAAGGAACAAGTCAAGTTAAAGAAACAAAATTTAGCATGCTTGTTCATAATTATGAATTGTTCAAGATGAATGAAAATGAATCTATTACCGAAATGTTTACTAGATTTACTAACATCACAAATTCTTTGAAGGGTCTTGGAAAAGAATATAGTACATCCGAAAATGTTAGGAAAATTCTTAGGTGTCTACCAAAGAATTGGGAAGCAAAGGTGACGGCAATACAAGAAGCAAAGGATCTCACCAAACTCTCTTTGGAGGAACTTATTGGTTCTCTCATGACACATGAGATTACCATAAAAGAGAATATGGAAGATGAGTCCAAAAAGAAGAAGAGTATTGCTTTAAAGTCTATCACCTTGGAAGTTGACTCCGAAGATGAAGATGTTCTTGATGAAGATGATATTGCATATTTTTCACGTAAGTATAAAAACTTCATCAAGAGGAAGAAACAATTCAAAAAGAACTTTTCCAACCAAAGAGAATCAAAAGGAGAAAAGAACAAGAAGGATGAGGTAATATGTTATGAATGCAAGAACCGGGTCATATAAGAACGGATTGTCCACTCCTCAAATCATCCAAGAAATTCAAGAAGAAAGCAATGAAGGCTACTTGGGATGATAGTGATGAAAGTGAAAGTGGAAGTGATGAAAAAGTAGCAAATTTTTGCTTCATGGCTCATAGTGACAAAGGTGATGAACAAGATGATGAGGTAACTCTAGAATCTCCTTCTTATGATGAATTATTTGAAACTTTTGAAACATGCAAAATGACTTAGAAAAGTTTGGTTCAAAATATAATGTGCTTAGAAAGAAATATAATACTCTTACTAGTGAAAATAAGACTTTACTTGATGAAATTACTTGCTTAAAATTGCATGAGCATGATATTGTGAAAATTGATAAAATAGATGTCTCTTGTGATGAACATGCTTTAGATTGTGATGAGAAAAATATCTTACTTGATAAAGTTAAATTTCTTGAGCAAGATTGTTGTGAAAAAGATAATTTGATTAAGTTGCTCAAAGAAAAGGAATTAAATGTTTTGCATGAACTTGATAGGGCTAATGAGTCTATTAAAAAGTTAACTATAGGTGCCCAAAGATTGGATAAAATAATTGAAGTAGGAAAGTCTTATGGTGATAAAAGAGGTGTAGGTTACATTGATGAAGTTTCTACTCCTTCAACTTCTAAAACTATTTTTGTTAAAGCATCTCCTCTTGTATCTAAGCTTAATATTCCTAAAATTGTGTCCAAACATGATAAATCTAGCTTTGTGCCTATATGTCATTATTGTGGTGCTAAAGGTCATATAAGACCTAAGTGTTTTAAATTAAAATATGCTCATACTACTTCAAGAAGAAAATTTTCTCCAAAAGCAAAGTTTCACAATACTCCAAGAAATAATTTCTCAAAGAAAATTAGAGTACACAATTTTATTATAAGAGATAAATCATTGCATAATGTTGTATGTTTTTCATGTGGCAAGTATGGACATAAATCTTATTCTTGTTACTTGTCTAAATCAAATGTGGTAAATGTGGATGCAAAAGTAAAATGGATTCCAAAGTTTAAAAATGCTAACCTTCTAGGACCCAAACAAGTATGGGTACCAAAGGATCAAACTTGAATATTTGTGTTTGTAGGTTTGTTTGAAAGCCTCCAAAAAAAAATTAAATGGTATTTGGATAGTGATTGCTCAAGGCACATGACGGGAGACCAATCCAAGTTTGTCAATCTTTTAAGAAAGGATGGAGGCTTAGTAACTTTTGGTGACAACAAGAAAGGTAAAATAATCGGTAAGGGTAGCATAGGTAATGCTTCTTATACTTTGATTGAAAATGTACTTTTAGTTGATGGTTTGAAGCATGATTTACTTAGTATTAGTCAATTATGTGATAAAGGATTTAGAGTTATGTTTGATAAAAAGAATTGCATAATTGAAAATGCTAGTGATGGAAAAGTTTTATTTGTTGGAAATAGAGATGAAAATGTATACACTATTGATTTGAATGATTGTCCTATTAGTGATAAATGTCTTTCGGCTTTACAAAATGATTCATGGTTATGGCATAGAAGATTAGGACATGCTAGCATGCACTTAATTTCAAATATTTCTAAAATTTCCTTAGTTAGAGGTCTTCCCAATATTAAATTTGAAAAAGATAGAGTTTGTGATGCTTGTCAAATGGGTAAGCAAACTAAGTCATCTTTCAAATCTAAAAATGTGATCTCTACATCTAGACCTCTTCAACTATTACACATGGATTTATTTGGCCCTTCTAGAATTGCTAGTTTTGGAGGGAATTATTATGTTTTTGTGATAGTTGATGATTTTTCAAGATATACTTGGGTTTTGATGCTAAAACATAAAGATAATGCTTTGAAAAGTTTTGCTAGTTTTGCAAAAAGAGTTAAAAATGAAAAAGGATTTCTTATTTCTAAAATTAGGAGTGATCATGGAGGAGAATTTGATAGCATTGCTTTTGAAAACTTTTGTGAAGAAAATGGTTATTCTCATAACTTCTCCGCTCCAAGAACTCCTCAACAAAATGGTGTAGTTGAAAGGAAAAATCGTACTTTGCAAGAATATGCTAGATCTATGTTGCATGAGTATAATTTGCCTAAGTATTTTTGGGCGGAAGCCGTTAATACCGCTTGTTATGTTTTAAATAGAGTTTTAATTAGACCTTCTTTAGATAAAACTCCTTACGAGCTTTGGCATGAAAAAGTCCCAAATATTGGGTATTTTAAAGTTTTTGGATGCAAATGTTTTATTTTGAACAACAAAGAAAAACTTGGAAAATTTGATTCTAAAACGGATGTTGGTATTTTTCTTGGTTATTCTTCTTCTAATAAAGTTTATAGAGTTTTCAATAAGAGAACATTAGTTATTGAGGAATCTATGCATGTTGTGTTTGATGAATCTTGTAAAAATATTTCTAATGAGTCTATATGTGGTGATGCCTTAGAAGAAAATTTTGGAGATATAATTGTTAGTGATAAAGGTAAAGAAATTGCTCCATGTAAAGAAGAAATGAGCTTCAACGATAAGAATGAAGAATGTTCTTCATCTATGCCTAAAGAATGGAGGTATGTTTCATCTCATCCCAAAGACTTGATTCTTGGTGATCCCGAACAAGGTGTGAAAACTCGTTCCTCTCTTAATTTATTTAATCATCTTTCTTTTGTTTCTCAAATTGAACCAAAAAGTTTTAAAGATGCCGAAAATGATGAATTTTGGATTTTAGCTATGCAAGAAGAGTTAAATCAATTTGAAAGAAAACAAAGTTTGGGAATTAGTCCCTAGGCCTTCTAACATTTGTATTATTGGGACTAAATGGGTTTTTAGAAATAAAATGGATGAAAATGGAAATATAATTAGAAATAAAGCTAGACTTGTAGCTCAAGGTTATTGTCAAGAGGAAGGTATAGATTATGAAGAAACTTTTGCACCCGTTGCTAGATTAGAAGCTATTAGAATGTTACTTGCTTTTGCTTCCTATAAGAATTTTATCTTGTATCAAATGGATGTAAAAAGTGCATTTTTAAATGGTTATATTATGGAGGAAGTTTATGTAGAACAACCTCTCGGGTTTGAAAGTTTTGATTTGTCTAATCATGTTTATAAGTTGAAAAAGGCTCTTTATGGTTTAAAACAAGCTCCAAGAGCTTGGTATGATAGACTTAGCAACTTTCTTCTTAAAAATGATTTTAAAATGGGTAAACTTGATACTACTCTCTTCATCAAGACTAAGGAAAATGATATGCTTTTAGTGCAAATTTATGTAGATGATATTATTTTTGGTTCTACTAATCCTTCTTTGTGTGAAGAATTTTCTAAGTGTATGCATAGTGAGTTTGAAATGAGTATGATGGGAGAGCTTAGCTTCTATCTTGGACTTCAAATCAAACAACTCAAGAATTGTATTTTCATAAGTCAAGAGAAATACACAAAGGATTTGCTCAAAAGATTCAAGCTCAATGAAGGTAAAATTGCAAAAACTCCAATGAGCACATCTACCAAACTTGACAGTGATGAAAAAGGTAAATGTGTGGACATAAAAGCTTATCAAGGTATGATTGGATCTCTTCTTTATTTAACCGCAAGTAGACCCGATATCATGTTTAGTGTATGTCTTTGTGCTAGATTTCAATCTTGTCCTAAGGAATCTCATTTGCATGCCGTTAAAAGAATATTTAAATATTTACTTGGCACTCTTGATTTAGGCTTGTGGTATCCTAGAAATGTTGAATTTAATTTAGTAGGATATTCCGATGCGGATTTTGCCGGAAGTTTACTTGATCGTAAAAGTACTAGTGGAACTTGCCAATTTCTTGGAAGTTCCTTAGTATCTTGGTTTAGCAAAAAGAAAAATTCGGTTGCCTTATCTACTACTGAGGCGGAATATATTGCGGTGGCTAGTTGTTGTGCTCAAATTCTTTGGATGAAACAAACATTATGTGATTTTGGTTTAAAATTTGATAATGTGCCGATATTTTGTGATAATACTAGTGCTATAAATTTGACCAAAAATCCTATACATCATTCAAGAACTAAGCATATTGATATTAGACATCACTTTATTAGAGAGCATGTGCAAAATGGTCATATTATACTTGATTTTGTGAGCTCTAATAATCAATTAGCGGATATTTTTACCAAGCCTTTGAATGAAGAGAATTTTTGCAAAAATAGGCTCGAGCTTGGTATTATTCGTTGTGATACCTCTTAAATTTATATTTTGTTTTAAGGCATATTGTTAGGGGGAGCTATTTTGAAAAGTATGTAATCATGTTCGTAGAGGAAATATTCTTATATTTAGGGAGAGCTTTTATATCATATTTCTTTTTTATGATTACAAAGGGGGAGAAGTTCTTTGAAAAATTTATTTGAAATGTTTGTAACATATCTTATTATTCTTGATTATTGATGCATTAATTTAGGGGGAGAATTAATGTGAACTTTATGATGATATTATTGGACACATGTACTCAATTGATTCTTATGGTTTTCAAGTGATTTTTCTTTAGTTGTTTGTCATCATCAAAAAGGGGGAGATTGTTGGCTCTTTGGCCCTATCTCAAATTAATTGATTTTAATTAATTAATTATTAATATTTTGATGATAACAAACCTGATATTATTTACTAATAATTTTGATGTTTTAAGATGTCAACAGTGTAGTGCTCGAAACAAGGATTCCAACGCAATTTGAATTACTCAAATCGGAGTTGAAACGAAGAAGTTATTGACAAAACAAGTTTGAACGAGAAAATCCCGAGACGGTGACGTGGCGGCTGAGTGTACATCGTGAGCTATTTATAAGTTGACATGTGAAGTTTTGGATGAGTGACAAATGGTGGCTTTTGGTAGTTTTGAAAATAAAATGAAAATAAAAGAAAATGAAAAAGAAAAGGAAAAAGAAATTAAAAAATATATATATTTATTTATATATATATTCCAACGGTAAAAAAAAAAAAAAAAAAAAAATCAGAACTGGTCAGTGACCGTTCTGATTTTTTTGAAATAATAATAATAATAATAATATTTTATATATATTATTTATTATTTTAACTTTTAACTTTTTAACTTTTAACCTTTTATCTTTTTACTTCTTTTAACTTTTAATCTCCACCATTCATTTTATATTTTATATATCCAATGACTCAAATTAAATGTTGTCTTTTACCCCATTTCCCTCTCTTTTTAAACTCAATCTTCTTCTCCAAAATTACAACACAACTTTTATTATTCAATCCTCCAAAAATCAAAAGCTTCATTGTTGCTCTCTCCAAGCTCTCAACTTTTTCTTTTAGATTTTATTCTTGAGAGACATATTGTATTGTGAGGATTTGGTTGTGGGAGATAAAACTTGTATATCCACTCTTTTGAGAGAGTTGTAAAGTGTGTTCCCAAAAATTCTATACTTTGTAACGGTTTGATCTTGATCCATAGAAAAGATCGAGTTTGCTCTTGAACTCGTAAAAGGAGCGGTTTACGGTTGGACTCTAATCCGTGGAAAGAGTTAAGCAAAAAGGTTATTCAAAATCCCAAGAGGCGCTTGGGTAGTGGAGTAGGCTTGCCGAACCACTATAAATCACGGTGTCATCTTCTCTAACTCTTTCCTATTTACTAATTTTTAGTATTGTCTTTCATGCTTTATTTTGAATTGCTTTAAATCAAATTGGTTTTACATAATCTTTATCAATCTTGTGTGGTGCATTATTGTTTCTTTTTAATCACTTGTAAAAAGTTTGATATTTAGAATATCTTAAGCTTATTTAGAAAAATTTGTGTAAAACCCTATTCACCCCCCTCTAGGGTTGTCATACCGATCCAACAAAAAGTAGTCCTTGAGTTAAATAAAAAACTTAATCATGGTTAAAATTGAATGAGGTGGGAAAAAAATTATAATAAATAAATTCATCATCTTCTTCCCTCTTCACACCTCTCTCAAAAATGTATTTTAAAAAAATCAACAGAAAATCATAGCAAATATGGTTAATTTCTAATTTCTAATTTCATATTTACAAATTCCCAACCCCGCCCCACTATAAAAAATTCCAAATTTCCGAACAGGAAAAGAAGAGGGGGTGGCCTTAGAAATAGGCTGCGTTTGGCGATGGAGATTCTGATGCTCTAGAGAAATTGGTGGTTGAAATAGATTATGTCTTCATGTTTGAGTTCTTTCATGTTTGAGTTCGTCGTAGGAGAAGGCGAGGTCGTATTCATAGAATAGTAAGGAAATTAGGGTTAATTTTGATAGCCATGAGATCCAATCCATAACTGGCGGATTGTGTTTTCTTTGTGGCGTTTCGGCTTGTGTTCTTGAGAGAGAAACATGAAAAATTTAGGCACATCAAATTTGCAAGTTTTTTTCTATTCTCTTCATCTCAATATTAACCTAAAATAATAAAGTAATTTCTTTAATAACAAAAAACAATATATGAAAAGGCCAAGTACACCCCATTTCTCTTAGGATATTTGAAGTTTTGTACGGTGGAGAGGAGTTGGGAATTTAAAATATGAAATTAGAAGTTAATCATATTTGCTCTATTTTTTTTTATTGAGTTTTTAAAGTACAGTTTTGAAAGGGAGAGAGGTGAGAAGAGGGAAGTAGATGATCAATTTATTTATTATTTTTTTTTTGCTACCTCATTCAATTTTAATCATGGTTAAGTTTTTTATTTAATTCAAGAACTACTTTTAAACTTTTTAAAAAGGTTAAGAACTAAAATTGGATTTTTGAAAGTTCAGATATCAAAATGAAACAAAAACAATAATTCCAAGACCAAAATTGGACTTTTGAAAGTTGAGGAACCAAAACGGAGCAACAATGATAGTTCAAGGATCAAAAGGTATCATGATTAAAAAAATTATACTGTTCTTCGTGACTTGTAAAGCTTATTATTAAGATCTTATATTTATTTTTATTTTTTTTCAACAAGCAGCTTATCCATAATAACAAACTAAAAAGAATATATATATTAAAAACCCTCATAAAACCATAAACCCTCATATATATGTTTCAATTATATATACTAAGATATTTGTATCTCTTCTAGTCGATTGGAAACTATATATGCATCTCCAACCATGAACATATCGACAGACTATGTTCTTCCATTTGCCAAATGCATACATATCGAACTCTGTGCTTCTCCAAAGCTGGAGAATTAACTGTCATCAACTCTAGAACAAGAAAGTACACTGTAGGAAGGTATCCAGATAATTATTAGACTCACCTCAACGGTTCAGTTAAAGCCTGAAGACAGCAGCGAGGATGGTACAGGCATGAATTCGAATCAGAAAGCGCGATGTAGATGGTTGTAAAGTCATTTAAGCCGCAATAAGTTTCATCGTCGACTTCAACCTGGTCTCATTGACTTCACTTCCATAACCCTCACGGTTCCAAGAGCTTCAATCTAAGAACAATTAGCAAAAAAATCTGCAACAATGAGGATGGATTACACACAGCTCAATAATTTGGTCAGTTCAGCAACAGAAGACATTCTACAAACTAACAATAGCAATATCTATATCAACTCCCTCTTTCAACTAATTCTGATAGATCATGGTGCCACAAGGCTCGTGTCAAATTCATTATTTACGACAAATACATTCCGATTCTGAAACCTCCATCTTCCAAATCCTCCAGCTGATTGGCTGCCTTGAATCAAGGCATTTAGTTCAAAGTTCAGGACGAATGAAAGGGAAAGTGGTCCTAATTCCAACTCCAAATGAACAACCTTGATTAAATTAATGAACAATGTGAGAAGTAGTAGTAATAGTAGTAAAAGTAGAAAAGGCAGATACAACTTCATGAAAATTCTTCCAGTCCTGATTCTGGTCATACTCAGACAAATTCAATTCCAAAGCCCATCCCACAGTTGTGAATGCAGTTAATATACACAAAGGAATTAATAATGAACATACAGAATAAAGGCATCATACAGATCAAACAATCCTCCATTAAAGTACATAGCTGATTATTGGTGATGGTACTCTGGGTTAAATGCGAGTGCCTCTAGATGGATCAGCTCTTTCATCTGTTCCTCAGTAAGCGCATGCTGCTCGAAATCGAAGCTGAAGGGTGTCATGCAGACAGGCTCGTCACTAATGTCATGCAATGAAGTCAAATAAGGATGAGCCAGAGCATCTTCAACTGCGAAAACATGCATAGATGTTAATAAAAGCACACTACTAAAAATTACTATTACAAGAATCAATTTCCGCATATCTGCCACCATCCATATATATGTCACGTTTGATTGCAGAAAGATAAGGTCACGTTTGATGAATATCTTGTTTCTATTTTTCAATTTCGAAAATTAAGCCTATAAACACTACTACGTCTGTAGTTTTCTAGTTGCATCATCTACTCTTTAAAAATACTTTCAAAAACCAAACCAGCTTTCGAAGACTTAAAAAATGTTTAAAATCTTGATATTGTTTTTTTAAAAGTTGAAATTCAAATGTGTTTTTATGGAGGGTGAAAAGAGTTCATGCCCAATTTGATAACCACTTGATGGTTCTTTGTTTTAGAAAATTATGCTTATAAATATTACTTTCACCAATAAATTTCTTTGTTTTGTTATTAATCTTATAACCATGTTTTCGAAAACCAAGTCATGTATTAACAACTTCAAAAGTAGTTGTTTAAAAAAAAAACTTAAAAAGTAGTATTTAATAATTTGTTTTTGTTTTAGGAATTTGGCTAGATATTTCAAATGTCAAACCATGGTGAAATTGTGTGAAATAAAAGAAAATAAAAATCAAATAGTTATCAACTAAACTATTATGGATCTTTGAATAAAAAAATTTAAATAAAAAAAAAATCTATTAGGAAACAAACTAATATGGCTACCAATGTGTTTCTTTTCTGTACTTAAAAAAATATACTCTCTTTTCAATTAATTTTGTGAAGCCAATTGCAGGAACATAACAAGACCACGATGCAAACAACTGCAACAGTAACTCACCGGTAAGTCTCTGTCCTGGATCAAATGTTAGCATCTTCTCCACCAGATCAATGGCTGCAGGATGGACATGTGGGAATTTTTCAGTGAATGACTGCCGATGGTAAAGAGGAAGTTGCCGTATGTATCGCTTAGCATTTTCATTCAAAAACCCAAGATCAGCCTCGGATGGAGTGCCAATCAACTGCAAGATTGAGCAGAGCAGACTAAAACAGTACACAAATGTATCATTGAGAATAAGTACGGACATATTTCATAGGAGTTGCTTCCGGTTTTTTAAACAAAATACGAAATAATGAAAAGAGACTATTGCTCAAAATTACGAACTCCAACCAGGGAGATAAATTACAGAACATAAACAAACCAAGCTTAAATTCGATGAACATCCACAAAACTACTAATAAAAAACAAGCAGAAATAATAATGAAACCATATAGGATATAAAAAAGCACTCCAGATAAATAAATATCGAGTAGAGAAACCAGCAAGAGGCTTTAAGAGGGAACTCCAAGAAGAGGCCTTGAGACAGGTAGCTTCAAATCTTTCATACCAACGCAATTGCTTGTTTCTCGGGATTTTTATTGCATCTAATACTAACCAGATGCACAAATATATATTACTTCGATATAATTATAACATGGACAACATCATTGGTTGGCCATGGTCAAGAGAACCTTGGACTTTGGAGAACCAAAAGATTATGGGTTCAAGCCGTGTTGGTCACATACCTAGGAACTAATTACCTACATGTTTCCTTGACATTCAAATGTTGTAAGATCGGACGACTCTAGTGAGAATATTCGAGATGCGCGTAAGTTGGTCCAGACACTCAGATATCAAAAACAAATTATAACGTGGACAAAACTCGAATTCAAATTGTGACCATCAATGTTTTAAAAGGCGCGCCTAGGCGAGCGCCTAGGCTCAAGTCCCACCTTTTGCACCTCAATTGTCCCAGGGCAGGCGCGTATAATAAGGCGCGCGCCTTATGGCGCCTTACGTGAAGCCCCAGGCGCCAAAAGGTGCGCGCCTCATGGGCTTTTTAATTTTCCTTTGCGTTTTTTGTATTTCAGATCCTCGTACTAGGTCATTCGAAGCACGTGAAGGTTGATAGTTGAATATTATGTATGTTTTTATATATTATTCTTGGTTAAAACTTCATTTATGTCCATGCAAAGTGTTTTTATTGTGTATACACACATATATATAAATTTTTTGTGTTTTTTTATATAGTGCGCCTTAAGTAAAAAAGCTCTCGCCTTTTGGTGCGCCTTGCGCCTCGGGCTCCAGAGGGCCATTGCGCGTTAGTGCGCCTTGCACTTTTTAAAACACTGGTGACCATATAAGAAATGTAGTTTATTCAAAGAGAAGCTCGAGAAATATTACTAAGAGATTGGAATTCTACTCCATGTATAACCCCATGAGAAATGTTCGTAGACGGGGCAATCTAAAGCTCAAACAGTTTGTTTCTCTCTTTCATGATTAATAAGCAAAAGTAGTGTAGCACCTGTTCACACATACACTCTCTCTTCCCTTGCAAACACACACTCAAACAAAGCATATTGATTTTCTCTCTTTTTTATATTTATATATAAGAAACCTTTTCATTGAAATGAATTTTCTCAGGTGAGGTGACAAATTGTTTGCAATCCTCAAATTTAGACAATTCTGTTCCTATCAAGAACCGAATCATGAAGAGTAACGAGAGTGACTATGAAAGTACCTCCAAAAGCAAGCGTAACTGATGAACATGATCCCGACCAGGAAACAAGGGCTTCCGATCCATCAGTTCCATAAAAATACAACCAACAGACCAGACATCAATAGCTGCTGTGTAATCAGATGAATTAAGTAAGAGTTCCGGTGCACGGTACCACCTTGTAACCACATATTCTGTCATAAAGTCGGTTTCAGAAGTAACACGAGCAAGTCCAAAATCACATATTTTCAGGTCACAATTGGCATTTAATAGCAGATTGGAAGGCTTCAAATCTCTGTGCAGAACATTTGCTGAATGTATGTACTTCAATCCACGAAGAATCTGGTACAGGAAGTACTGCATGATACATAAAGACAGCAATTAATTTTATGTAAGAACTAATAGAAGCATATCTCACGAAAGGATGTTATTATATGGTAACATGCTACTTTATAGATATAATTAAATTGATAAGGAAAATACCATGTTGAAAGATGGAATTCAAATTCTTCCTTTAATAATGAACCCAACAATGGGTTTAAATAGACTACAAGAGATGACATAATTATAAAAGGAAAACATTCAACCTAATCATAAAAGGAAAAGATGACCTAATAATAAAAGGAAAAGATACTACCAAGTCATAAAAGAAAAAGATAAAAAAATAATATTTAATCTAATTCTAAAAGAAATAATGAATTAAAAAAATGAAAATACTAAAAAAACCATAAACCAACCCTTCCCCTCAAGCTGAATTGTATATGAAATACAAGCCAAACTTGGTTTTAAATTTATCAGAATTGGTCATTGTGATGATAATGCACCAATTGAGATGATTATGTGAATTGGGATGATGCGCCGCCAACTAGGATGAGTGCTACCAAAGCCAACTAGGATGAGTGGACCAATTGGGATGAGTGCTACCAAGGCCAATTTGGACGAGTGCTGCAAGGGCCAATTTGGACGAGTGCTGCAAGGGCCAATTTAGATGAGTGCTGCCAGGGCTAATTTGGGAAAGCTGGTTTGGTATCGGGATGATTCTTCCAGCTGCGGGCAGTTCATTGACGCCTTTGAAAAGAGAAAATTTGGTTGATTTTTTTTATTTAATGAAGAAAAAAAAAAAAAAAAAAAGGAAGATAATAGGAGGAAGGGATTCTTTTCTTTTCTTTTCATTTTTCTTTTGAGGAAAAAAAAGAAGATGATGAGAAGAAACTAAAAGAGAACTAGAGAAAAATTTTACCTGGATCGAAAGGAAATATTTGAAGCTCTGATACCATGTTGAAAGATAGAATTCAAATTATCCAAATTCTTCATTTAATAATGAACCCAACAATGGATTTAAATAGACTACAAGAGATGACAATTATAAAAGGAAAAGATACAACCTAATCATAAAAGAAAAAGATATTACCTAGTTATAAAAGGAAAAGATATAAAATAATATTTAATCTAATCCTAAAAGGAATAAATTATTAAAAAGATGAAAATACTAAAAATAAACATAAACCAACACAAAATTACATGCATCTTTAGCACCAAGTCATCCAAAAACAAAAAACTTTTTTTCACGGCCAAAAGATTGACATTGACCAAGATAAATATTTCACAAGGAAGCCAGTATCTGAATCAAGCGTAAGTCCTCTACTTCGTTCATCATCCAAAGCTCAGATTCCAACATGTTCTTGCTTTTCACAGACGGAATGGAAGGGTATTTCCAAAGAACAAGATAAAAAAACCTAGGATAAGTTAAGAATTATTTTATTCCTTGGACAGGCTCTCGAGGAAGTTGTCGTCCTTGGTTGGGCTTTTTTGCTACCTTCTTTGTTGAAGAGGAAGAAGATCTAGATCACTTATTTTGAAATTGTACGTATACAAAGAAGCGATTGGTTTGGAACTTTTTCTCGGGAGCAATCAATTTTCAGCAAGTCGGTTTAGTAGTTAGGCCTTATACTTTGACATCTCAATGTTGTTCACATGGTATGGGAGCCATTAGGGCTTTGAAAATCGAGGTTAGGGTTTGAGTGTCGTTAGAAAATCGAGGCAGAACATCCAGAGCCACCGCCGCCATCAGAAGCATTTGTCGCCACCGTCCGTCGAAATTTTTTGACATAGCCAAGGATCTAGAAAGCCCACGTCCCGATCTAAAACATGCTGAAAATAATGCGATCATCGGACCACCGAGGAAGCCACACGCTGCCACAAGATTCCAACCGTCGTTGCTCATGTCGGCGCACGAAGAGTCCATTGCGGGCAATTTTTAGTGGGTTTTGTTTGAGTCGACAAGATCTATAGATTTGTGGAGTCGTTTTTTTTTTTGTTTTACGACTGTTTTTTTGTCTTGGGTCTGACGACATGATGCTTTTCTGACCCTCGTTACTCGTCTAGGCTCCAATCTTCTTGATTTCTAGTGGGTTTTTCTTGGTATTATACAAGTCTGTAGAACCAGATTTCGTTTTCGGCCTTTGCTTGCTTCAGTTCTGGCCGTTGAGGCATTTTTGGGTACTTTTGTTCTATTTTCCTGCTGCATTCAAATCAGCTTTTATTCATAATACTAGTTATTTGCTGTCTTTTTTATTTAGTTTGATAAAATATGGCTGAAATTAAGCAATCGACAAATGTGCTCTCTCAATATGGAAATCAAAAGGCGTAAGCTGAATGGTTTCAATTATTATGATTGGAATCAAACTATTTGGTACTATCTATTTGGAACTATCTATTAAGTACTCATATGGATGATCATATTGATGGAGGGCCGCCCAAAGATGACTAGAACAAGGCATAGGCTCTAAACGATGCCCGGATATATATCCAAATCAAGAACTCGATAGACGATGATGGTGACGACCTGATGAATCATTGCAATAGCATGAAACAACTCCTTTGAGTTCCTATAATTCCTATAATCAAGGAAAGAACAGATGACAAAAAATGTATGATATTTGCACGTCATACTTCCATGTTGAACAAAAAGAGCAGTCAATAATAGCATATCATATGCACCATAAGAAGAACAGTGCATAACTTGTTGTCTTTACTATTTAGGAAGATTAGAATTCTTACCATTTATGAATATTTGTCATAATTGTAAAAAAAAAAAAAGTTTGTCTATATATACAAATATAAGACCTAACTACTGAACGGGCCTAATATAATCTATTAATATTTACATATATACAAAGAATACTCGAATAAGTCTACCACTACAAAAAAAAATGTCACAAGGGCTATGTTCAAAGTGGACAATATCATACCAATGTGGAGATCTAAGTTGGGTTGTCATCCTTATCAATTTGTATGAGAGTTGCCACTATCTTTGCCATGTCAGTAGAATGACTCGGTGTAGGACAAAGAAGTTTAGAGCTTGATGACAAAAAATTGTGGTAGCTTTATAATAGAATCTACCACACTTTTTATTAAACTACGATAAATCTCCCGAGAGAATCTCTCTAAGAGCCAGAGTACAAAGACAACAAATGCTTGAATCCTTAACAATGACCTAACATCTCCTACTTATAACCCTAAACCCTAGTCTCTAACTTACTCCCCAAGTAAACCTAATAATAACCTAACTTAATAAAAGACTAATAATAGGTCCAAGCCCAATACAGTTAAAATAGCAATTAATAATAAATACTAATACTAATAATACTAATAGTCACTGGGCCAGATCGTATCACTTTACCAGGTTCAAGATGTAATCTAAGGAGAAGAGGAGTTTGGTATGGATATGAGCTAGACGAATTGACAAGTGGTGTACTCTCAGAAGAAGAGTTAATCGAATATGTAGTCATCGTAGAAATTTGTTCTATCAGACCAGCGGAGTACTCTCAGGAAAAAAAGGAGTTGGTCTGAATCATCTCTAGACGGATTGACTATATTAGGGGAGGCTAGATCTTTGTTCAAGGGGAGGATTGAATCCTCGAGTGCCAATACAGAAAACAAGCCCACAGAGAGGCTCGGTGGATCTTTATTTGAGGGACGATAGTTGGGATACAAACAAAGTTGTCTCATATTGGTTAGATGATGGGAAGATCATGGCTATATAAGTGATGACAACCATCTCCATTGGTTTGAGGCCTTTTAGGTGAAACCAAGAAACAAAGTCATGGCGGTTGTATTCAAAGTAGACAATATCATACCAATGTGGGGGTCCGAGTTGAGTTGTCATCTTTATCAATAACTAAATACAACCTTTTCATAGACCTCTCACGATCTTTGTTTTTCTTTTTTCTTTTTCCTTTTTTTTTTTTTTTTTTTTTTTTTGAAAAAGGGGACAAACTTTTCATTAAGACTGTGAAAAGGAAAATACAAAGACAAATATAAAGAGAGAAAAACAAAAGAATAAAAAATGCATGGAACGAGTTCTCAGCTGCCAAGAAAAAATTACAAACTAATGCACAAGCTAATGAGCAAACTTTCTTTCTTTTTTAAACATAATACCTTGTATTAGCTTGTGCTAAACTTTGGCTCATTATAAAAAAGAAGTTCATTGATGAATGAAAGAATGGAGAATTCTCCAGCAATAATAGGTGATACAAAAAGAGCTCCAAAAGGAGATAAAGATGAAAAATAGCAAACAAAAGAATAGTCTCATCTTTAGAATTTTGACCTTCCACAAAAAGGAAATTCTCACCTCCCACGATCTTTGTGATAATCTCATCTAAAACAGGGCCTGTGTCATCCTACAAGGAGTAGTGTTTTGGTCTTCTAAAGCTAGCTCAGAATTTTGAAGAAGAATGGTAGCAGTACAGTGCCAACCATCAAACTCAGTCTCCTTCTAACTTACTTTATAAAGGCTTCTCAAGATTTTCAAAAAATAATTGGAAGAACATATACATTCTAAATGTCCAGAGAGTTGATATCAAAACAATTTTTAAAAATAAGAGAAAAATCCACCAACAAGTAAGTGTACAGAAGAGAATTAACCTGACAATGCTCCTCTGATAATCCTTGGTTTGACCGAATTATTTGATGAAGGTCAGTATCCATTAGCTCATATGCTATGTAAACATCATTAAATGTTTCCCTTAGAGGCGGAGGTATTATATCCCTAATTGCAACAACCTGAACGGCAATCATCAGTAATACAGTTAAACCAACATTTAAAAAACATTACAACTAATCTTATTGGGGGCCTGGGGCATTAGTATAACCAAACCAAAAGCTGTATGGAATGCCCTTGAATTAAAATATCATATATAATTGTACAATAATGCAATTCAAAGTAAGTTACATAACTTCCATAAACATTACTGTGCTAGTACAGAAACTACCACCAAACTAAAAAGGATAATACATAGAAAATAGAAACAAACAAAACCCAACATAATAGTCCCAAAGTACATTGAACATTTAAGAGATCATAACGCCAATGATTCTTCTGAAGTCAGGGTAATATCATTCCATGATTATGTGCTCAATATATTGTGATGGCATTCAAATTAAACCAATCGGCTCTTCTTTGAAGCATGGACACCCTATCAGAGTTCAAAATGTACTGGTGTTATTAGGATGTACGGTTGCACATTGCAGCTTTCTTTCACATAATCCTAGTTTTATTGAGTTCACTAAAAGAGATCTTTATGTATAGTAGGGTTAAACCTGTTTTTTTAAACGTAGTAAGGGTTGAACCTTAATTCTTATTTAAATATTTGCCCTAACCTACACCCTATACTGGATAGCAACTGCTCTGCTATGAAGGAGCAATTTATGCTATATGATATTTGAATTTTCAGTATATAGAAGTATATCTGCATTTTACATGCATTAAATCATGTTAAGAAGTTTCATTATAGGACAATTTTTTTAACTTGCCTTTGAACTGGATGTTTAAAAGCGTCTTGCATTATTTGGATTTATGAGAGGTATACATGTATACATATGTATGAGAATAGTCTTACACTAGAAGCCTCTTGCATTATTTAATTTCTTGCACACACCAAGACTATTCTCCAAGGACAACCGCCTAACTCTAAAGCATTTTGCTGCCGAGATAACTTGTAAGATATTAAATCATAGGTAGGTCAATAAATAGTCCATTAATACAACCAAGCAAACATCGTATTTTTAAAAAAATAGGATAAATTGCACGAAATGCTCCCCCACTTCAAGTCATATTCAAATATTACCTGACCACTTCAGTGTTTTTTTGTTAGTAGTAACAAATAATATTGAAACTAAAGGTAATGGTAGTGACTGTGCACAATCTTTTTAAAATACAAGGTATTATGATTTGAATAAGATAATGTATAGATAAAATTAATGAGTAGGCTAAACAGCAAAGGTGTAATTTTTCAATTATCCTTGATCATTTTCATTTCGTTTGAATTCATGAAAAAAAATTATTATACAATCCAATTGAGTTCATATAAGTGTATTTGGTTTGTGATATTTATCTCAATAACTATAGCATTAGATGAGAATCCAAACAAAGTATATAATAGATTATAGAACCGAACATACAAGAGTATTGTGGGTAGAGTACTCTTTCTTTCCACTTGAAATCCTATACCGTATGACCTAATCCTATATTCTTGTATTGTATATATATATATATTTTTATAGGAAACAAAATAATTCACCGGTATGTGAAGATTTACAATATAAACCTGTCAAACTAGCAATAAAATAGATAGAGATGGAGATTGAGGCAGGATGAAGTCGAATACACAGGCCAAAAGAGGGGGCAATAACAAGCCCATAAACCAATTAACAAAGATACAAAAAAAACAAAAATAAAATAAACTTTATAAATGGAGACTAGGAGGAAGAATAGGGTGGGGAAGGTCATCAGTGGAGAGCATTACACCTACCAAAGAGAAGCCCCTTGCTCACATCACGCACAACGAAGATAAAAAATAAGTAGCCACTGGAAGTTTGCGGTGGAGGAATGAGCTTGATGATATGTCGAAGCCTATGCCGCCGAATGATGGTTAGAAAAGAATGGAAACCTAAAGTTGTCGGGAAGAATGGTGATAAAAAACAGTGAAGTTGATGATGCCGAAAGATGACCCAAGAGGTGGGGTGTCAGAAAAAGCTAGCAAGCATGAAGGGCTTCAATGCTGGAGAAGAAGTCGTCGTTCGGCACCAAAGGGAAAAAATGGTTGGAAAAATGTGGCGACAGAGAAGAGAGGTTGTGGACGACACAACTACGGTTTCTGGTCCCCAAGGGGTGGTACAGTGGTTGAAGACTTAGGCTTTGAAGGTATGCTCCCTTCAAGGTCCCAGGTTCGATACTCATCTGTGACATTACTCTTTCGATGTCTCCCGGTGCCTGGCCTAGGGACGGCCGTGGTTACCCTTGTTTCTAAAATAAACTAGGGTTTCTAATGGGAAAAGAAGGTCGCAAAAGCAGCACAGGTAGAGGAGGAAACTTGAGACATGTTACACCAGAGGCAGCAGCAATAGGCTTTGTCAAAGGAGGAGAGAAACGTTGGAGAAAAGGAGAAGAGATACGCAATCACCAACATCGATAGTGGAAAAAAGATGTGTTGAAGGAAATTGGTGCGCCGATGGAGAAAAAGAACCTTGTGTCATCGAAGAAGACGTGTCGATAGGGTTGCTCGGCATTAGGCAGCACCGGTGAGGGAGGAATGCAAGACAATCATGAAAATTTTGCCAAAAAAGTAGAAAAGCTTGAGACATTGATGAAGAGAAACACAGACGCTTGTAAGGGCAACCTTTTCTCCTCCTCGATGCAGAAGCAGGAAGAAAGATCGAGGACAGGATGTTTAGGGTCTTTTTGGAAAGAGTTTTTTTAGATAGATATTTAAGAGAGCAAATTTTAAAAATTATCTAGTAGTCTTCATAAGAAACAAAGTCATTGACAACATGAAAATTAACAAAAAGAGAGGGAAACGCTTACCGGCCCAATAGCAACAAAAATGCTTCCCTATTGGAGACAATAGATGAGAGAAAGAAAAAGGTTAAAAAGAAGAGAAAAAAGAGATGAAACTACTAATGCTCTAGGTAAGCTTACGAAAACAATTGGAAGTTGCCAAAAGGAGCAAAGCTCCAGTGGCATCTTAAATGACCTAGTAACCAAGAGGTTACGAGTTCGAATTTCCCACCTCAATTGTTGAATAGAAAAGAAAAAAAAAATGCGATTATGAATGTTTTTTCCTTTTTTTGGACATTTTTAGAATAAACCCTAGTTTCTCATCACTTTATTTGCGTTAGGTATGGTTTTTCCTTTTTCGACGTTTTTAGAATAGTTTCCTAAGAAAAGTGGTGAAGGGCTACCTAAAGCAACCTTATACGGGCAGTTGAAGGACAAGGCAAGGAAAAATTATCCAAAGAGGCGGTACAATGTGTTGGACAATGTTACACCATTGGTAGTCGGAGAGAGAAACTATAAATTTTGGGCTCACCGTGTATCCAAGGATTTAAAAGATGTCGCTGCCATGTTAAATAATTTTTTCTGGTGACTTTTGTGACTTTTGGAGGATTTTCCATAATAGATAGAAAATTTTACGCTTTATCAGTGGAAACACACAACAAATGACCTCTTGTGGGAATGTGCTTCATAAAAATCCCCTAACCATAGTGTTTCTTTCCATTGACCCTTTTTGTTTTTTGATGAGAAACATAGGACTTCATTCAAAAAGACCTCTTGAGGAAAATCTCCACAAAAGACCAACCTTATTTTTCAGCTTCTAGCCTCTTGAAGATAAGTCATCTTCTTTTGAGTCCTTATGGGATTGTTTTCACTTAAATGCTTCTTGGGGGTGTCATAGTTATGGCAAATTCTTATGCAATGGAAGGCTTTCTATAGAAAGGTCTTCCTCTTTTAGTCTTTTGGGGATTGTTTTCACTTAAATGCTTCTTGGTGGTATCATAGTTGTGGAAAATTATTTTGCAATACCTCTTTCCTTCAATTTGAAAGTAGTTCCTTGGGTGGGGCCCTCTCATTCCCTAGCCCTTAGGTTGTATTCTGGCTTTTTTTGTCAAGCTATCCTGATTTTTCTTATCAAACCAAACAACAGTACTTCCTTCCAAGGAAAATGAAAGGGATGGCAGTTTTCGTCAATTAAAAGAGAAGAAAAATGGTACAGTTGACCAATTAGCAATAGCTTCAACAAAGTACATCAAGTAAGTTTTGTAGAGCTTAATGGTCACAGAGAAATAATAAAAGACAACAAATTAGGATTAGAAGAAACAACAATTTTGCATATCTTATAACCACTCACTGACGTTTTCATGATCCATGTGCCGAAGGAGCTTGATCTCACGAAGGGTTCTCTTAGCATCGATCTTGTTGTCAAACGCATTAGCAATCTTTTTGATCGCAACGTGCTCGCTTGTCTCAGAGTTGAGAGCAGAACTGATCAATCAAACAGCACTCCTCAAATCAACAACAGCAAACAAAAGCACAAAGAACTCCAAAAAGCATTGACAGAACAAAACAAAGAAAATGAAAAAAAGCAGAAAGAAAAGGGATCGCACAGACCAGACGATGCCGTAAGCGCCTTTGCCAATAGGCATGATGGGAGGCTTGTACTTGGCCGTAACTTCGAAAATGTTCCCAAAGATGTTGTACTGAATGAATCTCCCTCCATGGCTCAAAGTGGCCGGAATGTTTTCCATCCCCACCGGCGGCGGCTGGTGCTGCGGCGGAACAGCCGCCGCCTCAGACATGACGGTGTCGTCCGGCAGAGAAGCTCCTCCATCGTCCATGAAAACTGAGCTCGATCACAGATTGAATGGGTTTTTACCAGCGGAAATTGACAAAAATTAAAGCCTTAGGGCTTAATATGGATCAAAATTGAAGAGATCTGATGGATCTGATCTGACCGTCCCTTCTTATAAAAGTTGCCGCACCCCTTCTTTGTTGTAAAGTTAATTTTATCTTCTAATACTTAAACAGAGAATACACCATTTCCCTCGACACAAGGATGGAAAAATACTAACAAACAATTTTTTTTTTTCATTCATTATAGTTGCATTCAATTTTCTTTTTTGGATGGTTTCTATTTTCATAGTATTTTTTTGTGTTATGTTGACTAGTACCTTAAGCAGCATCTATATATATTTAATAATTAGGAGATCTTGTATTTGAATCTCCAACTCATAATTGTTGTCATTTCAAAAAAAGAAAAAAAAAATTGTGCCCTAGATTATTGTGTTTTCGTTTTTTCCTCTTTGTAATAAATTTTATTTCGTAAAATAGGTCATGCCAAATATTAATGCCCACGTATGTAATCTATTATGAGAGGAATTTAGATTATGTTTGGTAGGGGTGTTCATGGTCTGGATTGGCTAGGGTTGGATGAATTTTTTGGACCAACCAAACTTTTTGGGTTGGTCAATTCGTCAACCCGTCCAACCCTATGCATTAGTGCAACTCAACCTTACCCAACCATATATTTTTGGGTTGGGTTCTCGAGTTATATTACTATTTTTCTTTCTCTTTAAGATTCAATACATAGACTCATAAATATGTAAATACAAAAGCATGATAGTGTACTTCAACTTATTATTTATATTATTACTGCATATATTTATTTTAGAAGGCTAACAAGTAAGTTAATAATCTATCTTATTAATTTATCTTACATATATGCACATAATATTTATATATATATATATATATATAATATTCTTAATTCGAGTTGGGTTGGGTTGAACGAGCTAAAAATTAGCAAACCCAAGAACAAACCCAACTCAACAAAAACTATAAAATCATAACCCAACTCAACCCAAAAAATTAAACCCTAGTTGGGTTAGGTAGTCCGGGTTGCTCGGGTTGTCGGTTTCTTTGTACACCTCTATTGGCTGGATAACATATTTCCTTATTGCCCAGCACGTGGCTTTATCTCATCCATCAAATATTTTTATTTTCTAATTATATCAAGAGAGGAATTTAGATGCTGGCTGGACAACATATTTCCTCCCAGCATGTGGCTTTATCTCATCCGTCCAATGTTTCTTTTTTTATTATATCAAACGGTTTAGACGGTTTGTTATTATTATTTTTTTAAAAAAAATTAATGTTTTTCCCCTCTTCTTTAATCAAGTTCTCCCTGTCTCCCTCTCCCTGACTCTAATTTCCTTTCTCTCTCCTCCTCTTTCTCTTTTTCTTTCTTCGTTCCTTCTCTTCCATCTTCCATTTTTTATTCTTTTTCATAAACCTTGAAAAATCTCATAAAGAATAATGGAACCTATGAAAAGGGTTTCATTTTCAAAAAAAAATAATCTATTAATATTTCAAGCTTGCTAGCTATACAAATCAAGCCCACAATTTCATGTCCCATGTCTTCTCTTGTTTCCACGTGTTCATGGTGCGTGTCGCGACTTTGCTCTTCAGCTCGACAACTCGGTTAGGGATGATGAACAAAGCCCTTGTTTCTCTTCACTGTTCATCATTTCTCTTGGTCTACTTCATCAAGTTGCAAAGCTCTGTCAAGTTTCTATATCTCCTTCAATGTGATACTTCTTCAACCAGTCGAAGCATCATCTTCACTCAAGATGTATTAGAGAATTATTACATCTAAAGATACGTTCTCTTCTTCTTTTCTGAATACAATCTTTCCTTCTCAATTTCGATCTAGATCTCTAGTCCTACTTTGATTTTCTTGTGAAAGATCATTACAAGATAGCAAAACCAAAGTAAAAGCATAGGGAAAATAGAAAGTGTACAAAGAATAATGCAAGAGTTACATGGTTGGGCAACAATGGCCTACTCCATGGGAAGAACACAGGTAAGTTTCTTTATTTCTTTCAGCAATTCAAAGACATACAAACATGCACACCTCTCATTGAGCTTGAAAAATGAGCTAGGTCTGGTCTAGTGCACATCATTAGGCACAATAGACTTCCAATAGCATTTGTATAGGGTATTTTGTTCATTATTTCCTTAGCATCATCATTTGTAGAAGAGTCTTTAGCTAACAACTTGAAGTGTTGACAAGAGGTGCGCTCACAGATTTTGAGTTACTCATATTAAACCTAGAGATAACTTTCTTAGCATATGTTCCCTAAGATAGAAAAAGTTTTCCTAGTTTTCTGTCCCTTCTGATTTCCATGCCTATAATAACTTTTGCAGAGCCAAGGTACTTCATTTCGAATTCAGAGTTCAGCTGCATCTTGATCTTCTGTAGTTCTCACATGTCTTTCTCTGCTAAGAGCATATCATCCACATATAGTAGAAGATATAGATATATTGAATTTAACTTCTCTATTTTTCTAAAATAAACACAAGCATCATATTGGCTCATAACAAAGCCAATTGATAGGATATAGTCATCAAATTTCTTGTACCAGCATCAAAGAGCTTGTTTCAAACCATAGAGTGATCTTTTTATCTTGCATACTAGGTATTTCTGCTTCTCTTTCACAAATCCTTTAGGTTGCTCCATGTATAGCTCTTCTTCTCGGTTTCCATGTAGGAAATTAGTAGTTGCATCCATCCATTCTAGTTCCAATCCTTCAAAGTTTACAATGGCAAGAAGTATTCGAATTGAGGTGTGTTTTACTACAGGTGAAAGATTTCACTGTAGTATATGCCTTCTTTCTGTCTAAATCCTTTAGTAACCAATCTAGCCTTGTATTTCAAAGCTTTCTTCTATACCAGTGAGTTTTCTTTTGAAGATCCACTTGCAAGGAATTTTTTTCTTGTTGTTAGGAAGCTTTACTAAGTCACAAGTCTTGTTCTTGTAAAGTGAATGAATCTCACTTTCCATTGCTTCTTCCATTTGACTCTGTCTTTGCTCTTCAATACATCTTGATATGAATCAGGTTCTTTCATTTATGAAATCTGATATTTCAGAGCTTATAAAGTCAGCTTGAATATACATGGCTGGCATTTTAGTCTGTCTCTTAGGTATCTAAGTTCTATAGGTAAGATCTAATAGATCTTCCATAGGAGTGAATGCTTCTAATTCTTCATATGGTTCTACCTGTTGTGTTTTTCTTTGAATTGTACTTTGAATGATTTGTCTGAATTGACCAAGTTCTCTATAAATCTCCACCTTATAATTAGATGGTTTAGTTTTTGGTCCTTCAGGTTTTGTAGCATCACTGTCTTTTGAGTTCATGTAAAGTTCATCTTCTTTAAACACCACATCTCTACTTATAATGCATTTGTTTCTTATGAAGTCTCATAGCTTGAACCCTTTGGTTCCTTTAGGATATCCTAGAAACATGCATTTTAATGCTCTAGGTTCCAATTTTCCCTGCCTTTTATAGATAAAGGCAACACGGCAAAAAACCTTTAGGATAGGCAAGCTAAGAGGTGAGTTGGACCACTTCTCTTGAGGTGTCTTTAGTCCTATAACAGTGATAAAACTTTGGTTTGTAGTAAATGTAGTTGTAGCTAGTGCTTCTACCCGATATCTTTAGAGATTTTAGTTTCAGATAACATACACCTTACTCTTTCCATGAGAGTTCTGTTCATTCTCTCTACAACCCCATTTTATTGAGGTGTGTAAGATGTAGATCTGTGCCTAGTAATGCCATGCTTAGATCAAAAGGAGTTAAACTCATTGCTTAGGAATTCAAGACCACTATCTGTTCTAAGGTATTTAACCTTTTCATTAATTTGAAGTCCAACCTTAGTTTTCCATTCAATAAATTTTGAATAGGTTTGATCTTTTGATCTAAGTAGACAAGTTCATACTTTTCTAGAGTAGTCATCAATTAGGGATAGAAAATACTTGGACCCACTCCATGATGGAGTTTTCACTGGTCCCCATAAATCAGCATGTATGTAGCTTAGAATCTCCTTTTAATGATGCTCTTCTTTTGTGAACTGGAGTCTCTTGGCTTTGCCATAGATGCAATGTTCGAAGAACAATAGTCTCTTCATCTATTTGTTCTAAATTAATCCTTACTTGATTAATTATGATAATCCCTGCTCATTAACGTGAGACAGACTCTTATGCCATAGCTCAATATCTCTCAATTTGGGAGCTTCAGTCACTAGCGCATACTTGGGAGTAGACACATTCTTCACATGATACAAGTTGTTGCTTCTAGCTCTGCATAGAACTTCCTTTCCATCTTTATAGATTTTAATGCAGCCTTCTTTGCCTACATATGTACAGCCTTGTTTGTCAAACATTCCTAATGAGATTAGGTTCCTTCTTAGCTTAGGCACATATCTCATTCCTTTGAGAATAAATTCTTTGTTATCTTGGAGTTTTAGTAGTATAGATCGTACCCCTACAATATCACAATTGTGATTATCTCCCATGAAAATTGAGTCACCCTCTCATGATTTGTAATCCACAAACCATGTCTTTAATGAAGTCATGTGATAGGTGCACCCTGAGTCCAAGACCCAGCCTACCTTAACCTAGTCTTTAACCATGGACTTATCACTAGATGCAGCTAGGACTTTAGTGTAGGCATATGAGCTTTCTCCAATGTCTGTTCTTGCATTCTCTTTGCTTTCATAGTCCCTTTTATAGTAGGAACCTTTCTTGTAGTCTTTATTGTAGTGGTCCCTCTTAGATCTTGTTTTATAGTCATATTTTCTCTCAGGGCAATCGCTTTTGAAATGTCCTTCTTTGTGACATAGGAAACACTTCAGGGCAGATTTTTCTTTGAAGTGTTTGTTAGGACCTTTCAAAAATTTCTGCCCTTTGAGAAGTTTTTCCTCTTGAAGTACAATATCTCTATTCCACTTCCAACTTTTGTTCTCAGTCTTCATTTCAAGTTCCATACATCTTAATGCATTGATCACAATGTCTGGAGTGACACTATCTCGGCCATACTTCATAACTGTCATCACTTCTTTGTATGCTTAATGAATAGAGTTTATGAGAATGGCAGCCTCACTTTCTGTACTAAGCTTTTCTTCTGAACTGTTGAACTTAAAAGTGAGTATCTTGAATTCATCTAGGTTTTCTGTTAGACTCCTCGAGGGATTCATCTTGAATGAGAAGAGTCTTTCCCTTACATAGAGCTTATTAGGTAGATCTTTCTTATCAAACATAGATTATAGTTTAAGCCATACCTTGTAGATTGAGTCCTCTTCCATAACTTGTCTGAATATGGAGTCACTAATATTCAACATAATCTTGGTGGTATCAATGTTCTACATCTCCTTATTTTCTTGATCAGTTAGTTTTGGTGGCAGTTTGATCGAATCTTCAATTGCTTGTTGAACATTTTGGGCAATTAAGATGATCTTAATCTTCTTAGCCCAAAGACCAAAGCCCTCTATTCTAGTGAGCTTGTCCACTTCATATTTCGTTGTAGTTGCCATTCACTTAGTGCCTAGGATCTTTGATGAGAGTTTCATTACTGTAAATGAAAACTCAAGATTTGAGTTCTTGAAAGATGATCCCCTGTTTCTTGAAGATTGCATACCTTTTTACTATTTGAACCAAGAGCTCTAATACCAATTTGTTAATATTTCAAGTCTACTAGCTATACAAATCCAGCCCACAATTGCATGCCCCAAGTCTTCTCATGTTTCCACGTGTTCATGGTGTGTGTCACGACTTTGCTCTTCAGCTCGACAACTCGGTTAGGGATGATGAATAAAGCCCTTGTTTCTCTTCACTGTTCATCATTTCTCTTGGTCTACTTCATCAAGTTGCAAAGCTCTGTCAAATTTCTATATCTTCTTTGATGCGATACGTCTTAAACCGGTCGAAGCATGATATTCACTCAAGATGTATTAGAGAATTGATACACCTAGAGGTACGTTCTCTTCTTCTTATCCAAATACAATCTTTCCTTCTCAGCTTCGATCTAAATCTCTAACCCTGCTTTGATTTCTTGTGCAAGATTCATTACAAGATAGCAAGACCAAAGTACAAGCATAGAGAAAATAGAAAGAGTACTAATAGAGCTAAATAATAACACTATTTAGTCCTTAAAATCGAGCCTTATACAAAGAAAAGAAAAAAAAAAGAATAATACGAAGAGAAAGTGCAAACAACCATTTATTTGGTCATATGTGCTATTAGCATCGCATGACGTCACCTTTGCGACAAATTGTTACTTAAGGTATAAAATGTGCATATAAACGTGGAAATAAGGTGATTAAGCAGAAACTGTTGATGTGTCCTATTTTCGCATGAAGGCGATGCGCAAAGGAATGGATGAAAACAGAAAAGGAAAGAAATAATTGGCAATCAAGCGAACGCACAAAAGAAATGAAGGAAAATAGAAAAGGAAAGAAGATGATTGGAAATCAAATCGAGGAATTAGCAAAACCAAGAGGGAAACTCTTAAGGGAGAATATTCGAGAAGGACGTGGTCGATAAGGAACCCTGAACGGCTATAAAAGGAAGAAGAACTGGAGGAGAAAGGTGTACCAGTTTGGAGGAGAAGCTACCATTGATGAGTGCTAAGACGTCGGGGTCTCACTGGAGATCTCGGTGGCCTCCATTCATCTGTAGGCCCTGAAAAACTGCATACCAACGCGATGCTATAGATGAAAACGCCACTGACAGTAGTGATGATTGAATCTGTAGACCATCGGTAGCTTGTTTATTTGTTATTATATTTTTGCATTTTCATACATAATTAATCTTGTTCACAACATGGTCGTTTCTTTCTTGAATAAATCTACAATTACTTTGTTCAGAATTGATCTCCTGCAACTTGTTATGCGTAGGTTAATTTAAAGAAAATAAGCAAGTCGTATATTCTGGTCATAAGTCTAAATCAAGATTAGAGGATAATGAATAAGAGCAAAGGTTGTTTTATTTACTCCGAGTCGATTGACAATTGACTTAGAGGTGCTTTGCATCAACCTTGGAAAAGAAGATGCTAAGGGATTAGCCCACCTGCTCCACTAGGTAAGTTTATGCTTATACTGAGCACTTTTTAGAGGGGAGCTAGGGATAACCTTTTCACTAGTTGCATGCGTACGACTGGTGTCTAGAAGCAAACCTACGGGCATTGTACCGGCAGGTTGCAACCAAGTATTCCGGAAGGGAACTTGGAATTTAGTCCAACATGTGTTTATTTTCTCACGACAACTCATCTTGCTTAGATTAATTATCAGCATATGTTTTTATAGTTTTCATTCTCGTAAAATTAAGTAACGTGATTAATTAGAATTAAGACAACTCACATGTGGGTGATCAAATTTATAATGTTGCAATTAAATTAAGTGTGCGTCGGCTCGCTACCCACGTACGCTAGCATCCAGCCGACTCGAAAGAGGAACCTGGCGGAAGACCCAGCAGGTTAAGTTAGTATTGCACGAAGACCCCCCGTGCTAAGCAATGAGAGTTACGGAGTAACCCCGCTAACACATGCGAAACCCGGAACTTAATCATGTAGCGCTGCAGCGAAAGCTGGGTGGTATGTCCACAAATGTGGGAGCATTGTGAGGTTGGGTAGCATGAATTCTGCATCACTAGCAACACATTCGTGTTCAGTCGAAAATCACTAATTAAGTCAAGCAACTTAGATTTACACTAGTATCAACATTTGCATAAGTGTCAGCATTAGTGTCTGCATTATTCTTTTAAGCATTCTGCATAAACCAAACTAACTCTCTCAATCAATTTCGTGTCTTTTATGTTTTTTACCTTTAATATATATCATTTCGCTTCAAATTCTCTATGGGATCAATAAATTATATACTTATTACTTGTTGCAATTTTCAACCGCGTATACTTACACGTAAGTGATTCCGAGTGTACTTAGCATAAATTAGCTTATAATTAAAAATTGTTCAATATATTAGCAGCAGAATCTTGTAATCAAGTTTTTGGCGCCGTTGTCGGGGAATTTATAAAGCAATATGATACATATTAAAGGTGGTTCTTAAAGACAAAAGATTAACTTGTTAAGTTTTACACACAGGAACACGATGAAGCAAAAGCAACATCACTGAAACTGCATGGAAAAGGGCAGTAAACTTTCACATCCACTATATCAGGACAATATATGCGCAAGGTAACAAGTAAAAAAAATGTATATATATACACGTGAGCTGAATTTCGCATATCTGCTTCGTCTAACAATAATTTTATTGATTGGAATTCTCCAATGAAAATACGCGCGAGTTGAATTTTGCATATCTCTTACTGAGAAGATTCTATGTTTATATGCTTTTTAGGATTTAGATAAATTAGGAGTAGTAAAGTTTGAATTTTGCAATATGTAGTTTAAGTATTTTGAAAATATAAATAGAAAATCTTCTTCCATGATTGCAACACTAACGCTGCACGGACATAGTTCCCAAGAGTCGGTGCGCAACGATCAATTAAATCTAACCGTTGGGGGGGTCATCATGTTAAATAAAGGGTAAATGGGTAATTTTAGCAGTCAGTATTGTAACTCGTTTATAAAAGGGTCCAACATCGTCTTTTGGTTAAAAAATATGGCCAATACATGTATAGATATACATGGTGCTAATTTCCAGCCCAATATTATATTTCACAGTAAATCAATCTGCTAGGTACTTATAGGACTTATATACACTTTTTTTTAGTCACCATAGTTTTACTTCAAACCAACGTTAATCTATACATATATATCAAATGAGTCAGTGACGCAATGGTTTCATTGTTTGGTTATAAACTAGTAGGTTCATTATTAAATGAAGAATTTAGAGAATTTGAATTCCATCTTTCAATATATGCTATCAGAGCCTTTTCCATCGCCTTCTTCCTCTTTTTCTAAAAACTTTTTCTTGCTTCATCATCTTCTTTCTCTTTTAGAAAAAAAGAAAAGAAAAAGAAAAGAAAGTTTGTCCTCAAATCTCTATTTCCTTTTTTCTCACCTTAAAACTTATAAAATACAAACCATCATATTTTGGTTCATAAATTTTCAATAAAATAAAAAAAAGAAATTCAATCAAACTCCTTTAAGAGAAAATCAACTTTGCATCCAATCCCAATTGGCCGTCATTCGGTTTTCTAATTGGCCCTGACATCTTCTTTCCCCGTTGGCCGTGACATCTTTTTTCCTTGTTGGCCCTGACATCTCCTTTCCCAGTTGACCCTGACATCTCCTTTCCCAGCTCATCCTGACATCTCTTCTGTCAATTGGCCGCATCTCCTTTTCTAGTTGGCCCTGACATCTCCTCCTAGTTGACACTAGGATCTCTTTTCCCAGTTGACCCTGACATCTTCTTTCCCTGTTGGCTGTAACATCTTTTTTCCTTGTTGGCCCTGACATCTCCTTTCCCAGTTGACCCTACCATCTCCTTTCACAGCTTGTCATGACATCTCTTTTTCCAATTAGCAGCATCTCCTTTTCTAATTGGCCCTGACATCTCTTTTTCCAATTAGCAGCATCTCCTTTTCTAATTGGCCTTGACATCTTCTCCTAGTTGACACTAGGATCTCTTTTCCCAGTTGGCCCTGACAAGCATTTCCAAATTGACCAACACTCATCCAATTTGACTCTAGCATCACTCATTCAATTTGTGTCTGACATCACTCATCCAATTTGTCCCTAACATCTCAATTGGCACATCATCATAACAATAATTCTAATAAATTTAACTCCAAGCTTGGCTTGTATTCCATATACAATACAACTTGAGGGGAGTATTCTCAAGTTGTATTGGTTTATGTTATCTTTAGTATAATTGTATTTTCATTTTTTTTTAATTATTTATTCTTTTTAGGATTAGATTAAATATTATTTTCTATCTTTTAGTGATAAAATTTTTTCCTTCTATGATTATGTCATCTTTTCCTTTTTATTATTAGATATTATATTTTTCTTTTTATAATTATGTCATTTATTCTATTTAAACTCATTGCTGGGTTCATTATTAAATACGAAGAATTTAGCGAATTTGAATTCATCTATCAACGGATAATGATGTTAATATATAAAGACATTATATTTCATATTAAATAAAAAGAGCTTGGAAACTACATGAAATAAATACTACATATTTCTACTTCATACTAATGTTAATATTGGGAGACAAATTTATATTACATATGAATTCAATTAGAAAGGATCCAACAATATCACCGAATGGATCGAACATCTCTTCAACTTCTATGATTTTATATTTTGAAAAAATAGCACGTATTTTATATTTTGAATTTGTTTTGTATATTACATCGAAATAATATCACCGAATGGATCCAACATCTCTTCAACTTCTATATATGATTTTAAGTTAAAATTCCAATATTAAAAGAAAAAAAAAGGCAAGACACCCGCCATACATATAAAATTAGAAAGGAATGTACAAGACTTTTATGGAAAATTTGAAATTTAAAAAATAGGAATGTAAAATAAAATTACCTCAATTTAGAAGGAAGTTTCTCTTTTCCTTTTTCAAATGATTGACATGATCAAAGGAATTTAACATAGAGATACTTTCCATTTAATTTCGTAATTTTGATTCTCGTAAGTTCCATATTTTTAAAACAGAAATAGAAGGAAGAAATGCTAAAAAGTAATACTTTTCATTTACTTTATTTAAGAGTAAAAAGAGAATAAGGAAAAAAAATCCAGATTTAAAGAAGGAAGAAATGCAGAAGGAAGGAATAGAATATTCTGAAACAAAATTATTGAAGAAAAAGCATAGATGATTTGCATTTCCCTTCGGTTTCAGTTTTACTCAAAAATCAACCGAACCGAATTGCTTACACCCTAATATCTATTGATACACATTATCTTATGTCATTGCCTAGTAATATATACCCAATATTATTAAACAAAATAGGGATGAACTGATTTCACAAAATAATTACAAACATAGTCAAGTTTTATAATATTTGCATCCATATCATTAATACATTATTGTATATTATAAATATATAAATATTTATTGATACAATATTTATATTAATGCACAATGACTATATTTGTAATTTTGTTAAAAAAATTGACCATATTTATAATTTTTTATTAAATATAAACTGTAATAACAGTTGATAATAGGAGTTACTGGACTAGGCCGAATAAGTGGAGCGTTTAGAAAGCAGGCCCATATCTTGTCGTAGCCTCCAAGCTTATGTGATCAGGGTATATATAAGGGCACACTACTACAAAAATCAGAATAGTTGACACTCAGATATTCTAAACATTGACGTTTTTAAGATAAAACGTCAAGTAAAATTAAATTTTATATGGAAAACGTCAACTAAAATAAAAACACGCGAATGTTTTTTTGCTTATCTTTAGTTGACATTGTATGCGTGTCAATTATAACATTAATGTATTGACATGTGTAGGACGTCAACTAAAAAATTTAATTTTCTGAAAAAAAAAACTTTTGAAACATTTATCGAAGATTGGGTTTAGTTTGAAAAAAGAAAAAAAAAATTAAATAGATATAGGGATTTGGTTTTTTTAAATAAAAGCAAAGGAAAAAAAATGGAAATGGGTGCATTTCCGTTAAAGAGAAAAGGAAGAAAAAAAAGTCAATTTATGGTTTTTAAAAGAAAAAGTAAAAAGAAAAAGGAAAAGAACATTTAAAAGAAAAAAAAAACCCAATCTCTTTCATCTTCTTCCTTCCCTTCAAACCCTAGCCTCCATCTACTCTCTCCCCGCCGCCTCTTTCCTCGCCGGATATCGCACGCCGTCGCTCTTGTCCACCTAGACATCGCGACGACCACGCCGCAACAGACCCCAAGCACAAACGCACCAGCTCGCAAAGGCGAGCGTCTTCTTCGCCAAGCCCGCGAGATCTAGCCGCGCACTAGTGCCACCGGTCGTTGTGAACAGGTTTCCCCGCTAAATAAGAAAAAACACCCCATTTTTCTTTCCTCTGCGATTCATAAACTATTCAGGTAAGGTTTCTAAACTCCCTTCCTCTTTTTCTACCAATTACTCTGAATTTTTGGCTTAGGTTCATTCAGGTAAGGTTTTTACTTTGATTTTTGGCTTTGGTTCATTTAGTCTCATGAATTTGATGATTACTGGGACTTTTTTTCTCTTGATATTATGATTTTTTGGTTTGTATTCAACTGTTCAAGATCACCGGCCATGTCTTCGGTGATTTCTCTTGTGTTTTTCAAGGCACAATAATTTTTTGTTTCACTTCCAATGTTCAAGCCGTTGAGAATAATAATGAACAAGAGAGACCACCAATTCTCAAGAAAAGGTATTGTTCTAGAAATTCTTTCACGAATATTTGTCTCTGGATTATATTATTGCAAATTGTGTTTTGTCCATTAAAATATTCGTTTCAATCATTTAGGGCTAGCATCGGGATAGTGATTTTATTTTTTATTCTTATTTTCTTATTTGATGTTTGTGTTGTTGGAGTAAGACATTTAATCGTTCTATCTTTTCTTTTCTTATTTGATGTTTGTGTTGTTGGAGTAAGACATTTCTCCTCTTGATGTTTGTGATGTTAAAAAGTTTGTGTTCTTGTTTTTAAAGTAACAGTAAAAGACTTTTTTTTTCATAATTATTGTGGTTTATGTTCATATTGAGTTCTACCCCTTGATTGATTTGGGGATACATATTTTGATAGTTAAGAATTTACCATAACCATATTGGTGATTTAACAAATTAGTAGGAGAAAACAAACTCTTATAGGGGAGGAAAAACAAACAAATAAGGTCAATTTGATAACCATTTGATATCGTGTTTTTGAAATTCAAGTCTACAATAACTACTCTAACATACGTTTTTCATTACTTATAACTACATTTTACTTATGTTCTTAAAAATCAAACCAAGTTTTGAAATCTAAAAAAAAAGGTTTCAAAATACTTGTTTCAATTTAAAGAATTTGGTTAGGATTCACATACTTTTAATGAAAGATGAAATTATATGTAGAGAATTTGAGTAATGCAAGCTTAAATTTTAAAAATAAAACCAAAAACCAAAAGGTTATTGTAAATGTCAAACAATGCCAAAATAATGCTAAATTTCTATTTCAGTAAGCTTTGTTCCTACAGAAGTCTGCACACGCAAATCTGTAATGAGAAGAGCAAGCAAAGTCTTATATATAAAGTTCAAGTTATATTCCTGGCAGCTTTGAGACGTCAAGAATATTAAATATATTTATCATATTATGTGTCTTATATACTATATGATATATCCATGGGATTGTAGAAGAAAAATGGGTCAAATCTAGGGCACTGCTTTAATTAATTTACTATTTAGCTGTAAAAACCCAAGAGAAAAGAAAAAGGAATAAGAAAATAAGATGAAGAGACAGAACTCAAAGTTGATATTCGGTGATTCTATTGAAGATGAAAATTACAACACAGAGAATTGAGAAAGCTTGATGCTACAGATGTGAGAACATGAGGCAGTTATGGCTTGAAAGCCTGAAGCTACACCACCAGGCCATCATTCTTCAAATAGTAAGTTTTTTTTCCTTTCGAGACTTTACATTTATTATATGGAAGCTTTGTAGATAAAAAATATTGTGATATTTCTTTTGTATTGTTGTAATTGTCCTTTGTTTCATTGTTATTGACCTTGACTTCCTAATTTTTGTTTACAAAACTAACTTCTCAAACTAACACCTTATTCAAAACCTCATCCAAACACCTCTAATTTTCATTCTAAAAGGTATTTAAAGAAAACTTACACACTAAATGGGTCGGTGGGGCGATTGGTTATCTGGTTTGGAGTTCATCCATTTCCACTCCATGGTCACGAGTTCGATCTCTGGAATCGATATTGTAATCCTCTTCCCCCACTTCTTTGCATTTCATCTCATATGGTCTTTGAACTTTAAGATTTGCACCATCTAGATCTCAGGTAATTAACATCTTTTTTTTTGCACTTCTGTTGGCAGGAGTAACCCAAATGGCATGAACTCTGTAAACAACAGGAAAAACTTCTTTTTCTCATAAAATTTCACCATTCAGGTTAGTATCTGATGCCTTGTGATTATTGGAAGCTTTATTCAAAATGGCTTCTCTATGAAGTGATGTTCCCAAACTGCAGAGTAGTTGAATTTGGTTTTTAGTCTTTTGACTCCTTCATCTTAGATTCTTCAGGTCTTTCATATAGAAAATATGAAATCTAAATACCTAAACCAAATCGGCCAAAAGTTAAAAATAGATAAATCATCTACGGAATCCAATGCTTATCTCCGATCATTGCTACATTTAGGTGTTAATCTCAATCTCTCTCTCTCATATAGAAAATAGATAATAATTTTGTGTTTGAAATTTGATATTGTTTCCTCTGCTTTTCTGAGATTGATGAATGGAAAGAGCCTTTAGAAGAAAATGCTTATCTCCGATCATTGCTACATTTAGGTGTTAATCTCAATCTCTCTCTCTCATATAGAAAATAGATAATAATTTTGTGTTTGAAATTTGATATTGTTTCCCTGCTTTTCTGAGATTGATGAATGGAAAGAGCCTTTAGAAGAAACATTGACTAGCGGCTGAGGAATGTATATAATGTTTGAATTTTGCTTTCAATTATTTTGGTTTTTAGATCTAAAATATTGAGGGAAAGGCTTCTTCTCTCTTTGCAAATAATATATATATGTATATATATTTCATATTCTTTTTTTGTGTATTCATTTAGTTTTGATAATATTAGGCTATTTTTGGAATGAGTGATTTTGTGTATATTTAGGAAGTCAACTTTGAAAAATGTTTCAAAGTTGGGAATCTTGTTCCATACTTTCTTTGTAATTTTGGATCATGTAGGATATTAATACTAAAAATATATATTAAGTTATGCTAATTATGTTGAATGTTTTGTAAGTTATAATCAGAATTCTTTCAAGCAATATATCATTTTACAGGCAGGAAATTTAGGTAAATTCGACCAATTTTTTTTTAAAAAAAGATATATTCCTTGACGTTTAATACACGTCAACAATAATGATCAAGTTGACGTTAGATAAGTGTCAATTGTATTTTACAATGACGTTTTTGGTTAAATTTGTTGACGTTTCTAAAATGTCAACAAATAATTCTGTTGACGTTTAAATAACGTCAATCCATGTACATTTCTTGACGTTTTGACTATGTCAATTATATCGTTGGATGACGCTTTAGCAAGCGTCAACTATAGTGACTTTAGTTGACAGTCGATTCGTTGACGTTTCCAAAAGCGTCAACTACACTACATAGTTGACGTTCTGTGCGCGTCAACTAACCCATTTTTTGTAGTAGTGTCTCTAAAATATTTTTGTTGAGAATCTCACATTAATAAAGTGAGGACATCTCCTAATATTTATAAAGTAGGTGCATTATTTTTCTCATTTTCAATTGGTTTTGAGATGGAAGTCTAAACTATTTAATAGGCTATCAAAGTCTATTAAATTCAAATGAATATTTGGTCCAATAAAAATAAAATTGATGAGAATTAACCCAAATAAAAAAAGAAAGAGAGCTGATAAGTAGCTGAAAAGAGAAGTAAAAATTTAGCACAATCAAATGATTAGTTGAATGGCATGGCATATCAATCTCTAATCCAGTGTCATCTTAAAGCGACAAGATTAGAAATAATCAGAAGTAAAATCTGAGGGCAGCTAGCAAAACCACATAAAATGAAGAACAAAATTTGTGTCACCCCACCAATGGGAAAACGAGAGGCAAAGAGGAACAAGAGATGATGAAGTTTCAACCCAACGGATTCAATAAGCCACACGATTTGATCCCTTCTATCTACTTTCTCTTTCAACTTCCTTCATCCTATCCCCATTTTCCAACTTCACCTTTCACAATTTTCAGTAAGTTCTTTTTTCAATTCAACTGTTTCTGCTGCTTCTTTGTAGATGATTTTGTTCCATTTGCATTTTTACATGTAGTTCTTTAATGGGTCGACGTTGTTTGTCTTAGTTTTTGATAGGCAATTATGGTCACAGTACCAACAATATATAATCAATCTAAATTTCCAGCAACTCAGACAAAAAATATATTCAAGCCTTTTCCAAGATCCAATTCGTTCTCCAAATTAAAATACGGAATCAAAAATTTGGAAACGATATTCTTAAAAATATAGATAAAGGAATCTAAATTAATAAGCAACAAGAACGATCATAAAAAGTTTAGGGAAGAGAAATTGACACCAATTTATACTGGTTCACCCAATAATGGCTACTTCCAGTTCTCTGCTACCAATTGCAGGTTCCACTAAATTGATGAGAAATTACAAGAGTTCTACAATACTCTTTAATGGAGAAAAAATGCCCAAGAAGAAATCCCAAAAGAAAACTCTCAAATCTCACATTTTTTCTTCTCTGTACAAAACTCTCTGTAAAAACACACAAAAAATAGCTTTTTTTTCTTCTCTTATTTTTCTCTCACCAAATCCACACATCAACAAACTGCCTTGCAGTTATTTTATTTTTAAATAAAAAGAAAAACCACCCACATTTGTAATTTTGACTCCATAATTCTTAACAATCTCCCACTTGGAGATAAAACAATCAAACATGTCTCCCCTGCAATGGTAGCGACTCCTCTCTACTCATGGAGAAGTCCAACTGAAGTTGCACACAACTTCAGTTTATCAACAGGAACGGTTTTGGTTAACATATCAGCTGGATTCTGACTTCCTGGAATCTTTTCAAGCACTAAGAGTCCATCTTCCAAAGCTGATCTGATAAAATGGTATCTAACATGTATGTGCTTCGTTCTCGAATGAAACACTGGATTCTTTGCTAAATGAATAGTACTCTGACTGTCACAATGCAAAGTTCCTTTTCCCAACTTAAAGCCAAGTTCACTCAGAAACGACTGAAGCCATATCATCTCTTTACTTGCTTGATGAATCGCAACATACTCAAACACGTAGTAGAAAGAGCTACTATCTTTACGCAATCTCGATACCCGACTAATTGCAGATACTAAAAGTAAAAACATACCCGGTAGTACTTTTCCTACCATCTGTGTCACCTGCCATATCTGCATCAACATAACCCTGCAGTTTAAAATCAGTTTTCTTAAAATGCAAAGCATAATCAGTTGTTCCTCTCAAATATTTGAAAATGAAGCATATGAAAATATTTGAAAATCCACTTCATTGAAGCATATGGAACTCTAGCCATATAATCTCGGTCTTGCTCAGTAGTGGGTGAGTGCTCCTTAGATAATTTAAAATGACAAGCTAAAGGAGTACTCGCCGGTTTTGCATTTTCCATGTGAAATCTGTTCAACACTTTTTCCATATACTCTTTTTGTGACAGTGTCAAAATACCATCTTTTCTTTCAATCCTCATTCCTAAGATTTGTTTGGCAGCTCCCAAATCTTTCATGTCAAACTCTTGAGATAATTCAAGTTTTATCTTAAGAATTTCCTATTCATTTGCACCTGCTATCAACATGTCATCAACATATAGCAGTAAAATAACATATGAGTTACCTTACGTTCTAATGTAGCAACAATGATCTGCCTGACATCTCTGAAATCTATTGTTGCACATAAAACTGTCAAACTTCTTATACCATTGTCTGGGTGCCTGCTTGAGACCATACAAGCTTCTCTGAAGTTTGCAAACCATTTTCTCTTGTCCCTGAACTGTGAAACCTTGTGGCTGTACCATGTAAATATCTTCCTCCAAGTCTCCATGAAGAAATGCAGTTTTTACATCCATCTGTTCCAGGAACAAATCTTTTTCTGCCACTATTGACAATACAGTTCTAATAGTAGTTAACTTAACTACAGGAGAAAATATTTCATTAAAGTCAATATCTTCCTTCTGCTGAAAGCCTTTGACTACAAGCCTTGCTTTGTACCTCTTGCTGCCATCGGGTTCTTGCTTGATTCTATAAACCCATTTATTCTGTAAAGCTTTCTTACCTCTTGGTAATTCAGCTAGTTGCCATGTCTGATTCGTCATAAGAGAATTCATCTCATCCTTCATGGCTAACTCCCACTTGACAGAATCATCTACTTGAACCGCCTCATCATAATGTTCGGGTTCACCTCTGTCAGTCAACAATATGTAATTTAGACTAGGGGAATACCTCTGTGGTGGTCTGATAGTTCTACTAGACCTTCTAACTGCTGAAGGTGGCGTACTAAAAACTTCTTCATGTTCCACAATCTGTTCATCAGTTCCAACAACTAATCCTTTAGTTTCCACAACTGTTTCCTCAGGAGTAACTGCATTCTGATCTTCTAGACCTGTTGTTCTGCTCTCAACATCAGGGAGACTTACATACTGAGTCTTCTCATCTGTCTCTGAATCAACTATTCTGTTCTTGTACAAAGCTGTCTCATTGAAGATCACATCTTTGCTTCTGACTATCTTCTTGTTTTGGTCATACCAAAACTTGTAGCCCATCTCAGCTCCACCATATCCAATAAAGTAACACTTTTTGGACTCAACATCAAGTTTACTGCTCTCTGCAGCATCAATGTGAATGTAGAACACACAACCAAAAACCTTTTGATGAGAAAGCTTTACCTGTTTCCCACTCCAGACTTCTTCAGGCAACTTGAAGTCTAATGGTATGGTTGGACTCCTACTGATCAGATAGGTTGTCGTGTTGATTGCCTCAGCCCAGAACGTCTTAGGCAATCCAGCATGTAACCTCATGCTCCTGGCACGCTCATTTAGCGTCCTGTTCATTCTTTCTGCCACACCATTTTGTTGCAGTGTCCCTGGTATAGTTTTTACCATCACAATTTCATTGTCTGCACAATAATTTTTAAATTCCCCACTAACATATTCGCCGCCATTATCTGATCTTAAGTTCTTGACTTTCAGACCTGTCTCATTCTCAACCATAGCCATCCATGTTTTGAAAACAGAAAAAACATCAGATTTATGTTTGAGAAAATAAGTTCATACCTTCCTACTTGAGTCATCAATGAAGGTCACATAATATCTGGAACCACCAAGCGAAGATACTTCTGAAGGACCCCACACATCACTGTGAACTAACTCCAACCTCGTTGGTTTTAGCTTTGCCCCTGTCTTTGAGAAACTGACCCTTTTCTGCTTCCCAAATACACAACCCTCACATAACTTGTGTTCAACTACCTTCAGTCCCTGTAACTTCCCTGTAGAATGAAGAATTTTCATTCCTTTTTCACTCATATGTCCCAGTCTGTTGTGCCATAAATCAGTTTCACTAGAACAATCTACAACAACAACCATATCTCTGTCATTGTTGTTGACATACAAAGTCTCTGACTTGCTTCCTCGAGCAATTACCATGGCACCTTTTGTAACCTTCCAATTTCCTTGGCCAAAGGATATCTCATATCCATCACTGTCTAACTGCCCAACAGAAATCAAATTTTTCATCATACACTGAACATGACGTACCTTGCAAATGTTCCAAGTTGAACCATTTTCCATTTTCAATTTCACGTCACCGATCCCAATGATGTCTAAAGGCTCTCCATCTGCTAGATACACCTTTCCATGATTTCCTGCAACATAGTTTTCAAGAATTTCACGCTGACCTGTAGTATGAAATGATGCACCTGAATCTATAACCCATGTATCATGAGCAACGTTTGCACCAGCTTCTTTCCCATCTGTTTTCTTTAGGGCCTTCTCATATGTCCACTTTTACCACAGTTCCAATAGTCAAATTTTCTATTCTTTGACTTGCTTGTGTTGTTTTTCGATTTACCTCGATTCCCTTGACTTCTGTTATTGTTTCTACCTCTATCCACATTTAATGCGGAACCAGAAGAAGAAGCAACACCTGAATCATTCCTGCGAATCTGTTCTGCAATAGCAGAATCTCGAACTAGTGAAAACTCTAATTTCTCTTTTCCACATGAATTTGAAAGCAATGAAACTTTCATAGTTTCCCAACTACGTGTAAAGATCTCAACAACAAAATTGCATTAACTTCATCTGAAAACTCTAAATCAACGGCAGCTAACTTATTCATCAATAAATCAAATTCGTTGATATGAGCAGTGACAGATGTACCTTCACTCATTTTCAAATTGAAAAATCTAGTGGCAAGATACACCTTGTTGTTTACCGAGGGTTTTTCATACATATTGGACAAAGTTGTCATCAGCTCCTCCGTGGTAGTCGCCTTCGCAACACTACTTTGCACATTCTTTGTCAAAGTTAAACGAATAGTCCCTAACACTTTCCTGTCCAATTTTTTCCATTCGGCTTCTCCCATGTCATCGGGTTTTCCTTCCAATGGTAAACTCAAATCCTTGGAACATAAATAATCCAATATTTGACATTTCCAAAAGCTAAAATTCGATCCATTAAATATTATTAATTTCTCATATCCTCCAGCCATCGTTCTTAAACTTGGCTCTGATACCACTTGATAGGCAATTATGGTCACAGTACCAACAATATATAATCAATCTAAATTTCCAGCAACTCAGACAAAAAATATATTCAAGCCTTTTCCAAGATCCAATTCGTTCTCCAAATTAAAATACGGAATAAAAAATTTGGAAACGATATGCTTAAAAATATAGATAAAGGAATCTAAATTAATAAGCAACAAGAACGATCATAAAAGTTTAGGGAAGAGAAATTGACACCAATTTATACTGGTTCACCCAATAATAGCTACTTCCAGTTCTCTGCTACCAATTGCAGGTTCATCTAAATTGATGAGAAATTACAAGAGTTCTACAATACTCTTTAATGGAGAAAAAATGCCCAAGAAGAAATCCCAAAAGAAAACTCTCAAATCTCACATTTTTTCTTCTCTATACAAAACTCTCTGTAAAAACACACAAAAAAAAGCTACTGCCTTTTTTTTCTTCTCTTATTTTTCTCTCACCAAATCCACACATCAACAAACTGCCTTGCAGTTATTTTATTTTATTTTTAAATAAAAAGAAAAACCACCCACATTTGTAATTTTGATTCCATAATTCTAAACAGTTTTTAGCTCAATAGTTTTGAATTTATAATCTCAACTTTCTTCTATATGATGAAAGGCTGTTGAGCTTTTTCCCTGTTGGATTCAGTTCAAAATGTTGTCGGTTTGCTCGGCCGCTCCATCTAAGGTTGCAGCTCGTTCCAATCTTATTCATTGTTTGTTTTTCATACAATGTTGTAGATATTTTAAATACATGGTAGTGTATTTAGTTGATTGTTCTTTCTTGATTTACTTGGATGATACAATAAACCTGTAGATTACTTTCCATGGTGGTCTGAGACCCTTGCTCCCATTCCAAAAGGATAATATTCAAGTTGGCAGCTATGGAAGTTTTCCTAAACCTTTTGCCACAAGATCTTCTTTCTCTAATTTGGCTACAACCTCTCAACACCCATTATCCATAGGTAACAATAGCTATAGGTTTTCAAATGAATTAAATTTTCTAAATTCAAGAAACATTGCTGATGTAGGGAACATTTGTAACCGTTGAATTATATTAAATCACCAATCAACCAAAAAGCTTAAACTTGTGGGTTGGAGTAAATTTAAGTATATCAACCAACACTCCCTCTCACTTGTGGACTTAGAAATTTGAGAAATGTCCTACAAGTATAATTTAATTTAATTGGGGAAGGAAATGACTTGGCAGGGACTCGAAATTAGGATCTCCGGTTTTGATACCATGTTGAATTATATTAAATCACCAATCAACCCAAAAGATTAAGCTTGTGACTTGGAGTAAATTTAATTATATCAACCAGTAACAATACACGAAGAAACCCACATTTTGACAGGTGGAGTGAAATATGTAGAGAATTCCGATTTATCTGCCGGAGTAGAGACACTCCCTGATGTTTCTGGACAACCTGTTGGAATTACAGCAGTTCAAGTCTTACCAATAGAGCCCGAAACCGTTTTAACAGATAAAATTGCATCCAAGAAAATGTCCTTTGTGTTGGACTCTCTAAATGTCGATAAGAGTTCAGTTTCAAATATGAAAGAAAGTGCATCAGATTTTTTGGATTGCATTCGTGAGTCCTTCAATGCTTCTATACAACAAGGGGAAAACACTATCGAGAAATCATTGGATACTATTAGCTCATCCATATCAGCGTTGATTAGACGTGGAAATCAAAGTGTAGATGATGCCTTCAGTGGTATTTTTTCTTCTGCCGATCGGATTGGTGAACAAGATCGTAATGGACTGTCCAACTTTTCAAATGGGTTCAAGGAAAGCTCAATTAAAGCTTCTGTTTCTGCAATTGACTTATTGAGACAAGCAGTTGTTGCAATTGAGGATTCTCTGGTAAATGCAACTTCATTTGTTGTCTACTCCTATGGAGAAGTCAAGGAAGTCTTTCCTCCTGTGATCAAGGATGCTCTAAATTCGTCTGAGCAAAGAGCAGCTGAAATCTTTAGCCCTGTCAGGACTGGTTTTCAGAAGGTATAAGTTACAAATTTAAGATGTAATTTCATGTCTTATTTGATTGTTGAAAAGATATATATACTTTTATAACATGTCATAAGCATCCCAATTATGATATATTATACATCAAATATATTTTTGGAAAGTAGATTTACCTCACCGTTCAGAGTTTGGAGAAAATCGTTGGCTTAGATCCTAGTGACCCGCTTCTTCCAGTTTTACTCCTCCTTGGAAACTCGGTCACTCTGTGGTATGGTTATTCTTCAAGCTTTAGAACATGTTCATTGTACTTCTTCATGGAGAACGCATAATCAATTGCTTGAGGTTTAAAATTTTAATCAAATTTATGCAGGGACAAGGACATATGGTGTCTATTCTGGAGATTTATCTCCTCAATCAACATTGGAGCTTCTAAAAGGATCAGAAAATGTTGTTCTTATTGATATCCGGCCTGAGGCAAGAGACTGTAAAATTTCATGGCCTTAGTCTTATCAGCATTGAGCATGTCCTTATTTTTCTACGAAATAACTACTTTGTCGAAGTTTCATTCGAGCCCTACTCTTCTATTGTGCCATGGAATATGTAGCAGAAAATTATTGAAAAATGAAACTCCATCGTGCTCTTGGATCCAATAAAAGAAGGGGGACGGGAGGGAAAGAAAGCAGTCACTTCTTCATTTAAAACCAAGTATTTTGGCTACTGTTTTGAATTCTACTATTTTCCTAACTTTCCCCTGATGGAACCTGGTAGTAATGAAACATGGACTTTTAGAAAATGAAGCCATGCAAATTTTAGATACAAGTTTTAAAATTCAAATTATTTGATGTTTCCCCACTTTCTTTCTATAGGCTTTGAGAGAAAAAGATGGCATTCCTGATCTTAGATGTAGAGCACGAGCTCTCGCTATGCAAGTGTAACTATACCAGAGGTTAGTTTGTGTGGATTGTTTTAATTTAAAAGTATCCAGATAAGTTTTTAGTTGATGAAAAACAAGCACGGTATTCTACTCCATTCTTCTTCTTGTAGCTTGATTTTTTTGCCCTTAATTTTCAGGTTGATGTCTCTATACGGAAGTTAGTTACAAATGGAAGAGACATTGATGACACTTTACTTGCCTCTATCATCCAGAACTTACAGATTGTCGAGGTAGTCTGTTTTTTTCTCTTTGCAAGTGGCTTCAGAGGGCTTGGCCTATTTTCAAAAGATTGACAGTGAAAATAGTAAAGCCATGGAGGCCAAAACTATGTGCATATTGTTTTTATGTTTGAAACTGGACTTTTGATTCCCTAGTTTCTTCATTTGTTGCAAATAGTTGTGGGCTATAGATAATTCTCTCACCTTTTATTTTCTAACAAATTATTTTCAAATAAATATACCAATGACGAGATGCATGAAATAACTGTGTCAATTTCTGTAGTTGATCTTATCTATTTTGAGGGATGACACTTTGGCGACTCGTGTCTGCATTAATATATCGTTTGATATAAAATCTGAACTTTCTCGTGATTATTGGCTTGTGCTCTCTGTCGGACAGGTCCAAGATTATTGTCATGGATGTCAATGGTACAGGTTCTAAAAACATTGCAAGATCATTGAGAAAACTTGGGGTCAAGGCAAGTATTCTATATTCCTAACATTATTTTTCAGGAATGCGGAAACACTTCTAAAGTTTCCTTTCCTTCCTATATATTAATATTACCTGAACAAATGTTGGGTTGAATTATGATACGATCCGGACCTTGGAGTTTTTAGGAATATTAGTATTAGTATTTATTATTGATGAATTAATTGTTATTTCAATTGTATTGGGCTTTTGGGCCTTATTAGAGATTATTATTCAATTAGGTTATTTTGGGGTTTACTTGGGGAACAAGTAAAAGGCTAGGGTTTAGAGTTATTATAAATAGGAGAGGTTAGGTCTTTGTTATTCATCCAATTGCATTGTCGTCTTGGTACTTGGCTCTTTGAGAGATCCTCTCGAGAGATTATCGTAGTTTAATAATATTTTGTGGTAGATTCTATCATTTTGGTATCAAAGCCATTTGTCGATCCGAGAATGGTTACTACTAAGATGGAATCCAGGATGCAAGGATGTGAAGAAGGAACGACCGACTTGGCCAGGAAGTTACAAGAGACTAACGCGAAGATGGAAGCGATGGAAGAAAGGTTAGGGAAAAGGATGGAATTGCAGGATTCGAAGCTCGAAACGATGAACCAAAATCTGGAACTATTAGTGGAGTCAATCCGTGCAGACAAAGGGAAGGGCTCGATGCCCGAGGCTACGGGGGAGGGGTCGAGCGGCGCGACTGCAGCTAGCTCGCGCGACGCAGGTGCTATGGCGTTTGGCGAGGCGAAGCATGGCGCTGGGGAGGTCGCGGTAGGGTGGGCCGAAGAGGGAAGACAGGGCGACGCAGACTCGGGTGGCGCGCACGCGGGCTCAGGTGTGGGGCGAGGCAGCTCGGAGTGGCTGGGCGAGATGCACGCTAGCAGAGGCGCGAGAGACGCAAGTGGCACAGGGGTCTCGGTCTGTGCGAGAGGTGCAGGAGGCGCCGGGCAAGCGGGCTGGGGACCGGGCGGTGGGGGTGTCGGGCCAGGAGGAGCAGGGCTGCGTGACGGCTTGAAGGAGAGCGGGGAGTTCCGCGGCGGGGTCGTGGGTGAGCACGAGTGGGGCGCGAGACCGAGCCGTTGGGACTGAGTTCAAGGGCTGGGGCGCGGCAAGGCCAGGACGGGGTGGGTCAGTTGGGCCGAGTCGACTCGGGCTAGTCGGGTTGGACCAGAGAGATGGGTTCCAAGGGCCTGGGGACGGAGAAAGGTTTCCAGGGCCGAACATCGATCGAAGGGAGGACCCACGGTTTGACGGAAGGGGAAACGGTTTCCCAGAAGCTAGGAGGGTGTGCATTGGCTACGACAGACCGATAGCAATGACGGTTGGAATGATCGAGGCCGAAATTGGATTGACAATTTATCGGGACCGGAGTTCGGCCAAAAGGGAGATCCAAGGGTCGTGGGGAGAGAAAACATGGTTCTGGAGGAAAGGAGGTTGCGCAAGGGCTATGATAGGTCGTTGGCGCATGACGGTTGGAACGATAGGGGGTGGAATGACAATGTCCGAAATAGGGGACGAGATTTCGGGTGGGGAGGAGAAGGAAGACTCGAACGGGGAAGTCAGAGAGTAGGAGGAAGGGAGGGACCGGGTTGTGACAGGAGATTCAGGAAATTGGAGATGCCAGTTTTCAAGGGTCTTGCTGACGAGGATCCGGTGGGATGGTTAAGTCGGGTCGAACGTTATTTCCTGGTAAACAAGCTGACTGAATATGAAGGGGTTGAGGCAGCAGGGTTATGTTTAGAAGGGGAGGCATTGAAGTGGCTTCAGTATGAGGAGGATCGTGCTCCTTTTCGTTCCTGGAACGAATTCAAAGATGGGTTGTTGGAGTGTTTCCATCAGGCAAATAAGTATGCCAACTTCATGAGTTTGAAGCAAATAGGTACGGTGAAGGAATATCGCCGGAGTTTTGAGCGATTTGCTAAGGGAATGCGCGATATTAGTGCGAGTGCATTCGAGGGGAAGTGGGAAAGTGGACTAAAAGAGGAGATACAAAGCGCGATGAGTAAACTGCGGCCAGTGGGCATCGAAGAGAAAATGTTTATGGCCCAAGTGATTGAGGATGATTTTGCTTTTCAGGCTACCCAAAATGAGGGAAGTACTTCTGCAACTGTCAAGGCTAGAGCAGGAACGATGGTTTCGGGAACTGGAAGCACAGAGACTCTTTCTCACAAGACTAGAACCATTCACCCGGCGTCCTATAAAAAACTCACTGAAGCCGAAATTCGAGCACGGAAGGATAAAGGGTTATGCTTCCGTTGTGATGAACGATTTTTCCCAGGACATCGTTGTCAGAAGAAAGAGCTTCAGAATTTAGATGTGTAGGTCGTTCGGGATGCGCACGATTACCAGGATGTTGAGGTGACTGACTTTTTGCCAGAAGATGGAGCTGCAGAAGGTGGCATCGGAGATGGAACACCTTGAGGACAATGTGGCTTTTGGGGGGGAAAGTATTGATACGATTCGGACCTTGGAGTTTTTAGGAATATTAGTATTAGTATTTATTATTGATTAATTAATTGTTATTTCAATTGTATTGGGCTTTTGGGCCTTATTAGAGATTATTATTCAATTAGGTTATTTTGGAGTTTACTTGGGGAACAAGTAAAAGACTAGGGTTTAGAGTTATTATAAATAGGAGAGATTAGGTCTTTGTTATTCATCCAATTGAATTGTCGTCTTGGTACTTGGCTCTTTGAGAGATCCTCTCGAGAGATTATCGTAGTTTAATAATATTTTGTGGTAGATTCTATCAAATTACTTGTCAGTATCATGTAATTATTATTTCAAATAAGTCTCAGAAAGAATCCTTACCAATTCCAGCAATTGAATGTTCTTTACATTGTATTTTTGGATATTTTGCTGGACAGAAACCATACTTGATCCAAGGTGGATTTCAGTCTTGGGTGAAAGAGGGCTCCGCATCAAGGAGCTCAAATCTGAAACAGCACTTAGCATACTCAATGAGGTACCTAACATTTTCTTGCTGTTTAGTGAAAATTATGAAAATAGCTTCAAAAAATATATATTTCCCATGTACCCCAGCTGGGTTTATACATGAGACTTACCCACCTAACTCAGAACGAAGATCAAATAATATAATTCAATCTTCATGCCACTGAAATACTTATGTTATACGCATACACGTCCGGCTGCTGCAAAATATATGGGAAAAAGTTACTAGTAGTTGAAATAAACATCTTTGGGTGATAAAAGTAGAATAATTTTCATCTGGTCTAGGATCGTCAAAATCTTTCAATTAACTGATAATAATAAAAAGAACGTTTTTTTATAAGAAACAAAACTTTTCATTCATGTTATGAAAGATTTACAAAGTGCCTATTGAAACTAGGATAAGGTAGTAAGAACAATGAAAAACAAACCGAAAGATCCAACGGTGACTGATGATCAAAAGATAAGACATAAGAGAAACCCTACCCACTAAAGATGTTTATTTCACTGGGATGCTGATAGGGTCTAGCTCTATCACAAGGTCTCCTCAATCAATTGAATCAATTAAATATCAATGTACTAAGTTGTATTGATTAATGGGTAGTATTACATTTATATAGCCCTTTAATAGCCAACCAACTAACTAACTAATGAACCGTATCAGGTGCATTTGTTAACTAAAGGAAAGCTAATTAGATAGAAAGATGTACATATGCTCGGCTTAATTGGGAATTACTACTTTAGTTCTTCAGTTCCACAGCTGTTTCTTGGACTTCTCACGGAAGAAATTCTTCTTTTTCCAACGATGTATATATGAATGTTAAACTTGAGCCTTGCTTGACTAAATTCATTCTCTCATCTCTTTTGACTTGAACACTTATAGTTATTGTTTTCTTGCATTTATTCTATTGATGAGTCATGGAAATTAGGATTGTTGAAAAATATTTCAATAGTCGATCTGAATTTTGTCTCTTCTGAGTCAAACTGCAACCATTTCAGGAAGCTGAAGCAATCCTGGAAGAAATAAATCCGTCTCCCGTGCAAGTTCTGGGTTATGGTTTGGTAAGTTTAAATTTACATACAAAATATGTCAGTAAGAAATTGATGATCATTGAGTTGATTTTTAATCAAGGCTTTTGCTCCTGTATTGAACTCCATGTCAAGTAATGCACTACAATAGGAGGGGTAGACCTAAATATTTCACTATTCCCTTCTCTGGATTCAAAATTTGGATTATGTTTGATAGTGCTTTTGACCAGTGTAAAAGTACTTTTACATAGAATATTTTGTTGTTTGTGAATTAGATGTAAGTTTGAAAGATGTTAAAACTTAAAAGCATTTGTAGAGCTTTTACGAAATAAGTCATTGATAGTGCTTTATCAATTGCTTTTGGTTCAATTGTACTTTTTTTTTTTGGAGAAATCAATTTTCTATTACTAGTCTCGAGGTACCTTCTCCCATTAACTTCTTTCCACAATTTTTCTTGCTAATATCTTTTTCTATGGTATGCATATACTCACTAATCTTTACATGTACATTTCCTCTACATACCATTTCTCACTTTGTCATATTCTTTGCAATTTTAATCCATTGCCTTCAGCCACTTTCCAACTCTAAGAAACACATTTTGAGTAAATAATAATCATTTAAAAAGCAACTCTAAGAATATATTGTCAAAGTGTATGTATTTTCTCTCACTTTGTCTTGGTCCTGTTAGATTAATGCTCATTTTCTGATATCATGTTGATATTTTCTTGATAGAATCATTCATTTCACATTTGCATAAAAGCTTTTCCCTGTGTGCTTGGACTTTTCTTTTTCTTCTTCTTTAACCTTTCTTTGGTTGGTTGGTGGTGATTGGGTTGGTGTTGTACTTCTTGAAATCTAGAAAATATGTTAATTGTGTTTTATATTTTCATATTAAGCTTTTATATAATTTGGGCAAAATGACGTATTAAGATTTTATGAGAGGTGCACTATATAAACTATCAATCATTTATCCCATTTATCTAGCATTTTGTATTATTTTATTTTTTTTGAAGTACTAGCATTCTGTATTATTCACGATCTACTAAATAAAACGTAGCTAACACAGCGTTAGTAAACCACATAAATCTATTTGTTCTTTCACTTTGTCTCACGTTATTTAATTCTTTATTGTTGTTTTATGATTCTTGTGTAACAGTACTGATGTGCATCTTTCTCTAAATTTGATTCTTCGTTTGTGCAGGGTCTAGCTGCAACTTTATATACTTTACTAGGTAAATTAAGTCTCATGTACAATTTACTAATTGCATAAAATCTTTCAGTTGGGTTTAAATAGAGCAAGAGTTTAATTCTGTCTTTCTAATATTTGTTGTCATGTTTTTTTTATGTTATTTGTTAGCAAGATTTTAATATGGTACTTTTTCATAATCTTAACAATTGGTTGTTAAATTCGGTCCGTTCTGTCTCGTTTTGATACTCGTCAATATCTCTTCAAGTGTAATGTTACTGAATTATTGGGACATTAGCTCAGTGAATGATAAGGTCATATCGTATCGCAACCGGGTTCATATAATCTTTTCCTGACAAGTATAATTCGTTGTCTGCCAGAGTGGGAGACGTCGCTACAGATTATTGGCATTCTCGTCGTCGGTCAGGTACTTCTTGTGTCGTGCAAGTTGAACCTTTATTCACAAATAAAAATAGTTATGCTGCCTACTTTTGATGTACCGTACTGTTGAATTGATATGGTATGTCAACTCTACCAGACAATATATCGGCGAGTAGCCTCTTATGAAGATGCTGAAGATTTAACTAAAGATGTCAGGTGAAGTTTAACTACCTGCAATGAGTTCTATTCTATTGGACCATTTTCACTTGATTTCTAGCCATTTAGGCACCAAAAGTCTCAAACTATTCCCATCTTGTGTATTCTTTTAGGCTGTTGTTCACTCCAGTCGGCCTTGGAGCTCAGGCATTGTCGTGGGCGGCTGGGAAATTGGAGACAAACGGCAACGGACTACGGATGTCGCCTTCCTCATTGGATGTTCAAAACAGGGTGTTGCAGGCTACTGCAAAACACGAATCTCAGCCTTCTGTTGATGAAGTTATCCAAAACAGGCCGCTCGAGGCAACGATTCCAGTCAGCGAGGGTGTTGATCTTTCTGGGGCATAGAACAAGATTTTTTTGGGGTACATATTAATGCTTGTGATAAGATTGGGCCTAGGGCTCTATTTAGCTATTACTTGGAGAATAAGTTAGTATTTTGTTATAAATAGAGTGGGTTAGGTTAGGGTTTAGACATCCAATTGTTAAATGAGTTATTGAGTGATTTATTGTAGGACTCAAGAGATTCTCTTGAGAAGGGAGGTTCCAAGTTCCTATCAAAACTTGATTTATCTTTATTCTTTTATCTTTTGATAAATCTAGATCCTGGATCATATCAGCTTGTTGATGAAAGCCCCCCTTTTCTGGTCTTGATTGTTGATCCTGCTAAACTAACAGAATAGCACAAGTTGACATAAATGACTGCTTGAATCAGTTACTCAAGAAAAACTGTGAGCTGATATCATTGCCTTTTATCTCTCTCTTCAGAAAAGATGTAGAATTGCATTAAAAAGAAAATCTAAAGCAATTAGGAGCGAGATTCGAACCTGAACCTCATAGTTACTCATCATATGCTAAACCTACATTTTCCCCTTGTTCCTAATGTTTTGAGATTTTCTTTAGCTTAGTCCCCCTATTAAATCAAGGCTAATAAGCAAGTCCTATCTCTGAAAATAACCAAATTTGAAGGGAGAAACCAATATTTTGAGCTAAGCAACAGTTCAAACTCACGCCAATAACATCGGAGTTAAATTGATATAAAAATGTGTTTATGACAACAAGGTCGAGTACCTGAAACTCTAAACCCTACATACAACATATGACGTATTTAGATATACATAGTAGTAATGAATCCCTATATTTTAATTTTGACTTCTTAAAAGATAGATAGATAGAGTATATGTTGTAACATATTTCAATTTCATTGTCTTCCATCAGTGTTTCAATCAATTTTTGTGATTTCAATTAATTTTAATTTATTGTTTTCAATTAGTTTCACTTCACTAACCATTAATTTTACTTCATTTCAATTAGTTTTACTCTATTATTTTCAATTCGTTTCACTGTATTGAAACCATTCATTTTGTTTGATGGAAGCCATAAATTTTATTGGATTTAATATCACCAATTTCACTTAATTATTCCCAATTTTTGGTTTATTATTTTTTTAGATTTTGTGTTTTTATAAAATTTTGACATTTTTAGATTTGTTTTAATTTATTTTTTAAAAATATTATTATTTATGAAAATCCCCTACTGTATAAATACATTATATTTCACATTGGATAAAAAAAGAGTTAAGAAATTACAGGAAATAAATAAAACATTTTTTTTTTATATTCGTGATTGTCATGGTTAGTTTTTGTGCGTCTCGACTAATTTCACAAAATAAATGCTACATTACATTTCATAAAAAAAGTGGCTCAAGTGGTCAAAAGAGGATTTTGGGATGTTTAAGATGATGAATTTAATCCATAGTGGACAACCTAAAATTGAACTTGTATAAACAAAAAATACTACATTAATATATACCATATATTTATTTTAATATTTTATAGTTAAATATAAATGTTATAACCGTTGGATTTAATATCATATTTTATTGAAAAATTACATCGGATAGTCTCAATAGTTAAAAATTTAGATAAAATCTTAAAGTATTTATATTATATTATAAATACTAATTTAATAGTTTTTTAAATTTTATTATAAATATTCATTAATATTAGTATTAAAAAAATAGGTAATATCAAGAGTTAATTGTTTTTTTAATAAATGGGAGAAGTATTTGTAATTGTTTTTCAAATTTGATTTAAATTTCCTATTTTATGTTATATAAGAAGTTATTGGGCCTAACGCCCAATAAATGAAGAGCGTTTAGAAAGCAGGCCCATATCTTAAAGAGAAACTGAGTTTTGTGGAACTATTGAGGGCTCATTCGTATTTTCAAAGATTATGCAATTAGGGTTTTTCCCTTCGTCTTCTTCGAGCCTATAAATAGCGGCCTTGAACCTCCAAGAACATCACAAGCAATCCGGCTGTCAAATTTCTAGGGTTTTATCTTTCTGTAATTGAAATTAGGTTTTTGTAGTTTTCTCCTCTCTTTTTGAAAATGAATTTGAAAGCGATTTTGAGTTTAGATTTGGAAGAAGAAACGTTAGAGGTAAAAGCCAATTTGCAGAGCAAGGGCGTCGAACATTTTGAAAATGGCGTGAATTGCATTGAAGGTTGGCAATATAAACGATAGCGGTTCTCCGTGCCTCTCAAATCTCTTCGTTTTGATCATGGCCTCGAACAAGTCGCTACATTTTCTGTTTCTCTTCCATTTTCTCGTCTTCTTTATTGCATCCTCTCTCTGAATCGAAGCTCCTTTATCTCAGCATTTGATTTGATTTGATTTTTTACAGTTTTCTTGATTTCTTTGTTTGAAATTGATTTTCACCTCATATGGATGCTTTAGGTTGTTGATTTCAAATTGATTTGATTGAATTTTAATTTCAAATGATTTCTTTTTGACCAGGTGGAGATCTTCTGAATTTTTTTTGATTTAATTACTTTTTTATACTGTCATAGAATTTAGGAAACCTTCGTTGAGATATTAAAATGCTGTTCAAACACTTATTGATCACAGATTTGATGTTGTGAATCGATATTTCATTTTTTTTAAAACACCTTTTTTATCCAATTTTATTGAAGATTTATTTTATTTATATCCCAACCTTCCCCCATTATCCCCAGCTTTTAATTTCTAATTTTAGTATTAATTCTTCATTAGTCTACATAATAAGTTTATATATTTTAGTTTTTACCTTTAAATAGTAACACGCACCTTAAATTAGATCTACTATAGATTCTAAAATTTCATTTAGATCTAGTGAAAAGAATTTCAGGAACAAGATTTAGGCAGATGCATCTTTTAATCACATAGTTTGTGATGGCAACCTCATTATATATATATATATATATATATATATATATATATATATATTAATTAATAAACTACGAACAGATGGAATAAATATGAAAAATTCGTCTTCTGCTAGTTTTTGTGCGATTTTACAACAAAAAGTTAAGTTTTAATCTTCATAGATGTCTTTATTTTTTATTTCTTTTTCATATTCATGTGAATTCCTTCGATTTTGTTTATTAGTTTGGATTATTTAATCATTTTTGTTTTTGAAAGAGAAATTCATTAAGAACCTGCCAAACACCTTCTACAATCCAATTCCAGAGCGGAGCCAACAACAGGGGGAAGATGCCCCCTCCAAAAAACCACAGAATCCTCCACAGAGAAGTAGGAAACGAACTAAAAAGCAAAGAGTGAAAATGTTTGGCTAAAGTATCAGCCACACTATTATAAGACCTGCTACAATGAACAATGTTCACAATCCCAAGAAAAGAGATCAACTCTCTAATATCTAACTATAATGTTGTTAAACTCGAAAAAATCTTGAGAATCACCACTTGTGGAATTTAACACCTCTAGAGCATCTGACTCAATTACAATAGGCGGGAGCCACTGAATATCAAGCTCTTGAATGTGCTTTAGACCTTCCTTCAAAGCCAACCCTTCCAAAACCTTGACCGAAAGATTTTTGAAACTCGACCTCGACCCCATTAGTAAGGGCCTTCCCATCCAGTCGCGAACAATCCACCCCACACCACCAACCTTATTGGAAAGAGAAGCATTCACATTTAGCTTCTAGCAACCTTGGGGAGGAGCTTTCTAATAGTTGACATCCCTTCCTCTAGCAACCTTTTTAACAATAAGAGAGCCTGCAACCATAATCACATGAGAGTTAATCGCTTTAGAAATCAAATTGCAGAGATTTTGGAACTCCAACTTGGTTTTATCATGTATAACTAAGTTTCTGAAGAACCATAATCCCCAAATAATAATAATCGCTTTAAAAAGATCATCCTTAGGGATTATAAAAGTAATGCCATCCCAGAAATCAATCCCCTTCTCCACATTCCTGATAATCAAAGTCAGAAAACTCAGGAAAAATTAACTTCCAAACCCGAATAGCCATTTTGCAACTTTTAAGTAGATGCATGTTAGTTTCGCCATGACGCCCACACAAAGGGCAATTCACATCAATGTTAACACCTTTATTGCTAATATTAGCCTTGGAAGGGATAACATTGGCAATAACCAACCATGCTCCCATCTTAATTTTGGGGGACTGTAAAGACCCGATCCGAATGGGGTTCTAAATAGGTCGTTACCTCAATGCATGCATATAAATCTACAGAAAATTTGCAAGATGATGTTTGGATTTTAAGTAAAAACTAAAACATGAAAACATCCATTTAAAAATCAACATAAATTCTTGAAACCTGTCCCTGTTTCCAAGCACATGTTCCAAGACAAATACATTTCTAAAACATACTCTGATCAGAGATTTATTTAAAACATACAAGCTTAGCAATAGTTACAACAATGCTAGAATCCAGAAATACATTCAGAAAACATCCTAGGGCTCTGTGCCCACTACATGCATTCAGAGGACATTTAAATCATAAACATAAAACTCAGAGTTGAACAACGGGTTTCCATAATCACAGCTCCTCCTCCAGCCATCCTGTCTCGCACCATGGTTACCTGTGGAAAACCACATAATAAAGGTGAGTAACGAATTACTCAGTAAGAATCTCCAACTGGGGTACAATACGATATACATGGTCATCTAGCAGAAAGATATGCAAGCTATGAATATAAACACAGAATAGAGCACAAGCTTAGCCCACACTTGGGCCTTGGATGCCAACTCAGGGTCTTAGTCCAGAAAAACTCACCACACAACACATCACACAAGTCGCCCTATACGAGAAATAAGTCCCGGCCTCAGCCTGTCTACTGTCGAATAAAAGGTGCACTAGCTCAAGATCCCGAGGAGCTCTCCGGTCGGTGCTGTAATGAGCGTAAGCATGCACCGCGTGCTACTGCAGACTATGGGGGGTGTCGGGTCTAGTGACAAGCTGTCCATGTCCAGTCACCACGCCTAACTAAATCTCTGGATTGGTGTCACTGACATAGGGGTGTGAGACCTAGACACGTGAACTATGTCAGCCTGAACCACCGCACCTGAGGCTAAGGAACAGGTCGTGGTAGGCTTACACCAGGAAGCCGTCCTTACTTTAACAGGTGGCAATCAAGGGCTATGGCCAAACACGCTGAGGACGTGTCGACTGCCGGGGACGAGGCAATGCCAAGTCATCATCTCGACCATTGAGGCATTTAACAGTCTGCCACTCTCACTCAAGATTGCAGGGCCTATCGGTAGGGTTAGCTAATCCCTCACGGGGTCCAGGGACAGAGCACTGTCTCGACGTAATTGCCATGGATGCAAGGTACTTTATGCATCAGGCCCGGATGATGCTATCTACCTGCAATTCTAACCTGCCTTAACAATCAGCAAACAATTTCATAAAATCCAATACGTGCTCAATAAGAATACAACGAGCCTAGCATGATACTACGAAGCAAGGAACAGATACGAGCATGCCAGAAAGGAACAACCTAGCATGGACTAACATGAGAAACAACATAGGAAATCATGCCAGTCGGGAATTCAGAATAGAGCACTTATCAGGAAACATGTCAATAAACACAAACAAGCATACAATCAGCAATCACATAATATATCGCAGGGCCCACACAACTCCGGTAAGAAATCCTTACCTGGCCGGAAGACCTTTAAACACAAGAAACCTAAGCTGCGATCGAACCCGAGCTAGCTAGTGAGAACCTAACAAAAACAACAATAATTACAATCAAAAGACCCAAATATAATAAAACAAACAGGGCTCAGCTCGGGAGCAACTCACGAGGCGCGGCAGCCACGCAAACGAGCCGACTGCTCGGGCTAGGCAGCCGTTGGGCGCAAGCTGGGCGTACTGGGCGCAGCCGCAGCACGGCGCGGGCGCGCTGGGCACGGTTGCGAGCAGCGGGCGCTCGGCGACACGCACACGTGAGCGAGCCATTGGAGCGAGGGCGACACTGCGCGACGCGGGCTGGGCGAGCTCGGGCTGGCGCTGAGCTGGGGCTTGGCGACGCTCGAGCTGACGACTCGACACTGGTCGCGCGCAGTGAGATGGATCGCGCGACGACGACGGCTCATCGGCCGAGGCGTTGGTCGCGACGGCGCGACGACGGCTCGCTGCGCGGTGCCACGAGGTCGACAACGTTGAGTCGCGACGGCATTTTGGCGCCCGGTGATCTGGCGCGCGAGGGGGTGGGCTCGGCGACGCTCGAATCGGGCTGAAATTTGCTCGGTGGGGCCTGGGGAGAGAGAGAGAGAGAGAGAAAAAGAGAAAAAAAAAGAGATTTTGGAAAAAAATAAAAGAAAAAGAAAAGGGAATTTAGAAAGGAAAAAGGAAAATGGGAAAAAGGGAATAAATGGGATTTTTATCTTCATTTCCATCCTTATCCACCTTTTTCCAATTTTCTAAAAAAAATCCTTAAAATCCTTAAAATCCCATTTCCCGGCTTCCTCCTTCGAGACCCGATTGAAGCAACCTTTTCCAATAAATAAAACTCACTTAAACCCAACTCCCAAAGCAACACTAAGGGCCCGGGCTCGAATCCCAAAAAAAACACCCAAACAACCATAACTTTGCCCAAAACCCAAATCACAACCGAACCTCCAAACGAATAGCCCAAACAACTCGGGACTCGCAGCCACCAACCAACAAACCTCAACAAAGGCAGGAGCTGCCTCGAAGCCCTGAAAACCACAAATCCTGCCCGAAGAGCCAAAATACCAAAATACCCCCAAGGGTCAAAACCGCTCTAATGACCCAACCAACAACCGAAACTTGACCCGAAGGCACCTCGAAAACTGGGATAGAAAACTGGGCTGTTACAGGGACATATTGAATTTCCAAAAGTAATTCCACCCTTTGGATCCCACCCTGAAATCAGAAGAAGACTCCTTCTTAGCATTGGCAAGGTTCATCGCAAGATGATAAGCACTCTTCACTGAAAAAAGCCCTCTAGAATTATGGTTCCAGATGATCTCGTCACCTGAACCAGACCGACTCAAAGGAGTATTGATGATAATCTCAGCATCAGCAGGACAACAAATTTCATTAATCAACTCAACATTATAGTTATTTCCTTCTAGGATCAATTCTTTAACATTACGATCCTGCCACTCAGGTCTCACCCCATGGACAAACAGATTTCCTTCTCTATTCAACCAAGGACCATATCCGATAGATATTCTACTACCACTCCCAACCTTCCATCTATACCTTTTCGTGAAAAGATCTCTGCCCCATAAAATACTTATCCAAGCCAACGACGGGTTGCTCCATAAATTCGCGTTTAAAAAGTTATTGCTCACAAAATACTTACCCTTGAGAATTTTACTTAACAAACTATCCGGCTTCCTGAGAATCCTCCAACTATGTTTAGCCAGCAAAGCTTGATTGAAAAGATTAATATCCCTAAACCCTAGCCCCCCCCCCCCCCCTTCCTTACTCATCCCTAACTTCCTCCAACTAACCCAATGCATCCTTTTCTTATTAAAAGAATCCTCCCCCCATCAAAATCTAGCACAAAGGCTCTCAAGATCCTCGTTAAAGGATTTAGACAGACAGAAACAACTCACATTCCTTTAATCGAATGAAAAAGAACTTTCTTATTTTTATTATTCTGAGAAGGCATCCCCAAGTGAACACCTAAATTATCATTCACCTTCACCCCCAGCATATTGCTAAGCTTACCCTTATCCTTCCTACTCACATTCCTACTAAACAGCATTGCCGATTTATCAAAGTTAACCACTTGGCCTGAAGCTTCCTTATAACAATCTAAAATCTCTTTAATTTTAACACAATCCACTTCGGCAGCCCTGATAAGCAGCGAGGATAAACCTTCAACACAGATAAGGAACAAATAAGGGGACAGAGGATCTCCCTGCCTTAAACCCCGCTCCGGAACAATATTTCCATAGGGGGAACCATTGATCAGCACCGCATAATTAACAGAAGAAATGCACATTTTAACCCTTGCGATCCACTCTTTGCTAAAGCCCAGCTTGTCCATCATACCAAATAAAAAATCCCATTGCACCCTGTCATACGCCTTACTCATGTCGAGCTTCAGCGCAGCCCAACCTTTTTTACCTGTCTTTCTTTTCAAAATAGAATGAATGCACTCAAAGCCAATAACGACATTATCAGTTATAAGCCTACCTGGGACAAAAGCTGCCTGATTTGGGGAGATGATTTTATCCAAAATAGGTTTCAGCCTATTAGCCATAGTTTTTGCAATTATTTTATAGATCGTATTACACAAACCTATAGGACGAAACTCTTCCATTTTGATGGAAACCTGCAACTTAGGAATAAGAGCAATAAACGTACAATTGATCGGTCCCAGCTCAATACCCTCATTTAACACCCCGAGGCTGAACTTCACAACCTCATTCCCCACAATATCCCAATAATTCTGAAAAAATAAGGCGTTAGTCCCGTCAGGCCCCGGGGCCTTCGAGGGACTCATGCTAAACAGCGCACACTCAATCTCTTCCCTCGTAAATCTCCTATCCAAATTTCTAGACTCTCTTTCATCAATTTTTTTCTGAACACTCATAAGAATCCTTTCTTTAGCCCTAATTGAACTAGGTTGAGCTTTAAACATATTAGTAAAATAATTTATCGCCCCTCTAGCAATATCCTCCTCCTTGAAACACCAACTCCCATCAGAATCCATAAGTTTTTCAATGCGATTTCTTTTCTTACGATGAGAGGCTCTCGAATGAAACCATTTAGTATTCCTATCCATAAGATTTTCAATGCGATTTCATGCTCACCTTGTTCCTAGCCATACCAAACATTTGCTCCCCTGGGTGAATAATCTCATTGAAATCACCTCCAATAATCCATGGGAGGTTACTACAATGACTCAGCCTTCTAAGCAGATCCCACGACTCTCTTCGCTTAGCCTGAACCGGATTACCATAAAAACCCGTAAAATTCCACCAATCACCCTGGTTCTTGATGGAGACATCAATATGACCTTGGGAAAATGAAGAGATCCTAACATCCACTTGCGAATTCCATAACAACAAAAGACCACCACTGCATCCCTTGCTCGGAACACAAAAACAACAATCCAACTCAAATGACCATTTTATTTTATCAGCAACAGCAGCACCAAACTTTGTTTCTGAAACAAACACAATCTCAGGTTTCTTTTTTAGCACTTCATGGCGAAGAGCTCTAATCGCCCGAGGATTTCCCAACCCTCGGGCGTTCCAACATAGGATTTTCATTGCGTCTGGCGAGACTGCTCCGCAGTCTCCGCCGATATCCCATTGATTTTATCGACGTAATTCAACTGAACCTTTTTTCCTTCTTCATTTTTCTCCATTCCCTCCAAATCATGTTTTTGGCCACTAACTAGGGCCATCCCGACTCTCCCAAATCTTGCTCTACGCTTCCATTTCACCCCTCCCGATTTTGCTTTAAATCTTTCTCCACCTGGGTCTAATCCACCCGAATTCAATTGATCCTGAAATTCTGCCCCCAATTCACTTCCCCTTTTGATTTCTTCAACAGCTCCAATCCTCACTTTTGTGTTTGATCCCTGCATTATTTTTGACTCATTGTTGTTATGAAGTCTTAAAATCACTTGTTCAATAGCATCCTCCTCCGAACAAATCTTTTTCCCTTTCCGATCAGCTAACATATTTTTTCCATTATTGAACCGAGCTCCTTCATCAATACCAATCCGATCCATCCCACCCTCCAAATTAAGCCCAATGACTTCCTCACCTTCATTAGAATATAACTCCATCACTTCTGGCCCAATAAAAACCTTATCCTTCTTAACCTCTTTTGGGCTTTTCAACGATTTTTTAGTTCCCATAGGCCCCACCCCCACTGATTTCACAGATCATGCCAAGACGTGATGCAGCTGATCCATTTCCATTAACTCACCCGTACGCCCTATACCTCTAGCTACAACTTGCGTCTGCAAAAACGCCTCATCTTTCTGACTTCGATTGAGACTGATCGACTCAATTCCTTCCTGTCTACACTCCACCGCCGAAGAGCCGTTAGCTTCTTTCCGACCGCAATCTGCCGCTGGAGAACCGACTACTCCACTCTGATTCACCTCCTGATTCAATCCCGTCCCCTGAACACCGCTCTGATTTCTTTCCCGACTCAAGATTGGCGACTCAGTAGATCTTTCGCCCTCACTCTAACGGCGATTGACTCCTTTGCCCAAACCTTCACAATGAGCTGCCTTTTCCTCACTCCCTCCAACCCCCCACCTCCTTCCTCTTCCTCGACCTCCCGGTCCAAACTCAGCATCCTGAACACGGTCTCCTCTGTAGTAATTTAAAGGTTCTCGAAGCTCTTCCCCAAAGGGAAAAGGGACCCCCTCTCCAATAACAATAAAATTACATCTGTGAGCCAAATGCCCAACTCTCCCACAACCAGCACAGAAATTAGGCAATTTTTCATACGAAATTCTAATCCATTTTTCAGCAGCCATGGCCCCACTTTTAACTTTCACAGCTCTCCTCAAAGGTTGCTTAATGTTTATGGAAACCTTGATTCTGAGAAATTTTCCTTTGTTTCTTTGATCTCATTCATAATCCCAACTCACAACTCCCCCATAATCTTCCCTAGCCCTCTTGCACATTTTTCAGTATGACATGCTGGGGGCACGTCATGAAGTCTCACCCAGAACGCAGCAAAACGAAACTCAAGCTCAGATATTCTCTTATCACCACTCATCGCTTCAAAGACCAACAGAGCATTATCGAAAATCCAAGGGCCCACCTCCAAAACTCGTTCTTTAGCAATTTTGTTAACAAAAGAACATAAAAATCTATTTTCCCCTAAAAACTCAAGACTAACCTCAGTGTTCCATATTTTGGGCATCAATTTTTTGAACATATCAGAACTCACAAATTTCTCAGAAAGAATTTTGCATGCCACCGTATTTTCCAACACATTGTCGAATTCAACAATCTTCTTATCTTCTAACTCGAAGACCTCCTGAGCTTCTTGATCTGCCAACACCAAGTTTTCCATCAATTGCGCAAACTGAACCACGTCCATCCCCGCTTCCGAAACACTCCTGAACGGGAAAAAAAACCTAGAAAAAAACGACCCAACAACAACCACAACCCCCACCCTCCCCCCACGAGCCAAGAGCGACACAAAACTCGCCCACAAAGAAAGAGCCCTGAATCTAACACACACTAGAAAACTAGTCCACACACAGCTTTGAACCAAAGCTCCCAGAACGCTCAAACGTCTTCTCTAGAGAGAAAACGAGAGACCCTTTTTTTTTTTCCTAACTTGGATTATTTAATCTAACATTCACCTTTCATCTTTTTGTAATGATATTTACTTTGAAGACATATAAGAATGAAGATGATATAATGTTATTTAAAATTAAAAACAAATAGTAAGTATGTAAATTTAATGTAATGACTTATTTAGAAGGTTGTGGAGATTTTGCAATTGTAGTCGTGATTGAAGAAGAAGAAAAAGGCCCATAGATTTATCCATGTTCAGAAGACGTTAAGCTTGACAACTGGAGTGTTATTGAATTACCATCATCCGTTGTTGGGATGTCAAAGTATCGTCAAAATTTATGTTCATTTTGGTTGTTTTGATAATTTAAGTTTTATGTTAGTCTAAGTTTTGATTAATTCAAAAAAATTCTTTACTTTTTTTTTTCTTTCCCAAATTCATTTTTCATGAATTCAATCAAGGCTTTCATATTAATGAAATTTTCTTTTCACGTTGCAATCTACATATATTTTCCTCTCTTTGATAAAATATTCACTCATTCACTTTATTTTATTTTCTTCTTTCCTTCTCTCTCTCTATAAATCAACTTGTCTACGTCTTAAATAGTAATGCTGAGGTAGAATACGGAAGTGATTCCCAATGTGAACTTGAAACTCCTATATACAATGTCGGATTTGATGAGAACGTGGATGAGGAAGAAGAAGATTCAGAGCCCTCATCTGAGTTACTAAGAATGATTGAACAAGATGAACAAATATTGGGTCCTCATAAAGAGCGAACATAGAAAATTAATTTGGGCTCAGAGGCAGAGATCAAAGAAGTCAGAATTGACAGTAACATATCAGTTGAAACTCATCAAAATTTAATTGATTTTCTTTTAGAGTACAAGGATGTTTTCGCTTGGTCTTATCAAGGTATGTCTAGGCTTGATACAGACATTGTCTTACATCGTTTACCACTTAAGTGTGATTACAAACCTGTGAGACAAAAGTTACGCAAAATGAAGCTGGATATGTTAATCAGTATAACAGACGAGGTTCAAAAGAAAATTGATGTAGGATTCCTAACAGTATCAAATTATCCAAGTTGGGTAGCCAATATTGTCCTTGTGCCAAAAAAGAATGGTTAGGTCAAAATGTGCGTGGACTATAGAGATTTAAACCGAGCTAGTCCTAAAGATAATTTTCCGCTTTTGCATATTGATGTACTTATAGATAATACATCTGGTTTTTCTACATTTTCTTTCATGGATGGGTTCTCAGGCTATAATCGAATCAAAGTGGCGCCTGAAGATAGAGAAAATACTACTTTCATCACATTGTATGGAACGTTCTATTATAAAGTTATGCCATTTGGTCTAAAGAATGTTGGTGCAACCTATCAACATGCCATGGTCACCCTCTTCCATGACTTAATGCACAAAGAAATTGAAGTCTATGTAGATGACATGATTGCCAAGTCAACGGTTGAAGAGGAACATCCATCCATTCTTCATAAGTTGTTTGATAGATTGAGGAAATACAAATTGAAGCTCAACCCAAACAAATGCATATTTGGGGTGACATCATGGAAGTTACTCGGCTTCGTGGTTAGTCGGGAAGGCATCAAAGTGAATCCAGACAAAGTTAAGGCAATTCTAGAAATGCCACCTCCACGAACTCAAAAAGAAGTCTGAGGATTTTTGGGTCGAATAAACTATATTGCAAGGTTTATATCACAATTGACAATGACTTGTGAACCTATATTTAAATTACTTTCTAAGAACAATGACGAAATTTGGAATGAAGATTGTCAAGTCGCATTCGATAAAATCAAGCAATATCCAAAGAGCACACTGATCCTCGTACCACCAATTCCAGGACGTCCTCTCATTTTGTACCTAACAGTGAATGATAAGGCAATGGGTTGCGTCCTAGGGAAACACGACGATTCTGGAAAAAAAGAGAACGGACAATATATTATCTTAGCAAGAAATTTACTAGTTTTAGACCAATTACTCTCCAATGGAAAAGACTTGTTGTGCTTTATCTTGGGTTGCATGTCATTTAACACAATATATGTTATATCATACGACATGGCTAATTTCAAAAATGGATCCAGTCAAATACGTCTTCGAAAAACCATCTTTGACAAGACGTGTTGCAAGGTGGAAAGTTCTTCTATCAGAGTACGATATCATGTATGTTACTAAAAAATCAATGAAAGGAAGTGTGTTGGCTGATTATCTAGCGCAACAACACATAGACAATTATGAATCGATGAATTTTGAATTTCTAGATGAGCATATATTCAGCATATCTATTGAGATAAAAGAGCCAGACAAGGAAACATGGACCATGTTCTTCGATGAGGCCTCAAATGAGTTTGGGCATGAAATTGGCGCAATTCTAATATCCCACAAAAGGAACTGTTTCTCCTAACTGCCAAACTATGTTTTGATTGTACTCATAACATGGTTGAGTACGAGGCATGTTGAATAGGGATGAAAGCTACAGTCAGTATGAAAATCAGAAAACTAAAGTTTTTGGAGACTCTATGTTGATAATTCATCAGCTAAGAGGAGAATGGGAGACTGGAAATTCAAAACGGTTGCTTTATAAACAACTCATAATAGGTTTATCTAAAAAATTTGGTCATATAACTTTTGACTATTTACAAGAGAGAATAATCAAATAGTAGATGTTTTAGCCACTCTATCAGTTATGTTTAGCATTGATTTAAACGAAGAGATGAATACAATTAAAATTGAAAAACGAGACTCCCTAGCCTCTTGTATAAATATTGAGGAAGAATCAGATGATCAACCATGGTTTCAAGATATCAAGCAATATCTCAAAAGTGGAGAGTATCCTTTAATGCGTCTAAGAACGACAAACATACCCTCAGACGATTGGCAATACATTTTTTTCTAAACAGAGACACACTATATTGAAGAAACCACGATATGCTTTTCTTAAGATGTGCAGATGCCATCGAGGCTAATCATATTATGAAATAAATTCATGAAGGAATTTGTGGAACGCACTCAAATGGACATTTGATGTCTAGAAAAATCTCACGGGCCGAATATTATTGGTTGACCATAGAAATAGATTGTATTAAGCATGCAATAGAATGTCACAAATGTCAAATCTACACAGATAAAGTCCAAGTTCACTCGTCAGAATTACATGTTTTAACAGCTCCCTGGCCTTTCTCCATGTGGGGAATGGATGTTATTGGCCTTATAGATCTTAAAGCTTCAAATGGGCGTTGATTCATCCTGGCAGCTATAGATTATTTTACCAAATGGGTTGAAGCAGCCTCTTATCGTGAAGTGACAAAAGGAGTTGTGATAAAGTTTATAAAAAAAATGAGATTATTTGTCGATACGGTCTCCCTGAGAAAATTATTTCTGACAATGCAAGAAATTTGAACAATAGGATGATGAGTGAGTTGTGTGAGCAATATAAAATCAAGCATCTCAACTCAACTCCTTATAAGGCAAAAATGAATGGTGCAGTTAAGGCAGCTAACATAAATCTAAAGAGAATTATCGAAAACAATGTCAGTAACATATCGGGACTGACATGAGATGCTTCCATTTGGGGTCAAAACTCTCACGTATGAAAGGGGAATTCACCAAGAGATGAGTAAAATCGTGGGTGTTACATCTTGTAGGGGAAAAGGTAAGTGGATTAAAGACAGATTTGGTTGAATTAGGGGATTCAAGATTTTGGGTGAGGGATGGGTGTGACTACGTCCACTCTCACTGGCTGGTTGGCGAACGACTGGTTCATCCATTAGAAGTTTTGATATGTTTTCCTCTTCTTTACCAAGAAATGATAAACCGTGAATGAATGATATTAGTGCGATTATGATTATGTGGTATTTGGAACACTAGTAGAATCGTGGATATTGATGGCGGGCACGACCCGTCATTATTCAGAAACAATAGCGGGCAGCAGCCCACCATCAATATTGATGACATTGTAAACAATTCATGGCAGACGCAACAGGTGGTGGGCGCTTAATGCCCTCCACCAATACTCTTTGATGGCTGGCATCTTTGCCCACCACCAATACTTGTGAGAAGAAATGAGCCAAACTTGTGAGAAGAAATGAAACCCTAGGTTTGAGAAGAGAAAATGAGAAAGAGTAGAAAATAATGTGTGTGTTTTTGTCAAATGAGGAAGAAAGAAAAAAAAAAGAGCGATCTGACACTTATAATAGATGGCGGGCAGTGCCCACCACCAAAATTAATTAATGAGGGCATATTTTCCGGCCACCGTTAACAATTAATGGCGGGCATATTTATGTCAGCCATATTTTTTTTCCGTGTTTTTTTTATAATCTTTTTAGTTCATCATCTATTCTTGTAATTGTAGTAATGGAATGTGTAGAAATCTCGGGGCGTTCAAGAGTTGGGCAACTTCACAAGGAGACATCACTCCAACAAGTGAGGTTAACCTTAGTTTAGAACTCGTTGTGCGATACTAGAATTTATAGTTAAATGAACAGTTTGAAATGCTAGCTAATGGATAGGCAGGATTGTGTGGTCTCATCTTAATAATCTTAATTGTAGTAAATTAAAGTAGATTGTGAGACACTTTAAAACTATAGTTGATATATTGTTCTCAAATGGAAACTGTATAACATGAGTTTGATGTGTAGTCTTACTATGTGACTTCACTAAACGTGTTGCAAAGGGTGGGGTGATTATCCATGAACTATGGAAGGGTAAGTTTATAGGTGGTGTGTAAAAAGTAGTTATAAATAATATTGTTATTGGAAGCAAGAAAAAAAGGCCAGGGTGGGTGAGTCACATCACTAAAAAGGTAAATCTATGCTCGAGTTTTCGAACCAGTGTGTATAAGTGGGATCAAGGGTGGATTAAGTAGAAGTATGGATCTATTTAGTAGAGTAGAAATTGAAGTGTAAAGATGGGAAGCACCATGGGAGGAAAAATGCTTTTCTAGCAAAGGTGTAAAGTGACAAGGCTGGGTTATGTTTTGGATCCTTCCAAGTGGGATCAATCCATGGGGTAAGGTTCAAGTGAAGAGAGTGAAGGTTGGTGCTAGTGGGTGCATGGTTAAACATCCATATATCTATTTTGTTTTTCATGCCCCTTCTAATTATTGTTTGTGATAAATTTATTGAGTAACTAGTGGTTAACCCTCTCTTTCTATATATTTGTGCCTCCTTCCTTGTGTTGTTGCAGGTGTTCTTCTGTCAACCCACAATAAATTTGGAATCATGAAGTAGAAGTTGTTTACAGACTTGTACAAGTATTATTTAGGTCGCCAGGCTCAATGACTCTAGGAAGATATGGTTGTAAGTTCCAAGTATTGATTTTATCCACAAAAAAAAAGTATTGATGATTGAAATTTTACTTTTGTCTCGTTTAGGCAAGTTATTACATTTATACTAAACAATACCGAGATAATATTAAAATTAAATTTAATAGTATACTTTAAAATGTGTCAACTCACTCCACATTAATTTTTATCTTAAAAATCAATGATTCCATCCCCATGTCAACAACTATCAAATTCAAACAAATAGTATATTCGGAGGCATTTGGAGTCCCATTTAAGAGTGGAATAGATCGAGTTATAATGACCAAATTCGTATTTGAATCACCAATAATAAAAATTAATGTGTTAGCTTTTAATCCATCATCTTAACTATAAAAGTATCTAGCCCGTTATATAATAGCTCTCTATTATTGCTTACTAAAGCATAACTCTAGCATAATAATCAACAGATTGCCAGTTCAAAAAGAAATCTCAATGCCCCTTAAATATATATTATTATAACCTCCTTGATATAATAAATCAACTATGTCCAAAACGTCTTAATGAAATTATAAAAAAATTTGAGTGTTAGTTTAAAATTTATCATTTGGAGTAATAGTAAAGTTTTACCCAATTGGTTATGCTTATATTGAAAGATACCCGAAGCGACTGAATTTTAACTAGATGAATTCTTACCTTTTTAAGACAAAGCTCAACAAAATTAAATGAAAATAGTTGTTTTCTACTAGACAATTTTTTTGGTAACTCATTGTTCCTCCAATTCACAGATTTCTAACATACACAATATGATTAATTTCTGTCCAATCACAACTCCTTAAAATGATTTTGGAATTATAATAACATTGAAAACAGAATCGAAGGATCTTCACGACAAGAAAGCCCTTGAGCCAAGGGCAGTTCAAATTTCTCATGTTAACAAACATTCTAAAACTCAAATTTGTGAACACCTGAAGAAAAAAAGAAAGACCCCAAAACATTGTAATTCTCCCAAGAAATTACCTGCCCAAGCATTATCTCTCAAATCAAACACACACCCGAGCACATCACTTGAGCGGCATAATATACGACCTAGTAAATAAGAAATTACAAATTCAAATTCCCCACCCTAAATGTTGTCGTATTCAAAAAAACAAAAAACATCACCTGAAATTAGATATTCCTCTTAAAAAAAAATTCACCAATAATCCTAATGTCGTGATAACATATATTTTTTCCTTGTTGATTGGAAAAAAAATAAATCGAAAAATACTAAGATAGTAAATGAGTTAAATACGGAGGATATCGTTAGTTCTTATTCCAACAACCTTCACAAAATGTTAATACATATTAGTGGCTTGCCTTTCGAAGGGATCTCTATTTGAATTCAGTGAAGGATAAACAGCAGCTGCTATTTTCTGTCGAAGGTTGAATTTATTTGCAATGAGGGGCCTGACATCTTCAACTCCCACCAGAGTTTCCAAAAATGGAACCAATAGAAGCAGTTCTTGATCCGAACGATCATCAAACCAGCTCTCTATCGGGATTCCATTGTCCACTTGGAACCCGAATGCCTGAAACAAATCGCGAACATAAATAACATTTCTAGCTTCAGAAAAAATACAGGCCAGCTAAATAACGGCCGTGGTTACCTGTGGAGAGTTATCAACGATAATAACACGTGACAAGTCACGTCCAAGAATGGAGAGATCTTTGAGATAGTTCCCGTCGACGAACACACACGACTCTCGAAAAACACGGTGACGAAATATTTTCCTCTTTGGATCGAGAACATTCAGAAGCTGCTCTGCATAAATACTCTGGCTGGCTGTAAATATGATAATCTCAAAATGACGGGCAACTGCTTCCATGAAATCTCGGAGATAGGGCCGGCATCGAACGTAAACTGTGTGCTCCTGGAGGTTGAAATTTACAGGAAATGTAAAATCAGCATCTACACATGGCTCAAGTGTAGAATGCACCAGAGTTTCTGCAAAATGAAGGTATAAGGTGGATTTAAGAATATGAACATTTAACTGGCTCCAAGCCGAGGAATTAATGAGAAAAGGATTGCCAACGGCACAAAATTATAGGGTGGATTAATTAACTCACAAAACTTTAGATCCCGTTTGATAACCATTTAGTTTTTTAAATTTAACCCTACAACAACTACCTTACCATTTGCTTTTTCTTACTTGGATATCTATCTCTCACCTCTATTTGTAGAAACTAAACCAAAATTTGAAAACAAAAAAAGGTAACTTCCAAAAGTTTGTTTTGTTTTTAAAAGTTGGTTAGCATTCACCTACTTTCTTAAGGAAAGATTGATATATTATAGGAAATTTGTCTAAGAATAGGCTTAAATTTCAAAAATCAAAACAAAAAAGCAAATGGTTATCAAACAGGACCTTAATAATTTAGGTCTCATTTGATAACCATTTGATCTTTTGTTTTTGGTTTTTGAAATTTAAGTCTATTCCTACTTAAATTTTCTAGAAGAATGCTAACCAACTTTCTTAAACAAAAAAAAGCTTTTAGAAGATATCAAAGTAAGAAAAAACACATGGAAAAATTGTTGTTGTAGACTTAAATTTCAAAAACCAAAAACAAAAAATTAAATAGTTATCAAACTGGTCTTAAAGATTTAAATATTATCACGTTTGGTAAAAAATCAAATGCTAACTAAGCATTTAGAATATAAAGCTGCGATCTCTTGACTAGTTAAAAAAAGCAGTTGGCGTATTTAAGAAAAACATCAACAGTAGCCAATCTATATTCATTATATGAAATAAGCATCATATCGGTATTAAAACTTATTACCATCCAAGTCTAGAACAAGAGTCGTAGGAGGACAACTCCGAGTCTGTTTTGGTAGAAGCATAGGTCGATAGGTTGGGACAACTTCTGATAAATCAGGTAGATTCTTGATGAAGAAATAAGGATCAAAATCATCTATTTCTTCATATTCATCATCCTGCACGTGCACTTCAGCTGCCATAGTATCATGGGCATGCTCATCGACACACTCAAGCTTAGAGTTCTTCATGGCAAGATATATAGCTGATACTTCAGATGATAATCCTGCACCCCCTAGGTCTGCATTATGGAAACACATTACTTGAGCCTAACAGTACTACACAACTAAATTCTTGTCATCAGAAAATCTCATATTTGTCCAAGCAAATGTAGCCTTACTGTAATTCTGATCTTGATCGCAGTGAACAGTATATTCTGAGTTGTCTGATTTGTTATCAGAATGGAACACTTGATCTCCACCTTGAAAGAATTTGATAAAGTCAACTGACAAGAAATAAGAAAATGCTAAATTAAAATCCAAGCATGTTACAGGGTAATTTAAAATCGAGAAAAATAATTTCATCAGCTACCTCCATTGTGAGCTTCTCCTCCAGCGTGAGAAGATACATGAAAAGAAGGAGAAAATATGGTTTCTGATGCAGAGTTATCAATGTCACCGTCATAAGCCTGCAAAAATGAATAACAGATGCAATGCCATCCATAATAAATCGTCAGACAATCCTCACCACCAAAACCAGATACGAAATTACCGTCATGTAAAGTAACAGTAACAAATGCATGTCAGTCCGTTTGTCTAGACATTATTCATGAATAATTTACCTTGAAGCCCACGGTAGCACCATCAATTGCATCGTGGTCCAAACAAGCACCAGATGTCTCATTCCGTAGAAAATCATATTTCATGTTTAAATCGGTTAAAACTTCTTCTTCATTCTTTTTTGATGGAAAACTACCTGAAAAGAAAAAAGAATAAAAAAGTGTCATTCCTAACTCTTACATAAGTTTCATTTCAATTAGATTGCTTTCTTCCAGGGGCTAATGGTATAAACAATACCATTCGCCACCTACCTAGGAATTAATTTCCTACGAGTTTCTTTGGCATCCAAATGTTGTAGGGTCAGACGATATGTCCCGTGCCATTAGTCGAGGTACACGAAAGCTAATCCAGACAGTCACGGATATAAAAAAAATTGGTATAAACAATAAAATACACGAAATTATAAAAAGTGACAAAAGTTGTGGTTATCTAAACTTAATTTGTTAAATCCATTTGACGAAAATACGTTTAATTAAATGGCTAAACTAATTGTAATTATATTTACTAGCAGCTATTATTGAATATGATGTGAAAAAACATATTAAAAAAGGAAGTACTGCATAAAAGAAGATCTATCTGTTACCAAATAACATGAGAACTAGAATGTTTAAGATCAGTAATGCTTGTCAGAAATGAAAAGAGCGAACTTGGTCAGATTAGATGCTCTAGACATATAAAGGCTTCTGCACATCTGAGAAATGAAAAAATCTAGTAAGAAACTCGCTTGAGTATACATGAAATCAGCAGCTTACCGACACGTTTTCTAGCAGAGGATGTGATTAGTTCAGTAATGTTCTTTTCTACAACTTGAATTGTTTCAGAATATTTACGTTGAGATCGTAAAACCTTGGGATTGACAAGCTCTCGAGTAGCATTTCTCCCATGACTTTTTTTCTTAGTCTGCATTTTCCAAATTGCTGGGAAGAAGTTCCAAAAACAAAAAGTCACTTGATATGAGTGGCCAGTTGAATTTGGCAGCAATCAATAAATTAGCTAATGAATAATCCCAAACAATTACTAGAGATTGCTGAAGGTAGTTACATAGAAATTCAAATAACTAATGAACGAACTACTCTAACAACAAACCAAAAGACAATTACTTTTTTATTAAAAGAAAAATCCATCACTAACATGATTAAGAAGATGGTCACCCCACTCCGTCTTCAACAAAAATAAACATTGTAGACCCAACACGTGATTAACATTCTAAATTAATGATACTTATCGTTGCATAAACACAAAAGTTCCAAGCACAGACCATATATGATGTATCCACTCGTGAGAAATACACGTGACACCCAGTTAAAATCTAGCTACTCTCAGCTCTGTATAAATCTATCAGAATGAACTGACTTAGAAACAACTCAGAGCTGCAAATTACCAACGTACAACGAAATTCGCCACAGATCAAAATTAAAATCCAAGTCAGAGTACATGGTTACAGAAACAATTACAGACTCATACATTGAAAACGAAACTCTCCACAAATCAGCCACGAGAGCTAAATCGAAGAAATTTAAATTGAGAACAAAATTTAGGGTTTACAACAAGAACTTCAAAATACGACGAACTTCGGTTTCATCAAGCAGTAGATTCATCGATCAATACATCCTCAAGATTCGAATTGAACAAAGAATGATTAAAAAACGAAAACCCCAAAATCCACCGGCTGAAATAATAGAAATGACGGAGCAAGCTAGAGATCATTAGAATGAAGAAATGATACCGGAATTCAGATTCACGAAAGCAAACTTAAAGAACACATAACAAAGCTGAAACAGCATCTGAGGGAGAAATCGATCGCAGAAAGCGGGGGAAGAATCTTAATTACCTTGACTGATAACGAATCAGAAGATCAGCTGAAAGAAGAGTGTGAAGGAGAGATCGAACTGAAGCAGAGGAAGAAACCCTAGACCTGGTTTGAGCAGAGAACAAAACAGAGGTTTGGATTTTGGAAATTTGGAGGATTTTCCCTCCAATCAAACCCAAAAGAGAGAGGGAAACCAGAGGGATCCAAAATTATTTTCGTGAGGACTCAAGGATGAGAAGATAAATAACTTTTTCTTTTTCTTTTTTTTAAATATATCTCTTTTTTCTACTATCTCGTCCTTTTCCTACTCGCGGTTGGCGTAAAAACTACCTTACTCGCTCTCTTTTACTGCCACGTTTTGTCCAAGATAAATTAATGTTTTTTTAATTTTTATTTTTATTTCGCTATAAGAATTTGACTTTAGTTTCTCCTCGATTGAGACCTCTATTCCTCAATATACAAGACTGACCCCGATTACTGTGAAATTTCATTTTATTATAGATGTATTTGGAGTCCCCATTTGGTTTTTATATACAAAAATTATGATTAGCAGTGAGTTATTACAAATAGTGTTTAAGAGACAAGTTATTATAACGCGGATTATGATAAACAGTGTTTGAGAAATTGGTTATGTAACAAAAAGTAATACCGTATAGTTTACATAAACAGACACGTAGGTTTAGGTAACCACTATTTATAATAAATAGTGGGGCAAATATCGATTGAGTTATTATAACAAACTCGGTCATTTACATAAACGAGGTCCAAACACACCCTATGATTATATAATGTCAATTATATCTTAACTTTATTTTTTACATTTTAGAAATATGATTATATAATGTAAATTAATACAATTATTTAATTAACTTGGATCTTCAAATTTGATGTAAGAATCAACTTAAGTGTATTTTAAATTACAATATTAAAAGAATACATTTGAAAACATAGTACGAAAATGAAACAAATTCTCGAAGCATAGGGCCAAAATAATATTAAATTAGTTGCTCTTTGGGTGTGGGGGACTCCCAGAATAAAGAAAAATAGGGTGGGGGAATTTGGAAATACGGAGAACTTGGAGGGGCTGATGGTGAAATTTTGGTACAACTATTGCCTCGTTGGAGGAATCTTTTTTTGAAATTTCAAAAACTGAGCCCCGCACAGAAACACGAAGCTGCTCTGCGGTAGTTCCTCGGCCGTTCGTTGTAATTTTTTTTAATTCAATCTGCTCGACGTGGAGATATGGGTGCTTGCCACGTGTAGGGGTCAGATCGTCTTTTCACCTCGATATGGGCAATTATTGGTAGGCTGCCAGATCGTGTATCTGTACATTTTTTTATTCATTTTTAAATTAATTTATAATCATAAAAATGATATTTAAAGAATTTGTTATAATTCAGCTTCCGTGATCTAGTCACTAGTGCTGGAGATTATAGATTACATCAGATTGACAAATAAGAAAATATTAAATATTTGTGTTCTTGTAAAAAAAAAGTTTTGAATTTTAGAAATCATATTCAATAATACAACTAAGATAAAGAAAAGGACATTTATGAACTAAAAAAGGTCATTTGTGTAACAATGTCGGTTTCTTAGACAAGGTGACACCCTCAAAAAGGGAGGAAAAAAACAAAATATTTCAAGCGGACTGATCGCAGTTTAATTAATATCCATTTTTAAAATAACTATTTTCTTGTCATAACTTATACCATATTTGCATGGATTACAAATTAGAGGTTTTAATCCATGCATTTTGACCCAAAGAAAAAAGTAAACAAACTATTTACTATGAACATTTGTTTGCATAACAAAATCATAATATTAGAATAGTGCGTAATCCTTTCTAAATTTCATACCTCAGATTCATGTTTAAATTTATGGGCTATAACAACCAAAAGGCACATGAATGCATGTCCATAATAAAAATAAATAAATAAATAACTTTAATCTAAACTATTACAAACCATCATTGAATTTTTTTTTATTCTCATCTTAATACTTTAAAGTGTGGTTTAGGAGGAAAATCATTTTTAGACGATTTTGCCCATAAGTTACCTTATATATTTACATATATGTCATTTTTTTTAAAATTAAAAAAATAAAAAAAACTCCCACATTTTAAAATAAATGCAATCCACTAAACTTTGATGTCCATTGTAAATTTAAGAAGAAAAAAAAACTCCCCCACATATTCATTCATTATAAATTTCCATGAAAGTCTTAATTAAAGGTTTACCATTTATCATACTTAGTAGCATTTTGAAAACTTTTTTTTAATTTCCTTTTTATAAATAATAATTTACTACATTTTTTTTAGTACATAGTGGGGGGAGGGGGACCAACACGGGCTCGAACTCGTGACCGTGGAATTGAAATGGATTAACACTAGAAAAAATAACCAACTGCACCACTGACCCTCGGTAATAATAATTTACTACATAATCAATGTAAGAACGTAATAAATAAAAAAGTTACAAATAATAAAACCACTTATCTCCTTCATTTTTTATAACTTATGAATTTATCATTAATTTTCTTTTTACAAATAATAATTTACTACATAATCAATGTAAGAATGTAATTTTATTTTACCTTACTATCTTAAAATGTGGCTTGTGGAGAAAATCATTTTTAGACAATTTTGCCCTTAAACCACATTATATATCTACAAACATATCATTCTCTCCTTAAAAAAAACAACAAACCCACGTTTTTTTGTTTAAATCTATATCCCCACCCACTAAGTAGTACATTAATTGTATTTCATAATTTTTTTAAATTTTTTTTATCATATTATTACTAATTAATGAGTATTCGAATTTGGAAAGTTTATGAGTTTTTCTTATGTCATTCTCTTCTTAAAAAAAACAGCAAACCCACGCTTTTTTTTTTGTTTAATTCTATATCCCCGCCCACTAAGTAGTACATTAATTGTATTCTTTATCATAATATTATTACACTGAGTTAAATAAGGATTAGAATTTGGAAAGTTTATGGTTTTTTCTTTAATTTTCTTTAATGTTGAGTTTTAAAGGTTTTGTAATTTTTTTTTCTACAACTATATATAAAGCTATATTTCATATTCATTTTTTCATACAATTGAGTTTTTTCTTCTTTTTATGTTTATATATTGTGTTTTGCCTCATTATCGTTTACTTTCATATTGTTTTTTTTTGTTGCTTTATCTAACCTTTGTTATTTTGTTTTGTTTTGGTTTATTTGTTGCAAGCTCGATCATTTGTAGGTTATAACAAAATTTGAAGACATGTAACAAAGGAAAATTGAAGATGATCTATAATGTTATAAGAAGGTAAGCGTAAATAATTTTATAATTCATTCGTCTATCAACTTTTATATGATATTTAGCATTTTTAACAACAATAATTTTACGAAATTTGTGTTTGCTATAATAGTTTTAAAGTTTTATTCACACTATATAAATATATTTGATTTTATATTCTTATTAAGAATTTGAAAGATTTATTTTAATAATTTCACTAAACTGTATTATTAAAATATAATTTATAAAATAAAATAAACAAGAGTAAAAAACCAAAGTATTTTTTAGTTTTTAGTTTTTTGTTTTAAAAAAAACTTGAGGTTTGTCATTTACTCCTTTAACATTTGATTTTTTCTTTATTATAATAAAACTAATCTAGAGAATTGAAGAAGAAAGATTAAAAAAAAATAAAATGATGTCATATTTATTCTTCTAATACTAAATTTCACCCAATTATTTTTAAACCCTCCTTAATATTGAAATAAGTTGTTCGATATGTAAGTATGAAATCAGTATCAATTTACCTTACGGCTTTATTTGTTTGTCAATTCAAATGTGATGAAGTTATGTAACAATATTGTATTCTTATTATATTTATTTGTGCATCATTAATTTTATTGTATATTTATATATTGTATTTAATGTCGTTGAACAACTATTCCAAGTAATATTGCTCATTTCTAATATTATTTGGGCATGACCTAGATAATGATGCACACATATGTGATCCAATACAAACCCCAATCTATTTTATTTTAAATAAAAAAGTATAATAGTATAATAAAAAAAAATAGAATGTTTGGGCATGACCTAAATAATGACGCCCACACATGTGGTCCAATACAAACCACAATCTATTTTATTTTAAATAAAAATGTATAATAATATAATAAAGAAAAATAGAATATGATCCATATTTGGTCACTTGACCTTATTATTTAGCTCGGAGCTTAAATATTTCGCCTTTTTAATTCTAAAATTGTATTATAATTTCATCTTACAATATAACTATTATCTTTTTTAGTAAATTAATAATTATCTTATAATATGCTAAATTTAAAAAAAAAACTATATTTTTTTAAATTTATCTTACAATGTAATTAAATTATAACTTAAATTTTAATAATATTTACGTTAAATTAAACACACGTGCATGGCACGTATTAAATTTCTAGTAATGTCAAAAGGGTCTTGATAAACACTCAAAATTTCATTTATAATGGTTACTTATATAACAATTAATTTCTTATAAATTATTTTGACATCCAAATTAATAATCTCATGAAAATAATTGATGTGTCAAACTGTTGATTTGTTTGAAAGAAAAATCTATATTATCTCTCCAAACGATCATGGGTGTTTGTGATTCGATATTAAGGAAAGGAAGGGGAAGGACTCCATGTTTTTTTTAGAACATCAACCTCTCCTCTAATATCATATTAAATCTTTTATTTAATTTTTTAAATGTCACATCAAACATTATTTCTAATTTTCAAACATACAACACAATATAAAATATTTTTTTATCTAATCTTATCAAATATTACATCAACCTTTCTCTAATTTTCAACCAAATAATATAAAATAAAATATATTAAATTTATTAATTAATAGAAATATGAAATGATTATATTATATATATATATATATATATATATATAATAAATATTTTTTTATATCTTTTCTCCAAAACATCAATCTCCAAACAACTACTTCATATCTTTCAATCACTCAATTTCTTCTTCTTCCACTTTCTCTCCTCTCCTTTTTTCAACCCCAAAATCCAATCATCTTCTTAATTTATATTAATTTGTTAGTAAATTTGACACAAAATGTAACCAACTAAATATATAAAATTTTATTTTCTTTCATTTTAATTTAAATATTCATACTTATAATTAAATATATATTTTCTAAACTAATCGCAACTTATAATAATAACAATAAAAATAAATAAATAAGTGATTTCATAATTTTAAATTAAAAATAAAAATTGGAAAAAAAAATGAAGAGAAAAAGAAAACAAAGGGGTTGGGGGTACCCAACGCCTTCACCTCCACTTCTACCAAAAAACAAACCAACCCATCCACTTAAATAATTGTTAACATGAACAAGTGTTAGATACAACAATTATAGAATTGAATTCACAGAATTTTTTTTTAATTACTATTTTCATAAGCTAACACTGTTTCTTATTTGGGATGAGGGTTAAAATATTTGGTAGAAATAAAGTGTTACTTCAAAGAATTTAGCTCGAAACAAGCTTAGGTTCACTATCATATACCAGTCCATCCTCTGCAAGGGTTAGTTACAGCATCATCTGCTTCAACATCAACTTTAGCCAAAAGCCAACCAAATAAGCAAATAGAAGTTCTAAAACTACAAAATGGAGGAACTTTATCTCAATTGGCATTGTACATATAACCAGGTTGCTTGTTTCATAGGAATATCGAAAAAATAGGCTAATACTCGAACCGAACTGAACCATCATAAACCAACTAGAGGTGCAAATATTCTCTTCACTTTTTTTACTTTAATCAAAAGCGGCTACAACAATTTTGAGTTTTTTGGCTAATTATCAACTAAACAAAAATGGTATCATCAAAGCTAACCTAGTACGCTAGAAATGAGAATTTGTGAGTTGAATACCACAAGGAGGTAGCCATACTGCATACCAATATCCAGATTCTTCTGCACTTCCATGGGGGCATTTTCAGCAAAAGAGACTTTCCAGCTGAACAAGTTCACGGTTGCAGAATCGAGAAGTCTCACCTCGAAGGAGGGGGTGGAACATGGGATTTCATCATTCCTACCCACGCAACAATTCCAACACCGAGGATGATCCATCCGCATATGTCATATGTGAGATCACTGCTCTTTTTCTTGGAACTCTGGTGATTGTAAATTGTACCACAACAAAGAACATGACAAGCAAGCAACTTCCATTAGCAGGAAGACTAAATGCGTTAAGTTTACCAAAAGGAAAGAGAAAAAATCCTTGAAAAATAACCTTAGGTTTCGAAGATGCAGCAGTAGCAGAAGCAGAAGATCCCCCACCTGAAGGCCCTGTACTCTGCTGACCGGCCCCATGCTTGTGGATCTCTGAGTGAAATTCCGGTGCCTGAGATGACAGAAGGATCACATATTAGAATCTGTCTGTTATAAATTATCTAAAAGATAACAATAAAGAACTAGTAACTGCAGATGAGAGTAGATATCCATGTCTCATTCTCAACCCATCAAGAAACAAAATCACATCCACCCATGGTTCTTGCTTTGCCATTGATTTGAATATTTGAATCACAAGAGATGAATAATTATAAAAATTTCGAGATTTAGCAACAAAAAGAATAAGGAACACCATCTAGAAACAAAAAAAATTGAAGTATATGCTTCTAATACTGGTCAACTGTTCTTTCATATATGAACCCATATCTAGGAATCAGACTACCCAAAATATGGAAGCAGTAGAATTGGCCCAATTTAGCCTTTTACGAAAAGACAGTGAACAGAAATATTGGAAGAAATAATATACATATTGAATCTCGAGAAAACAAAACACAATCTTAGATTAAAACGATCGTATGCCACTAATCTTCTGAAATATATGAATATACCACACACACTTTACCGTAACAATACAGAAAACTTCCTAAACAAACTGATTAAATTTCTTTTCAGACAGATGATGTTGAAAAACATGAGAACCCTAAAATGATTGAAGCATGTTTTCAACCATGCTAAAATCCATTCATTGTTTTTTTATATACATCCATGAGTGTCCGAGTCAGCTTGCGTGCAACTCGACAATTGTTAGAGGATATACTATCCGACTCTACAACATTTAGATGTCATAGGACTCCTAGGTAAATGTAAAATCCATTCATTCTAGAAAGGAAATTTCCATAGACTCTAGGAACAATGACATGAAAATGCAAGGGCGGGCGGATTCTGACCATATAAACAAACGTCAAAACCTACCTCCTATTAATGGAAGTCAACCCCAATCCAATTTCAACTCTATTATGCATGTGGCAACAAACCCCGAAGCCTCAAGCAAGGAAACTAACATTAAGAATAAGAATGCTTATTAAAAAAAGTGAACTGCCTACAAATACCACACTGTCCTACAATCCAACTACAGCATCAGAGATGCCAAAAGTGTTGCACAAAACTTTATATCTCCAAAATAATTCACTTCCAAACAATGTATACAATTGCATTTTAGTACAAACTGAGAATCAAATGACAGTGAGTGTTATATATAAAATCATCACCTTTGCAGTGACTTCCAGGGACTTGAGATAAAGGTCGTTACTAGGATCCTGAAGAAAAAAATGGCAGCTGCTTAGAATCAAAACAAGTTACATATAATTTCAAAATCCAGATTACTTGTATAAAATCCCCATTTACGACCTCATTTACTGCCTTCTGGAAACACGCGTGTGCCTTGTCGAAAAGGACCTTGGCCTCGACCGGGTCGGGAGTCAAAAACGCAAGTGAAGTGTGGGCATTTCCAAGAAACCAAAGGGCATCATGCTTGGTGGGATTAATAGCCAAAGCCTCCTCCAGCTTCAAAGCAGCGTCTGCACATTCAGATTCGCACATGTTAGTTCATCGTGGCGTAAATCCAGATCCTTAAACATTTAGAGAAACAACAAAAGTACCATTGATCATATCTTTCGAATCAGGAACATTCTGAAATTGAGATAACTCGAGCAACGCCCCTCCCCACTTGGTCAAATTCTGAAAATTGCATAATCATAACATCAATTCCTCCTTGGCCGAATCAGAAATTCAGCTCATAGACAAATAGAGAAAAACAAAATTGAAATGAATATGAAGGAAGAAAAGCGATACATCAGCATCAAGGGGGCTGGTGGCGTAGTTAGCTTCAGCGGTTTTTCGAGCGTGCTCGGAGAGAAGAAGGCGATCAAAATCCTCCTGAGAAAACTCCATGGTTGAGGAACGAACGAAGATTGATGGATGGATTCAGAGGAAGAAGAAGAGAGAAAGAGCAACTACGCAACAAACCGGTAGGGTTCCCTTCTTTGCCATACAGCTCTCATTTGGGCCCTATTTCGCGAATACACACAGGCCCAAATTCGTTAGGCTGCGACCAGATTTTGGGATACTTTTACAAATACATAATTTCTTTTTTTTTTTTTTCTTCATCCCGACCAAGAGTTGATTTTAGAGAATTTACTATTAGTGGCTCTTATATTATATTTGCACCAAAATTTTAAAAATAATTTATCTATAGTATATTGAATTATATCACTATCTCTTATATTATATTTATCGCATCATTTTTAAAATAATTCATCTATAGCACATTGAATTCTATCATTCAAATAGTGATAGAACTAAATTTGGATTTCTATCATTCATAGAAAATTTAAGCAATGATACAATAAATCTATCATTAATTGAATTCTATCACTAATAAAATTCAACTAGTAATATAACTCAATTTGAATTTTTTGCTACAAATGAATTAATTTTGATTTTATGCTATAAATAAAAATATCTAGCCTTTTTTGTTATACATGCAAAATCTCCTTAATTCTATTAAAATATACACTTTTTTCTTAAGTTAAAAGACATTGATTTTATGTGACAAATTCGCGTTATCCTCTGCTCTTCCATTCGACCTGCCAAAATCTTCTCTGTGATCTTCTCTGCCAACAGGTTGCTCTGCAATATGCTTTGTCGGGTGCATCAAGGCCGACAAGATGAACGGTTGAGATTAGCTTTGAGGGCACCGATTGCTGCCATGCGTCCTTTTGATGAGATATTTTCGTTGATCTTGATTTGTTGTTTTGTAGAGCTTCGCTGGGTCGACATAAGTTCGCCTCTTTTAAGATTTGGCAGGCTTCAACTTCGTTGTGGCGACGTTTGCGCGAGTTTGCTTCTTCCTTCTTCCTTTCGCTTGATTGGGGCAACCTATAACAAAATACAAATATCGATTCCTTTTAAAGATAAACCATATTTTTAACTCGCATTCACGCTATTTCACCACATTTTACGTTCGATTCTTTTTTGTCAGACTTATCCAGATTTAATTTCTCATTTTTCTTTTGTGAATTTCTTTATTTAAGCTATTTTAACTCTCAATTCTTGAGAGTTATCATATATTTACCAACCTTTTAAAACGGATCATATTTATAATTTCTAAACTTAGACTAATCTTCCGTTTGATCTTTCGGTAGAAAATATACATATAAATTCACTACTACAAAACTAGGATATAATGATTACAGAAAAGTGTCACAAACATTTTAGATGATACTTTTCTACAATCATTGTATCGCACATCATCTATTCTCTTTAGTTGACACTTTTGAATAAGTGTCATTGAAAAGCAATAGATGATACTTTTTTGTAATCATTGTATCGCACATCATCTATTCTTTTTACATGACACTTTTTAACAAGTGTCATTAAAATGTTTTAGATGATACTTTTCTGCAATCATTAATCTTTGTTTGATGACACCTAAACAGTATCAATAAATATTATTTATTGACACTTATTTTTAATCACCAAATAATCAAACATGACTCTTTATTTTAATCATATATCTTTAATTGTTGACAAATATTTTATTTTCAATATATATTATTTCACGACGCTTGTTGTGTCTATTTGCAATCTTTTTTTTTCTCTTAACTATTATCATACATACATAATATTCTTCAAGAAAAATAACTTCACCAATAAAAGACTTGTCAACAAATAAAATTTCATTGATGACTTAAAATATTTGTATTGAACAAAATAACAAAAGGACAAATATATTACACTTGTGATAAATGTTCACACAGTTTTTTACAACAAAAGTAACTAGTAAAGGATGAGTGCATTTCTTCACCGCTTCATCCTTTGAGTGTGTTCATGCAAAACCTAAGAAAAATTGAGTTTCAAACAACCTTCACATATTACATATTACTTAACATTAACATATGAGCTTTCTTACCAATAAGAAAAGAGCTTCAAGCAAGAAAAGAAAATTTAAGTAATTCTAACGAGTATGCATGAATAAATCTTTTAGAACCTTAAGCAAGAAAAGAAAATGAAGAAAAGAATGAAGCTTACATCAAAATTTGAACGCTCAAGGCTTCAATACATGTCTTTTCCTAGCCTCTTTATTTTCATGTCCATATTCCTATAAACATCAAACCAATATATATGTTTGACTTCAATCTAAAACTAAATATTTTACCTCTCTTGCAACTTAAGCTCTACAACCTACTTAAGACTAGTTAGAATCAATAAGAAAATAATATTTATAAAAAAACGGTTAAAATTTAAAAAATGTATGGAAGAAGCGAACCTTCATAATAAAGAAGAATCAGAAGAGGGTAGTACTTCCAATCTACAAGTAAATAAGGAAAATATATCATTAGTAAAAGTTTAACAAAAGAAAACACATAGATATGCAAAGAAATATATTAGTGAGGCTTTAAATAAATAAATAAAAACTATAAGAGAAAAAAAGATATCACCGCACTTAAGAGTTAAGAGTTATCAGAGCTGAATGAAGAAAAAAACTCCACAAAATGAAAAGAAAATGTAACATCCCATATCAAGTTAAAATCCATATATTAGTGTACAGTGCGCATAACTTGAAATAACAACATTGCATACTAATTACATCCAACAAAATACTAGTATGTTTTCCATAGTTTTGGGTTATTTACATAGGCAAGATCATACCACAAAAGTAAGTCTACCAAGATTTAAAGAGTTATTTAGCTAGGCTAAGGCTCCAAAAATCCATATGTACAACCATATCCAACATCCCTAGCCTGAGTTCCCCTGTAGTGGTACAAGAAAACTATCACTCGTATGGTGCCAGCGCAAGTGGGTAATCACCAATAAGAAACATATAGCACAAACGAAAACTTTTCATCTTGTCCTTAATTTTTTATTAAGAATATTATTTTGTAACTCATTTTCCACCACACACCATATTAGTTTGCTTCCTGCTAAACCAACAAAATAGCACACCTGTAAATACAACTATTTTACTTAAAATATCTCAATCAAAATTCCAAGCTATAATTAAGCTATTGTACTATGAAAAAACCACAACAGACCCTTCAAAACCTCCTTCCCAACAAACAACATTTAAGATGTAAGCACCCACACACTTTGTTTAAAACCTTCCAAAAATTCAAACATCCAACAGCCTCCATCTTAATGAAAATAACCAACTCAGCAACCATTTAAAACTAGCGTTCAAGGGTAGAAGAAAATTAATTCAAGAATCTCCATTCACCTGTTGACGTGAGGATGCCCCTCCTAGCTGCTCGATTCCAACCCCACTCGAACTCCCTGCATGTAAAATAAATATATATGAGCTTGGGTTCACAACCAAACATCTCTAGCTTAATCATATAAGCAAAATAACTCCTAGCTTTTATAAGTTTTTTTTTCCTTTTCTAACTCTAACAAAAAGAAAGTATATTGTCATGAATATCACAACCAAAATAACTTCCTAATATATTATCATGAACTCAATGTTGGTCAAATAAAAGAATTAGTTATTGTATAGAGAAAATCAATGAATAAAAGCCCAAATTAATGAGGTTGGAAAATTATTTAAGAAACTTTCAAAGTAGTAACATTGTTAGGATGAAGATCTTTCTCCATTTTGAACACTTTGTTTCCTAGACCTTCCTGAGAGCTTAAGATATAAAAGAAGTTAATATTATTTGAATGTAAATTGATTATAAAACGTTTGATATGGATGAAGATTTTCGTTACAAACAAAAATTACATGTAGAATTTCTAAAAAAAATATGAGACAAATATAAAGTGGAAAAAACAAGCTTGCTCTCATATACCAACCATAGCTTCTAAAACCTTAATGATTTATAAGGTTCCTCATTTGAGTGATAGTTAAAATTGTATTTGTAAATGAAACAAGAATAAGATAGATAGAGAGCTAACCGAGATTAATGGCCAAGAGAGGAACTAGTGATTCTCAAGAGACCTAAAATTAAATTCAAAACAATGCCAAAATTCCAAGAAAACCCAACTTATTAGTTGTCACTCTAATACCTTTGATAAAGTTAACTCTTATTTAATTGAAAGATAAAATAAAATGACCCTTGTGTAATTTCCAGTAATCACCATTCTAGTGGCTAGAAAGATGGATTAAATTTTATAACATGATTTGAGCGTCTAATTCCTATTCTAAAACCCACCAAAATTGTTGATTAAACTAAAATTAACCAAAGAAATCCAAGACACATATTTTAAAACCTTAAAAAAAAAAAAAAATCACCAAGAATCAAGTTAAGATTTTTACCAAATTTGCAGTCTTCTAGTGTTGTCACAATTCCATTTAACACAATACCAAAGCAATAGTCGGAAGCCGCCACACCTGGTCGAAAATTAACTAAAGAAAAAAAGGTGTTGCTCGATTTGATTCTCAAACGTCCTCTGTTAAAGCCATTTTCTCTCCACTATTGATTTTTCCTCCGGAAGAAGAAAAAAAAAACAGGGGAAAATCCCCTCCTTGTTTGAAAGAAAGAATACATCAATTTCTTTTTTTTTAAACCCGTGTATGTTGGCAGCTATAGCTTAAAAAAATCAACCTTAGGGTTTAGCTCTAATAAAAGAAAGAAAAAAAACATGAAACACCTCTCACCTCAAACACAAACCAATATACCGAGCTACGAAGAAGGAATTGGAACACTCATCGAACTAGTGCCAAGCAAGTGTGACCACAGGTTGAACTGCACGGCACAATCATAGCTCGGAGTTGACAATCAAGTGAACTACAAACCCGACGAGAGGGGCGAGTTCAAGCGAACTAGCAGCTTAGACGGTGAGAGCTCCTCCATTTCGTTAGTGGTTGCGTAAGGAGGTGGGAGACGATGACTGGTTTCTGGCGCGAGGGGGTTATGAAATCGAAGGTTTGGTCAAGAGAACCAACAAAGAAGAATCGAAAGGGAAGGGAATTTTGACCCAAGGAGAAATCAAAGAGAACAAGGGATCGATGCTTCAACATTGGAAAAGAGAATTAATTTGAAAGGGAAGGGAATTTTCACCGAAGCTTGATGCCGATTTGGGGAAGAAAATAAGGGCTGTTGCGATTGAAGTATGAAAGTGAGGCGTAAATTAGGGCTTTCAAAATGCGCCAATTAAGTTTAATAATAAGGAGGTTTTGTTTTTCCCTTTCTAAGTAACCAATTTTTTTATTAAAAATAAATAAATAAATAATAATTTTTTAATGATAATTGTAGTTTAGAAAATTAAACTTATTTTTTAAAACTCGCATATGAATTTTAAATTTCTTAATAAATAAATAAATAATAATTTTTTTAATGATAAGTTATTACAAAAATTGTTATTCGAACTTCAATTTTAAATTCGTGAATTTTTATAGATAAATTTTTAAACCAAACTCCAACTTATAAATTCCTTTTAAATTTGTAAAATTTCAAAATTTACTAATTATATCTCAATGAATGCCCTTTTCCCCTTTTTTCATTTTATTTAAACTAATATTCAAATGAGCTTTTTTTTCAAAATGAACCATAAATCCATTCTTTCTTCATCTTCATCTTCATTTTTTTTACACAACTCTAAATTCTCCTTTTTAATCTCTTTTTTTAAAGATTTTTTTTTCATTAATTTTTATCTATTTTTAAGATAGTTATTAAAATTTTATTATTTCTAATATTTAACCAATTTTAAACCAAAGACACCCCATATCCTATATTATTTTAATCCATTTAAATCTAGGTAATTCTAAAATAAAATTTCAAAGAATAAATCTAAATTTAAATTGGTACCTTAAAGTGTTGGGTGTTACATAAAAATGATGGTTAAATTTCTCTTCATTTTAAATCAATCTATTTTATCAAATCAATACTTAAATTTATCAATTTAAAGTACATGATGACTCAAATGCTCAAAGAGAGTCTTAAAATATATAAGATGATGAGTTCAATACATGATAATCACATACTTAAGATTTAAAAATTTTAAAATTAAAAATTAAAATGTGATCTCTTAATTGAGTTTTAAAATTTAGGTGATGTTAAAGTATTGTAAAAAAAAAAAAAACCAAATCGATGGATAATTTATAATAATACAAAAAAGAAATTAAATATTTTAAAATTTTCATATTTTTGAAATACAAAATCCAAAATGGTTCTTTTAACTTCAGTTTTAAATTCCTAATTTTTATATTTTAAGTATTTAAATCAAACACAAATTTATAAATTCTTCTTAAATTTTTTAAGAATCTCAAAATTTACAAATGAATATTACTATATGAAAATTATTATAAACTAAAATTAATATAAGAAAATGTTGAGAAATCTACTCATTAATTGATGATTCTAAAAAAGTGTCATAATACGCGCATTAATTGATGATTGTAATAAAATGTCATATAATGCGAGTTAATCAATGATTCTAATAAAGTGTCATAAAACGCGTGTTTTCATTTATGACACTTTAATGATTTCTCTCTCTTTCATTTGGTTTTGTATAAGTGTCATTGAAGGTCTTTTTTGTAGTAGTGATTGTTGTAATATTGATTACCTTGAACTATTCTTTATATATATAATAAAGAAATTATATTTTTTCAATTGATATTTAAAATTCTAATGTTAATGATTAAGAAGCAAATATGGTATTGAACTTTTGAACATACCACCTATAAAAATTGTTAAAACTTGGCGTCTGTAAAAAAGTTCAATATCAAATTTGTAGCTTCAGGTAAAAAAATTCAAAATTACCTCTCTCCTTGAAAAAGTAACATCAATTGACATGTATATTTCATCACAAGATCAGTTTCAAATCTCTCAATTATACGTTATGCTAAAAACAATGTTGGTTTCAATCCTCTTCTTTAATCATACAGCCCAATTGAAATTTTATTTTTTTTCAGTTTTTAAGAAAAATCAGTAAACATGGAACTCACAGCTTCTACCAGACTCATATACGAAAGCACTAGATAAGATGTTGACAGATATAATAAATACATCATCAAAAAGTAGCCCCAACTAAGAGTTACAACAGACCAAATATTTGGTAAAAACATACTTATCATCACGTGTTTTATTCTTCAGAGTACTAAATAAAACTCACACAACTAGCTTTTCACTTGCATTATACAATAATATACTCACCAAAGGACTTTGCTGACAATGTATGAAGTTTACACTATGTGACATCCTATCTGACCCGAAAATGGAACTTAGACATGGATTCTCCAACAGATTTGATAAAAAGTCCAAACAAATTCCATACATGGTGTAGTTGAGGTACTTTTTCGCTGCTTGCAATCGTCTTGCGTTTGTCGGATGGTTGTCGATGCAAGAAAATATCATATCGGATGCGTTGCAGAACTGAGGCTACATGATATCATTTGAACTAGAGTCAGCATGGATCTTGGCAAGAAGAACCAGAATCATACTTCAATAAATGAAGGTGGTGACTAAATTTACATGCAGTCAAAACAAAACTAGCAATCGGAAAACACTAAGAAAGCAAGCCAAGTAATGTTTTGGCATGTGCATTTTAATTTTAAATTTCTAACATGATAAGAAATTTATAAGAAATGAAATTTTGAATAGTACCTTTTACCATATAAATATTTATTACATCAACTAACTTCCACCTATCAATAAATTTTTAATAATTTTAAATATATATTTTCTAATAATAAAAATATTTTATTTATACCATTTCTTTTAAACATCAATTTTATTTTACTAATTTATACCATATTAATATGATTTTTTTATAATTTAGTAATAGAATATTCATGCATATTAAGAGCAAGCTAGATAAAAAAAAAGGTTGAATTAATGTCTAAATTAAAATTAGACCTACTAGTTTATCAATATCAATACTCATGACAAAAAGATCATAAATTCAAACAAACATTTGGATTGGCTGCGACTTGGCAAATGACGGGCAAATTAGAAAAAGAGGGTAAAATTTTAATATAATCGTAAAAAATAGATTAGTTTGAAAAAGAGGAAAATTTTTGTTATTCACTAGTGTGTTTGGGAAAGACGCAATTCAGGTTAAATTGATTTTTTTTTTTTTAATTTGAAAAAAAAGTCATTTAAGTGAGTCTATTAATTTAAGAGAATTTACCATCAACAACATATTCTACCTCTTGTATTATATTTGTAGTATAATTTTTAAAATAATTCATCTATAGTATATTTATTTATATCACTCACCTAATGATAGTCTATCACTCACCTAGTGATAGAACTCAATTTAGATTTCTATCATTGATAGAAAACTTAAGCAGTGATAGAATGAGTCTATCATTGATTGAATTCTATCACTAATAGAACTCGACAAGTGATAGAAATCAATTTGAATTTTCTGCTATAAATGAAATTATTTTGGATTTTGTGTTATAGATGAAAATATTTTGCCATTTTTTGATATACATGCAAAATCCCCTTAATTTAAAATGAGAAAACTTATTAAATTAATGAAATTTAAAAAATAATATAAATATAATTGCTTTTTAAAAAAATTAGCCGCTACTCAATCTTCAACAGGCTAAAGCTCACAAACACATTTGACGGTTTAATGAAGTTCGTATTTTATCATTATACCAGAATGCTTGTTTGTTACCCTAACATTTTTTTTTAGTATAAGTTGGAGGAAAGGGATTACAAATACAGATTTCAGGGATCGGCCCTGTGATCGCAGAGTAGAAATAGATTAACACCAAACCGGATAACCAATCATGCCGACTTATTTGGTGTTTGTTACCCAACATTGCACAATAACTATTAGGTTATTCATTTCAAGAAATTAAGATTACATTTGATACAATGTAGAACATCAAAATGAGGGGTACAGTTGAATTTCACTCTCCATTATAAACATTATTATTACCTAGGAGTATCTTATCTATCTTCTGTTAAGACATAAACTTATTGGCAGGCTAAAATAGTTATCTCAAACTTTATTCAGTGGGATTATTATTTATCTTAATGACATTTGATTGAAGAAGCCATGTAGGAGTCTAAGGAGATATTGGACCAGAAAATGTGGATACCACTGAAGCTGTTTCATCTCCGACCTGACAAACGAGGTGGTGTCGAAGACTCATATGTTGTCCAGGTGATTTCTTCCCTTGTTTTAGGATAGACATGCCTACATTTGCTGAATTTATGTTGTTTGATCCCAGTTGTTGGATTCCCTGTGAAAGTCTTCTGTTCAAAGCTATGGTATTGCTATAACCTTCATTAATGGTAGCATTTGAAAGACGCCGACGACGACCGCTGGTGCTTGCCCTTGATCCAGACAAGTTTTCTGGCTCCATTACAGCCTGGGTTTGCACCTTTTTCTTCTCCAGACAATTGGTAAAAAATTAATTAGCAGTAGAGTAGTTAATACTATGTGACATGGTTGTGAGCACTGTTTTAAAAAGCCCGAAAAGGCGCGCCCAAGCTCAATGTTGGTGCCTCGTCTCTGTCCAGGCACGCGTCTTTTCATAAAGCCCTCAGCCGCGCAAGTCGCACGTCTTGAGGATTTTTTTATTTATTTAAAATCTAAAATCAAACGGTAATATTTTACTCATTTTTCTCTATTTGTTTTTACAATTTTAAATTCAATCCACAATTACTTCAAAGTTTTTTTTAAAAAATAACAATTAAAACCTAATTGTCAACCCCATGGGATGTTTATGTAAAAAATTATATATTGAAAGAGAGATGTTATGTTTTGTGTATATATACATGTATGTGCCTTTAGTAAAAAACCTATGCCTTTTGGTGCGTCTTGCGCCTCAGGCTCTAGAGGGCCAATGCGCCTTAGTGCACCTTGAGGTTTTTAAAACACTGGTTGTGAGGGAAAGAAGAAATCTGCTTTCACCTTAAAATTAAATTCATAACTAAAATCTGTTGATGGTAACATTATACTTACCCTCATTTTCCTCTTCTCCTCCACCTTTTCCTGTCTCAGGGCATTATATTCCTCCAACAAAACTAGTAAAGGCACCTGGAAACAGGACACATGCTTTCCTTTAATTAACAAATAACATATAACTTGGTAGTTTGCAAGGAGGGAAAATCAAAGAAGAACCAGTATTTTTTTTTTATGCTTTTCATGTATTGAAGTTTAGGGTGTACTCCATCTATTTAAGTTGGTGTAAGGTTTTGATTTTCTTTTCTTACCTTAAATGTCTCATCATTTTAGGTTTTTTTTTTTTGAAATAAGGGTAACCACACCCGTCCCTAGGCCAAGCACTGGGAGATATCGAAGGAGTAATATCACAGGTGAGCCTTGAACCTGGGACCTTAAAGGGAGCATACCTTTAAAGCCCAAGTGTTCAACCATTGTGCCACCCCTTGGGGACCACCATTTTAGGTTCTTAGTTGCAGGTTTTAGAAGATCATTCATGACATTTAGCATCATTTTCTCAAATGATGATTAGCACATGACAACATACCTCATCATACAAGAACACTTTATTTCTTTCTGCTTCCCAACTCTCAGTCTTGGCCAAAAGCAATTCCACCAAAGCTGCAGTTTATATAATTTTCAAGAGGAGAGGTAGTGAAGTCATTTAAAATCCTAGTTTATGTTGAAATCTCAAGAAGATCACATCTCTTTGGCTTGGAAAGATATTGTACTGAAAGATGGTCTGGACAATTTAAGACAACCCATCTTAAAAGCTTTCCTTGCAGTTCATGGAAATTATTGCTGATATTACCTGGAATTTTGTTGACTGTTATTCTTGCTCGTTCTGCACGTCGGAGATTCTTGTGAGCGCCTCTGCTGACTGCGTATCGGCTTTGATCCTGAAAGCTCATATCTATCATTAATAATAATTATGGTTAAGAATTGCAGTCAAGTAATTGTATTTTATAGCTTGCAAGAAAATTACCAACCATGCTATATTCTTCCAACCAGCGCTCTTCATCACATGCTAACATCCATTTTTCAACTTTCTCCATTATAGTCTTCCGGCTAGATGCTTCTTCTTTTGCTCTTGATATTTGTTCATCCATGCTTGTGAGGAGATTTGCATGATCATTTTCCCCTTTTGCTGTACATAAAAGTCAGTTTCTGGATTGCTATATATTTGCATAAAACACATGATATTCTCTAACTCTTGGTGTCTTTGTCTTACGTACTGTACCAGAACTAATAAGATTTATTATTTTTTCCATATCCGATCTCGAAGGTATCTCCATGTGCGATTTGTTACATATATCTTCCAGCTCCTTCTGTTTCTTGATAAATAGCTCTTTCATCATGCTTGCTTTTAGTTGATCAAGTCTCCTGACTTCAGCCTCAGCCTTTAAATTTTTTTCACATAATTAGCACATAATTCATTAAATCTTCTATTTTCCTTTACCACACTTTTGTAGTACCTGCTCGATTATGTATAATGCTAGGCTTCCAGGATCAGATACTTCAGGGGATGGGACTGATAATAGAAGAATTACATGAGAAAATAATCGGCGATCGCCGTAAGGTGTGTCCATAAGATCCCACAAGCTTGCCAATGCTTTCCCAAGATTGTGAATCTGCAGAAAACATTGCGGAAATTTATCAAACTATTGGTTTAAACGTAGCTACACTATAACTGTTGGTTGCACTTTGTTTTGACGACTTTTATTCTGTTGGTACAATAATAAAAGTTGTGTTTCAGTAGGTTGTGATGGTTTTATGCACACTATAACAGTTGTGTTTCAATAGGTTATGATACAACAATCTACCACTTGGCGCCGAATTGGAATGTGATCTCACTCCTTTTCTCTGATCTAATCCAATGGAGATTCTCGGCTGTTAAGGGAAGACAAACCTAACCGGATATCCACATTGGTATGAATTATGATATTGTCCACTTTGGGCATAGACCCTCATGACTTTGTTTTTAGTTTCACCCAAAAGGTCTCATACCAATGGAGATGTTTGTCCTTCCTTATAAACCTATGATCTACCCCTTATTTAACCAATGTGAGATTATCACCTTGTTTGTATTCCCAACAATTCTCCCCTCGAACAAAGTACCACATGAGAGTCTCCCTTATTGATAGTCATTTTCCAAATTATATTTGAGCACACCTTAACTCAAACCACGAATCCTTCCGAATAACATTTGATCAAATCGGAAAGCTTAACCACGGATCCACTCGATTTATGTTTGAGCGCACAACAGCTACCCCCTGATCGAGACAACCATTTTATAAGCACTCCTCACTGGAACATGCAAATGCTACTCCTTACTAAGGCAACCATTTTAAAGGCATTCCTCACGTGAAGTACACTGATGTTCAATCATGAGCACATTCAAAAGCACTCACACCGGAGCACACATAAGGCGTCTCAACTACGGATTTTCATCATGACTATTTCATACCCCATATTGAGGTTCACAAATCTTTGTTCCATACTCAAGGTTCTTCCGATATGACTAATTTAGGGAAAACCGCTCTGATACCACTTGTTAAGTATTGAAATGTTAGGGTAGTTTCGTACTTTACTAATTTTGTATTTAATTCTTTTCAATTCATAAACCTGTTAGACAGGTAAGATTTTGTAGGAAACATCTGAGAGTTTGTTAACAGGTAAGATTTTATAGGAAAAATTAGAGAGTTTGTTTTCGTTAGGCTTGTATTTATACGTATGATTAGAATGGAATAAGATAAGAAAATCAGAGTTTCTTCATGGTATCAAAGCTGAGGGAAATATAAAAACAAAATTATATATATATATATATATATTTATATATATATTTTTTTCCCTCACCCGTCGAGATCAGCCACTCCAGTCCATCGATTCCGCTCGATTTCAAATCCAATTCCAATCGATTTCAAATTGGATCGTCCGCTTCAATTCGATATCCAAATCTATCGATTTGAAATCCACCAATTCCGATTGGATTTCAATCGGGTTCGTCCAATTTGGATCGCCCTTCATCGCTTCCGCTATCAATCGACAGCTTCTCAATTCGATTACCAAATTGATTTTCGAAACCACCTCTAATCTGCGTCAATCCGCAGAATGAATTTCAATCGGCCTCTATACCAATTGGTTTTTGAAACCAATCGCAATCCCTGTTCCGTTTGCGAATTGGGAAATTCCAGTTGACATCCAAAAACCAATTTCAATCGTTCCAAGTCAGAATTGATTGGGTTTAAACTTCGAATCAAACGATTGGTGTCCAATTCTGAGTCGACTGAGTCTCACAAGCGACTGACACACAAATCGGCAGGTTCGCTCTTCATCAATCGACGGATTCCAGGTATTTATCCTTGTTCGAATTTGAAATTGTTGTAAAAGCCAGGGAAAGTAGTAACCTCTGAGACGTGTTGTTGTTTTCTTGATTCACTTCACTTAATTTTGACCATATTAGACTGGTACTTTAGTTATCACAGTTAGTGTTGGTGTGTTATGGCTTCCTCAAAACCTATTGACCACATGTTTGATTTATCATCATCATCATATATCACTGGTCATAAATTAAATGGTCAGAATTATGTCCAATGGTCCCAAGCAGTAAACATGTTCATATGTGGTAAGGGTAAGGATGATTACCTATCAAAAGATAAGACACAACCTGAGACAGATGACCCCAATTTCAAACAATGGAAGATAGAGAATAACATGGTAATGTCATGGTTGATTAACTCTATGACTACCAAGATAGGAGAAAACTTCTTACTTTACAGCACAACATATCAGATTTGGGAAGCAGCAAGAGAAACATACTCCAGTAAAGAAAATACTTCTGAACTATTCCGAATCGAGTCTGTCTTGCATGATCTTCGTCAAGGAGAACAGTCAGTTACTGAATACTTCAACAATCTCTCCCGGAACTGGCAACAGTTAGACCTATTTGAACTTCATACATGGAAATGTGCTGACGATGGTGCACAATTCAAGAAGCTTGTAGAGCAAAAGAGGACATTTAAGTTTCTCTTCGGCTTGAACAACAATCTTGATGAAGTTCGAGGAAGACTTATGGGAATCAAGCCAATGCCATCCCTCCGTGAAGCTTTCTCAGAAGTACGAAGAGAAGAAAGTAGGAAGAATATTATGATGGGTAAGGGAGAGTCTGGTGCAACCCCAGAGGCATCTGCCCTTGCTGCAAGGAACTACAACCCAATAGGAGAACATAAGCAGAAACGAGAGAGACCCTGGTGTGATCACTGCAAAAAACCAGGTCATATAAAAGACACATGTTGGAGAATCCATGGAAAGCCTGCTGATTGGAAACCAAGGAATCGGAATGATCGGGACAGTAGAGCTTATGCGAACAATACCACCTTCGAGAGTAATACTGGAATCGAATCTTCTCCATTTAGCAAGGAGCAGATCGACGCATTACAAAAGATCATAGGTAACACAATTCAAGGAACAGTTTAGCGGCTCGAGAGAGTCACACCAACAAATTTCTCGGCTAGTAGTAGAGGAGGAAACCGGTCTTGGATCGGGAGCGTCAGACCATATGACTGGGAATCGGTCATTATTCCATCAGTATCAAGCCGACACATCCAACTCCTCAGTGAAAATCGCAGACGGGTCACATTCCAAAGTAGCAGGGACAAGTTCTATTCGTATCACCCAACACTTAACTCTCAACTCTGTTCTGCATGTACCTGACTTGGATTGTAATCTACTTTCGATTAGTAAATTGACTCGGGACTTGAAATGTGTAACTAAATTCTATCCAAACTCTTGTGTTTTCCAGGATTTGGAATCGGGGAGGACGATTGGCAGTGCTAAAGTTTGTTCGAGACTCTACCTTCTCAACTATGATCAAGACTCACGGACAATCGGAGACAAATCGTCATCTCTTACTTTTAGCAGTCTAGTTTCTCGTTGTGTCAATAACGATAATGACGTCATGATGTTACATTATCGCCTGGGTCATCCCAATTTTTTATATTTGTCCAAAGTATTTCCTGAGTTGTTTCATAATAAAAATCCTGCTTCATTCTCATGTGAAATCTGTCAGATTGCGAAGCACACTCAAACTTCCTATCCCCACCTTGATTATAAACCTTCCAGCCCTTTTTCTTTAATTCATAGTGACGTATGGGGCCCTTCCAAAATAAAAACTCTGTCAGGAGCACGGTGGTTTGTGTCATTTATCGATGATCACACGCGTATTACGTGGGTCTTTCTAATGAAAGAAAAGTCCGACGTATACTCATGCTTCACAAACTTTCATAAAATGATCCAAACTCAATACCAGGCTAAAGTTCGTGTTTTCAAAACAAATAATCCAAAAGAGTTTTTCAATTCTTCGTTGGGAAACTACTTATCAACCGAAGGAATCGTTCATATTAGTTCTTGTGTTGACACCCCCCAACAAAATGGAGTGGCTGAACGGAAGAATCGTCATCTTCTAGAAGTCACTCGCTGCCTCCTGTTCTCTACGCATGTCCCTAAGTTCTATTGGGGAGAAGCTCTTCTCACTGCTACCTATCTTATCAACCGTATGCCCTCCCATGTTCTCAAGTTCTCTAGTCCTCGAGACACGTTGCTTCGTGCTTTCCCTCACCTTCGAGTCCCATCCTTCGACTTAGCTCCTAAAATATTTGGGTGCAGTGCCTTTGTCCATATCCATTCCCAACATCGTAGTAAGTTGGATCCTCGAGCCCATAAATGCATATTCTTGGGGTACTTTCCAACCCAAAAAGGGTACAAGTGTTACTCCCCTGAGACAAAACGAGTCTATATTACAATGGATGTCACGTTCTTCGAACATCTTCCCTTTTACTCCAAGCCTTCTTGTCAGGGGGAGAATTTGAGTGACAATCAGTTGTGGTCATCCCTTCTTGAGACGACTCGAGAAATGACTCCAGATCATCCTCCTACCTCTATACCTGACTCTTCCCAAACACCTCAGGAGTTGACTCCAGATCCTCTTACCTCCATACCTGACTCTTCCTGTCTTGAACCTCCATTATCTCCGATTGTCAGTGGTCGCCTTCTCACTTACACAAGGCGAAATAACCGAGTTGGGCAGGTAGACACTCGAACAGATCAAGTGCGTCAAGAGTTGGACCCGACTCCAAACTCCGGACAACCTGCCAATGAGATAGATGGGGTGGTTGATGATCTGGACTTGCCGACTGCAATAAGGAAAGGGGTTAGGAGTTGCACCATGCATCCGATAGGGAGTTATGTTTCGTATGATAACCTGTCTAAATCCTATCGTGCATTTTTGTCCACTCTTGAGAATGTACAGGTGCCAGCTAGTGTTGCTGAAACATTGAAACAACCTGGTTGGAGGAGAGCTGTGCAAGATGAGATAGTGGCCCTTGAAAAAAATGATACTTGGACTGTGACTGAACTGCCAAGTGGGAAGAGACCTGTTGGGTGCAAGTGGATTTTTATAGTAAAACACAATGCCGATGGAAGCATTGAGAGGTTGAAGGCGAGACTAGTCGCCAAGGGATTTACCCAATCATATGGGATTGATTATCAAGAGACGTTTGCACCTGTTGCAAAGCTCAATACCATAAGAATTATTTTGTCCCTAGCAGTTAATCTTGAGTGGGATCTCCAACAGCTGGATATAAAAAATGCTTTCCTGAATGGGGACCTAGAGGAAGAAGTTTACATGAAAATTCCTCCAGGATATGAAGAACGTTTCAATCCAACTCAGGTATGCCGACTTAAAAAGTCTCTCTATGGGCTTAAGCAATCATCCCGTGCTTGGTTCGGTAGATTTGCAAATGCGGTTCTTAGTCTTGGATATTCACAATGTCAATCAGATCATACATTATTTGTCAAACGAAGGTCTGGAACACTTCTTGCTTTGTTAATAGTGTATGTGGATGATATCATTCTCTCTGGGAACGATGAGTCTGAGTTACAAACTTTGAAAGACCACCTAGCTCAAGAGTTTGAGGTTAAAGATCTCGGAAAGCTCAGGTATTTTCTAGGTATGGAGGTCGCACGATCCAAGACAGGAATTATTATGTCTTAGAGAAAGTATGTGTTAGATCTTCTTCTTTCAAACAGCATCTTTGGGATGTAAACCAAAGACCTCTCCCATGGACCTTCAGGTGAAGTTTGGGCGTAATCATGAGAGTGATCCTGTGGATAGGAGGAGATACCAAAGGCTGGTGGGACGGCTTATATACCTCTCTCATACTCGGTCAAACATCGGTTTTGCAGTTAGTGTGGTTAGCCAGTTTATGCATAGTCCCACTAACGAACATATGGAAGCAGTGTACAGAATTCTCAGATATCTGAAGATGACTCCCGGGAAAGGGTTACTGTTCAAGCGAACTGATAAGAGAGATGTTGTGATATACTCAGATGCAGATTGGGCAGGTGACACTGCAGATAGAAAATCAACCTCTGGATATTGCTCGTTTGTATGGGGCAATCTTGTCACCTGGAGAAGCAAAAAACAACAAGTGGTTGCTCGAAGTAGCGCTGAAGCTGAGTATCGAGCCTTGTCCCAAGGCATATGTGAAGGCGTCTGGGTAAAGAGAGTCCTCAGTGAGTTAGGACAAGAGTGTCTAGCTTCAATTCAAGTAATGTGCGATAATCAAGCTGCAATCAATATTGCCAAGCATCCAGTTCATCATGATAGGACGAAGCATGTCGAGATTGATCGACACTTTATCTCTGAAAAGGTGAACAGTAAACTGATCCAACTAATCTATGTTCCAACCAAGCAACAGGTGGCAGACATCCTCACGAAACCATTACCAAGACCTAACTTTGAAGACCTGAATAGCAAGCTAGGTTTGTTTAATATATACAATCCAGTTTGAGGGGGAGTATTGAAAATCTAGGGTAGTTTCGTACTTTACTAATTTTGTATTTAATTATTTTCAATTCATAAACCTGTTAGACAGGTAAGATTTTGTAGGAAAAATCTGAGAGTTTGTTAACAGGTAAGATTTTGTAGGAAAAATCTGAGAGTTTGTTTTCGTTAGGCTTGTATTTATACGTATGATTATAATGGAATAAGATAAGAAAATCAGAGTTTCTTCATTAAGAGACGGCAAACCTTATCCGTATCTCCACATTGGTATGATATTGTCCAATTTAAGTATAAGCCCTCATGGATTTGTTTTTGGTTTCACCTAAAAGGCTTCGTACGAATGGAGATGTCTGTTCTCTGTTATAAACCCATGATCTATCCTTTATTTAACCAATGTGGGATTATCACTTTGTTTGTATTCCCAACACCGGAATATGAGTTCCTCTCCTGGATATGTAGCTGATCAAGAGATACTCCCTCAGATGCTGAAGTCTTTCCCTCTTTGGAGCATAAGTTGGACGTTAACTTCCCAAGAACTACATATTTGTTTTTTTACCATGTTATCTCAATGTATTCCAGGCTCAAAACCTGGCATTTTCCTCTCTTTGTATTTTGTAACACTTTCATTTTATCAATGAAGGTGTTTTCATTTATATATATATATATATACACACTCTCGAACAATTATGCTTAGATTTAGCTCTAGCAGTGAAACTTGTTGTTTTTGTTATGTATGGTAAATATGCAGTTGGGTAAGGATAAGTTTCATCACCTTTTCAAGCCGTTGCTGCTTTTCTCCTTTAAGAGACTCCACCATTCGCTTCAGCTTTTCTAAAATGGTGTCGCTGATGTTCTTTGATCTTCCAAGTGGGTTGTCCAAGCTCGGGTGAATCTCGGTAATAATCGTGGAAGCATCCATCCCCAACGTTGCAGACAGTTTGTGGACCGTGTCGATATATTTCTCCACTCTCTGAAGCCTTTCATTCTGGCCAAAGAAAATCGAAAAACAGTTGGTATGTAAACGAACTTAGAAGTCGAATCATAGTTACATGGCTCAAATTAACACCTTTTCATTGTGAAGTCTTTGTAACTCATTCTGATGTTCCTCAAGTTTCTTCAGAGAAAGATCATTCTCATTCACTATGACAATAGGAGTTGAATCATCACACTCGGATTGGCCCCTTATTTCTGCAGAAATATTCAGGATTTGTCCTTTTACGGCTCTGAACTGTTTCACCCTCTCCTCTTCTTTCAGCCGCATCTCCCTCAAAGCTGGAGTTATTGAATCTAGCTGCTCTTTCAAAGTTCCCGCCTTCTTTTCTGGCTGATCAGACATGTCCATGCAGCGGGTACAAAAATTTGGTGAGAAGTTGGGATGTATCGAATTCATACATAAAAATTGTTATGAAAGCGGCAATCAACAATCGTAAAACGAAGATATAAAAAACAGATAACGATAACGTGAGAGAAGAGAACACAGAAGTTTACGTTGTTCACTAACGTTGTGTTAGCTAGTCCACGGGCAGAGAGGGGGAGGAGTTTTATTAAGGAGAACGAGATTATAGAGTTTTACGGAATGAACGTCATAATACGGCTAAAGTTTAACTCGAGTTTATATAGGCACTCTCATTAAACCCTATTACAAAGGGCGTAAACGTAAATTGGAATGCGGGTGCGTAAACGTGCTGCAGAAACAGAATGCTGATACGCAAACACACGCGAAACGCATAGCAGCGAGACCCCCGACTACTAATCGCAGGGTATTGGTGCATTCAAGGCATAATACAACAAAATGATTGATGTTATAATGATATCATGAATGCTGAATATTGTAAGTTGTGATTGGAACAGGTTTGGAGGATAACCATTGCGTACCCGTTTAGGAAGAGAACGTTCCCCAAGGGACAACAGAAGACTAGTGAACTCAGCCTCGGCTTCTTCAAGTTCCTGATGAAGTCGAGCTCTCGACACATTTGCACCATCAACTTTTTTCTGGTAAACTTTTAGACAGTCTTGTTCCAAATCCAGAAGAACCCTGTCTCTGTTAAACTGATCTTCTCCCACTTCGTCCCAAATCATCTGTTATCATTAGTTTACTTTTTAGTTAATGCCACTGATGTGATATCACATGTCCAAGTAAAGAAATAAATAGAGAAAGAACAAACAAAATCCATATCCATGCCTGCAATTCCTGAAGTAGATATCCACATGAAGTTTCAACCATAGTGGAACTTCGGCGCAGTCCGATTGGGGTTTGAAATGAAACCATATTTTTCTTGGAACTTTGGATTGAGTATTTGCCTGAACTGAAACTCAAGTCTGCAAAGTTTGAATGTTAATCAACTGAAAGTGCAGGAAAAGGTGGAAGTGGGTTGGAGAAAGAGAAAGAGATAGTGAAAGGTTAGTTTTAGTTTTTGCTTAAACGATAAGCGTAGGATATGTATGGTATAGTGCGTTTTGTGTATGCTTTAGTTTCAAGGATGCTCATTTATCATCTTACTTCCTTAGCTTTATCCTTCCCTTTCGTTAGGAACAACGATCTTTACAGATCTTTATATTGTTATGATATTGTCTATTTTGGGCATAAACTCTCATATCTTTATTTTTTGTTATCACCAAAAAAGTCTCCTACGAATGGAGATCGTTGTGACACTTTTAAACTCATGAATTTTTCATATATGTGGAATAATGGTTGAATTCCCAACAGTCTAACAGTCTCTCTTATTCCAAGTCCTTATTCCTACATCTCTTTACACTCTTCCACTTTAGCACAACAAAAAAAAAAGAGCTCTAGCTTTTTGGGTCCTTGATTCTCAAGCATTCCTCATGGTTCTATACATAATACTAGCCTAAATCAATGGGTCGGTTATGATTGTCCCGTAGGAATGGTCAAGATGCATGGACTCGACTCATAGATATAAAAAAGAAAAAAGTAATTTTAAATGACAAAATATTAATAGCTTGGTTTTAATTGGAAGTTAAGTTCCCAACAAATTTTAGGCTGGAAAGTGAAATCATTGACTTGGGAACATGTAAGTACAGGATATGTTTAGTGAGACAAGTGTTGTTGGTTACATATTTTTATCTACGTTACTTCAAAACCAGAGATATTGTTTGCTGCAAAAACAAGATTTTGCTTTCCTCAAATTTTCTAAATATAGGTTTGTTTGTTTGCAACTTTTTCTTCCTTTAAAAAAAAAACAAAAATCAGAATCAAACTTCTGGAAGAAGGTTGAAAGTAGGATGGAGAGAGAGTTAAGGATACGAAGAGTGTGAAGGACTCAAAGAATCGAGTTGGAGAGACTCAAACATATATTTACTAGGTTATACAAGATTTCAGCTACAATTATATTATTATTAGCAAAATTTGTTAATTATTAGATTGAGTTTCATATATCAAATTATACCTGAATGACATGTTTGTGTCACAATAGTTAATAAATTAATAACTTAATGACATCAAAATTTAAAAGAAATTTTGTTATGGAATAATCTAATTAAGATTTTTGGCACAATACAGGAAAATTTAATAATTTTAGAAGGCCGTGAATTGAATTGCTAAGGGGACCACCTCCTATATATGCTCCTACGGTTGGATTAAAGTCAGAAATTACTTATTTTTTGTAATTAGAATTCATTAATCAACCAACTAATAGACTTACACAATCATAAATAAGCACAATATAATTTTAAACCATCGAGTGCAGTTAAACAATTATAGCTACTTTCTAATCATTACAGTAATCATATATCATAAGTACGATACATGATTTCAAAACGTGGAGCAGTTAATGCAAATAAAGATAAAGTAACATACATAATGATGCCAACATCCTTCAGGTCCACATAAAGAGAAGATTCACTAAGGATCAGTGGTGCGGTTAGTTATCTTATTTGGTATTGATCTATTTCAATTCCACGGTTACGATTTTGAATCCAGAAATCAATATTCAACTCTCATATTATTTGAGATTTTGTAGAGTTTGTTGATTCCCCTTCTACCAATTTGTACTAAAAATAATAATAAATAAAGAGAAGATTCCAATTCACTTTTTGTAACTCCAAGAATACAATATCTATAACCATGAAGATACAAAGAATTCCTTTTACAGACAGCCAGCAGAAAAAGCAGAATCGCAAAAAATCTCTACATGTCTGTACAAGCCTCCACAAGTAGAACACTCAAGTGACTCAACTGTTCTAACTTCTTTTCAAGAATGTGATGATTTACTATGAATTGTTAGGAAAGTGAGAGTTTAGAGATCCTGGACCAGAAAAAATAAAAGGACTCTAGTGTTCATCTTCTTTGCCATCAGTCTGGCTTCGGTGTATGGCGGGTTTGATCATAGGAATCTTGTGCTTAACTTATCTCCATCACATTTTTTTTAAACAGGGTAACCACGTCCGTCCCTAGGCCAGACATAAGAAGACATCGAAGAAACAATGTCACAGGTGAGTCTCGAACTTGGGACTTTGAAGGAAGCATACCTTCATCAAAACTCAAGTCTTAAACCACTGTGTCACCCCTTGGGGACGTCTCCGTAACATATTGACAACATCTACTGATATATCTTATGCTCTGGATTTTAGAGTGAATCAATTCCTTGCCATAACCTTACATAAGACAGATATATCCATATGAAATCAAACATTTCTTCCTAAAAAACTTCATTTATCTTAGTCATCAAGGGGCATGGAAAAATTAAAAACCTAGAAAAAACCAACTCCTAATTTTTCATGAGTATTTATGTATGTAGTATTTGTAAATAAGTGAAGGATTATGGGATTTTGATTCCACCCAAGGAAACACGTTTTTTTATGTTTGGTTTAGATAAGGTAAATCATACATGATATAGTTCACTGCTGAGTTTAAAGCAGAAGAGTAGATGCAAAAAGTTTTTTTTTTAATACAAATAGTCCAATGGAAAGTAATTAGCAATAAATTAACTGCATCTACATTGTACAGTTTTCATGTTTTTCTCGGTTGCAGAGCTACGTTGATTGTGAACAAAGCCGTAATCATCTAGGGTGTGTTTGAGTCCCCGTTTATGTAAACGGCTGGGATGGTTATAATAACCCAACCGATATTTGTCCCGCCGTTGATTATAAACGGTGGTTACTTAAACCTACGTGCTCGTTTATCTAAATCTATGTACCTATTTATCTAAATCTTACATATATACTTTTTGTTACATAACTAGCCCCTCAAACACCATTTATCATAATCCATATTATAATAACTTGCTCCTCTAACACCATTTATAATAATCCGCCATTTATCATAACTCACCATTTATTATAACTTTCTGTCTATCATAACCCAAACCGGTACTCCAAACACACCTATATCTTCGCCAGTTTGACTCGAATAATTGTTGGAACAAACTTAAATATTATTTTAATGTATTTGAAATAATTATTAATTGAGAAAATTAGTGGGTAAAAAATTAAAGAATTAATGAGTTGTCAATTTGTGAGCTAATTAAGGAATTAGTGAATCCTTAATTTAGAAATTAGTGGAAAGCATTTTTTGGTAAGAACTTGGAGGCCAAATTTGGAGTAGATAAATAGAGAGTTCTTTCCTTGTGAATTGCATCGTTGTCCAAGTTTATTTTGTTGAAATTTGGATGTCAAGTCTGTAATAGGCTATAAATGGATGTCCAAGTTTGTAATAGGTTATATTGATGTTTTTATTTATTGAAACCAATTAATATTATATTTTTTAATGTTACGTTTAAAAGAACTTCCATAATGAGTATCCTATTTCTAGGGGTTAAAAAGATCTTGGACATTTCAACTACCACATTTATTTTGTTGTAATGATAAATACTGAGGTATCTTGAGATGTGAACATCCATTTGAGAGCCATTTGATGTCCTCTTGTAATACGTATTTTTAAGATGCCTATGTATTGAGTATCCTCGAATGACATTTATACCCTCAAATTTTTTTTATATTTTATCAAAAAAACATTCTATATTTTTTAATTAGTTTGTAACTTAAAATAAAATAATACGTTCTTTTTTAGTATATGATTATTATGCATGCATTTACAATTAAACTATACATAATCAATTATATTTATATTTTACATTTTGTTTTAAAATAATTTTCATTAAATTGAATAATATTTTAATTGTTTTCAAAAATAATTTAAAGTGTATTGTTTTTTTATTATATATTTCAAATATAATTGACAATTCAATCCCTTGTTCAACTAATAAATTTATTTTAAAATATAATATTTAAATTTATAAAAGACAAATGTTAAATAAATTTTAATTGTATAAATTAATGTGTAAATTAAGTTAGAAAGCACTTAAAACATTTCATAACGTTATCTAAATAATCTCAAACACTCGTAAAATTATTCAACAAACATGATTATCTAAGTCATACATCCATTATTTCGAGTATCTATGATTTTGGATATCCAAAAATTTCAATTATCTAGATTACCAAAACGTAAACGGTCCCTTAAGAAAAAATAAAAGAAAGAAGAAGTTTAATCGAGGATCATATATTTAGAAATTAATTTTCTATAAATTTTCTTAACATCCAAATATTGTAAGATCAATATGTTCTATAAAAATAATTGATAACTTTCAAGAATTGAAAGTTAAAGTAGCTTAAAAGAATATATTTTTTATAAGAATTTGCTAATATTTAATTAATTTAATATTGAATTTCGCCCCATCATACCTAAATGTCGTTTAAACGAAACATCCTTTAGTTTTCTGATTAGGATGCATTTTATGGGTTCGTTGTAGCGAAATATGCTTGAATGTGTGTGAAGTTATATGTTTTAAAAAGAATTGATATTTTCTAGTTTGTCTGTAGCATTCATGATGGAGCGAAGCGAAATTCACACAAGAAGGAGCTCGCCAAAACGAACATCAACCAACTAAGCGAGCCTTGAAGATACCCAACACGACATCAGAGCTTGAAGTATTGTCAAACCTTCGCTACAACGAAGGCGTCTTGCGAAAGAACTCGCTCGTGATCATAGCGAAGCCAAGATGCTCTGACAATCGACAATGTGGATCGTGGAGCAGAAATGTCAGATAAGGTAGTCCTTCGTCTGAAAAGCAATCGAAGAGCAGTCCAACATTGTCAGGATCATGAAGCAGGCTTTGTCGCTTTGGAGCTGGAGTATAAATAGATGTATTCTACTTCAGAGCAGAAGGTCACCCATTTTTAGGTCGGTCACCCATTTTGGGGTCAATCACCCTTCCTTAGAAGAGTTTTTCCGTCGAGCAATTTCCGATCACCATTTCCTTAGTTTTTAGCTTAGCTTAGTCATAGCTTAGCCGTAGTGTAGTTGTTTTGCTTTCATCTACTTCTGTCTTAGTGTAGTTTTAACGAACCTTGTTATTTGCTGTTTTTAATGAAGATAACTTGTTGCTTCTACTTTATTTCTCCTTTATTTATCGTTATGAGTAGCTAAATTCATCGTTGGAAGGAAATAGACAAATAGGAGTAGTTCTCCTAAGCGAAGCTTGAGCGAGATGATAAACCATTATGCATGCTGTGTTAATTTGAAATACATTCCGTTTGATCCACTGTGTGTATGTCTTTATTTCGCTTCGAGAGAATAGAAATAGAGCGATCTTGCATGTATAACATTAGGTTCGCTAAGTTTGCTTAGAGACGAGTTTACTTGCATCTAAATTGAACACTTAGAGATAAGGTTCGCCTAATGTTGTGTTGCTTCGCTTTGGCAGTGTTTGAGTTCGAGAGAACCAAACCAAGAGCTCGAGAGAGCCAGTTTCTAAGACTCGAGAGAGTAAAAGAAAAAGCTAACAGTTGTTGCTTCTTAGCTTTAAATAGTTTTGCCTAAGCGAAACTCTCCGAAAATGTCTTATTCCCTTTCGATTTATTTCGTTAGTTCGATTTACCTTACATTTACTTAGCTTAGATTAATTTCGCCACAACAATTTCCCCCGTTACCCGACTCTTGATTTCGCTTAAGCATGACATTAATAACTATTCCCTGTGGAGATGACCTTTACTTACTTTAAAACGTGTTGCAACAAAGAATGTGTATACTTGCATAACCTTTGGGGATCACACACACACATTTCGGTTAATCAGAAGTAGAGACTTCGCTTTGGTAAAGTTTTGAGCAAGCCACGTCATCATTCTTCTTTAACTATTATTTTATTTAAAATTGTGTGTCTGTATTTGACCCGAACAATAATCAATATACACATAAACGATACAAATATTAAACAAAAAAGTTCTAACTTAAAAATTTTAAAAAAAGAATAATGTATGTTGTCTTTACCAAAAATCGACACTTTTAAGAGGGTTGGTAAAAGATATATTTAAAGTAATGGTCAAGGAATGTTTTTTTTTTTTTACCAAAGTAATGCTCAAGGAATGTAAATGTTGGTAAGATTGTCATTAGCCACTCTTTATTTTAGCATAAGTTTGACATGTCTTCACTTTCTCACTTAATTGATTGAATTAGAAGTGATTCTCCATGCATCACTTTATACGAAACATAGACATACCCTTCAATAATACCTTTTATCAAAATAATTATTCCTAAAGAATTCTATCCAATCCTCCAACATTTATTTTCAGACAGAAGCCTCGTTTTTATTTATTTTTTATTTTCTAGTGCTAGCAAGTGGCCTTCTTAAAAAAGGAAAGAAAAAGTTTGCTAAGAATCTCCTTTACCTTTAAAATAGAAAAACATTCCCGGTGATCTCTTTGCTTATTATTAAATTATACATCATAACACTAAACTATACTCATTTTAGTAATTTACTTTCAAAGATGATGCAATTTTATAATAGATTTAGAAAAGTTTCACTGTATATTGCAAATTCTACTATCCATATTTTAATTTTGAAGTTTTTTAAAAATATTTCTTGCATAGTGAAATCTTCCAAATTTTATCACCTTCAATCAATTTTACTTTTTTTTTCAACACTATTTGAGACTCGTACTTGTAATCAAGTGTCTATTTGATACATGATAGTCACTAAAGTACTCATTTTATTTATAATCCATTTACCTTGATTAAAATTGTCAGTTTCACTTGATTGAAGCTATCAATTTGTGAGTTGAAATGTCACAAATGAGTGCAATGTCAGTTCTTAGCTTTTGTTATATACTAGAATTTTAATAGGCATTACACGTGATAATTTTTTAAATAATAAATTATATATATATATATATATAATTATAAATTGTTCCCTATATTTTTGCATTAAATGTAAATCATCAAATAATAATTTCAATCTAATATTGAATTTTATAACCATTTTTCATGTTAGTTAAATTTATTAAAATTCACATTTATGTTAAAAAACTGTTAATATTTTATTTTGAGCTTAAAAAAAATAGATGTTATTATTTAAAATAAAACTTAACAAATTTATCGCATTAAAATTAAATTTTATCTCTGATTTTTAAAAATCGATGCTCTTTAGTTTTTTCTCAATTTATCTGACCAATTACTTTTGAATTATAAAATTTATAAGAGTTATACCATAATTATAATTATAAATATAAATAAGCTAAATATATTTATTAGTATACATCTATGAACTTACCTTTAGCCTCAAATGATAATTTTACCATTCTCAAAAAAAAAAAAAAAATTCCACATGTCCAAGTCAACAATTAAGCAACAAAATATCCCTACAAAAATTATTGGAAGAAAAGAAAAGTTAGATGAAAGTTAGGTAAATAATCCAACAAAAATAAAAATAAGATAACTAAATTTTTTTATTATAAAACAAAAAAACAAAAAGAAACCAAGAAAGATAACCTCAAGCAAAAAGAAAATTTTAAATGTGTTTGTAAACAAAATATAGAGAACTATATATATAGTAGGAAATCATTGTTACCCAACTTTTGAAACTGAAAATTCATGTACTTTAATCATTCTTCACACGGTTTTTCCAGATCTCCAAGTCTTTTTTTGAAATGCAACAATTATGCAAAAAAGATTCCTTAAAAAATTATTGCAATAAAAGAAAAATTAGATGAAAGTTAAGGTAAATAATCCAACAAAAATAAGATAACTTATTATAAAACAAAAAACAAACAAACAAAAGTAAATCCAAGCAAATAGAAAGTGTCATTGTAAACAAAATGTAGAGAATGAAAAATTCAATTTATTATTTTAATTAGAATATAAAATGTCATATAAAATCTATGAGATTTGGTAAAAATATCTTATTTTCTACCTTATAAAGATGATGAAAATTTAAATGATATTGTAAATATCTTCATTTGATTGTTGAAATCTCTTATCTTCTAACTTAGCATAAAATCTATGAGATTTGATAAAAATATCTTATCTTCTACGAATGAAAATCTAAATGATATTGTAAATATCTTCTACGTTATTTGCATTTAATTTTTTTATATTCTAATAAATGACATGTTTGTAATTAGAGTATGACTTAAAGGTAAAATTGTCCAAAAATAATTTTTCTCTTAAGGCAAGGTAGTATGATATGATATATATACATATATATTTATTTTTTTAAAAATTCGATATTCGTATAAATTTTTTATTCATGAAAGAATCGGTAAGTTTATATAGAAAAAACAACTTTATAATAAATTTAATATATCAAATTGAATATTTTTAGATTTGAGCCATTGACTTTATCTAAAAAAGAGAACCCTTGACTAATTTATTAATGAATAATTTATTACTAAATTGTACTCTATTAAGAAAGGAAACTTTCTGTCTCAAAAAAAAAAAAAAAAAAGAAAGGAAACTTTCGAAGAACTTGCATAAATAAAACCATCGGATGTGTTAATTAACACTAAAAGCTTATATTCTTAATCTCATTGATTGGCAAAAAAATCTTAAGAGAATTGTCCCAAAATATTTTTAAGACACAATATCCAACAAGGGCTTTGTTCGTGGTTCAACAACGATATTCAAAACTAATTGTGAGTTTTTGTTTCCTTCCTTGAACTTCTGTTTTAAAATTATTTCGATAATTTTTATCTACTAGACACAATTGAGTTTTATTAGACAATAAATTCAATTCTTTTGAACTTCATAACTTAATATGTTATTAAGCTATATAAAACGCTGATAAAATCCTATCAAAACAAAAGAAAAAGACTTGAGAGAGTATGCACAGACTATCAGAAATGGTATCAGATGTAAAACGGTTTCTCCGTTTCTCTTCCCATGCCTTTTTCCCTCTCTGAAATTTGCGACGTCTTCATCTTCTTCATCCCCTTTCTTCGTCCATACTTCAAGCTTTTGGCTATGGCGACTGCCACATCTTCCACAACCGTTCCGACTGACTCCTCTTCCACAACCGTTCCGACTGCTTCAGCCTTCGATTCTCACAACAATCCGTATCTTATCACACATCATGACACTTCGAATCTGGTAATTGTTTCTGATATCTTGACTGATGACAATTACGTAACCTGGAGTCGATCTATGGCACTCACTCTTTCGATTCGCAACAAGCTAAGGTTTGTCAATGGCAAGATCAAGAAGCCTGTTGAGGAATCTCTTTTAAATCAATGGACGCGGAACAACAACATAGTCATTTCATGGATTTTGAATTCAGTCTCGAAGAGCATTTTGGCCAGTATATTGTTCACTGACTCGGCTCGAGAGATCTGGCTAAATCTTAAGGAACACTTCCAGAAGCAGAACGGTCCTCGCATCTTCAAGTTGAAACGAGATCTCGCCACTGTAATTCAAGGTAACGATACGGTCACCACTTTCTTCTCTAAACTGAAAAGTATATGGGATGAGTATGTTACCTACTGGCCTGGTTGTTCTTGTGGATTGTGCACTTGTTGTGGTCACAAAGCCATTGACACATTCTTCTTGCAATATGAATACCTGATGTACTTCCTCATGGGACTGAACGACACTTTTAGACCTGCTAGATCGCAAATCCTCTTAATGGATCCCCTTCCCTCAATCACCAATGCTTTTTCCTTGGTTGCTCAAGAAGAGCAGCAACGCTCTCTCCCGCTGTTGCCAACACCTGCTATTTCTTTGGTTGTTAATCAGATGCTTGTAAAATCACCTAGCTCTCAGCCTCAAAACTCACAGAGCACTTATCGTGGACGCCACTCCAATCTAATTTGTTCACATTGCAATATGCAAGGCCACACCGTGGATCGCTATTACAAAATCCACGGATATCCCCCTGGTCATCGGGGCAAAGTATCTTCTCGCCCTTCCTAACTATCTACGCCGACCACTGTCGCCATGGCTGCTTCGGGCCAATCCTCCTCCGATGCCATTCTGACTAATGATGCTCTTACTTAGTGTTAAAGCTTATTGACCATGCTGCAATCAAAGTTTGCAACTTCTCAGGAAGTCCCTATTGCTGCTCATATTGCAGGTACTTCTGTTATAGCCTCTTTATCTGCTTCTCCTAATGCCATAGACAATAATTGCTGGATTTTGGACTCGGGTGCATCCACCCACATATGCCATGATTGCTCTCTGTTTCAATCTACGCATCCCATACAAACTAATGTTGTATTGCCAAATAGCATCTGGATTAATGTGTGCTATGCTGGACCAGTCATATTGTTTAAATCCTTGTTACTTCAAAATGTCCTATATGTGCCTCAATTCTCTTATAACCTGATCTCCATTGCTGCTCTTACCAAAGATTCATCAATTAGTGTGAATTTCTCAACTGACCAATGTGATATCCAAGACAAGTCCACTTCGAAGAAGATTGGTAAGGGTAGTCTCCGAGGGGGACTTTATTACCTTGATGTTCTTCCAGCTCATATTGTCTCTGCTTGCAAAATAAATGCTGAAACTTGGCATTCAAGGCTTGGCCATCTCTCTCTTCCTCATTTACAAGTTTTAAAACCTATTCTACACTTAGATGATTGTAATTCTTCTTTCTTTTCACCATGTACTGTTTGCCCGCTTGCAAAACACAAACGCTTGCCTTTTATCTCTAATAATCATTTGTCCCCTACCCCTTTTGATCTTATACATGCTGATGTTTGGGGTTCTTTTGCCACCACTTCTCTATCTGGATATCGTTACTTCCTTACTATTGTAGATGATTGTACACGTTATGTACAGATTTATATGTTGAAGCAGAAATCTGATGTATTGCCATTGTCCCTCAGTTTTTTCGATTGGTGTCTACACAGTATAACAAGACTATCAAGATGTTTCGATCTGATAACGCCCCTAAACTATCCTTTGAGAAGTTATTTCTTGAGCATGGCGTCCTGCATCAGTTATCTTGTGTTAATAGACCTGAGCAAAACTCTGTGGTTGAACGTAAGCACCAACACCTCTTGAATGTTGCACGTGCCCTATTCTTCCAATCTCGGGTACCTATTTCCTTATGGTCTAAATGTGTGTTGACGACTGCATTCTTGATCAACTAGACTCCTTCCAAGATTTTGAAATGGTCTACTCCCTACTCTTTGTTACACGGTCATCAACCTGACTATTCGACTCTTAAGGTGTTTAGTTGCCTGTGTTATGCTTCTACATTAACCCATAATCGTTCTAAGTTTGCCCCACATGCCACTGCCTCTGTTTTTGTTGGTTACGCTGCTGGTATGAAAGCCTATAAACTTTATGATATTGAGAAGCATCAACTATTCATCTCCAGAGATGTTACTTTTCATGAAGGAATATTTAATTTCCTCAACACTCTTACATCTATTGTGTCTGATCCATTCTCGAATTTGGTTCTACCTAAGTTGGTTGACTTTAGTTCATCTACTGATGCAACTATTGCCTCTAATTTTGCATCACAGTCCACACCCAGTGGTCAACAGCCTTATGTCCCCAATGCTCCACCGCTATCTGTGCCTTCTTCCACAGATATTCAACCGGTGATTGGTGACCAAGGCCCTTCTTCAACAGACCTTAATCCGCAAATTGCCGAAACCCTAGTTGAACTACCTATTAGTGCTCATCTCCCTGACTTAATTCCTGATACATTACCTGCCTTTTGACGGTCAACAAGGGAGCACAAACAACCATCCTATTTGTAACACTATCATTGTGGCCTGCTGCATAATCAACCTCTACCAATGAGCTCCACCCAGTACCTTCTGCATGACTTTTTGTCTTATGACAAGCTATCTAAAGCACACCATGCCTTTGCTCTTGCCGTGTCAACCACGTTTGAGCCAACATTCTACCATCAAGCTGTTCCATATGCATATTGGCGAGATGCAATGACAGCTGAATTGAAGGTTATGGAAGAAAATCACACTTGGAGTATTGTCCCAATTCCCCACAACAAGAAACCAGTGGGCTGCAAGTGGGCTTACAAGATCAAACATCGTGCTGATGGTACCATTGAACGTTACAAGGCACGTTTGGTTGCAAAAGGGTACACTCAACAAGAGGGTCTAAACTTCATCGAAACTTTTTCTCCAGTAGCAAAATTGGTCACTGTGCACGTTCTCCTCACTCTAGCTGCACCTTCTAATTGACCTCTTATGCAGCTTGATGTAAATAACGCTTTCCTCCATGGAGACCTATAAGAAGAAGTATATATGGATTTGCCTCTCGGATATATTCAAAGGGATGAAGTTCACAACAAGGGGGAGAAACTTGTTTGTCGGTTGCACAAGTCCATTTATGGACTTAAACAAGCTTCTAGACAGTGGTTTTCCAAATTTACAACCATCATGCTTGGTCTTGGCTTTCACCAATCTTGGGCAGATTACTCTCTCTTTGTGAGAGGCTCGGGCAAGTCTTTTGTTGCCCTTCTTGTCTATGTAGATGATATCATCTTGACAGGCTCTGATGTGTTCATCTTGGATGACTTGAAAGCCACTTTTCACGATCATTTTTGCCTTAAGGACTTAGGTCCCTTAAAGTTCTTCCTTGGCCTCAAGTTAGCCCGCAGCCCTGCTGGAATTGTTATATCGCAGCGGCATTATGCTCTTCAGCTACTTGATGAGACTGGTTTCCTTGGTGCTAAACCAGAAACTTGTCCCATGGATCCAAGAACGAAGTTGAAACTCGATGACATCGGTTTACTGAGTGACGCTTCTAAATATGCGTTTGATTGGTAAACTTCTCTACTTGACAATCTCTCGGCCTGACATATCCTATGCAGTTAAAGGTCTAAGTCAGTTTGTGTCTAGGCCCACGTAAGATCACCTTAGTGTCGTTCACCACTTGCTTCTCTATATAAAAGGGTCCCTAGGACAAGGTTTGTTTTTGGCTGCTTCTCAATCTTTCCAGATACGAGCATTCAACGACTCTGACTGGGCATCATGTCCTGACACTCGTCGTTCAACAACTGGATATTGTGTATTTCTCGGTGACTTGCTTGTTTCGTGGAAGTCTAAGAAACAAACTATTGTTTCACGCTCATCCGCCGAAGCTGAGTACCGTGCTTTGGCACTTACATCATGTGAGATCGTCTGGCTTCGTTCTCTATTGACTGATCTTCAAATTTCCCTCTGCTCCTTTAGTCTTATTTTGTGATAACGAAGCTGCCGTGCACATAGCATCCAACCCAATGTACCACGAGTTCACGAAGCACATAGAGCTAGACCTTCATTTTGTTCGTGACCAGCTCAATTCTGGCGCTCTTAAACTTCTGCCAGTTCTTTCCAGCCTTCAACTTGCAGATGTTTTAACAAAGCCCCTACCTTTTTATGTGTTTTTTCCTTTATTGTCCAAGATGGGTGTTTTGAATGTTCACTCTCCATCTTGAGGGGGAGTATTAGAATAGTTATTTTTATTTTTCCTCTTTTATTTAAGAGTCAATTCTGGTCAAATTTGACTGTGTATATAAGGATTGGCCCACAGGAGAAAGAGAATGAGAAAGTGATATTTTCCCTCAATTCTCTCTTGTAATAAAGGTTTTTGTACAACAGCTTTCTAAACTAACTCTCAATTAAAACATACTTAGGCCACTTTGTTTCTTAGTTTTTTATTTTTGAAATTTAAGCCTAAAAAATTATTTTACCATATGTTTTTTCTTACTTAAATATCTACATCTTACCTATAATTTTAGAAACCAAACTAAAATTTGGAAGAAGAAAAAAGTAACTTCTAAAAACTTGTATTTGTTTTTAAAATTTGGTTCGCATTCACATACTTTCTTGAGGAAATATGAATACATAGTAGAAAATATGGAACACATTGTAAAAAATTTAAATAAAATTAAGCTTAAATTTCAAAAACCAAATAGTTATACACATCCTTAATAATCCAACTAATTACATTTATTCTAATTAACAACAACCACAGAAATAATCCTATACTTCATCTTCCGGGGGTGTTTGTTTGGCATATTTATGTAGGATTTAGTTTAAGGAATTATATTGAGTAGTTCAAAATTGAGAGTTATAGCCAAAAACTTGTTTGAATGTTGTTTTTGTGTAGAGGAGTTAGAGTCAAAGCTTTGTTTGGATGTAGATTTAAAATGGATAGTTATTTTTAGTAGTTAAAAAATAAAATTTTAAAAATGTGGGGTTAAAAATGAGTTATTTTGATTAATTTGAAAAGAATGATTAAAAATGAGTAATTAGAAATGATTGAGTAGTTATAAATGAATTATTAAAAATGAATGGTTAGAAATGAGAGTTATTTTTAAAAGTAAAAATGAGGAAGAATTAGTAAAAACTCGCTTGGATGTAAATTTTTGAAAATGAATTAATAAATCCTAAAACTAAATCCTACTCAAATATGTCAAACGAACAGCTAAGTTCTGCCAATACCTGTTGTTGTTGACAATTCAATTTTATACTTAATAGATAGATCAATAAATTTTAAAATTTTAAATTTACTAAAAAAAATTATTGTTATATATAATTAAAAATTCATATACCTAACCAACAAAAATTTAGAGTTGAATCTATAAGGGCATGTTTGGGTAGAGTGAGTTGGGAAGGGATGAGTTGGGAAGAGAAGTGAGAGTAAGTTTATGTTTGGTGGGAAGGGATAAAAAGATAAGAGATAATAAATGAGTGTTTGGTGGGATGAGATGGGAAGGGAAGAGATGTAATTTTTTTATGAAAAAAATGAGATATTTAATAATATTTAATATGATAGTCATATACTTTTTTTTTTCTATATATCAAATGATTTATTTAGTTCAATTTATTGTTTAAATGAAATTTTGAATTTAATAAATTTTGATTATTAAAATTATTAAATAAAATAAATTCAAATAATTAAATATAATCATATAACTTAATTTGAATTTTTAGTTTAAATATTTACTTTGGAATAAATACAATAAAAATTAATTAACACAACAACTAATAAAATTTACAAAATTTACAAAATTAGTCAAATTTAGGAAATGATTATAAATATGATGACTTTTAAAAAGATTTAACAATCATAATTATAGGTATTAATAATACATAATACAATAATACACTACTGTATTAATAGCATATAATACTATATTAATAATACATAATAATGTATTAATAATAGATAATATTATATTATTGAGTATTAATAAAATTATATTGAACTCTATTTACAAATATTTTTAAATTTAACTATATTTGTAATTACTTTTGTTAAAATAGATTACCCATTATAATATTAAAGAAAAAATATTGAATTAGAAATTAAAATTATATATGTGAAACTCAAATAAAAAATAAAAAATGTATAAGGAAAAAACATTTAATTAGAAACTAAAATTTTATATACTTATGCATGTATTTATATATATAAATGAAAAAATATATTTAAAAAATGTATAAGAAAAAAGTTTAATTTGAATTAAAAAAATTATTAAAAAAGAAACAGAAAAACAAATTACCAGGAAAAAATAAAGAAAAACAATAACACAAAAAAGTAAAAAGCGCTCCACGCGCCGCCTGGTTGTCTGGCGTGTGGAGCCCATGCGCCCACTTAAAACTTCCCACCCTATTTAATTTATCCTAGCTGGCTAAACAAAAATTAAAAAATCAACCCTTCTTTTCCTTACCCAAAACAGCCTCCAAACATGTCCTAAGATATTTTTGAAAATTCATATACTAAAGAAGCATTTCAATATTGAAGTTTTTATAATATTTTTTCCCCGGTAAAATAAAAAGAGAAAAATACTTTTTTTTGTCCAAGAGCAGCTTAAACCGTGAAAACGGGGTTGTGGGAGAGCAATACAAGCATCGTGTTGGAGTAAAGTTTCAATTTGGTCTCTATGTTTTGAAAATGAACACTTTTGTCCCTCATATTTTAATAATACTCCATTTTAATCCTTTAAATAACAAAACCGTTAGTAACATAACAAAATGATGACTAGGATGATGGAATATTGACTTGGATGATGTCTAGATTAATTTTAAATTTAATAAGTTGATGATGTGATTATATTAAATTTTATTTTTAATAAAAAAAGAAGTAAAATTTAAAACACTTGCACAAGAAAAATGATAAAAGAAATCCAATAGCTTTTCATCTTCCAAATGTAAATTTATCTTTAAAAAAATGTTTCAAATTTCATGGAGGGAAGCTGTGAAATCAGAAATGCACAACAATCTTCACAAGTTCCAAAAGCACAAACCAACAAGAATGGAGGTCAGAAATACAATCGCAAAAGAAAAGGCATAAAGAGAAGAGGAAGAAGAAGAACTCGAGAATTAAGTGGTTTGGTATAAAACCTACTCCACTGTGCAACAAATTTTGGGGGAATTTTTATTTAGATATTCAATGCTTACAAGAGGAGTTAAGACTCCCTTTTATATCGCTTTACTACAGCGGGATAAAAACAGAATTAGCAACTAAATGCTAACTTAAAAAACTAATAAGCTCTAGAAAAAACTTAATTAAGCATAAGTCAACTCAACAAAAAGTGAGTCAATATCAACATATAGTCCCTTGATAAGCAATTGTTAAGACACCTCGAAAACTGCCAAAAGCACAATACCATAGAATGATTATCCACATCCCATCCTTAGCAATTCAAAGAGGTATTGAAAATGTGTCATGATCTAGGAACTTCGTAAAAAAACAGGCAGGGTTGTCAAGAGTGTTGATTTTGCACAATGAGACTTTTCCCTCTTGCACCAGGTCTCTAATATAGTGGAACCGTACATTTATGTGTTTTGTTCTATTGTGAAAAACAGGATTCTTTGAAAGCGAAAAAGCACTCTGACTGTCACAATGAATCTTGATGTTCATTGATCTTCCACACATCTCAGTTAGCAATCCCTTCAACAATTGAGACTCCTTGACTGAATCTTCCAAAGTTATATATTCGGTCTCGGTTGAAAAGAGCAACGACACTTTGCAATTGGGATTTTCAACTTATCACATTCCCATAAAGTGTAAAAACATAGAAAATTATAGATATTCTTTTATCCAAATCAGTTGCATAATCAGAATCTGCATATCCTATGATAGGTTCATCGACATTTTCAGATTTCGTATATACCAGTCCCTTATTCATAGTACCTTTTACATACTTGAAAGTCCATTTTGTAGCCTCCCAATGTGGCCTTCCTAGGTTACTCATGTATTGGTTGATAACACTTATTGAGTGTCCTAAATCTGGCCTACAAGAGATCATGATGTACATCAAACTTCCAACTAGGTTGAAGTAATGAGCTGACTTCATATCTGTCTCATTTCAACCAGGTTGAAATGTTGGGCTAGAAATGAGTTTGCTGGTTTACAGTTCTCTAAATTGAACTTTTCTACAACTTTTGAAAGATAATCGTTTTGAGTTATAGAGCAAGTCTCCAAAGATAAGTTCCTCTTGAGTTCCATCCCAAATATCTTTTTGTCAGCCCCCATGTCCTCCATTTCAAATTCCCTTCCCAATTGAACTTTCAATCTCGTAATTTCTTCCAAGGAAGGATGATACCAAAATGTTGTCTACATATAGAAGCAATAACACACATATGTGGTCATTTATGTCTTTTCGATACACACAATTGTCAAAAGAGTTCCTATTGTAACCAATGGACCTTATGAATGTGTAAAAATGCAAGTTCCACTGCCTAGAACTTTGCTTAAGACCATAGATAGATCTTTTAGGTAAACAGACTAAGTGTTCATGTCATTTCTTCTCAAAACCAGGAGTTTAACGCATATAAATCTGCTCATCTAAAGAACCATGAAGAAAAATAGTGGTATCGTCCATTTGTTCCAAGTGAAGTTTCCATTGAACAACCAAAGATAGGTGAGCTTAGATAGATGAATACCTGACAACCGGAGAAAATACTTCATTAAAATCTATTCCTTCTACTTGTGTAAAACCTTTTGCTTCCAATCTAGCCTTATATCGAGGATTATTTAAACCTTGAGTGCTTGGTTTGATTTTAAAAATCCATTTGCAATCAATGACTTTCTGAACTTCAGGTTTCTTCACAAGTAGACAAGTATCATTTTTTGCCAGCGAACTTATTTCAGACTCCATTACTTCTATCCATTGAGCTGATTCTGGAGTTTTGATATCAACAGCATATGAATTTGGTTGCGAAGCATAAATTTTTTTTAAAGCAAAACCTACAAAATTTGTACGATCGTATCGACTAGGTGGATGAATAATTCTCTTTTCTCTATCTCTGGCCAATTGGTAATTGATCAAAGAATCATCCTATCAATTTTCTTCAATGTTTGGCTGACTATGATGTTGATAAACTATCTCAGTTTTACGAACTTCAGATATAGAGGCTTGTTCACCTTGAGATTCATCAGATACAATATTGCTAGGCTCAGCTTGCATTTCCAATTGAATTTCAAAACTACTAGATTTATTCTCCTATGAGGAGTCATTTTCATTTTGATCTTTCCAAGGCATAATGGCTTCATTGAAATTCACATCTCTACTGATAAAACATCTTCCTTCACCTTTTTCAAGAAACCAAGTCTGTATCCCTTCACTCTTTTAGAATATCCCAGAAATATACATATTTTCACTCTTGAATCTAGTTTACCTTGTTTGTTGTGAGCAAAAGCCAAACAACCAAAAACCCATAGATGATCCATTTTTGGGGGTGAACCTGTCCATATGTGTTGAGGTTTCTAAAAGTTTAAGGCAGATGATGGACTTCTGTTTATGAGGTAAGCTTCAGTTTGCAATGCCTCTCCCCAAAACTTTTTAGGCAACTTTGCAAAGGAAAGCATGTTTCTAACTCTCTCAAAAAGTGTTATATTGAAACGTTCTACTAATCCATTTTGTTGTGGAGTACCTGGAACTATCAAATGTCTTTGAATTCCATTCTGTTTGCACATTTGATCAAAACGTTCATTTAAATATTCAAGACCATTATCAGTTCTCAACACTTTTATTTTCTTTCCAGTCTGCTTTTCAACTAATATCTTCCATTCAGAAAATCTGTCATAAGTTTCATCCTTGCTTTTGAGAAGATAAACCCACAGCTTCTTTGAGTGTTCATTTAAATATTCAAGACCATTATCAGTTCTCAACACTTTTATTTTCTTTCCAGTCTGCTTTTCAACTAATATCTTCCATTCAGAAAATCTGTCATAAGTTTCATCCTTGCTTTTGAGAAGATAAACCCACAGCTTCCTTGAGTGTTCATCAATCAAAGTGAGGAAGTATCTAGCTCCTCCCATTGTGTTAACTCTAGCTAGACCCCATAAATCAGAGTGTATATACTTTAAATTTTCTTTAGCCCTTTTCGTGGAGCTCTTGAAACTATATATTGTCAATTTTGCAGCTATGCAGTGTTCACAAGATTCAATGCTCGTTGGTTTATTTTTGCCTATAAACCCTTGTTAATAATGAAGTAATTCTAATCCTTTGCTGCTAATGTGCCCCCATTTGATTGTGTCATAAGCAAGTGTTCTTAGATGTATCAGCTATCAAAGATTCAGCAATTATTGTTTTACAATCCAAGATATATAAACCTTGCTTCAATGTTCCACAGAGTTTCATCTTCGAATCTTTCATAACTCGTAACTTTCCATTTTCTGATTTATAAGTATAACCATCTTTATCGAGGATGCCAAGTGATATAAGATTTCTACTTAAACCAGGGACATATTTAACTGAGGATAGCATTTTGAATGTGTCATCTGCTAATTTCAACCTTATAGTGCCAATTTCTTCTATCTAACATTGTTGAGCATTTCCCATAATGACATTTCCTCCCTTGAATTCATTTAACTCAATGAAGTATTCTTTGTTGGGAGTCATATGGAACGTGCAACCGAATCTAGGATCCAAACTTCCTTTCTATCATAAAAATATCAATCATTAACACTTCGTCCAATTCATATCCTTCTAAGTAATTTGCAGCCTTATCATTATCCTCTTTTATTGGTAAACGACCCTTCCTTTTCAAAACAGGGCATTCATACTTTGTGTGGCTTTTTTTTCGACAATAAGTGCAACGAAATTTGGTGGTAGTATTGGAAATAGATGATGAGGTTTAGTCTGAGTATTTCTGATTTTGTTTAGATGTTTGTTTAACACCTTTCTTATGATATGGTTTCGAATTTTACTGTTAACAAACAAAACTTCAGAGGATTTCTTCTCTATCTTTAACTCTAATTCTTTGGATCTTAAAGCATCAATAATAATGTCAAGGTAAGAGAAGTACGACCATATTTCAGAGCACTTTTTACTTCATTGTATCGATCAGTTAAAGAATTCAAGAAAATGATAGGTTGGATTATAGAATCTACCTTTTCTCTAGAGTCGATCAAATCGAGAGTAATTTTATTGAATTCATCAAAATTGTCTTCCAGATTCTTGGTGGGATCCATCTTGAAGCTGATATATCTTTCTTTTAGAGAGATCTTGCTGGACAACGATTTCGTTAAGTACAGTTCATCTAGCTTCTTCAATAACTCTATTGTTGTTTCAATCTCGCTAACCCGCCGCAATACATTGTCACCCAGGTTTAGGATTGTAGTACTGAAAACAATCTCTTCCATCTGTTTCTTTTCAAAATTGGTGATTTTCAAAATTGGTGATTGGATCTCTAACCTTGCTTTCAGGATCATCAGCCAGATCTTGAACTTTTTTTTCCATTTCAAAAATCCTTACAACCTTTTGTCGAGTGAGAAGTGCCTTCAATTTCCTTTTCCACAATACGTAATCTCCTTTTCCATCAAAATTTTCAAAATCAAAACGTGCGGACATCATCGCTCAGAACTTGACCTAATTCGAACATATTGATCAATAGATGATGACTACAACAAAGATGCGAACCTCTTTCTTCGACGCTATGATACCATATGTGAAATCAGAAATGCACAGCAATCTTCACAAGTTCTAGAAGCATGAACCAACCAGAATGGAGGTCAGAAATACAATCGCAAAAGAAAAAACATAGGGAGAAGAGGAAGAAGAAGAACTCGAGAATTTAGTGGTCCGGTATAAACCTACTCCATTGTGCAACATATTTTGGGGAAATTTTTATTCAGATATTCAACGCTTACAAAAAGGGTTAAGACTCCCTTTTATATCACTTTACAACAGCTGGATAAAAAACAAAATTAGCAACTAAATACTAACTTAAAAAACTAATAAGCTCCAGCAAAAACTTGATTAAGCATAATTCAACTTAACCAAAAGTTAGTCAATATCAATAGAAGCAGAGCCACCATTAGAGGCATGGAAGAGGGATCTCAAGTGCTCTATCCAACGATTCTTATGTAGTATAAAAGAGGTGCCTGGGAGTGGCTAGAGATAAATCCTTGTAGAGGGCAAAAGGCCCTTGGTCCTTGACAATGGCTAAAGCGACTGTAAAGGTATTTGTGGAGAACTCAAATGTGAAGTTGAAGCCTGGTCGTGGACTCGACCACCATGGCTGAGAGGGGTGTGAGCAACATTCTCGATGAGAGGGATTTGAAAATTGTTTTTTTTTAAAGATAAATTTATATTTTGAAGATGAAAAGTCATTAGATTTCTTTTACCATCTTTCTTGTGTAAGTATTTTAAATTTTACTGTTTTTTATTATTTATTTTTCATTAAAAATAAAATTTAATATAACCACATCATAACCTATTAAATTTAAAATTATTCTAGTCATCATTCAAGTCAATATTCCATCATCCTAGTCACCATTCTGTTATGTTACTAACGGTTATGTTATTTAAAGGACAAAAATGGAGTATTATTAAAATTTGAGAGCCAAATAGTGTTCATTTTTAAAACATAGAGACCAAATTGAAACTTCACTTCAAACTTAGGGTGGGGAAAATGGGGAAGAGATGGGTTCCAACCCTTCATTCGGCCACAGAGTTGGGCAACTCAGCCCAAGTTCGCGCGTGGGCTTGTTTTTTTTTTTTAAATTGAATTTATTATTCTTTTTTAATGTTTTTTTTTTTTTAATCTTTAATATACATTTAATTTCAGTTCTTTTTTTTAGATAATTTTTGTTTATTATTATTATTTTATGATAATTTTTTTGTATATTTAATTTTTATATATACATATATAATTATTTACTTATCAAATAAATATTTATTTTTAATTTTGCAATGAGATTTTTATGATTACATGTTTATTTGTAATATCTATCTAAAAGAAAATTGTCCTAAGCAAAACTTAACCTCAATTGTTTTAATTCATCAAGAATTAAAACTAACATCTTTGATCAGCTGATCCATTTAACCTAATTTGTTATAATTATATAGTATGTTTTATTTATTTATATCAATTTTCTTTTAAAATACATTTTCTTAGGATTTTAAAATATATTATTTAGTCATTATTAATATTTTTTTAAAAAATTAAAACTATTTGATCATATTGTTTGTTTTATGTTTCAATTTTAAATTTAATTTAAAGAATAAATAAAATAAAATAAATTTTAAAATTTCTTTTTTTGTTTCAAGATTTTTATTGTTATGTTCTTAAAAAAATGAACAATTATTGTATATTTGAAATTTATTATGTAAAAGTATACTTGATAAATATTGACTTCATAATTTATTATATAAAAGTATATATGATAAATATTTGATTTTTTTTATAACATGTATTTTAAACAAATAAAATTTAAATTTTATTTAAATAAAATAAAATAAAATAAATTTCAAAATAATAAATTAAAAGAATTTCAAAAAATAAATTAATAAATGAATATTTATGCATTTATAATTTATTTCTAAAATAAAATTTTTATTAATTAAATGAATTTCAAAATAGCACGTTTATATGTATTTTAAATATAATGCAGTAAATTTTAAATTTTATTTAAATAATAGATAAAATAAATTTAATAAATTATAGTATCATTATATTTAATATCATAAATTTTTAATTGCATCACTTTCCTTCTCTTCCCACCAAACGTAAATTTATTATCATTCTCTTATTTTCTCTTCCCACCGAACAATAATTCTCTTCCTATCGCATCTCATTTCATCGCTTCTTAGCCAAACATTCCCTTAAGGACCAAAAAAGTATTTTCTCCAAAAAAAGAAAAAGAATACATTGGTGAATGAACTTAAAATGACTTAAAATTTATATTTATTATCGTCAGAATCAGTAAATCAATATGACAATAGTTATTTTGATCGTTCAAAAGTATCTCAAACTTCTCTTTAGATCTTTTTAATATAAAATTCCGATTTTAATTTTTTAATTTTGAATTTATTTTAATTTAGTCGTTGATTTTTTTTTCAAATAAACTTAACATTGTCTTTAAAGAAAATTTTTGTTTTTTTTAAATATAATATTTTTCTCTATTAATTTTAAAAATATGTTCCCACTTTTAGGGGCTTTTTGTAGTCCAGCCACGTGGCACCATATAATTGGATGAAAAATATATTTTTTAAAACCCATGGCCAAATCTCACAAGCACAATGGTTTCAAAAAAAAAAAAAAAACTCACGCAGCGAAGCGTAGCCAAGCAAGCGAAATCCAAAGTTATATTTACATACTTATTATATTAATAGCTAAATATTTGAGAATAATTATTTAAAAAAAAAAGAAAAAAAAACAATTTTATTGTTAAAAATAAAATAAGAACCGATTTAACAAAAATATATATATATATATATATATATATATATATATATATATATATATCTTAACATCTCATCTCATCTCACCCGAAACAAGTTTTTCTATCATTTCATCCCATCCAAAAAAGATTTTCTGCTATCAACATCTCATCTCATCTCATTTCACCTGCAGCCAAACACCCCTAAAAGTTTTTCTTTCTAGATTTAATCATAAATCTTGATTTATTATTTTAGCTTTAAAATACAATAGAGGAAATTGAAAAAGTCACCCCAAAACCCACCGATTTGAAAGCCAAAAGAGAAAAACATGTTTTCTCGTGAATGAGGAGACACTCCGTACTTAAAATCAATAGAAGCTACACATTTCTTCAAATTTATTTTTTTCATAAACATAATGATAGTTAAAAAAAATTGTATAGCACAAATGTTGTCACACAATTCTTAAAGATAGACTACCTCTTCATGAATGAGGAGACAAGTTTTTCTCACACCAAAAACTCCACAAATGTTAACATAAAAAATACATCGAGAGATTTTTTAAATAGAATGACTGAGAAACTTTTTGGCTTATGGGAGAAAAAAGAAATAGAGAATTACAATTCTTGTTTGAGAGCGATTTGGTTTACCCAGACACACCAAATCGTCGAGAAATTGGAATTTCAAGTGAGTTTTGAGATGATGATGGTGGCGCCGAGGAGGGAAGATTGGTTTTTTTTTTTTTTTTTAAATGATATCAATTTGTCCAATTATATAGTGACACTTCGCTGAGCCGCAAACAAAATGATAGCCCATTTTAACAATAATATACAGAAAATGACCCATTCTAACAAATTACCCCAAAATTGTGGCTCCAAATGTTTTCTTAAAAAAAGTGAATCATGTGAGAGATTAAATTATAATAAATTTAAGATATAAAGACTAAATTCATGCCTACTAAACTTTGTAAATCAATTATTAAAAATTACAAGTATAAAGACTAAATAATTATGAATTGGTTTTAAACAAATCATTATAAACCAAAATAATTCATAACTTTATTTGATAATTGATTGATTTTTTTTTTTCAATTTTTGAAAATTAAGTCTTTAAATTCAATTTTGCGATATATTTCATACATGGATTTTCAATAACCAACCCACAATTTAGAAACTAAAACTGTAGTTTTGAGTCACTTGTATTAATATATATATATATATATATATATATATATATATATATATTTAGAATTTGACTTAGAATTCAAATGCTTTATTAAATGATACAAAACTATTATAAATAAATGATTAAAAAAAGTTAATTTTAAAAATTAGAAAATTAAATCATTATCAAATAGTTTTAGTTTATTACTAATATAAGAATCAAAAGCTAACTAATTCAATGTATATATCAAAGAGATTGGTAGTTTCAAAAAAAAAAAATCAAAGAGATTGGTGATTCAGATATTCAACTATCTTTTTTTTTCAAAAAAAAAAGTGAATCACTACCGAATATAATGGGATAAAATAATCATTAATCAGTTAATTATTTATGGTCCGTAGGGGTCAACAAAAAATTGAACAGAACCAATCCAATCCAATGGATCAAATCGGTTTTTTTAGCACAAAGTTGGTTTGTAATTTGAAAAAATCGAAAATATTGGATCGGTTCTGGTTTTCTTTTTAAAAAACCAATAAAAACCGATCCAAATCAAAATATATATTGTCAATAATTCATATAAAGTCATATTTCTTTTATTAATATTTCCTTAATTCACTCCTATTTCAAGTAAAAAACATCATTAGATAATTTTGAATAAGTTAAAAATACTTTTAACGTTGTTTATGAGAAGTTTCTTTTCATATGAGAAATATTATTTTTGATATATTAAAAAAATTTGGACATGGGGTCGGATTGGATTCATTTTTTGATATTGAAAAACCGAACCAATGATTCTATCCTTTATTGGATCGGATCCATTTTTTAAAAACCGAACATATCAGTTTGTTGATTTGATACAAAACTGACAAAAACCGAACCGAAATCACCCCTACCAATTAGAAAGCAACTCTATTTTGTCAATGTTTGTGCCTAAATAGGCTAAATAAGGAATACAAAAATGTCATAAATGAATGGAAATCCAAAGGGTGGAGAAAATAGAAACGTCCAAATTATGGGTACAGCAATTATTTCCGATGTGGATTTAGATTGATAGGGATCCATATTGTGCTCCACTAGCCAGATTACAATTAATCTTGCAAATGAAATTCATATATTTGTTGTCCATATTATAATTATTTTGTCTCGCAATAATTGGTTGTGTTGCAAGAGATTGTAAGTGTTTTCGGCGAAAACGATGGAGGATGAAGAGCAGCAGCAGCAACAACAAAGCAGCGTTGTGAAGAGGTATCTTCTTGTTTTCAACTGCCTTCTGTTGGCTGTCGGAAACTGCGGCGGACCGCTAGCTTCGCGGTTGTATTTCGTTCACGGCGGCAACCGCGTTTGGCTCTCCAGCTGCCTGCAAACCGGCGCCTGGCCGATTATTTTCATCCCCTTAGCAATCAGTTACCTCCATCGCCTTCGTGCCGCCGCCGCCGCCGTTACCAAGGTGGTCTTGATGAAGCCACGCCTGCTTTCGGGTGCTGCCTTCATTGGCTGTCTCACCGGCTTCGACAACTATCTCTACGCCTACGGTGTGGCTCGCCTGCCCGTCTCCACCTCCGCTTTAATCCTCCTGAGCGAGCTGGCGTTCACGGCAGGTTTCGCGTACCTGCTGGTGAGACAGAAATTCACTTCGTATTCGATAAACGCCATCGTTTTGTTGACCATAGGAGGGGCGGTTTTGGCAATGCACACAAGTGGGGACCGCCCCGCCGGAGAATCCACAAAACGGTACATTGCCGGATTCTGTATGACGTTGGTGGCGGCGATGCTCTACGGATTTATTTTGCCGCTTGTGGAATTAACTTACAAAAAGGCCCATCAACAAATTACGTACACTTTGGTGTTGGAATTTCAGTTGGTTATGTCCTTATGTGCCACAATCGTTACCGCAGTTGGGATGTTAATCAACCACGATTTTCAGGTAACCCATCAGCTTAAAATTATGGCCCCGTTTGATAAATGTTTTTAGTATTTTGTTTATGAAATTTAAGTCTACAACAAATACATTACTATAGTTTTTTCCTTATTTGGATATCAACATCTTACCTATATTTTAATAAACAAAACCAAAATTTGTAAACAAAAAAAGTAGGTCCCAAAAACTTGTTTATATTTTTTAAATTTGGTTAGTATTCTCCTACTTTCTTAAAGAAAAATGGATACATCGTAAGAAAGATGGAGCACATGGTAACAAGTTTGAATAGAAATAGACTTAAATTTCATAAACAAAAAATAAAATGGTTATCAAACGGGGCCTATGGAATTCATTTTATGTATATTAATCTCTAACGCCAACAGGTGATTCCTCGAGAAGCAGCCGAATATGGACTCGGGGAGACCAAATACTACCTCGTTTTGGTGTGCATCGCCGTACTTTGGCAAAGTTTCTTCTTGGGAGCCATTGGAGTTATTTTCAGCTCGTCGTCTCTATTTTCAGGAATAGTAATTGCAGTCTTATTGCCGGTAACTGAAATTCTGGCGATTCTGATTTTTAAAGAGAAATTTCAAGTACAAAAAGGGGTTTCTTTGGCGCTCAGCCTTTGGGGTTTTGTGTCTTATTTTTATGGTGAAATTCAGCACAATAAAAACAAGAAGCTGCAGCTACAACCTTCAACAACTAACGTTACAAATGTTTGAACTTTATATTTTGGTAATGTGGGAAGAACAATAAAGGGAATATGGCCATCTTAAAAAAATGAGTAAATATAATTTTTGGTATTTATGAGTATTGTTTTGTATATATATATATAGTAAGTATTAAAACATATTATTGACTACTGCTTGGATTATTTGATTTGATCTAATTTTATTCTATTTTATTTTAATACTATTTCTTTAAATAGATTATTTCATAGGGCTTTTCATGTATTTCACCGTAACAGAATTTCAAAAGTAATTCTTTTATAGCAGAAATTTTAAACAGGCTCTGTGAAATGATTAAGAAGCCCATGACTCATTTTTTTGTTACGACTAAGCAACCCATTTCACGAACTCCTTCAATCACACACACAAATTCTTTCAATCGCCCACCTTGATCAAGCGTCTTTCATCTTTCATCCTCCATTTCGAATTTTCGTCTTTCAATGCAATCGGTGAACTACGCTGGCGAAACTTTTGAAGAACTCCTTCAATCTTCTTCTACATATTCTCTATATGTTCTTCACTCTTTTTAGTTTTTTTACTTTACTTTTCGCTCAATGATTTACGAATTTCTTGATTGATGTACATTTAGGAAGATTTTAGGGCTTGAGAATATGTTTTTAGTACTGATTTCGCTCACAATTTTGTTTTCTATCAGACTAATTCATTTTGATTTTTTCAGTTTAAGAAATTGTTTATGAGAAATCGTAAGAACTTTTTCAATTTTAGGAAGTGGAGTGTGTGAATGGATACTGTAATTTTGATTATCTAGATAAGTATCAGATGAAATTCAATCATTGCATGTTTAGGGTAGTTTGAAAAAGATGTATGACTTCTATTTGAAATCTCTTGGTATATGACTTTTGTTTCAACACTCAATCGTGTATGAAATTGATGTTTAAGTTTCATTCTATCACCAAGTCAAAAATATTCTATCACCTAGTTAAAAATAGATGTATGACTTAGGCTTAAACCTTCTATCACTCATGCATAAACATTCTATCACATATGTATAAATATTCTATAACCTATACATAAGTCTTCTATCACTTAGGCAGAAACCTTCTATCACGTATGCATAAACCTTCTATCACTTAGGTATAAATCTTCTATCATGTATGCATAAGCCTTCTATCACGTATACATAAGTCTTCTATCACTTACGTAGGAACCTTCTATCACCTAAGCATAAGTCTTTTATGAATTAGGCAGAAACATTCTATCACCTATGCATAAATCTTCTATTGCCAAGGCAGAAACATTTTATCGCTTATGCATAAGTCTTCTATCACTTAGCCAAAAACCTTCTATCAACTATGCATATGCCTTCAATCACTTAGGCATAAACCTTCTATCACCTAGGCCGATACATTTTAGTGTCTTCTTTAAAATGAGTTATATTGGTATTTAACTTTTGTGTTATCAACTTAATGACAAAAAAGGAAAAAGGAAAAAGTAGGTAAAATTGACTTTTTCTTTATTAAATTCTTCAACTGATTGAATTCTATATAATGATTGAGTTGTCAACTGAAATAAAGTTAATTTTTGTGTGTTCCTCTAATACTTGTAGGTTGTGAAAAAATAGACCAAAAGTTACTGCTGAAAGGAAAAAGAGGCAAACTAGGTCTATTAAGAAAACATTTAAGAATGCATAGAGGATGACCAAAATTCAAAAGGCAAATAAGAAAGGAAAAGGCAAGAAAAACGAAATTCAATCTACAATTCAAGTTATAGACTATTTAGAGAAAAAAATTTCCAACGAAGAAGTCTCAAAAGTTATCATCCAAGTCCCCACCAATTAAGCAATCACCAAGATTGCACGTGGAAGCTCCATCTTTCAATTTAAAGATTACTCAAATGAATGATTGAAAATCTGTTAACTTTGTAGAGTTTTCTATTGTATGTAGTTTGAAAAATTAGTCCATTTACTTTTGAACTATTACTTATGTTTTGGTTGTAATTGAACAATTACTTCAAATAGAATTAAATGAAAGCTTTTGTTTTATCAGTTTACTTTTGCTCTGCTATAAATTGCTTCTTATATTTGAACATTTTGTTGCTATCTATCTATCTATTATGTTTCTCCTTCACTGCTTTAGTAATAAACAATATGAAAATAGGTAACCAAATTGAATGATGATAAAATGCAATACTAGTACAAACTAAAGAAAATCATCAGAAAGTTTGAAAATAGGTAACAAAATTGTTTTTGTCAATGACTTCCATAATTCATTTCCAACTTTCTGGTTTTCATTGTTTTTTCTTTTCACTATCATTTTTTATGTCAATGATAATAGGTCATCTTGGAATGCACGGTGAACAAGAACATTATCCATTTGATTTCTATCATTTTAATTATGCCAGTTTAGTTGATTTTAAGCTTCATACATTTTACTTCCATTATTGTTGTCAATGACTCAGTTCCATTGTTAATGTTTTTTTCTGTTATTAGTTTAGTTATGCCAGTTTAGTTGGATTTTTATATCTCATAAATTCTATCCCTAACAAATGATTGATTCTATCACTAAGAAGCTGATAGATTCTATCACTTAGAAACCGATACATTCTATCACTAGGAAGCCAATATATTTTATCACTAAGAAGCCACTATATTCTATCACTTAGAAGATGATAGATTCTATCACTGGCAAATGATACATTTTATCACTAAGAAACCGATAGATTCTATCACTTAGAAGCCAAAAGATTCTATCACTAACTAAGTAGCTAATAGAATTTTCGGTGAAATCGTTCAAGTCTGCAAAATCACAGAGATGAAGTTGTGAACGAATTTTCAGAGTTATCGCCGAAATTGGCTATGAATTTTCAATGAAAAATCACAGAGATGAAGTTGCGAAAGAATTTCCTGTGAATTGCGAAATGTTTTCTAGTGAATTGAAAACGATCTTCTGGTGAATTACGAACAAATTTTCCGATGAATTGTGAACGAATTTTCCCTATCTTTGATTACTTTTTTTCTTGTTCTTGGGCTTGGCTTGTGGTTGGAATTGTTGAATCATGTCGCCCACCTTTATCAACTTTTGTTTACTCTTGGGTTTATATTTGGGTTTTAAACTTAAGTTCTTTGATTGTTTTGGAGAATGATTTGACTTGAATTAGATTATAGGGAGTTGTTTCATTAGTTCAGACATACAATCCTTTGAAATAATTTTATCCTTTTTCCATATGAGAATTTACATAATCCTGATTGGAATTTTCCTTGACAGGGAATTTTCTGATGAATTGCAAATGAATTCCGGTAAAAAGGATAGAAGTTGAAACTGAATTGGAAAGAAATTAGCTCGTGTAGATGGAGATAAGCGATGTCGTTGAAAAGAAGAGGGAAAGGGTAAAATTGGAAAGTAAAAAAGCAGAGGCCCAATTTGCTACAAATGAATTATTTTTGAAAATTTGCTACAAATGTAATATAACAGCCAAAATCTGCTACTCGGGGTAAATTCCCTATTTCATATGTAACATTTTTCTACCGTAAAATATGTCTTGTAAAATATGTCTTATTTAAAGAATAGAGCTCCCCCTATTTAAAGAGGGTGATTGTAAGGTTGTAAATTATCGTTTAATAAAATATAATTTATTTCTACCACAAAAGTGACATACCCGGTCTTTCCGGGAGGCCCAGGGCCATTTTGGTAATTTTTGGGTCGGGCCGACAGGGCCGGTTTTGAAATTGAAAATTGACGGAATAATTATGAGTCAATTCGAATAGGATCGGGGTTTTTGGTGAAGGCAATTGGGCTTGGGGAAAGGTTAAAATAAATAGGGAATTAAATAGTGCGTCAAGCGAAAATCGAACCAAGGCCGTGTGGTAGGCTAGGCGGGTGGCATTGCCACTTGAGCTATCAAGCGCTCTTGTTGCTTTAGGCGCGCCATCTTTTACTTATGGCTGTTCGTCCCCTGTTTTGGTTTAAAAGGCAGCTCGCCCGAGCCTTCTCCCTCATTTCCTTTTTTCTTCTCCTTCGCGACTGATCTTCCGACCGACAGAGATTCCCGACGATTCTTCCTTCTCCAGCTCCAATTCGACCGAGTTCTCCCTCCATCTTCGAAGTTGAATTTCTATTCCGGGCAGCAGGTATGCTTTTTCCTCTCCTCTTCTTCAATCCGAGTTCTCTGTTTCGGGCTTCGCCATTTCCGGTCGAGCCAAGGTGATTTGAGGTATGGGTTTTGTGCAGCTAGTGTAGGGGAGTTCGCCATCAACAAATCGCCCGTCGAATCCTCTCCGATTGCTCGAATTCGAGCTCGTTTTTCCCTCGCGCGGAAGCTCGCTCTGTTCGCCTGTTCGTCGAGCTCTTGACCGTTGCTCGCGCGCGATAGCAGCCAGCCCCGCGAGCCACGCCGCACTTCGTCCCGAGCTCGCGCGCGCGTCCTCGCCCAGCCTCGTGTCGCGTTGCATCGCCAGCGCCCAGACGAACCACGCTCTGTTCGCCCATGCATCGCCGCGCGCAGCAGCGCCCATCCGCGCGCGTCCGCGCCCCAGCGGGCACGCAGCCCGCGCACTCGCGCGCCCAGCAAGCCCTATTGCTGCCCCGTTCGTGCAATCGGCTCGTTCGTGCGTTCGTCGTACCTCGTGAGTTGCTCCCGAGCTGAGCCTCATTTATTTTATTATATTTAGGCCTATTCTGTGATTTTTGTTGTGATTGATAGGTTCTTGGTAGCTAGTTCGAGATAGTTCACAACTTAGGTTTTCGTGCCATCGTCCCCGACCAAGGTAAGGATTTCTTACCGGAGTTGTGTGGACCCTGCGATATTATATGTGATTGCTGATTGATTGCTTGTTTGCGTTTAATGACATGTGTAGCTAGGTATTCTATTCTGAATTCCCGATTAGCATGATTTTCCTGATTTAATTCTCATGTTAATCCATGTTAGGTTGTTCCTTCCTAGCATGCTCGTATCTGTTCCTTGCTTCGTAGTATCATGCTAGGCTCGTTGTAATCTTATTGAGCACGTATTGGATTTTATGGAATTGTTTCTTTGTTTGCTAGGCGGGTTAAGTGCGGGTAGATAACATCATCGGGCCCGATGCATAAAGTACCTTGCATCCATGGCGGGGACGTCGAGCAAGTCATTCCGTCCCCTGGACCCTCGTGAGGATTAGCTAACCCAAGCGGTAGGCCCCGCAATCTTGGGTGAGGGTGGCATCGTTAAATGCCCCAACCGTCGGGATGATGACTTGGCATTGCCTCGTCCTCGAAGTCGGCACGTCCTCGGCGTGTTCGGCCGTAGCCCCGATTGCCACTGTTAAGGTAAGGCGGCTTCGGTGTAAGCCTACCACGACCCGTTTCCTTAGCCTCGGTGCGGTGGTTGGTGACATAGTTTACGTGTCCAGTCTCACACCCCTATGTCGGTGACACCGATCCAAAGAACTAGTTAGGCGTGGTATTTGGACATGGGCGGCTTGCCTCTAGACCGGCACTTCATGGTTCTGCGCAGAGCACGCGGTGCATGTTTACGCTCATTCTGCGCCGACCGGAGAGCTCCTTGGGATCTTGAGCCAGTGTACCTTTCGTCGACAGAGATGAAGCAGTGGCGGGACTTGTTTCTCGTATAGGGCGACTTATGTATTGGAGTGTGTGGTGATACTATTCCGGACTAAGACCCTGAGTTGGCATCCGAGGCCCAAGTGTGGGCTAAGCTATGTGCTCTATTCTGTGTTTTTATTCATAGCTTGCATACGCTTATCGAGATGACCATGTATATCGTATTGTACCCCAGTTGGGGATTCTTACTGAGCGATTCGTTGCACACCCTTATTATTGTGGTTTTTCCACAGGTAACCGAGTTGCGAGACAGGATGGCTGAAGGAGGAGCTGTGATCATGGGGCCCAGTCTTCCAACTCTGATTTTTGTATTATGACTCTCGTGTGTTTTTGTTTTCCCCTGAATGCATGTAGCCGGGCACGAAGCCCTAGGATGTTTGTAAATATTTGTGGATTCCAGCATGTTGTATCCGCATTGAGTTTTGAATGGCTTTTAGTAAATCTCTGATCAGAGTAAACTTTGGAAATGTATTTATCTTGGAACAGGTGCTTGGAAACAGGGACAGGTTTCAGGGAAATTGTCTAGTTTTTAAAGGGGTTATTTTGAATGTTTTGTTTGAATTGGAATCCGAAATCATGTCTGTTTAAATGTCCTTTACTTTGAATGCATGCATTGGGGTAAGGGCCCATTTAGTGCCCCATTCGGGTCGGTCCCTTACAGTTGGTATCAGAGCTCTGAGTCATAAATTCTGTAGTTTGACCTGTTGTTGTAGGTCGTTTTCCCATGATCACTAGCACTCAAAGCGGTCATCAGCACGCCTAAGTTTGCTTTTTGTTGTAAGAAAAAGGGTTAAGAATTTACAATACCTGTCATCGAGTGTATGCCTTGTGTAGTGTTGTGGAGCGGAGATGAGCAGGTTCTGACTCGTTATTGGTTTGGGTATAGAGCGCCATCATGCCAACTTCCCGCAGTATGTGATGTATGTTGTGGCTTGTTGTGGTATCCAGGTAGGTTCGGATGCCCTGGGACATCGTTCCAGAGGGAGGTAGAGATTGGACTCCCATAGGCCAACTGTGGCCCAGTTGTTGGTTTTCCCCTAGTGAGAGGGTGGAGGTGCTTTGCCTTGGAATGCCACTCCAAGAGAAGAGTTAGCCGTGGTTGTGCTGATGTGGATGTTTGTGGAGCAGGTTCCCGTGTGGACTAGCCTGGATAGCTCAAGTGTTGATCTTGAGCCTTGTTAGATTATTTGGTTGCCCAGAGAATGGTTGCAAAGTTGGTAGCCTCGAGGAGGTTGATGAGGCATCTTAGTGCTTCTATGAAGTGTTGTTGTTTGTTTGCTGCCGATGGCGGAACCCCAGTAGTTAAGGGTGCAGCAAGCAGTGTTCTCTACGGACTGGATCCGTTGATGTTTTCCTCAGTGGTTTGATAGAAGTGAACACTCTTCTTTTGGTAAGCCCTAGAGTAGGGCTAGCTGTTGCATGTTGAGAGAGCCGACCAGAGTTTGTTGAGCATCATGTAGAGATGCAAGAGTAGGCCGTGAGCCTTTAGCTTGATGAGATGCCTTAGGCATAGTTGTTGGAGTTGAGCCCTTGTATGCCGAGCCCGAGTTCGTGTCACTTGAGGTTGTGACCTTGTTGGCCCCGTTGTGGTAAGATGTGGATTTGGTAGTAGTGGCACTTGAGGTGCATTGGTTGGTGTGCCGCTTTGGCACTAAATCTGGTTCAGGCCTGAGTTTGGCATGGGCATAGCAGATGATTCTATGCCGTTCAGAGTTTAGCGTACTCCTTTAGCCTTGGATCTATTTATGGTAGTTGCACCTGTGTAGGTCGTGCAAAAGGGCTAGTTCAGTGGTAATCGAAGGATTTCAAGCGAAGAGATGTTCGAAATGAGCCTTTTCCCAGTGTTACTGGAGGTTGAGTAAGTCAAGCAGGTTGTCGGTTGGTAAGTGTTAGTGCGCGTGCATCTCACGCTAGTGTTAGGGCCAAGAGATCTTTGTGGTTGGTAGTGCGGTCAACTACCTTCGAGTGCCTAAATCTCCGGAGAGTTGAGCATCGTAGAAGCAAGTTTGGGTCCAGTTGAGGGACCATGAGTTGGGTGCCTATGAGGTGAGTAGGATGCCTTGTGAGAGGAGTTGGATGCATAATGGGTAAGCACCCTTGGCAGAGGCTTGGTATAAAGTAAGTTTGGTTGGCATGGTTATGCTTTGGTAGAGCAAGGTTGCCACAGCTTGAGCATCGTGTGAAGATGGAACTTTGGGTGTTCCATCGATTGGTTGTATCTCTGCCAGGAGCTAGTGTGGCTTTTGGGAAAAGCATTTGTTAGTCTTGGATCGCTAAATGAAGGTTGGGAGTTGTGCACACAAATGTGTTTGTGTGGTTCGTTCTGTGGTGAGAGTTCAGATCCATGTAGGATTTGCTTTGGGGATCTGGTGCTCAGTTCTTGGAAAAAAAAAAAAAAAAAAAAAAAATTGGACTCCAGGTGGAGGTTGTAAGGCTTTAGTGAGGAGGGTAAGGATACCATGCTCGTGGTATCAGGATGTTGCTTAGGTAAGATTTGTTAAGTGGACCTAAGCTTGGTTGACGGATCTTCTTGTTGATCGTCATGACGGAGAGAGTTGTTCGGATCCTTTCTTGGGTAGAAGTTATGTTGTGGTTGATGTATGAGTAGGAGGATGACGCATTCGGTAGCGTTTCAGGTCCTCTTGGTTCCCAAGGAGTTGGAGTTGGCCAGCATGGTTGTGTTGCTGGAAAATGGAGTTGTTGTTTGTTCAGGCAGTTGGTTGTTAGTTCGTTAGTTGGCAGTGGGTGTCGAGGGTTGTCGGAGAACCCTAGGTTGTGGAGAGCCTCTCTAGAGCTCAGTCAGGCCAAGTAGTGAGTTGCAAGTTGGCAAGCTGGAGCCGTGTAGTTTGTAGCCTTGGGTGAGTTGCTGGCAGTCTTGGTAGCCTAGCAAGCTGGTATTTGTTTGGAGTGGAGTCCGGATTGGTTCCGGTATGGTGACAAGTTGATGCTTGGTGATGACTAAGGTGTGGATTGAAATTGCTAGAAGTCAGTTTGCTCGTGGGGCGAATGGTTCGTGCCCTGTTGGTTGTCTTCCTGTTTCCAGGAAAGTTGAGAGTTGCCCCGTTGGTATTTGGAAGTTGAGTTCGTGGTGGACCCCTGTTGCTACCCCGTAAGATTTTCATCTTCTGGCTTTAGTGGAGCAAGACAGTGAGTGTAAGTGGAGCTCTCTATTCTTCGGTGGTTTGCTCGTAGGAGCTGTTTTCTTTCTGGGTTTGGCAGGTTACTACCGTCGGTTTGTTAAGGACTTTTCCGCCATAGCCTCACCCCTCACTCGTCTGACGAGGAAGGGTGTCGAGTTTAATTGGGACGGTAAGTGTGATGAGAGCTTTGCCAGGCTCAAGCGCAGTTCGACTTCAGCACCAGTGTTGGGAGTCCCCGAGGGGACAGGTGGTTTCGTGGTTTACAGCGATGCTTCCAAGTTCGGGTTGGGTTGTGTGTTGATGCAGCACGGGAAGATCATTGCTTATGCTTCCCGTCAGCTGAAGCCATATGAGCACGGCTATCCGACTCATGATATGGAAATGGCAACAGTGGTGTTCGCACTGAAGATTTGGAGGCATTATTTGTATGGTGAGCGGATTCAGATGTTTACCGATCACCAGAGCCTCAAGTATCTGTTTGCTCAGAAGGAGCTGAATATGAGGCAGAGGAGATGGTTAGAGTTGGTGAAAGATTATGACTGCGAGAGTTTGTACCATCCGGGTAAAGCAAATGTTGTAGCTGATGCTTGAGTAGGAAGACGTCGCACTCCGCGACGTTGTTGAGTTCAGCCAGTTACGGAGAGAGTTCGAGCGGGTGAGATTGCGATGTTGTTGGGTGAGGTTCTGCGCAGAGTAGCTCGATTGATGATCCGACCATCGATTAGACAGCGGATTATTGATAGTCAGCTGAGTGACCCCGCACGTAAGAGATTGTTTGACAGGGTTAGTGCTGATGGAGATTTTGACTTTGTGTATTCACCAGACAGTGGGATGACGTACAGAGGCCGGTTGTGTGTTCCGGATGTTGCAGGATTGCGAAGCGAGTTGCTCTCGAGGCCCACAGTTCTCTGTTTGCTTGGCACCCGGGAGGTACCAAGATGTATCGGGATCTTAAGTAGACATTCTGGTGGATGGGTATGAAAAGAGATGTTGCGGAGTTTGTCAGTCGATGCCTCACTTGTCAGCAAGTGAAGGCACCCAGGCAGAGACCAGCCAGTTTGTTGCAGCCGCTGAGTGTACCTCAGTGGAAATGGGAAGAGATCTCCATGGACTTTATTTACGGTTTGCCGAGGACTTGAGGAAGTTCTCTCGATTTGGGTGATAGTTGCTCGATTGACTAAGAGCGCACACTTCATTCGGTAGAGACACTTATACCATGGAACAAAGGCGCGATTGTTTTGGGAGCAGATCATTCGCTATCACGGTGTGCCCTGTGAGGATTGTGTCGACCGTGATTCGAGGGCTTGTGTGTTGGATTTCGAGCAGTTGGGACCAGATGCACATATCGATGGAGCTTGCATATAACAACGATTATCGATCGGCGGTCGAGATGGCTCCATTTGAGGCTTTGTATGGTAAGCGTTGCCGATCTCCCGTGTGTTCGGGAAGAGGTTGGTGATAGCGAGTTTTGGGTCCCGAGTTGCTGCGATTGACCAATGATGCCGTGCGAGAAGATTAGAGCTCGTATGTTGTGGCTCAGAGCAGAGCAGAGAAGAGTTACGCCGATGTTCGGCGTCGGGATTTGGAGTTTGAGGTTGGTCAGCATGTATTCCTAAAGGTCGCACCGATGCGAGGTGTTTTGAGGTTTGGCAAGCGTGGAAAGCTGAGTCCCCGTTTTGTGGGTCCGTTTGAGATTTTGGAGAGGATTGGCAAGGTTGCTTATCGGTAAGCCCTGCCTCCGTCATTGTCAGCAGTGCACAGTGTTTTTCATGTTACGGTGTTGAGACAGTACGTGCCGGACCCGTCGCACATGGTTGATTTTGAGCCTTTGCAGCTGAATGAGGATTTGAGCTTCGAGGAGAAGCCAGTGGGGATTCTTTCTTTTGAGACAAGGACTGCGTAATCGTGAAATCCGGTTTGTAAAAGTTCAGTGGAGGAGTCAGAGTTTAGAGGAAGCCCCTTGGGAGCGGGAGGATGAGATGACATTGCATTATCCCGAGCTGTTTCAATCTTAATTGACTTTCGAGGATGAAAGTCTTATAAGGGGGGAGTATTGTAACGGCCCGAAAATTTCATCCCGGTCTTTCCGGGAGGCCCAGGGCCATTTTGGTAATTTTTGGGTCGGGCCGACACGGCCGGTTTTGAAATTGAAAATTGCCGGAATAATTATGAGTCAATTCGAATAGGATCGGGGTTTTTGGTGAAGGCAATTGGGCTTGGGGAAAGGTTAAAATAAATAGGGAATTAAATAGTGCGTCAAGCGGAAATCGAACCAGGGCCGTGTGGTAGGCTAGGCGGGTGGCATTGCCACTTGAGCTATCAAGCGCTCTTGTTGCTTTAGGCGCGCCATCTTTTACTTATGACTGTTCGTCCCCTGTTTTGGTTTAAAAGGCAGCTCGCCCGAGCCTTCTCCCTCATTTCCTTTCTTCTTCTCCTTCGCGGCGATCCTCACCGGCTGCGAGAGATTCCCGACGATTCTTCCTTCTCCGGCTCAATTCGACCGAGTTCTCCTCCATCTTCGAAGTTGAATTTCTATTAAGGCAGCGGTATGCTTTTCCTCTCCTCTTCTTCAATCCGAGTTCTCTGTTTGGGCTTCGCCATTTCGGTCGAGCCAAGGTGATTTGAGGTATGGGTTTTGTGCGGCTAGTGTAGAGGAGTTCGCCATCAACAAATCGCCCGTCGAATCTTCTCCGATCGCTCGAATTCGAGCTCGCTTTCCCTCGCGGAAGCTCGCTCTGCTTCGCGCCTGTTCGTCGAGCTCGCTTGGCCGTTCGCGTAGTGAGCACCCAGCCCGCCGAGCCACGCCGCGCTTCGTCCCCGAAGCTCGCGCGCGCGTCCTCGCCCACCTCGTGTCGCGTTGCATCGCCGGCGCCCAGACGAGCCACGCTCTGCTTCGCCCTGCATCGCGCGCGCAGTTAGCGGCGCCATCCGCGCGCGCGTCCGCCCGGCAGCACGCCGCACCGCGCGCCAAAGAAGCCCTATTGCTTTGCCCGTTCGTGCAATCGGCTCGTTCGATGCGTTCGTCGTACCTCGTGAGTTGCTCCCAGTGAGCCTCATTTATTTTATTATATTTAGGCCTATTGTGTGATTTTTGTTGTGATTGATAGGTTCTCGGTAGCTAGTTCGAGATAGTTCGCAGCTTAGGTTTTCGTGCCATCGTCCCCGACCAAGGTAAGGATTTCTTACCGGAGTTGTGTGGACCCTGCGATATTATATGTGATTGCTGATTGATTGCTTGTTTGCGTTTAATGACATGTGTAGCTAGGTATTCTATTCTGAATTCCCGATTAGCATGATTTTCCTGATTTAATTCTCATGTTAATCCATGCTAGGTTGTTTCTTCCTAGCATGCTCGTATCTGTTCCTTGCTTCGTAGTATCATGCTAGGCTCGTTGTAATCTTATTGAGCACGTATTGGATTTTATGGAATTGTTTGCTGTTTGCTAGGACAGGTTAGAATTGCAGGTAGATAGCATCATCCGGGCCTGATACATAAAGTACCTTGCATCCATGGCAGGGACGTCGAGCAAGTCATTCCGTCCCTGGACCCCGTGAGGGATTAGCTAACCCGAGCGGTAGGCCCTGCAATCTTGGGTGAGGGTGGCAGACTGTTAAATGCCCCAACCGTCGGGATGATGACTTGGCATTGCCTCGTCCCCGGCAGTCGGCACGTCCTCAGCGTGTTCGGCCGTAGCCCCTGATTGCCACCTGTTAAGGTAAGGGCGACTTCCTGGTGTAAGCCTACCACGACCCGTTTCCTTAGCCTCAGGTGCGGTGGTTCAGGCTGACATAGTTTACGTGTCCAGGTCTCACACCCCTATGTCAGTGACACCGATCCAAAGAACTAGTTAGGCGTGGTGACTGGACATGGGCAGCTTGCCTCTAGACCCGACACCCCCATGGTCTGCAGTAGCACGCGGTGCATGTTTACGCTCATTACAGCGCCGACCGGAGAGCTCCTCGGGATCTTGAGCCAGTGTACCTTTCGTCGATAGTAGACAGGCTGAGGCCGAGACTTTTTTCTCGTATAGGGCGACTTATGTATTGGATTGTGTGGTGATACTATTCCAGACTAAGACCCTGAGTTGGCATCCGAGGCCCAAGTGTGGGCTAAGTTATGTGCTCTATTCTGTGTTTTTATTCATAGCTTGCATACGCTCATCGAGATGACCATGTATATCGTATTGTACCCCGGTTGGGGATTCTTACTGAGCGATTCGTTGCTCACCCTTATTATTGTGGTTTTTCCACAGGTAACCGAGTTGCGAGACAGGATGGCTGAAGGAGGAGCTGTGATCATGGGGCCCAGTCTTCCAACTCTGATTTTTGTATTATGACTCTCGTGTGTTTTTGTTTTCCCCTGAATGCATGTAGCCGGGCACGGAGCCCTAGGATGTTTGTAAATATTTGTGGATTCCAGCATGTTGTATCTGAACAGGTTTTGAATGGCTTTTAGTAAATCTCTGATCAGAGTAAACTTTGGAAATGTATTTATCTTGGAACAGGTGCTTGGAAACATGGACAGGTTTCAGGGAAATTGTCTAGTTTTTAAAGGGGTTATTTTGAATGTTTTGTTTGAATTGGAATCCGAAATCATGTCTGTTTAAATGTCCTTTACTTTGAATGCATGCATTGGGGTAAGGGCCCATTTAGTGCCCCATTCGGGTCGGTCCCTTACACATACTATGGGGGTGTTTAGGCTTAGTTAAGATGAGATGGGATGAGAGGAGATGAGATGCCAGAAAAACCTTGTTTGGGATGAAGAGGGAGGAGTTGATATGTCAATGTATCTGATTTTTTTATTTTATTTATTTATTATCTATTCTTATATTATTTTTTAACAATGAAAACTTATTCTCAAATTTTTTTTTTTTTTTTTTTTTTTTTAACAATTCTTCTTAAATCTTTAACTATTAACATAAGTATGTAAATATAATACTTTCATAAATAAAATATATTATACACCATTGATCATATTGATGATTATATTCAAAAGAAACGGAGTTTCAATAGTATTATGTACGACATAATAACTATGAGGTCAAAGTTTATAATCTTTCACACCTAAATTTTGATAAATTAAAAAAAAATAATGAGAAAAAACTTTGCACCACAAAAATGAAGTTTGATTAATCTAAAATATTTGTAAATCATTAATAACTTTTTTTTTTCAAGATTTGTTAAACTTAAATAATAAAAACAAATTTTTAAAATACCAAGATTCTATTAATTAAAAAAATAATGAATTAAAAAATAAAAATAAAATCAATTGGTTAAACTAGTCATTATAAAATATTGGTAGTAATTTTTATTTTTTTAAAAAAGAAACTATTTTCGTATACATTTTATACATTCATATTCATAGTTACCGAAGGTCAAAGAATTGTCAATAAATTATACTAATTAATAGGTAATAATAAACTAAACATATTTATCTTATTAGTTTACGACGCTTTTAGGGAACCATAAACACCTTTAAATTTTTTAGTTTGTTGTTTTTTTTAGTTAAAAAAGAATTCGGTCACATTTTGATAATAATTATTACATGGAAATAAGACAATACCTCTCAAATTTTAGAATTTATTGTTTTTTTTATTATGTAAAATAGATCTCAATCCCTATGTTGACTCATACAAGTCTCGAAACTTATAGTTGTTTTTTTGTATATACAAGCAAAACTCTCAAAATTATTTAAATTAATTTACCCCTTCCAAAAAAAAAAATCGCTCATACCTTTATTTAAATTATAGCTTAATACAAGAGTACAAAAATTGAATCTTATTTTTTAAACAAACAAAATAAGTTCAATATTTTTAAGTTTATTGAAAATAAGTTCATACTTTTAAATCTATTATAAACTATGAATAAAAATTCAACGTATATAAATTATTTAAATTTAATTGTTGTTTTAATAATAAATTGATGTGCATATTGTTAATATTAAAAAGAAACACATTGTTTTATTACAATAATTTTTAATTATAAATTTGAAAATACGATATTTATAGTCTATCTCTAAACAATTGAAATTTCATAATTTTTTATTATTATTAAGGAAAATTAAAAAAAGAAACGCAATTTTTTATAAATAAAAATATGAAAATTCATAGTCACATATTAAGAGATATATATATATATATATATATATATATATATATATATATAATGCCCTTGGACTTTGAAAAGTTTCAAAATTGCCACCGAGCTTTAACCAAAGTCTTAAAAATGCTCCTACCGTTAAAGTTGGATAGAAATCATCAAAGTTTGATTTAAAAAATATTCCTAAATTTTTAAAATATTTCAAAAATATTAAATGATAAATTATTAAATGATAAAATGTTAAAGTGTTGTTTTAATAATACT